>CM060695.1:57277141-58477141 GCA_030686995.1 Artemisia argyi | reverse complement strand
CGGCGGCGGGTACCTGTAACTATATTTTGCGTTATTCGGTTATACATTTAGTTGTGTTTATGCTTTATAAGTAGAGAACGTTAAGTCAAATAATTTTAGTTTGAACAACCAACCCGCTTCCTAACATACTTCATAACCAACTTGCTTCCTAACCAACCCTTTCAACCAATTAATTTTGAAATCCTTCCATAATAAGCAAGTAAAAGTCTGAATTTTAAGCCTTTCTAATTATGAAATAGTCCCAAATACATTATCTATACTACTATATAATGTATTTTGGATTATTCTATAATTAGAAAGGCTTAAAAATTCAGACTTTTACTTACTAATTATGGATACAAACACCCCCTAACAATCACCCCAACAATTTATAACCACTTCAACAACCACCCCTAACAATTTATAACCACCTCAACAACCACCCCCAACAATTTATAACCACCTCAACAACCACTTTCCACCACCCCACCTCCCTCCTCTTCACCCCAACAATCCGCCCCCGCATCGCGCGGGCACCTTTCTAGTATAGTAGTATAGATATTGTTGATGAGTTTTGGTTATTAAAGAAATAACAACAAAATTACACTAATTTTCATTTCATTTCATTTTCTTTTTCTCTTTAAGTGTTACTTGATAATATAAATTCTTCTATATCTTTTTCATTTTCTTTCTTAAGACTAACTCGAGAACACAACGTTAACCACTTATACATATACCTCGTAAAACGTTCACACATACAAAACACTCAAACGACCGAATGGCCCAGTATCATCATTTCCTCAACGCCAAACCCAAAAAGACCAAACCGACGCACCACCGACGAGGTGGTGCCATTGCTGTCAAAAACCAACACGCCTGTTAGAAGCGATCTTTTAGGGCGTTCAAATAACATTTTCTAACCGTTTTTAATGGGTTTTGTTAAAAAAGAAATAAATAATAAAAATAATAAATAAATAAATACCTATTTTTTAACAAAAAAGGCCATTATATACCCATAAAAATAGCAAGATTTTGCGGACTATCTGAGAAAATATGAAAATCAAAAGGTTGGGTCAAAACTTGCTAATTTTTTAAAAAATCGCATGATTTACTAGCAAAGTCTTAAAGTCAAACCTTGCGGATTTTTGACAAATGTTATATTTATCATTCGGTTTCACTCTTAACTCAAAATATAAAAGTTGTAGATCTTTCTTTTCTCATTAAGTGGCTATTTGATACACCGAAAAAAGAGTTTATATGAGAAAGTTATAGCCAAAATGCCAAAAAACTTTATCACATGTTACATTAACATGATTTTTTTTTTTTTTGGTAAAAGGGATTTTTCACCCTGGTAAAATATATTACACCAAAAACATTGAAGTACAAAAGATGAGGGTGATTCCCTCATCTCAGTCCCTTAGGACACTTACAGACTCTCCTATACGAATGAAACATCATTCCTATAACTTATAATATAAGAGTGAACAGGCCACACTTATAACTAAACATCAGACTACAATGATTGTAAAAAGAAAAAACAAAAGCACTTCAAGTAGTAATACTTGGATCTTCAAGTCATCAACGTAGTCCAAACTTCCAGCGTCAACCAATCCGCGGCAACAAAACATAGGGATTAACACCCTAACTTCCACATAACATACCAATTGACCCATGAGATGAAGAACTCTGCCCAGTAAAGGATCAAAACGTACAAAGGATAAGATACACATTATCCTTAAGCTACTACCCGAATATGTGAATACATGTGATCTTCAAATCGACAAAATACGAAACCTTGTCAAATGGAACCCAGTAGCAGCATGAGATAGTGTAACAAAGAGTAAGGTTCAAGCAAACCCTAACAGCCATGCAGCAACAAACATGCAACGTATATGCTATGATCACCCCATAAAAAACAACCATGTTAATCAAATACAGCGTAACAAAGGCACCATGCAACAATCCAAGGGTGAATAAACCCTTACATGTAGAACAAACGAACACAAGTAACGACCAGATCTAAAACCATAGAAGATGTGAACACGAGCAAGATCAAGTCGCACCAAACGATCACTAGAGTTTTTGAATAAAAACCCTAAAACTTAACTTCCATAACATTCAGCAACATCAATCAATAGACCCATAAAATAACGATCAGCAACATGTCATTAAAAGATGAACCGTGTTAAAACACCAAGATCCACTTGACTTCTAGCATTACCTATCAACAGCAGCACATCAACGACAACATCACCTTCCCTCTCTCAACCCACTTCCTCGAATAACATCACATAACCAAAAGATAAATACGATCAAAGATCGACTTTCATGACACAATGGACATCAGTCCAACTTGCAGCAACCCAGCCAATCAAAATTAATAAATACGAAACCCTAAAGTTAGGGTTTCGTTCAAAAGACATCCCTAACAAACCATTCGATCCAAAACAGATAGAAGGCGGTTAGAGTGATTTTGATCGCCCATAACACCCCAACACGGTCGTACAATAATAACCATGTAGCACAAGATGACCAACCAAACAAATTAAACCCTAAAGTCCGATTACAAAAGCAATCGAGTAGGATTAAATTCGCAAACAGATCGCACCCTTGATATATAAGTGAATACACCGAATTCAAAGAAAAGGATAATAGATGCGATCAAGAACCCCACAAAACCCTAACAAAATCGATTATAATTAAGATTGAACAAGTTAGGGTTTCGGACATACAAACAAGGAGAAAAACCGATTAGGAATAGGAATTAAAGGATACCAACCACCCTCCCATGAATATAATTGTCCTAAATCGTATTGCATATCCCTAAAAAAGAGATAGAGAGGACGATTAGGCAATTTTTTGGCCGGAATTAGGGGTGGGGGTGGCGGCCGGATTTCTCCACAAGGGAGAGAGAAGTTTAGGGTTTTTTTTTATACATTAACATGAATTATATCGTGCTTCGTTTGATTCTTTCACAAGCCATCCTTAATAAACTTACAAGCCATCCTTTATAAACTTTGAACTCTTAAGTCATCATTTCATAAGTATTCCTTCATCTAGAACCTACAATAGACTTGATTTTCTCAATCTATTTTGCTTTTATAATTATTTGATATCTTTTACTTCGATTCGCATCATTTTCTCAACTTTGCTTCCATAATATCCTCAAATGAATCCATAGAACCGAAAATCAAAAAATTTAATTTATTATGTATCAAAAGTTCATATAACAACAAACGCGTGTAAATATATGTATGAAATGTGTGTTATGAAATTAAATATCCAAGATTAGAACCCCCCCCCCCCCCCCCCCCCCAAAAAAAAAAAAAAATATTATATGCATGATATCACGCATTTTATACTTATATTTACATGAGTTATTGTCATTTTTATGCTTATTTATTACTACGTAGTTGTTTATATAAACTTTCGGTACTTATAGATAACATTTGTAATTTAAGGTCTATGCATGCGTTCTAGGAATTTATGGAAGAAAAGTTGAGGAAATGATGCAAAAAGAAGTAAAGATATCAAATGATTATTAAGGCGAAATGGGTTCAAAAATCAAGTCCATTATATGTTCTAGATAAAGGAATACTTATGAAATGGTGTATTAAGAGATACAAGTTGATACAGGATGGCTCGTAAAAGAATCAAACAAAGAAATAAAGCACAAATGAAGAATTCATGTTAATGTGACGTGTGATAAAGTTGCAAGAGTATTGGGCATAACTTCCCCATACGAACTCTTTTTTGGGTTATTCAAAAGGCCAATTAATTAGAAAAAGAATATCTATAACTTTCGTATTTTGAGCTAAGCGTGAAAATCGAATAAAAATGAGAAATATAGCATTTTGCAAAAATACGTAATATTCAGCATTGCTAGTCAACCTTGCAATTTTTTCAAAATTAACATGGTTTGACCTTACTGGTCAACCTTGCAAGTTTCAAATTTTTGCAAATAGTCCGCAAAATCTCGCAGATTTCATGGGTATAATGACTATTTTCATAAAAAATGGGTATTTGGTGAGGAATGTTTGTAACATTGGTTATTTTAATTATAAGCATTTAACAAAATTCAAAATATCGGAGTACATGTTTTTTTCTAACCAAACTTTATATTTTAAATAGTAAACATTAGTTGCTCTAAAATATTATGCGTGAACATACTATGTGTGAACTTTTATTATTAGAGCATTTATAATAGTAAGGGTTTTTTTTTTTTTTTTTTTTTTTTTTTTTTTTTTTTTTTATGATAAAAAATCTTGTTTCATATTTACATAAATTACTTAAATAAATTGCAGAAACAAGCACTTAAAATCATTCAGACAATTATACAAAAACAAACAATACTATTTCGTTCAGATTTAAACTTTCTAACCACCTCTTACTAGTAAGATGTGATAGTTAGATTCAGACCTAAAATATCTTAATGAAACAAACACACAAGTTTGTTTATAGAGAGAGTTAAATTAATAAATAAATAAATAAACTTTGTTTTTATTTCAGCTGTATTGAGTTTTTACTCAATTTCCATTTGCCATGATTTCATGATGGGTCACATCTTTAAAAAAAATCATATTTAAATACAGGTGTCATTTTCGAAGATTTTATAAACTTGTAAATAGTTTATACATTGTGAATGAGGTTTATAGAATCAAAAGATTTTATAAATTAGTGATTTAACATGGAATGACAAGCTTATCTTTTATATAATAAAACAAAACAACAAATGGAGACTTTCGTATTTATAAAAAAGAATGTTTCTTATAAGGTAATATTTTAATTATTATTTTTTAATTTAAAATTTTAAAAATTCAAAAATTCATTTTGTTAATATAGTACACAAGTAGAAGATAAATACAAAAAAAATATAGATAATACACAACTAACAATAGGATTAAACTTTTTAAATGATTATCTTTAATAATAAAACAAGTATAATTAAAAATTATAAATCAAACAAAACAAAGATTAAATTATTTGTTTTTAAATAAATTAAAATATATCGTTCAAAAATTTAAAAAAAAAAAAACCGCGCGTGCGTGGGCATTATAACAAGTAAACCTATATACAAAAAACTTCTATCTGTGCGTGCTTGTTGTTTATGATTTGAGAATGGGTTGTTTACTGAAAACTTAACGGTGCGTTTAGTTGGAAAAGAAAATCTGTAGCTCCCTATTTTAGTTTTGTTGAAAAAAAGATGTTATTTAATTTTATATAAAAGATATGAAATAATCCCGGCCGTTCAAAAAAAAAAAAAGGAACAAAGAAAACACGAAAAATATGTTTTGTAATCTCCATTTTTAAAGTAAGAAATAAAAAATTTCCGCAAGCACCCGAAAGCTCAGTGGCATAAGGACTACCTGACCTGCTGACCTTCCTGCAATTCAATTCCCTAATGAAATCAACTACCTGTCTAAGTGCACTAGCTTAGATGGAAACTTTTGATTTAAAAGTTATCTATATTTTTCTTGTTTTATACAAAATATTTTGTAGAAACAAGGGTGTATCCTTCTAACTAAACACACAAAATGTTAACTTTACTATTTTGTAAAGTTGGTGTCTTACACGTGAATTGAACTAAATATATAAGATAGTTATGCCGACAGGGACTAATGTTGTATATGAGGCATAGTTATAATGTGTTGAGCCTATAGATACCTCTCATTACTCTCCATGAAGGATGTGAAAAATATTAGGCTAGTTGTATTCATTTTATAATAAACCTTTTATTTTTTTCACTTTTCTCTCTCTATTTTCTATCTCTAGAAAGTAACCATATTTATCTACTTTTATCAACCTAAACCTCCCGATTCTTTATGCTTACACAAAGTGTTTGGTCATTTAAATTCGTGTCTTTTTTTTCTAAAGAAAAAGTGGATAGATGTGAAGATTTTATTAAAATAGCATAATACAATGTAACTATTGACAATCTCAAAATATGTTTTAAGAATTCATAAACATCCAAATGATCAAACATAACAAGCATTGTATCACTTAAAACCAATCGCAAAAATAATGAACCTTGCTCACATTGCGCTCTTGTGATGTCCTATTGTCCCATTTAGTAACAGTTAAGGGTGGTAATTCTAGTCGGGTTCTGGTTGGTGGGTTTTAGTTGTCAGGTTGGTTTGTCAGAAAACCCCACCCCGAACCTGACTCATTTAAATCATCGGGTCAGCTACGTCAACCCTAACCTGTTTACACGTAATCCGAACCTGACCCATTTAACCCGTATATATACTTGGATTGACGGGTTAAATAAGTTACACGGGTCGAATATGTTAAACGGGTTTCGGGTTAACCCATTAAACTCGTTTTATATACAAAAGTTAGCACATTACATGAGTTAAACGGGTTAGCGGGTCGACCCGTTTAACCCATTAAACCCGTATAATTAAATATAAATACTTTTTAATATAAGAAAAAAAAATCTTAAATGGGTTGGCGGGTCAACCCGTTTATTTTATTCCCAACCCGAACCTTACCTGTTTAATAAACGGGTTAGATATGTCGACCTAAACCTAACCCGCAATCTATTTAGCTCAACCCGAACCTGTTAACTTTTGTGTCGGTTTCAGGTCCGGTCAAAAATTGCCAACCCTAGCAAAGGTGATCCTTGTTGTTTGAGCATTTGGATATTTACTCAAAACAGAGTGATGAAAGACAAATCACGCTCTTGTGATATCATATTCCAAAGGACCTTGCAAACACAACCTATCAAACCACAAAAATTAGATGTGTATATTGAATCCTTTGGGCTTTATGTTATATACGCTTAGCCCATAATATGTTTTGTTTCTAGAATAATCTTCAAAGATAGTTAATATGCTTAGCAATATGTAATCCTCAGAGAATTATTCTAGAAACTAGACGTATTATGGGCTAAGCGCCTAAGCCTATTAACTAAACACAAAGCACAAAGGCTTCAATATACATGTCTAACAAATAGATGATTTCTAATTACGTCTCTCATGTGAATGATCTTTCTCCATCCCCTTAACATCCCATGATGCCTGTATAAATTTACTGCTATCTGAACCAACAACACTTAAGAAAACGTACGTAGATAGTTCTAGAGAAAAACAATGTTTCTATGTTGCATACTATTTGATCGTTTCGTTGTTGCTACAGTTGGGCACTCAATAAATGGCAACATATGTCATATGTCGAAGTGGCTAATCACTGAAATGCATAAACCTTAAAAGGTTGTCTAAACAGTCTTTCAAATTTGGAATATTACCTACATTGCTAGATCAGTATTCAAATTCTTCAAGTTCACATGAGAGTTGTAACTCGCAATGAACTTGAATCTTGTGAACCAAGTTAATTGACCACAAGATTTGAAACTCCGGTACCAAAAACCACTTGATCAGTAATATAAATATTTCTCGGACATTAAAGATATTAAAACAAACTTTATATTGAATTGACATGTATAACATGCACCGTTTTGTACATCATACGGATTCGATTAACATCAAAGAAAAGTTTTATACTTGACTTAAACCACCATTGGGCCTCTAGCAAGTCCCAACATTCGGTACACCTTTACTCTGCCTGAAAATGATAAATTCAGCAAACAAAAAAAAGAAATTATTAACATCTTGCATATAGATGGATCATATTACAAGCATAAATAAATTACAGAACGTCATTGTTATATGATGCTACAAAACTTACATGCTGGTCTTCTCCCGATATACAAGTAGGCCGTCTAGGGGGCAAGCATTGACGAGGAGTTCGCTACATTCAAAACAAGAAATTAATACAATACATGATCAATAAAAGACATGCATCTTAGAACATAAATTGGAAAATACCTCTAGCTTAGGTCGCAATGTCTCTATGGCTGTTGTTGATTTCTCATTTATTCCTGCACCTTGCTATTGACCAAAACCAAATAAGAAACAAAAAAATCACTAATTTGAATTAAACCAATATGTTTGGGCTAATCAATTGTATTAGTTTAAGCCTGGTCTACCCAAGAAGCTACCTTGCACAAGGCCCAATCTGCTGAATCGAAAAAAGCACGTTCATGGTCCTGGCCCAATATATAACATAGAACATGCGTATCAGTAAGTCAGTAAATATTGAAGAATATAAATTCGTCATTTAACAAATTTTCACAAAAAAGAGTTCGACATATGGTAAAATGGAATATAACATGCCTTTGAAATCAAGGGTTTCTTCTTTGGTACTAGCCCTCCATATTTCTGTCCCATTGTCGCACCCTAAAACCGATACACAACGCTTAGATTGTATTTGAACCCAACAGAGCATGTAAAAATTAGATTGTGATAAAAGCGAAACACAACACTTTGGTTGTACTTGATCTCTCATTTCAAGTTACTTAATGATATCTGATAATATCCGGACACTTACTCATGATAGGTTTTAGTTCGTTAGGTTACCTATGTGACTACCAATCAAAAATTGAATTCTTCTAGTTTATATAATTGAATTTTTCTTGCTAATAAAATAGTGTTTCTTCTACTGTAAAATGCAACAAACATACATAAGATTTTTTCAAAGACAAATTAATTTGTACAAATACATCAAATGCTTTGACCTAGTAATAAAATGCTTGTGATATCACTACTAAATAGTCCAGATGTGATCACGTCAAACCATAAGGTAAACCATGGTTACCCAAATGCTTTTTTGTCATTTTAATGTTACTTAATTGGAATAACTAATGCATGGGATAGGTCTAGAAGCTCCATACCTTGATATAGCTCAAACAGATTTTAATCGCTCACCTAACATATGTGACTTTAATAAAGCTAACAGTTGTGAAAATTGGACATTAAATATATGATGGACATCTTATTTGTTCAGCCAAACTTCTTTAATTTCTGAAAACGAGTATATGATAGTATTTCTTTGTTATCAATAAGTGTGATATTTATGACCTAGTCATTTTCATTCCAAGGGGCAACACACATGATTCATTTGAGAACCCAACAACATATGATGTATCCCAAGCATGTGAAATGGCTATATTACCCTTCAAAGCTAATTGCCAAAGTGAAAAGAAATCCCATAACAAAGGACCACCTATATACCAATATAAGGTAGGCCATTTCCCACGTGATTAATGTGGTTCTAGGACCCCTAAAAAATAATGCAAGTTTCGTCCAATAAAATCTTTAGGTTTGGGATGCCTACATGATACTTTGGTCTAAATTAGTTTTGATCAAACAAGAAAAACTAAAACTAGCTACATGATAGTTGTTTCTTTAATTTAACTCGATTTTTTTAAAGCTTATTTTCGAAGGAGACGTGTTGGGAGAACAAAAAAAATCATACTAACTTGCTATAAAAAGAAAAATATGGTGTATGATCGAACGTCTGTTACTAATTATAGCTATAGATTTATATCAAAACCAAGGTACCGCGACACGTACTATGCAAACATCTCAGGCACCGTTTACATGATTCAGTAAACGGTGAAATAATCAAAACGCTTTAGGAACTTAATCCAACACATTAAACTTGTATTAAATAGTTAAAAACAACCATTCACTTCGACAACAATTTCATGTCAAATTGGAATTTCATTTTGGAAAGTCTTGAATTTGTTTAACTAATACGGAGTATAAAAAAGGTAGATTTGCCATTTGTCAAATGCTGCCAAATATTCAAATTTCCAATTATATTTAATTTCGTTGTCATGTATCATGTGTTCCTCTAACCACCAAGGATTTGTTGATCTAAGAAAATACATGTAAACTTATTTGTCTATGATTTAAATCTTTCTAACCATAAATAAACACCGTTTCACAATTTCTTGCATCCAATGTTTATGTAGCTATGATATGAGTAAAATCTATAAACTGAAGACACGTATAATCATTTTGATATGCGATTATTGAAATCTTACTATCTTGTTTATCATAATGATTATTTTTAATTCTAAATTCGTCTTAGTGTGATAAGTTTCGCTAGCGTACCTCAGCACGCACAAATTAAATTAGCAAAATACCAAAACAAGATAGTAATTGATATGAATTTGAAAGCATATTGATGATATTTAAAATGCCGTCAAAGATTTAAAACTCCAAGTTTCCAAATAATCTTAACTACCAAGCATAAAAATATATATTTAAACTTCTTTCTCCATTTTATTAACTTTTTTAAGCATTATTAAATGTTTAAACCTTCTTTTGTTCAATTTCATGCATCCAATACGAAACCATGATCAGTGACGGACCCAGAGAAAATAGATGTGGGGGGCAAATTTTTTTTTTTTTGACAATAACAATAAAATACGGAAAAAAAATAAGATCGTAATGATAAATCTAGTATTTTTACTTAGAGATGAATGATTTATAAGGCTTTAGAGCATTGAATGTTATGTTTTAGTATGTGGGTGAGGGGCAATTTGATTTTTGGGTGAGGGTCACTTTCTAAAAAAGGTCAAAATTTTAAAAAAATTACACTAAAATTTTAACTTTTTCGGCTAGCCGTGGGGGGCACCTGCCCCCCATATTTATACCATAGGTCCGTCCCTGACCATGATATAAGTCAAAACAAGCAACATAAAGGAAATTAATTTGAAACTAATTTTATCCTTGACATGATAGCAAAATCAAAGGTGCCGATACCTCATGTTCGTGAACATCTATGGACAGAAATTCCTCGGTTCTTCCATATCCTGCCATTTTCTTTCTCTGCTAGCAAGCAAAAAGAAGGAAATAACGTTGAGTAACTCAATAAGAACGAATAAATAGAGACATAATACATATGACTTATTGTATTTGTAGAACACATGTTGCTGTCTCACCTCTTTTGGTCGTAGAGATGAAGAGAAAAAGAAATGGTGATTGATGTGGAAGAAGAATAAGAAGTTATGAAACACTTGAATGGTTTAGAAGTATTTTAAACAATATGGTTGAACATAGAATATACTTAGAGGGTTGGCAATGCATCACTCACTCCATCCCCCTTCACTCACAAACAACCAATCCCCTTATGCCACATCACCCTCCCACTTTTCCCTTCACTCACTCATTTTTTGTTGGCATCACATCACTCACCCTTCACTCACTTTTTTTTTTTTTTTTTTTTTTTTTTAATTCCATTAAAATAAAAAAAAAAAAAGCTGGTGAATTAATAAGAATGGTGAACTAATAAAAAAAGCTGACCAGAGTTCAAAACTCAAATTGGTGAACGATAAGAATGTTTGGGCCAAACTAGATTTCTCATCTTAATGGGCTTAACTATTGGGGCTTTGTAATTTATTTACTAAACGATTTCTAGCTATCCAGTCTTCGTCTCCCACATCTAACATCCCTGTAAAAATTTTAAAACCTGCAACTCTATTAAAATAACATGGCTGCCAAGGAAAAAACCTTCCAGATGTCTCCAATGTTCCAAAAATTAATTGCACAAACGGCTAGTTTTGTTCGGTAAGCTTCACCGCGTTTTGCCTCCACCGCGCGGCAAGGAGGCACCGGCGGCGGTGTTCCCGTGCGGTGGGGATGCCGTGCCGTGCCTCGCCTCCCCGCATGTGTTGCCAAGGGCCTTATGTATTTATATGTATATCCACACGACTATATATAGATGGCCATATATATTTATATTTAGAAAGAAAGAGAAAAGGATGTTACCTTCGAGAAAATGAAAAGATAAAAGAATATAAGAAGGTGAAAGAAACAATAAAATTTGGGAGACAAAGAGAGAGGGTTGGGGTTTGAAGAGGAGTATAGAGTTATCATATAGATATTTTTAAGGTATTTATTATAAACATACTTTTACTATTTTTTAGTTTAAGTAACAAATATTTTTTATTAGACAAAAATATATCATTGGTCCCTAAACTTTCTCAAAATCATCATCAGGGCTTCAAACTTGAGAAAATCATCACCGTGAGTCCAAAACTTGGGTTTTTAAGGTCGATTGCGTCCCTTGACCCATTTTCCATTGGTCCAAGGTTGACCTTAAAAGAAGCTCGAGTCAACTTAGCTATTCGGTTTTTCTAACAGGTAAATAAGTTTGGAAACATTGTATATGATGAGCACGTTCGTCCAGTTGAACGTGTGGTTGACTTTCGTACTCAAAATAAGTGGTTGACTCAATTAGCCTAAAAAACTCAAGTTTTAGACTCAGGCGATGATTTCTCCAAGTTTGGGGCTCTAGTGATGTTTTTGGAAAAGTTTAGGGACCAACGGTGTATTTTTGTCTTTTTATTACCAATATGCTCATTAGAACTTTCAAATTGTGAATAATATGGATAACTTTCTAATGAACTGACTAAAATACCCTTGTGTTCTTCACATACACTTGCATCGTCAGTCCTTTATACTAACGGCCATTAGCAAATAAGTTAAAATTTGGTTTCATTTCGTTCATTTTTGCATGTTTTCGTCTGTTTTTCCACTTTTTCGTCCGTTTTCGCACGATTTCGTCTATTTTGCATGTTTTTGTCCATTTTGCACGTTTTCATCTATTTTTACACGTTTTCGTCTGTTTTTATACGTTTTCGTCCGTTTCACACGTTTTCGTTCGTTTTGCACGTTTTCGTTCATCTTTACACGTTTTCATTAGTTGGCTTCCGTTTGACATGTTTTTGTTCGTTTTAATGCGCTTTTATCTGTTTTTGCACGTTTTCATCCGTTTTTCACATTTTCGTTCGTTTTACATGTTTTCGTTCTTTTTTACACGTTTTCATCCGTTTTTACATGTTTAAAAATGGATAGAAATGTGTTGATAACATCAAATAGCTTATACATTTATATATCAAATTCACTTATATTATGCTCTTATTTCTTGCATTATTATAAGATTTAGATACTTAATTGCTTCCTATTTGTTTTATAGGATTTATCTGAGCATTGAGCGACGGGATGCGGAATCGAGAAGTTAATCATTTGAAAACGAGAAAATGTTGGAACAGTTGACATATGAGGCGCATATGTAACCTTGAACCCGCGTCGTATCTCTTATCAAAGCAGTCAAAGCAAAGTAAAGTCAAATGATACATGCGGCGTAACTCTTTCGTAGTGTATGTGTCGTATCGCCAGTGAAGACTCAATGGTTATTCGTACCACAAGATCCATACGACGTAACTTATGCGCATAATATACGTTGTAACCAAAGATATAAATGTTAACGAGAGGTGATGCTTCGGAATGGGTACTTAGCCTTTGCACGTAATGACAACAAGGCCTGGAAGGATTCAATCATTTGGGAGTATCCGGTGTAATGGGATCGATGCAGCTGCACCATAATCATGTCTAATGTTATGAAGAAGTGTTTACCTAGAGCATATACGGCGTAACACCTAATTTAAGGTTACACCGTATCTATCGAGGCCAGAAAAATTTTAAATACAAAACCTAATTCATTCAGAAAATAATCATCTATTCCACCTCTCAATTGGAAAACACAACTAGGGTTTCATTCAGTGCCATTTTCCAGCAACATTGAAAAGCTTTTCAAGGGAAAATCACCAACCAAACATCATCGAAGATAAATTGACATAGAGTAATCGTATCAAACGCTATGTTTACTACTTTTTCAGTTTTAATCATAGATTTTGTTGTAGTTTACAACATGTCCGGCTAATCACCTTTGGTGTTAGCCTAATTATGAATTAATCAATTGTTATGTTCATTTTTTTGTCATTTATTTATTGAATGTGTTGGATATCTATGTGTTTATTATAAAGATCCTTAGACTGTGGTAATGGTTAGACGTATTTAGTTTCTGATCACTAGGTGAATAGACCAATTTGCTTGGGAAATTGGGTTGATCAAAGGATTCACGACCCTTTGGTTGTATAGGGATAGATCAAATTACCACCTAAGTAACTATAACCATTTAAACAATGTAAGTTAGTTGCCTGAATGATAAACTTAGATACCTAAGTGCTAAGAAGTGTGAATGTTAGCATATGAATAAGTCACATAGGTAGTTGATGCTTAATGACTAGGGACAAGTTAATTGATGTGATGACAGTCATATCAAGACTAGGAACTATACGTGTGACAACTGGTAATTTTTGGGATATTTTATTTATATATTTTCATATCGCGTCGAGTTTTGGACATATATATATTCGAGGAAGTTATGCCCCTTTATTTATATTTTAGTCTGAGTTGTTATGTTTGTCCTTGATTTCATGAGTTTGATCTATATCGAGTTGTCGTAGGCCTAGAATGTAGCACGTCGCGACTTGGCACACTAATTTAGTTTAAAAACGCGAATTTAATTAATTTTGACACATCGGGACAAAAATATACGTATTTATAATCAATCTTATTGGAAAATAGTTTTAGAATTTATGGCACCAATTAAAAATGCTCGGGAAAATATTTCAGCACTTAAATTGGCCTCTATAGCATTTTGTGTGGAAACCGTAGAGGGGGGGGGGGAGTGAATACGTAATATGGAAAGTGTCAAATATTGGTCATACAACAAATAAGAAATAGTATGAAATAAACTATAACACAAACAATATCAAGCCATGACATAAACACAATCAACACCATATAAGCAACAAACTACACAAGCATAAATGGAATGCAAGTATAAATATAAAGCAGTAAATGCGAAGATAAACGTAAAGAGATAGGTAAAGAAAATGCAAACCCGGACACGACGATTTATAGTGGTTCGGTAAGAAGCTCCTCTTCGCCCTGCTCCTCTCCCTGAGCACCCAACTCGAGAGTTACTTCACTAATCAACAAGCTCCATTCTTGGCGGAGAAAACCATACAACGTCGCTTACATTATTTTCTGACACTAAGCTAAATGTCGAGTACTAATCTTAGCTAGTACCAATCTACCACGATCCTCCCGATCCTAAAAAAATCACACAAGCTACAAGATCCACATGATCTACACTCGATCTACCCGATCTACTCACGATCTACCCGATCCATACTAATCACACAATCAACACACCGTACACGATCTACCCGGCCTTCCCTTGATCCACTTGATCAACACACAAGCTCACTAGCTACAAGAGATCTCCGAGATCTCAACAATATGATCCACACTTACAAGACTAAACAAGAGATGATGACTACTTGATGTATATCAAGATACAACAAGCTTACTACAAGTAATGCAAGTGCACTACTCAATGAATCCAACACTTTGTATCTTCTTAATACTTTGTGTTCTTCTCTTGGACAAGAAGAGGAATAAAGGTGATCACTTGAATGGATGATTGGATCACTTTAAAACAAACTAAGACTCTCTAAATGATCAAAGAAAGTGATCTAAATAAGAAGGGATTAGACCAGAGAAAATTGTCTGGAAAATTCAAATTGGGAGTGTAAAATGGTCCACTATTATAGGCAAAGCGAAAACTAGCCATTACAGAGGGACGATACCACTAATTGTCAGATGGTACCACTAAATTTAATGGTACCATCGGGTATTTAGTGGTACCATCGGGGACAAAAATGCTCCTCTTTTTGTTTTTAGTGGGGAAGGTTTATTTGGGGATGTTTGGAGCTATTTTGGGGGGAAAATAGCTGTTGGGATTTTTTAAACTAACTTTTCAAAATAAAACATTTCTTTTTAATTCAAAAATAATTTGTAAAATGTATTTTTGAAAAAATGTTTTGTCACATTAAAAATATCACGAAATGATAGAAGGATTAGAAGGGGAGGAAGATATCGATACCAAAACGCGATGACGTAAAGAGGAAGAGAGTCAAGCTTAACGACTCATAAATAAACAAAAGTGTTGCTCGGGAGACAACCCGGAATGTTCTTTTCTTTTTATTTTATTTATGTTCTAAATTGTCATGTCCAGGTAGTCGATACGGCGTATTCAACTTCCTGGATACGGCGTATTCCACTCCTAGACTTAGACTTTGGTTTTCGATATGGCATATTCCCTGTTTTAGGATAATGCGTATTCAAAACGTAACTCGAATTTATTATTTTCATATAGATAGTTAATATGGCGTATTTAATCTCATGAATATGGCGTATTAAAATCTCAGTCTATACTAAATTATTAAGGATTTATTATACTTTGGTTGCTATAATCTCTTCACTCTGTGCAAGTAGTTTTGATTTGTTCTTTTATTGTGTTTAGAGGTTTTCAAGAAGTTACAAGAATTATGGCGTAGAAATATTCTGACATTCTACGTACTGAATAGCCATGCTGGTATTTAGGTCAACAGGACAGCTTTAACACATTTTCTTGCTCACATTCTTACCATGGAGGATCATACCGAGCAAAATCAGGGGAGTATTACGCTTCTAATTCTATCGTTGTTAGAATTTAATAGTTATTTGTAAAATGGGGACATTGCATAACTCAAGTAGTGGGAAGTAGATAGAATTAAAATTTTACTTGTCCTTTGTTTGCAAAAAATGCCTTAATTATACTTAAATTTAAAATTTTTACATGTTTTTCATAGATCACTAGTCGCATAACCTGCATACATTACCGTTATTTCCAATTGTGAGGATTTAAGCATTTCCATTTCCACCATTTGACCAAAATTTTACAAAAATATGAATGTGTAGGTGGCTTGTAGTAAACTTTAGAACTTGGCTTGGTATATCTATTCGAGACTATACCGATGAGCATTGCATTAGGGAAATTTGGTGTAATGGTAATTAATTTGTGAGGCAAATTATAAGGATTCACCCCATTGACCCACGTCGCTTACATTTGTTTATGTTATTAACTAACTACACTAGTTAGTTAACCACTCGTATAAAACCCTTTGTTATTGTTATTTTTAGAGTAAAATACCCCTAGAATAGCCTATTGAGTCCATCTTTTCGTTTGTTAACCCCACTGTATGTTTATGTTTTGTTACATCCTTACACCTTAGCCTACTGTGCAGATTAAGTCCTTGGTTGGTTGCTAGTTGCTACGTGTATTTCTTGTGTTCGTGTGAGTTTTTCCTTTGATTCTTTTCTAGAGATATATTGGTCGAGAAAATTGCACAAAGCAATGGGAATGTGAAAGTATGCATTTTGAGTCTTGTTCTTTTTTCACTACATTCACTATTGTTATTACATCCGAGTTTCTACACGTTTCGAGTTCCATTACAGTTGGATTAGTATTTACGTTTTAAATCGTTTTCAGTTGTTTTAAGTTATTTTTGAAAAACCGTTAGATTCAATAGTTATGTGAGATCTATAAACACAATATTAATATGTAAAGTAAATAAAGTATAGACAAGAGATAAGGAAAGAACACAACCACACGGAGATGCCAAGATTTATAGTGGTTCGGCACGAAGCTCACTCTTCGCCTACTCCACTCACCGAGTACCACACTCGAGAGTTCAGAATCACTATGTAAACACACTCCCTTCTGGTTGAGCAAACAGTACATAAAGCTTACGCCAAGTTTAACGATACTAAGTGGAATTTCGGGTCCTAATCCTAGCTAGGACCAATCTACGCAAAGCCCATGTGGCTACACGAACAAGAACTCTTGTCCACTTGGATTTACACATAATCCAAGTCTTCACACGGACGATCACCCCGTCCAAATATTCACACGGACGATCACCCCGTCCACTTGAATCTTCACCTGATCCAAGTCTTCACGAACCTTCACTAGGTCCTAGTCTTCACTTCACGGACGCACACCAAGTCCAAGCCTTCACATACACTGACATACCGACTTACACAAATCCTAATCTATATACACCACTTCACAGACTTACACTTTGTCTGTATTTGTCCTAACACACCTAATCACGACTCACTACGTGTGTGTGATGACTCTAACACTTCATTGAAGAATACGAGTGTTTCTCTTACACTTTGATGTAAAGGGTAACGGGATCACTTATAAACACATATCGACACGTTATAGTGATCAAAGAAAGAAGGAAGAAAGAACATGTTAATACAAATATCGCCTAAAAACGTTATTTATATTTTACGATCTTTGCTAAGTTTTGTTAACGACAAAGTGTAAACTTTAGTTTCTAAGTAAAACATGATTATAGTTTAAGTCTTGCATACATTTACATTTTCATATAAAACATTACATTTACTTATTTCTTAATATAGTATATGTTACATCACATCATGCATTTATGGAAAGCTTATGTGTTTGACTCTCCATAAGACCTCTTACACAATTTTGTGTTTGACTCTCCATAAGACTTCTTGCACAATTGTGTGTTTGACTAGAAATAACTTGATGTGACATTGCTTGATATGGAAAGAGTTCTTGCATGTTTTCTTGTCAGTCCTAGTGGAACCCTCAGGGTACATGGGCGGAACCCATTCTAGGGTTCCGCCAGATCCGCCAGATTGTTGGTTGGTTTGGCTATAAATACCAAGCCACTTGCAAGAATTCACCCATCACTTTAGGACATATATTTCACATATTCTCTCATCTAACTCAGTATCATTTGACTTGTGTGATTCTCTTATGTAGCAAAGGAGTTCACAAGTTCTTCCAAAGAGTTACAAGTTTCAACTCAAAAGTTGCAAGACTTGTTAGCTTTGTTATGTATGAACTTTGGTAGTTTATACTTCATTTGTATCTTGTGTAGAAGTGATCGGTTAGTATTTTAGGCCTCAAAATACATAGTGTGACGGGAGTTGTTGTACCCTTGTAAAAGAACTATTGGGAGTGGTTGTACCCTTGTAAAAGAACTCGACATCTAGCTTAGTGTCGGAAATAGTGGATAGGCGACGTTAGGTTGGTACTACCTTGAACTAGGACCCGGTATCTAGCTTTGTACCGGGTAAAGTGTAAGCGAGGATTGTAAAGGTTTCTCCACCCGTGAAAGGAGCTTGTTGACTAGTGCTTGAAACTCTCGAGTTGGAAACTCGGGGCGTGGATGTAGGGCAAGGAAAAAGAGTCCTTGTAGCCGAACCACGATAAACAATCGTGTTGTGGTTTGATCGTTTCTTTCTTTGTCTTTGCTTATTACATATTGTCTTTAGTTAGAATCGTTAATTACACATAAAGCTTTTCAAAGATTAAACAAGCAATTTGAGTTTGTATCTTTAAATAAACATAAAGTTTTAAAAGATAATTAAGTGAAAAAGCGGTAAACTATTCAACCCCCCTTCTAGTTTTCCACAGAACATAATGTTTTTGTGCAAAGAGGGTTAGTTTTTTTTGAGAAAACATTGTAGTATTTATAGGCACCAGGAGGAGCGGGGGACGGTCGCATATATATATGGGACCATCGCCATGTTTACTGGACCGTCCGACATACGCTCCTATATTTGTCCTGATGTGGTAATGTTTTGTGAACAATGAACATTCAAAATCTTTTGTGAACAATCTTGAAAAAGAGATAATGTTAGAAGATAAAATGTCTAGACTTGAAAGCAATGTTGAAATTGATCTAGAATGCAAAATATGTCAAGATTACAAATATGAAATTCAAAGACAAAATGAAAAAGGAAAAATGCTTGCTAAATTTGAAGAAAGAACAAAAACTCTCAAAAGCTTATTAAAAAGTCAAAAGTCATTTAGAGATAAAACCGGATTAGGATTTGACTCAAATGCACCATCAACAAGCAAAACAAAACAAGTTGTGTTTGTGAAACCTGAGAAAATTGTAGGAGTAATTCTATCTCTATTAGGAGCTCATGATAAAAGGATAAAGATATCATGTTTAATACTTTTACATGTTTATCTAACCTTCTTGGATTCATAAGTATTTGAGTTTAGCTCTCTTACGAGTCAAGATAATTTGCTTAATGATTATCTTCTTGGTTGCTCATCTATGGAGCTTAAAAGGTGCACGTCTCTTCAACTTACCTTTCATTGTTTCTTGTTGATTAACATTAAGTTTTGTCATGGGTAATATTAATAGTTTTTACTCTAAGGTGTTTATGTGGTGTAAGTAACAACAAGGATTAGATCCTCCGTGATTAAAGGATTTAGACACTACATCCTGTAGGAGATATAAGGTGTTGTACCTCTTTAAACTTTCGGAAAAAGACACGAGAAACTCTTGAGTGAGTCTCACTTAATACTTGTCTACAAGTGAGCTAACTAAGAATCTCCTAAGTGATTAAACAACCAACACTTTTGTGATGCTTGCAAATCTAGAAAAACCACAACATTTCATAGATGTTTGTAGTACAACATCTTTTGACATTATACTTTATATTTTTAATCGTGTCTTAAATTCAACCACTCTTTTGTTAAAAGTTTCATATATGACACACAAAGAAAAATAAATCATTTGAATACATTAGGATGATTGGGAGAAAATGATTTATAAACATCTAGGATTTGCACATCAAATTCGACCTACAGTCTTATGATGTTGTATCTCTTGGACATTTACACTCATAGTATTTTAAGTAAATTAACCTAAAGAGTTGAGGAGTCGTTGAATTTAACATTCGATGAAAGACCACCTCCTTCTAAGATATCATCTTTGGTAGATGATGACTTAGTCGAAAACCCAACGTTGATAAGACAAGTAAGTCAAGATTAATAACAAGGAATATGAACTATTAAAAATGAAAAACAACATCTTTTCGTCTTGTGTCAAACATTGAGTCAAGCAATATTGACATGGTCATAAAAACTTGAATCATGGGTCATAGTTGTGATTAAAACAAATTTGATAAAAAATAGTTTTTGGACATTAGAGTACAGCAACCATTAAAACAAAATAGATCTTTCAAAATAGAAAATGATGTAAATCTATGAAAGACTTTTTAATAACCTAAGCAAGCTCCAAAAGCAAGGAATAATCACTCAAAGACATTCCTAGTTATTCACAAGTTCACAATGATTAAGTCTTTTATGACTTATCAAGAATGAGATTAGTGAATCTGTAGGTAAAACTAAACATAGAGAAATGTTTGGAAGTTTACTTGTTCTCACAACAAATAGATCCAACATTATGTTTAGTGCTTGTCTATGTGCTCGTTTTAGAGAAGATCCTAAAACAACTCTTTCGGAAGAGCTTGTTTGGATACATCAAAAGGTACTACACAACTAGGATTATGGTATCCCAAAAGAACGGGAATAGAAACCATAGTGTATTCCAAATGGAATTATGTCGGTAATAAGTTGATAAGAAAAGCACAAGTGGTACTTGCACTTTTATACTTACTTCCCCAATGATTCTCCAAAACGCTTAAGGTTCTCAAATTAGTATTGAATGTAGAAGCACGTCAACAAGCTCCACTAGAACAAGCAAACCCGCATCAACAAACGGAATTCCTCTTATCAACAATTTTATCCCTTCAACAAAGGAAGCATCGACTTCAGCGACAATCCAATCCATTATGTTCTTAATTAACATATTGTGATCCATCATCATCGCCTTGGTAAAAATGTTCATTGAGGAACATCTCAACCAAGAAAGTCTTACTCGATAACCATATTGTCGATGTTTTCACGAAACCTCTTGAATAAGAATCATTCATCCTCCCTAGGCTTAGTTAAAGACTCATGAGACCTAAAACCTTAGTTTTGAACATTAGGATAAAACCACAAAAATCAAGACAAATCCTTTTTATTTTTTCCTCTGTTGTACCCGCGGAACCCTGAGACCAAACGGGCGGAACCGTCCCTTTGGTTCCGCCTGGTCCGCCGAATCTGCAACATGTTTTTATTTTAAATTCAAAACCAAACACCTCTTAACTCACAACTTCAACTTACAAACACCTTACCACACGAAAATTAGGGCTCTCACTCACATCTCTTCCAATCCAATCAACTTTGTAAGTATTCTTATCATAATTGCATTTTCAATCAAAGTCTATCACTTTCATCTACATACATTAACTAGAATCTTAGGGTTTATGCATAAACTTGTTGATTCATGAAAAACTTTGGTTGTAAACTAATCATAATTTCCATTAGTTATGAATTGTATCCTCTTTGTTATTATCATGATTTACCAAACACACCAAGTTCATTGTCTTTTAAAAGACACTAGAACACCACCTTTCACCACATTGTTAAAACAAATGAAAAACGTCATTGAAACATTACTTCCATAATATATCTTGCATGCTAAAGGGAATACATAACTAATATGTATTTTCGGGTACATTCAAACGAAGCTATATGGAATTAGGAGCGTTTGGGTTATCTTTTGTTTTTTTAACATAACTTGCATTACAAAAATGTTTCAAGCATCAAAATGAGTCAAGATAACCGCACCTCCACATTGTTTTCATATAGGCTTATACTAGAACATCCACATTATAAAAGTCATTAATTTAAACTTAAATTTTGTGTTTTCTAGGAATCAACATGCCTCCTGCAACATTCTCCGATCATAAGGAAACTCTTAATTACTTACCCAAACATCATAGGACCAAAGGGCTTACTAAAGATCAAGTTGAAACTTTTAAGAGTCTAGAAAAATGCTGATAACGCTCAAAATTAACATGTTTTTAAGAGCGTTATTGTGGATTTTATGCTTATATTTTGGTCACTTTTATGAACTTATGGTACTTAATGAAGTATATTCTCTATTTTAGGTTCATGGAAGGAAAATGATGAAAAAGACGAAGAAACGATCAATAAACGAAGATTTATGCATGTACGAAGAATTCCCGACAAATGAAAGTCTCTTGGAGTATGTTCGAGAAGATAAAAGTCATGAAGTTGTCACTCAAAAGACTCAAGAATAAAGTACAAGAGGGAAAACGAGAAAAGAAATGAAGGAAAGAAGCTAAAACGAAGAAATAATGGAAGACTCGTTGTTCCCGACACACCTTCACCATTTTGGCCATAACTTGAGCATACGGACTCCATTTGACCCCCCGTTCGCGGCCACGAAAAGCTAAGAGAAAGATCTACAACTTTCTTGTTTATGACTTTTGCCCAACTGATCGGATGGATGACCATCCGATCGGATGGAGCCCTCGTACAGATTTTGCAAAACTCCTTCTACCTCGTTCTACCCGATTCTAGGCTCTTCCTTCTGGTATTCTAGGTTCTTCTATTCACCTTGGAGGCCAAGTTGCTGCATTGATGAGCCTAGGCTTGTGGAATAGTATAAATAGAGAACTTTGCAAGCATTTCTAAACAGCACTTACCATTTCTCTCTATCACAACTTGAGAGAACATTTCTCTTACCACCATTACTCCCTTTCATACCAAAATTCTTCCATAAAATCCCAGGAAACTTTGGAAGTCCAAGAAGTCATCATTTGGAGGTCAAAACATCAAGAAGTCATCACCAATACTTGAGGTATCATTACTACATCATTTGTTATCTTATTTCAATCATTGTAAGACTTTTAATTATGATTTCTAATGTTCAAAATTATGAGTTTATGTTCATGTTTGCTATTAGTGGATAGTAGTCTTTTTACACTTGTTTTGATGATGTTTTATGCTTAGTGATAGTTATGATTGTGATAACATGTTTTAATTCAATTTCAAGTCAATCCTAAGAACCAATTGTACCTTAAGTTTCATCGTGACATATGTTGAGCCAAGGTTAACTAATTGATAATAGTTTCAAGGGTCGAAAGATCTGTTATTATTCAACTAGTTATAATCATTTGTCTATGAATGATTGTTTTTCACCATAATTATTCTTGGCTAAACAAAGAAACAAGAAGTATGATTGTAATGAGAATGCTTTTATAACATCAAATCGGATTGTTTGTAAACCTTTAGTTGGACGAAATTTTAAATGTTTATAAACAATTGTAACCTTTTTGTCTATGAATGGGTTACCATTTGTAATGACCATTTCCTAAGAGTATTTGATTTGTAATAAGAGTTTGTTCTTGTGTTTAAGATATTCACCATACCTTATGAACCTTGGATGGATCTTGAATTGATTGGTTTACACCTAAAGCTTGTTTTTATGAACTAAAATCTTGGCCACGGTTTAACTTGTAGAAACAATAGATTAGACCACCATCTAATTATCACAACCAACATGTTATCAAAAGTTATCACAATCATGTGTGTCATTAAGTAGAAAACTAGTCTAAGCAAGTGTAGTTTTTAATCTTATTGAATTTACATAATCATCATTTTCGTTTTACTTATTGCTTATATGGTATTTTGGATCGTGACAACCAATTACCATCTTTTTATTGCTTACTATTACATAGATTCTTCACAATTGAAAACACCCAAATCCTAGTGAACGACCTCGGCTTACCAACCAAAACTAACTACATACGAAAGGGTCATACTTGCCCGTGTGTTCTTATCTTTATCCGGTAATTCGTGTTATAAATTTAAAACTAGTAGTCGCGGGACACATCAAGTTTTTGGCGCCGTTGCCGGGGATTTGTTTGTGTTTTTGTTTGCTTTGAATCTCTGCTTTAATCATTCCCTAGTTGTGTCGCTTTTACTTTCGAAAAAAAAAATCCGAGCCATCCAACCGATCGGCTGAACATCCATCTGATCGGCTGAACAAAAATCATTTTTACCGAGCCATCCAACCGACCGGTTTGATATCCAACCGATTCGGTTAGACCAATAACCCAATCCAACCGATCGGCTTGTCCACTAAACCGATCGGCTGAACCTTTTCTTTTTACAAAACCCATTTTTTTTTCAAAACCCATTTTTACCTTTTCACCTTAGTTCGAAATAAACACCACCCAACCCACCCTTAGGAGTGATTTATTTTTCTTGTGTTCTTGTTATTTTCTTTTCTTATTTGTTTCTTTAGTAAATTATTTTATAAAATTGTCTTTTTAGATTTGTTGAACGTCTTTTAATTAGTTTATTTTTCTTAAACTTCTAGTAGTTATAATAGTAACGGTTTTCTTATCTTAATTAAGCTTAATTTTGTTAACTTTAACTTAAAAAAAAAAAAATACAAAAAGATTTTTTTCTTAGTGTTCATTTTCATTATGTTTTTATTTTTACTTTTTGTGATATTTTATGAATCGCTCCGGGTTTGTATAAACTCACACTCATGGGGTAAACAACTTGTTAGTCCACTTTACGAGCTTAAACGTAAAATCAAAAAGAGGATTCGTAAACCCGATAAGACACCAATCTTACCCTTAAAGATCGAATCAACCGAACTTTATCCAAAATCACCATTCATCGAGGAGCTTTTTGTGGTAATCGACATAATCGAAGAGAAAGTTGAAACTCAACCCGATTCCCCACCTGTAACCGTCGTTGATCCTGATGACTAACCCATGTGGTCAAGCACTAGGACCGTTGCACCAACACCTAGTTCCGCTATTATTCAACGCCCTTTTCCAAATAATTTCCATATCAAGGGTACCCACATGCAAATGATTCGGGAGAATCAATTCGAAGGGATAATCCGATCCGATCCTCACCGACACATAGCTGATTTTCTTGAGATTAGTACCCTATTCCATTATGGTGAAGCCAAGATTTGGTTAAATGAATTAAATGAAGGAACAATTACTACGTGGGAAGAGATGACAGAAGCTTTTGTTAGCCAATACTTTTCTCTCGCAAAGTTTTAAACGTCTCCTAAATGACATTCACAACTTTCAACAACTCGATCACGAAACTCTCATTGATGCTTGGCTCCGTATGAAAGATATGCTTCGCACTTGTCACGGACATGGTCTAACCAAAGGAGCGATCATTCAAACATTCTATCATGGTTTAGACAATCCAACTCAAGGAATTCTTGATGCAGGAGGAATATTCCTCTACAATACTCCCAACGAAGCATTCAAAATCCTTGAGGACAAGGTCCAACTCAAGCTTGATTTCTCGAAAAATTCTCTAATCGTGCCCAAACCAAAAACCGTTGTTTTTGCCGGTGGAAGCAACATCAATGCCGATCATTCCACATTGATTTAGAAATTAGAAGCTCTTACCAGACATGTTGACATTGAATTCAAGAAGATAAGGCAAGAGTTGAAGGAGATACGAGATGCTCGTAGAGATGATAAAGATGACAATGCTTCAGAATACCACACGGATAATGACATGCTGATGATTGAACCTAATGAAGCAAGATATCACGGCGGATATCACAACCAAAAGCTGAAAAATTCATACTCCTACTCAAGCCAAAACCCGAACCATAACCATCCTCATTTCTGGCCACAAAATAAAACACCACTTTCATCACAATATTTTGGACAAAACAAAGAAACCAAAACCTCACCGGAGGAGATGATGAGAGAATGGATGGAATCAAATGAGAGTATGAAAGACCAGGTGGTAGAATTGGAACGACAAATCGATCAAGGAAAAAGAAAGCACCAAGCCATAATCTAAGACATGGAAGAGAAGCAAGAAGTCCATCATACAGAATCACTTCCTCATACAACAGATTCCAATCCAAGACATGAATTTGTCTACAAAACACCCTCAATCCGAAATGAACATGATAAGGGTGATGTTGAATTTATCGAGGAGGATGAAACTGAATCTATTCCAACCATGCCAACCCAAATCATATCTAGTTCACCAACCGTTTCACCTTTTCTTGAGGATTGCACCGTGCACATCCCGTCCACTGAACGCTTAGTGAAAGAGAAGATGTTTACACATGATGAATTGTCAAATCATGTTGGTAACAAGGAACTCAATGCAATTGGAGACGTTGAAAAGGAAGTCTTGAAAGAAAAAGAGATTAAGAAGCAGGAGAAAGAAGTGTCAAAGGTACCCAAGAGGAATGGAGAATTGGAAAGAAAGATAGACGAGTGGTCTAAACCACAAAATCCAGTTTCTTCAAAACAAAATGGTATGACTAACCCACCTCCTCCACCTTACATTGAGAATGTGAATGACGTATTCACTAGGAGTGGAAAGTCTGATAACCCTTTGAAAAATTAAAAAGATTCACCACCTGTCTTTGTTTCTAATAAACTCGATGAACCGTTCAAGATAACAAAAAGAGATTATCACATTGTCAAATCAAAAGAATGTCCATCACTTGTGAAGTACATACCAGAGATCCCATACCCTCAACGGTTAAGAACTGAAATTCCCCATTTGAACCGTACCGTCAAAGTATCCTGATCCGGGGAAGAGTCTAGCTAATGACTCAGAAATAAATTAAGCACTACTCGGGAGGCAACCCGAGCTTTTAATTGTTCGCTTATTAAAAAAAACGATTTTCGTATTTCGTTCTTGTGTGTTTGTGTTTAGATCGAATAAGTTTAAATGTCTTTTGGTTTTTGGAAGAGCGTCATTTCTTATAATTCTACTTAACCTTGGTTTTGTCATTTTTAATTTCTAGTACATTGTGAATAAATAAGTACTTGTTTTTAAAATAAAATGTTTTGAACTTTGTGGGTATGTTCATTGGAAACCCTCACGAGACTTAACTCATCCACTTGGGCCACCGAGGGGTTTAAAAGGCTTGTTGCATATGCTAAATGCAACCGTGATGCCTACGAAAGTGAGTTTTAGGATTTTACGCGTTTTTGTAGTTTAGTTTGTTTTTGCAGATTTCATAAGCTCTTGGAGATTGGATTATTGGTGACATTGTACTTGGTATTGTGGAAGAGAAATTGATTGATCTGAAGCGTATGCTAGCATTTGCTTAGTAACTTATCAATGGAGTTCGATCGCGATTTCTACAGCCCGGGAAGTTTCGTTTCTCTTGGACTATTTATTTACTTATTTATTTTTCCCATTTTACATGCTTTAAAATTTATTTTTCATGAGTATAATGCATAACTTAAGTGTGGGGGGAAAGTGAAATAGTGAAAAATGAAACCAATTTTTAAACTTATAATTTTTGGGCCAATTTGAAAATAATTTTTGTATACTTGTTTGCCCTTGTAATCTAGTAGTTTTCACGCTTTTAGGAAAATATATTAGAATAACTGGATCAATCCACTAGTGAAATCTGTAATTTTTGAAAAATTAGAGATGTGTCCCGATTAATATTGCAATCCATTCTAGGATCGATAACATTTGCTAGCGCATATTATAGCCCTTTCCACTAAACCGTGAGGATTTGAGCCTATTTCATATATAGCATACATCTTTTATGCTTGATTTTTTTATTTATTTTTATTTTTTATTTATTTTTTATTTTTTTTTTCTTAAAGGTAAATTTTATTAAGAAAAGAGAGCCAAAAAAGGCAAGAACAAAAGCATGACCATAAGTGGAACAAAAGCATGACCATAAGTATGCTTGAATCTTTTGTTATGAGTGTGCCGGTGATTTTATTTATTCTAGAACTTGTACTTGTAAATCATTACCAGACCGCAGTAAGATCGCATTCGTGTGATATAAGTGTATTCGTGTGATAAAGAGGCAACCTTAGGAATGAAACAAAATGGCCATCCGTTTACAAAATAATTTTTGCTAACCACATCAGTTAGTTATCCTCGTATTTGGAACCCATTTGTTAGCGTTCATCTTTAGCGCTAGATACCCCTAGTTTCACCCTTTGAGCCATCCATTTCTTTTGTTACATCCAGAAAAATACAAAAATATTTTACACTTTAAACCTTAGCCTTACCCTTTGTCAAAGTCTAAACAGTGGGTTGCTAGTTGCTTGGTATGTTGGATTGTTTTTTATGATTATTAGTTAGCCACACTTTGCGATTCGTGTGTGCCATTCCAACAAAGATGAAGGTGTGCAACTTCGTGTTTTGTATTTTTTTGTGGTGATGCTTATGCGAAGTGTGGGGGAGATGTGATGTGTGTGAAAAAAAAAATGAATTGAAAAAAAAGAAAAAGAAAAAAAATCAAAAAAAAAATAAAATAAAAAATAAAAATAAGTCATCGCAACTATAAGGTGACAATTATAACATATGTGCTATATGTATGAAGATGAAGGAAGAGGAAGTATTTTTTAGATATCGAGTAGCCAATGTGATAAGATGTGATATATATATGGTGATCGATATATGAAGAAGAGAAGATTGTAACTATAATCATTTACAGGTTTGCGGATTGTTTGGTAACTAGCAACAATGGGACTTTGACTTGACTTTATTTTTCTTTTAAAACCAATTTCATAAATATTCTCATGCCATATCTCTACCCTTACCAAATTACTTTATCTTTCCGGATATAGTAATTGCTTTGTGATCAAGTGCAAGAATATTGTAGTGACCATCCGGTTTTTGAGTAATCAAGAATTCGCGCCAGTGAACTATTATGTTTTTGTATGAGATGTTTGAACACAAGCCTGATATTAACCCTTAAGCCTTACATTACAACCCGAATAAAAGTCCTCTTCAGATGTTTACACTTGGTGCTTACGCTTCGTCGGTGAAGTTTTGTTTCTTGTACAAGCCTATGGTAATAAACGGATCATGACTGAGCAATGAGTGTGATTTCTCTTACATATACTCCACCACCTAAATAAATGAGTGATTGAGTGAATTATACTTTGTTTCTTTTTCGTGAGGTGTTTAGAAATGTTAATCAAGCAAGAAAATCATTGGGTATTATCAAACATCTCGGTTTTTCACCACTAAAGCTTAAAACGATCAATCGTATCTAGTACTTGTGCTTGGTAGATTTGCATCACATTTTTCTAATCATACTTGTGCACCATGTGGATCTATTTTACTTAATTTTTGCTTGAAGACAAGCAAACCCTTAAGTGTGGGGGAGTTTGCACTAATTTTCGTTTATTTATCTCATTTTCGCTTGTTTGTGATATTATTATTAAAAAAAAAAAAAAAAAAAAAAAAACCAAAAATATTTTTCAAATTTTTATAGTTTTCAAAATTTTCATTTCGTTTTTTTTCTTTTCATTTAGGTATGGTTTCGATTTTTCTTTTCCTAGATTTGCTTGAGGGCAAGCAAAGTTCAAGTGTGGGGGATTTGATAACGCTCAAAATTAACATGTTTTTAAGAGCGTTATTGTGGACTTTATGCATATATTTTGGTCACTTTTATGAACTTATGGTACTTAATGAAGTATATTCTCTATTTTAGGTTCATGGAAGGAAAATGATGAAAAAGACGAAGAAACGATCAATAAACGAAGATTTATGCATGTACGAAGAATTCCCGACAAATGAAAGTCTCTTGGAGTATGTTCGAGAAGATAAAAGTCATGAAGTTGTCACTCAAAAGACTCAAGAATAAAGTACAAGAGGGAAAACGAGAAAAGAAATGAAGGAAAGAAGCTAAAACGAAGAAATAATGGAAGACTCGTTGTTCCCGACACACCTTCACCATTTTGGCCATAACTTGAGCATACGGACTCCGTTTGACCCCCCGTTCGAGGCCATGGAAAGCTAAGAGAAAGATCTACAACTTTAGTGTTTATGACTTTTGCCCAACCAATCGGATGGATGACCATCTGATCGGATGGAGCCCTCTTACAGATTTTGCAAAACTCCTTCTACCTCATTCTACCCGATTCTAGGCTCTTCCTTCTGGTATTCTAGGTTCTTCTATTCACCTTGGAGGCCAAGTTGCTACATTGATGAGCCTAGGCTTGTGGAATAGTATAAATAGAGAATTTTGCAAGCATTTCTAAACAGCACTTACCATTTCTCTCTATCACAACTTGAGAGAACATTTCTCTTACCACCATTACTCCCTTTCATACCAAAATTCGTCCATAAAATCCCAGGAAACTTTGGAGGTCCAAGAAGTCATCATTTGGAGGTCAAAACATCAAGAAGTCATCACCAATACTTGAGGCATCATTACTACATCATTTGTTATCTTATTTCAATCATTGTAAGACTTTTCATTATGATTTCTAATGTTCAAAATTCTGAGTTTATGTTCATGTTTGCTATTAGTGGCTAGTAGTCTTTTTACACTTGTTTTGATGATGTTTTATGCTTAGTGATAGTTATGATTGTGATAACATGTTTTAATTCAATTTCAAGTCAATCCTAAGAACCAATTGTACCTTAAGTTTCATCGTGACATTTGTTGAGCCAAGGTTAACTAATTGATAATAGTTTCAAGGGTCGAAAGATTTGTTATTTTTCAACTAGTTATAATCATTTGTCTATGAATGATTGTTTTTCACCATAATTATTCTTGGCTAAACAAAGAAACAAGAAGTATGATTGTAATGAGAATGCTTTTATAACATCAAATCGGATTGTTTATAAACCTTTCGTTGGACGAAAGTTTAAATGTTTATAAACAATTGTAACCTTTTTGTCTATGAGTGGGTTACCTTTTGTAATGACCATTTCCTAAGAGTATTTGATTTGTAATAAGAGTTTGTTCTTGTGTTTAAGATATTCACCATACCTTATGAACCTTGGATGGATCTTGAATTGATTGGTTTACACCTAAAGCTTGTTTTTATGAACTAAAATCTTGGCCACGGTTTAACTTGTAGAAACAATAGATTAGACCACCATCTAATTATCACAACCAACATGTTATCAAAAGTTATCACAATTATGTGTGTCATTAAGTAGAAAACTAGTCTAAGCAAGTGTAGTTTTTAATCTTATTGAATTTAAATAATCATCATTTTCGTGTTACTTATTGCTTATATGGTATTTTGGATCGTGACAACCAATTACCATCTTTTTATTGCTTACTATTACATAGATTCTTCACAATTGAAAACACCCAAATCCTAGTGAATGACCTCGGCTTACCAACCAAAACTAACTACATACGAAAGGGTCATACTTGCCCGTGTGTTCTTAGCTTTATCCGGTAATTCGTGTTATAAATTTAAAACTAGTAGTCGCGAGACACATCAAATGCTATGTTCATGAAGGAAGAACCATTGATCCATCCTTCCTAAAAGGAACATCCATTCGCCAAAAATTTGCCGCAATCAACTTGGATTGCCTCTTAGACGTCGATGAGCAAATTTTTCCTAGGTTCATCTTAGAATTCTATGCAACCATAAGTCTTTTCTTTGATGACGATGGTGAGATCTCACTAACCTTTACAACCAATCAAGTACCAAATATCATACCCTTGAAAGATTTTTCAATAATTCTTGGTGTCCCTAATGTTGGTACATGTCTCTACACGGATAAGTTGCCCCTTTCTAGTCTTGATCCCATTGAGCGTTTTCATCCATACGACACTCCTCTTGCTAATAAGGAAGAAATTCGAGAGCATCTCTTTGTTAGGGCCTCAACAACTAGGAAGAATCGTTCGGGAAATGAGGTAGATAAGGACCCTTTTGGTATGGAACTCAATGAGCTTAAACCACAATTTAAGAAATGGGAGGAAATTCTTAGAGCCAACATTATAAGTTCCATAGGAAATAGAGATCATGTCAACACATGTCTTAGCTACATGCTCTATAGCATTTCCACCGGTCAACCTTTTAACTTAGCCTATTACCTAGCCAAAAGAATGGCCGACATATCCTTGGTAGGAACAACCGCTCTTCCTTATGGAATGCTTCTCACCCGCCTCTTTAGAGAAATCTCGCCCATTCCTCCTAACGATAAGGGAATGTGCCTTGATTACTCTCTCGTTCCTCACATATTCGTCCCTCTAACTGATAAAAGAGTCTTCAAAGTTAAGGGCAAGCGTACTCGCTCTCCTTCACCATCATCCGATATAAGCGATGACGATAAACTTCCTAACTCTAAGCTACCTCCTTTAGACTACCTTCAAGAACTTTCCGTCATTAGCAATGCATCCGAAGAGTTCAAGCAAACCAAAGGAATGTTCAGGTGCTTTGGAAGGTACCTAGGAAAGCTCAAAAAGAAGATAGACCGGTTGTGAGATGTGTGATTAAGGAGTGTTTGGCTTATGAAGGTTTTAGAACTTTGTATGCGTTAAACTATGTGATTTATATTGCTTTTTACTTCCATGCTTTATTATTTTCGTTGGATTATGTTTTGTATGAGACTTTATATATATTGACGATATTTGAGGTGTTTGTCAATTTTTCATGCATATGGAAATTTTCACTAAGTATAGTGAAATTCGCTAGCCCCCGGTCAAAGTCCTATGATATGAATGTCTACATGTCCATTTTTTGCATTTCCTAATCAGACATATAATAAATTTTCATTTTTAAGAGTTTTCGAAAAACTTGAAAATCGTCTCGACCCTCAAAAAGATGGACTGCCTTGTTTTTCAGGTCTGGCGGATATGGCGGAACCCTCAGATGGGTTACGCCCGTGTAAATTTCTGGGCAACCCAGTTTTGGCCCAACGGACCAGACGGAACCCAAAACAGGGTTCCGCCTGTGTTTCGCGAGGGTTCCGCCAGTAACCTACAGAAAATTTTTGTTATTTTTCTAAATTTCAAAATTTGTTAAATGTCAAATCTTTATCTTTAGTGAGAAACATCTTTCCTTACTTCCAATAAACATATTAGGACCACTCTCACTCTCTAGAACAATTAGGAAGTCATTTCCCGCCAAAAATTCAAATTCAAACATAACTAACCCAAGGAACCCTTAAAAAGGATCCTTCAAACCCTTAGAACATTTTCAACCAAATGACTTCTGATGAGTGCTCAAACACTCATCATTTTTGATCAAATCTGAACTGCAAAACATACAAAAACAATCAAAAAGTCATCAAAATACTTAAATTATCCCAGGGATTGTGTTTTATGTGTTTTAAATGCAAAATAAGCAAAAACAAATGAAAAATGATCAAAGTTTGCAATATTGGCAGTTTCAGTCCCCCAAGTTTCAAAACTTGTCAAAAATAGTCCCTACACATTTATTTTGAAAGAAAAGTCAACCCAAGTCTTTTGAAAGTCAAATATCACAAAATATAATACTTGGGTCAAAAGTTTCAAAATTTACATGTTTGGTCCCTAGGATTTCAAATTTAGCAGAAAAGGTCCTTGGGAATTTTGAAAAATGGAAAAATACAAAAATTGGTTCTTGGATTTTTGATTTGTGGCAACATTGGTCCTTGGTAGCACTTTGGGGAATGTACTACTTCAGTCCCTCAACTTTTGAGAAATGACAAAATTGGTCCTTGTGTGTTATAATACCAAACGGACCCTTTTATTATTATTACCACAACCAAATCCAATACCCAATCCCAAGCCCAACCAAACAAAATCCCCAGACCCATCTCCATCACCACATTCGGCCCACTCCCATTTTAATATAAACCCCCCGGTCAAACCACTCCTTTGACCCTTCCCTCCCAACCAAGCAACGCAAAACCAGGGAGAGCTTGTCTCTCCCACATGCTCCTCCCACCTTCATAAATCCTTCATATCTACCACCACCTTCCCCTCATTAATTGCTACACCAACCCCCACTTGCAAACTGCTCCAATGGTTCTATATAAAAAAGGGCGCGAAAATAATTCAAAAGTGGAGATTGAGTTAGAGAGCATCCAACGGTCTACAATCAAGTGGGATATGGTCAGAAGGGGTCCTAAACCCTAATGAAGTCTTATAAAAGGAAAGAAAAGGAAGCTTAGTTATCTATCTAGAGTAACTTAGTTTAAATTTAGTCGTTTAGTTAATTTTATCAATCTTATTGTATTTTTAAGCTTTCTAGCAGTTGTTTAAGTATTATCAGTGTATTTGGAATCTCTTTCATTAATAAATTTCAAGTTTGGTTTAATAATTCAAATTGTGCAAGTTTTATGTCAAAAATCTATCCGTAGTGTATTATTGTTGTTTGTTGTTATCATGGACTGAATTAAGTCACGTAGGCTCCCAGAAAGCTTGTAAAGGCTTTTAGAAACTTTAAAACTCTGTTTAGATTCAAAAAGCAAAAATACCTAAAAAATCATATAAAATAGAAAAGAAATCAAAAAGTTATTGGAGATGGTGATCTTGGCTGGAGCATGGTGAATTTTGGATGGCCATGGGTTAGTGGTTCTGTGGAGAGCCTATAGGAAGTGGTCTTTGGTCCTTTTTCTAAATTTTCAGCTTGTTGCTCATTTGTAAGCCCTTTGATCCATTTTTCTCATTTACTATATAAGTTGGTTACAATTGTTGTTATCTGCTTTTCTATGTTCTATTTGTGATAATTGTTCATAATATTGCATAATGTAGCATAGTTGTTTGTTGGAAATTGTTGTTGCTATAAATTCCATTTCCACAGTTGAGATTACAAGTTGGTACTTTTGGTGTTCTATGCTTGAATTATTGTTAGTTCATGCTTAGTTGATCTTGTTTAAGGATAATATGAAAGTTTGAATCAGTGTTAAGGGGTAAACTAGTTGTTTGATTTGAAAATCTTGATTTCATTTACTTAAAGGGGTGTTTGGATTTGACAGTGTTGATCACTGTGGTTGGTCTCAGTGTTTGATGCTTGTTCATACAACTCATTTAGCCCTTAAACACACCAAATCAGGCACATTTTTAGTGGTTATAAGCAGAAAAGTCAAAATCCAACTTAACTTGGTATTAAACTTGCTCTGTGTTGATTTTTAGATAGCAAAACCTCCATTTCAGCTCACAAGTGAGTTTTATAACTTATTTTGGTCTTAGTGTAGCTTAATTAACTTATTTCAGTGTTTTAATCAAGATCAAAATTCATTTAAGTCAACTGAAAAGCAAAATTGGAAAAAAGTCAAAATCACCTTTTGTGAAAAATCCATTTCTTGGAGGAATTTTATAGAATTTTGTGTTAAGATTGAAGGTTTGAAATTTCTTGGGTGTAAAGTATATCAGCTGAACTATATGATCCCATGCATGGCTTATTTTTGTGAATTTTGCACAAGCTTGTGGACAAGCTCAAAGTGAGCTGCAGGGGAAGGTGCTCCCCTGTGCACAGACCTCAGTGCCATTAGCCCAACTTTAGTGGACCCCACAGGGCTAACCAGTGGGCCCCATACCTTGCTTTTTGGCTTATTAGAATGCTAATAAGCTAGGTTTTCAGGAATTAAGCTTATTTTGTGAATTATAGTTGCTTAGATAGGGCTGCAAGTGCCCTCTAAGTTGTCCCATTCCCTGACCAAAGCTGAGGGATCAGTTTTTATACCAATCTTTCAACCCTCCCCCTGACCTCATCTGTGGGACCCAGAGGGTGAACTCTAGTTTTTTAGACAACCAATAAGCTCAGCTTATTGGCTTATCTCTTTGTTTGGACTTCCAAGGTCCCTAGTGGACCCCACAGGCTCTCAAAGGTGCCCTTTGGACCTGATTTGAACTGTTTGGTGTTTGAAGTGCTTATTCCTTATTTGCTGCTTATTTCTTGTGATTATTTGTTCCATTCATCTTAATTTAAGTAGTTGTACATCTGTTTTAAGCTTATTTGTGGTTGTGACATCATTTGGTAGCTTTTGCATTGAAATCAAAGGTCTAATAAGTTATAAGCTCATCTGTCAAATCAATAAGCTTTGCATTTAGCTTATTTCTGTGTTCCAAGCAAGTTACCTTCACAAAAGTTGCTCAAAAATAATCAATAAACAGTTGTGAAACAGAAAACTCCAAAAAATCCAAATTTAATAGAAGTGATAGCTTCTATTTAAGCCAATTGGCTTATTACCTTAGCTTATTTATAAGCTAATCTCATTTTTATATTTTTCCTAGGCTTCTAATAGTTAAAACTAATTTTAGTAATTTTCTCAGATTTTTCTTGCACCATTTGGTATTTTTCTTAATTTAAATTAGTTTTTAATAATTATTAAATAATTAATAATTAATATTAATTAATTAGAAAATTAGAAAAATACAAATTTAGTTTTAAAATTAGTTTTTAGTTATTTTTAATTTTTACAAATTTTATTTTCAATTTTCTAGTGTAATTTCATAATTAATTAGAATTTAGGTTAATTTAAGTAATAAAAAAGTAATTAATAAATAGTAATAATTAATTAAAAAGTCTTAAAAATATATTTTCTGTTCTAAAATTAGTTTTATAGCATTTTAGATTTTTCTAAGTTTAAATTTCATTTTTCTAGGTTAATTTTATAATTATTTGTATTTTAGGTTAATTTAATTAATTAAAAGTAAATAGGAAATTAGTAATTAATTAATAATAATTATAAAAATAGTGTAAAAATTAATTTTAATTTTCCAAAAATTTTCTTTAATTATTAGGTTTGTAAAAATATCATTTTTATACCAGTAGCCTTTTTCAGATAATCCCACTCACTTTTATTTACTTACGTTTGTTCCCATTTTCAGCAAATGTACGGTTTTTAGGTTTTAAGTTCACTTCTTCTTTATCTAAAATCAAGCAATCAATCACATAGCTTTCCTAAGCTATTTCTTTTCATATCTCTCAAATAAATTTCATCACAACCCTTTTCTGTGAATAATCACCCGATCACAAGCACGCTCAGATACAATTCACACCTCGTCGGGGTATAACGACCTGGTGATTTACTATATTACCCGGAGATTGACTCTAGGCTATTTGACTTTGTTGACCATTCCTTGGTCAATACAAGTTGACTGTTTGGAGCCAATCAACTTCCCATGATCACTTAGCATTGAGTGCATAAGTTAGTCTTTCACTCCACCCAATTCCATTTGATTGACATCCAATGATTTAACATGTTAGAAACCTCAACATTTGTATGGTAGAACATCAAATCCAAACACCCCTTCCACCATCTCTTCCACTCTATAAATTTGACAATTTTACAATACTTCAAATCACACCATCACCATCAAAATTTCTTCTCTCAAAGCTTCACAACCACACCTTTGAAATGACTAAATCCAACACCTCATCCGAATCATCAAAATCCCTTGCAAATACCGCTAGGATTAGTGTTAAACCTTGTTGCTTCAACAAAACCATCAAATCAAGCTCATCATCATCAAGTGATGCATCACTTGACATCTCTTCACCTATCCAAGATTTCCTTAACCTTACTACCTCAACACTATCCTCAACACCTTGCAATACCAATGTGATCACTATTCAAGATTTGCTTAATCTTGCTACTCCAACACCCTCTCCAACACATTGCAACATCAACATAGCCACTATTCCGCCACCAACTAGACCATCAAGTGATTCAACATCACATTCTCAACAAACTCAACGAACAAAAACTCCATCACCTCAATCACCAACACTTACACCAATGGAACTTTTCCATACACCACCAACATCACCACTACCCTATTTGGAAAATTTAGAAGACCTATCACCTAAATCATCAAGCCCTCGATCATTGTCACTCTTTGAAACCATTGCTCAAATGGAAACCCAACAACAATTAAGTGAGCAATTAGATGATGAACCTCATCAACCATCATTGGTTGAACGTTTAGCTTACCGTTATGCTAGACCATCAATTTTTCCACAAGATCAAGGTCATACACACCTACAATCATTTGTGTTTCACCCCATTTACAAAGACCTTCATGGTAATCCTTCCGGAGAACCAAGCTTCCACCACTTTGTTCAACAACAAGAACAACCACAACAAGAACCACTACAACAACAACAACCACCACCACAAGAGCATTCCCAACACTTTGAATCTCTATTTCCTTCTTATAAGAAAATAGAAGCATCCATATGGGAAAAATCTCCAAACCTTAATGATGAAATGGACACTCATTTAAACCACCTTCATGCCTTCAAACGTATGGTTGACTCTCAAATCAACCATATTATGGTTTTACCAACAACGTTACACTCATCTAGTGAAGGAACCAAACCCCCCCCCCCCCAACCATCCACATTTGCTCCATCAAGTTCAAATGATCCACCACGAACAAATCAAACCTCTCTTCCACCAAACTTTCCCTGCCATGATTGCGGACATTGCGAAAGAACCGCTCACATTAGTGAAGGGTGTCGAATGGATATTTGCATGCTAACCGAAGAATGAGGTTTATCCTAAACCACATTTTGGACCGTCTAGAGTCCTTGTCTCACCCACCTCAACTTTAGAGTCTCCAACAATAGGGACCCATTCATAATAACACCAAAAACACAAACCAACAAACCAAAAGCGTTTCACTTCCACAACATTCAAAATGAAACCCGCTACATCCTCCAACACACAATTTCATCCTTAAATAACCTTAGCCTTGTTTTTGGAAAATGTTTCTCATTAAGGAAAATGATTACTTTTTTTATAGATGAAGGATTTTATGTTCTTAGTTTCTTTTTATTTTTAGAAGTAGGATGTTATCTTCCTAATTTCTTGTCTTTGACTTTCTAAAACTCAAATTTTACATGAAATGAATTTTATTCTACTATAAGGTATGCATTGTTTGTTGACCATTTAGGTATTGTGAGTAAACTTTGCCTTGCTATGGTAGCATACATATATCTTGTGTTTTAGAAACTAATTTTTTTTTTAGGATCATTATCCATGTTTCCCTTCCTTGATGCTCCATTTAGGGGAGTAATATTCAAGGGGGAGCATGAGAATTGCATTATTCTGCTTCGCAACTCTTCACCTCATGACTTGCTCTATGCTCATCTATTGCGACAACTAACTTTTTTTTTGTAGGTTCAAAATCCATGTCTCCTATCTTGGCACTCCTTTTAGGGGGAGTATTGTCCAAGGGGGAGCACTTGCATCATTTCGCTCCGCAACTTTTCTTTTTGTTTCGACAAAAAGGGGGAGAAAAAATATCTAAACTTTTAAAACTTAAAATGATTTTCATAAATTAAGTAAAACAAGTTTGGATATAAACTTTTTAAAGACTTCACACTATAATTAGTGATTTACTTAAAAACAAAGTTTATGTTTTGTCATCAACAAAAAGGGGGAGATTGTTAATACAAATATCGCCTAAAAATGTTATTTATATTTTACAATCTTTGCTAAGTTTTGTTAACGACAATGTGTAAACTTTAGTTTCTAAGTAAAACATGATTATATTTTAAGTCTTGCATACATTTACATTTTCATATAAAACATTACATTTACTTATTTCTTAATATAGTATATGTTACATCACATCATGCATTTATGGAAAGCTTATGTGTTTGACTCTCCATAAGACTTCTTACACAATTGTGTGTTTGACTCTCCATAAGACTTCTTGCACAATTGTGTGTTTGACTAGAAATAACTTGATGTGACATTACTTGATATGGAAAGAGTTCTTGTATGTTTTCCTGTCTGTCCTGGCGGAACCCTCAGGGTACATGGGCGGAACCCATTCTAGGGTTCCGCTGGATCCGCTAGATTGCTGGTTGGTTTGGCTATAAATACCAAGCCACTTGCAAGAATTCACCCATCACTTTAGGACATATATTTCACATATTCTCTCATCTAACTCAGTATCATTTGACTTGAGTGATTCTCTTATGTAGCAAAGGAATTCACAAGTTCTTCCAAGGAGTTACAAGTTTCAACTCAAAAGTTGCAAGACTTGTTAGCTTTGTTATGTATGAACTTTGGTAGTTTATACTTCATTTGTATCTTGTGTAGAAGTGATCGGTTAGTATTTTAGGCCTAAAAATACATAGTGTAACGGGAGTTGTTGTACCCTTGTAAAAGAATTATTGGGAGTGGTTGTACCCTTGTAAAAGAACTCGACATCTAGCTTAGTGTCGGAAATAGTGGATAGGCGACGTTAGGTTGGTACTACCTTGAACTATGATCCGGTATCTAGCTTTGTACCGGATAAAGTGTAAGCGACGATTGTAAAGGTTTCTCCACCCGTGAAAGGAGCTTGTTGACTAGTGCTTGAAACTCTCGAGTTGGAAACTCGGGGCGTGGATATAGGGCAAGGAAAAAGAGTCCTTGTAGCCGAACCACGATAAACAATCGTGTTGTGGTTTGATCGTTTCTTTCTTTGTCTTTGCTTATTACATATTGTCTTTAGTTAGAATCGTTAATTACACATAAAGCTTTTCAAAGATTAAACAAGTAATTTGAGTTTATATCTTTAAACAAACGTAAAGTTTTAAAAGATAATTAAGTGAAAAAGGGGTAAACTATTCAAACCCCTTCTAGTTTTCCACAGAACATAATGTTTTTGTGCAAAGAGGGTTAGTTTTTTTGAGAAAACATTGCAGTATTTATAGGTACTAGGAGGAGTGGGGGACGGTCCCATATATATATGGGACCATCACCATGTTTACTGGACCGTCTGACATACGCTCCTATATTTGTCCTGATGTGGTAAAAGTTTATCTAGTGAAAAACTTATCTGATTTTAGACGAGAAAACTAGCTGTTGGAGATTTTGAAATTTAAATTTATTTTCTGAATAAAACATTTCTTTTTAATTAAAAAAATACTTTTGAAAAATTGTTTGTCACATAAAAATGTGAAGTTTTGGGAAAATAAAATCTTTGATCATTTTACTAATGTCGGTATTGTGTTTATTCATACCTGAAATGATGTTGTCGTCGATACATTGTCGAAATGATTTTCCTCGGTTAAAAACTTATCAAATGTAGTTTTACGTATCGTGTTTTTATATCTTGTGATTATCAAAACGTACAGAGTTCGAATAATGCAAATAACATTTTTGACATTATTTGTTTTATCAATTCGGTTTGTTTAAGATTAACCGACTTTACTATTGTTATGTTTATTACTGCGTACGTCCTATAAACCAACGTTTATTATTAGTTAAAGTGGTTGCAATATAAACCACTTATTTGTTTCTTTTATTGCATTAGTGGTCGTAATTTTACCACTATTGTTGTATCATTTTTGGGATTATGGGAGTTGGTTAATCAGGTTGACCAACTAGGTGTGTTTTATTTTGTACCTCAATCTGTCCTGATTGTACGATATCACAATAAAATCAAACTTTTTTTGTTGTAAGGAGCTGACAAATCAACATTCGCTTCCTCTACAACACACATTCTGATTCTTACCTTTCATTTGCAACATACTTGCCAAAGCCCTACTATTAAGAGAATCATCACTTGTGATGACTCTCTAATAGTGAAGTTCCTTACAGGTTATGTTGCTTTGAAACCGTAAAGATTGGATTGGTAATCCTACCATGTTTTCACTATAAAACCAACTCATTTTTCATTAAAGTAGGAAGTGGTACATCACAACCCATGCCTCAATTTTTTCAAACTCCTTTGACTCAGATAGAAACATACAACTTTCTTATAAGAACCAACATTCACATCCCTACAATGAACTCTGTCAGTCATAAGTATTATTTATGGGAATCACAGGGTCCTATATCCTCAGAGGGGAAAACACAAACCTAATGAGAAGGGGACTCATAAATAATCATAGCCTAGAGATGGTATTAGCACATCACAACTTTTACTTTAGGGAGACACAAGGTTCTATATCCTCAGAGGGAGAGAACAACCCCGCAGAGAAGGGAACCCATTCACACTCGTATATGCCACTGATGACATTAGAGAATCACACCGTTTGTCAGAGGAATAAACAAAAGAATCTCATTGACTCGGTGAGAACATCACAACTCACTAATGCAAGAGACAAAAAAACACTTGCACATTTCACCATACATGATTTTCCTATTTAGCTCCAAAGACCAGGTTGATCAAAACCAGACTGCTGGAGAGGAGTTATTTATTGGAACTAATCCGTTGTCACTTTTTCAGATACAGATAACATGTTTGATGAATCAGAATCTAAAATTAAGCTTGAGCCTAGGGAAACATATGAGTATCACTCAGAGGCAAAAGAAGATGATATGAACAAAGCTCTAGATGTTGTGGATACTCTGTTAGATGATGATGACAAAAGTGAAAAGGATGAAAGAGTTCACACATCAGAGTCTCCTCCAAAATTTGATGAAGAATTAGAACAACTCAACATTCCATCATCACCAGCTATCACTACAATACTTCCTCATCCTGATTAGATTTTCATCTTCCAACAACCTTAGATTCATCATGGTAATCCACAAAGGGCTCCAAGCTTGTGAAAATCAACCTGCTCCTGTTCCACCAGCTACACAGTCTTTTGAAGAGAGCTTAAGTTCCACCATTCCTAATCTGATCACATCTGTCTTAAAAGTTGCACTTCCAGATATGATAAACAATCACCTTGCCGCCTTGGATGCAAAAGTTGCTCAAATCATCAGAGATGATTTCAAACCTGCCAAATTCACTCAGATCCTTCAACCACTGATCAAAGACCTAAACAAAGCAGAGGCAAAGAACTCTCAAAGATTCTATCTTCTTGAGCTACGAATGAAAACTGCATTAGAGAAAGCTCTGGATGAAAAGTTGTTTGCAGTACGTGAGTCTATCACCACCAAGGTTGATATCAAGTGGAATAAGGCTCTGAATTAGAAGGTTGACAAAAATTCGATTCTGCTCACGATGGTGGTTCTCTTGGATAAATTTCTTGTTCAATAGGCGGATCTACCCTTCAATGATTAAAATGTACATACAGAGTTGGGTCGTTCCTGCCAATCTTATGCAGAATTAGTTAACAATGTGGTAAAGTTGTCCAAACAACTACAAGCAGCAACAACCCCCTTCATTGTTCCTGCTAAGGGGGAGAAGGAACCACAAGATCTACCCTCATCACGCACAGAGGACCCGTATCATGTCTGAAAGGCCCAAAAGATTCTCCCTTCCTTAAACCTCCAAAAAACTTCCTTATCAAAACCAATATCTCATCAGTTGAGGGGGAGCCTGAACCACAAAATGAAATCAATCAAGTAAAGGAACCATATGTCATTTTTATCTCCCCTGAGCCAGTTAAACTCTTATCAACTGAAGGGGAGACTGAGAAAACACTTGAAATAATTTCAAAAACTCAATCATCAAAGACTCCAAATGAACAACAAGAAGAACCAATGGCAAAGAAAGCAAAGACAAGCATTCTTTCCCCACCACTAATATTCCCTATGCCAGAACCTATTAGGTCTATGAAGATTCCCACTAATACAACATTTGTAGAGTTCTCCTCAACTCTTTTCCAACCAGAGTTTCAAAGTGGCTCAGCTAGCACACACAAACCTATAAGCCCTAAAGAGGAAAGAAAAGCAAAAGAGAAAGGAAAAGGAAAGGTTGTGAATGAAGAGAAATAAGAAGACATAGTTGGGCTCTTGGAAACAGGTGGATCAAATATAAAACTACCCAAAATCCATGGTGCAACCAGAGAAGAAATCATTAAAGAGTTGAAGGCTAAGAAACAAGGTGTTGAAGAAAAGGCTGCAAGGGAAACCACTCAGGCTCTCATAGCTAAAGCTGGCACTGATAACATTGTTGCTCAATAGATGACATATAAACAACATGAAGCAAGAAGAGCAGTTGAGCTGGCTCAACTCAAAGGTAAATATGACAAAGCCATGTCTCTCATAGTAAGACAGGAAAAGATCACCAATATCAAAGCCAAAGTTGAAAAGGGCCATACACTCTGGAAGTTTACAAAAATCATGAAAAGCACAACTATGATCTGTTTAGTGATTTCAAACTAAATAACTTGGGCTTCTCTAAATGGATAGAGTTAGATGATGCAATCAAGAAGTTAAAATCTCCAGCTGCTATTGAGTTAAATAAAAATTTGGCCACTAGATTTAGTTGGGCCAGAAGCTAGACTTGGTCATAGTCCACCACCTAAGCTTAGTGAACCATACATGCCAGCCCCTAAACCCTCCCAGAAGAAAAGAAAAAGAGTGAACATTGATGAAATTTTTGTCGCTCAAGAACCAATTGTGGAAGGAGCTGAGAGGAACTTAATTCTTCTCTTAGGAGTCGATGGCATTAAAGGCCAAGTGATGTCAATCCCTGAGACAATTTATGATATTTTTGAATAGTAATTATCACAAGTGCTTCCAAAGGCGGAGTGAGTTTCACCTGGCATCCACCATTCAGCTAATCAGACTATACACAATCATTCGACTGGAAACTCAAGTTGTTAAGTCTTTTGCTGCTTAGATGATGAAGGAAATAGAAGGGAGACCTCACTATGAAATAGTTAAACAGAACTTAGATGGACTGAACTGATCTAATAACATGTGTTGTAATCATTTAATAACAGTTCTTATTTTGTTTAGATGCATGTATTAAATTATGTGTAAGAAGAAGTTGTTTCACTCACTTACAATAATTTCTACTTAGTATAATTTATATCCAAATAGGGGGAGATTGCTCGGCCAATTTAGTGCCCAATGGTCTCTGACTAGGATTTGAACATAAATTAGTCTAAGTAAAGAAGACTCCCTGTTAAGGGAAATCAGAGAGCAACTCAAGAAGACTCGTTGACAATAAATTCAGCGAGCAGGTCCACCAGAGTTTAAGTCATAGATATTATCAAGTTCACTTGAAGACATACCTACTAGCTGATGCGGGTCAGTCATTATGTAGAAGAAACTCAAGCTGAAGTATAAAGGTTCATCAAGGATGGCAATACCCTGATGAACCTCTCAGCTCTTTGACTGGCCAACAGGCATAACTCTTATTCCACTAAAGTTTAGGCGGAACTTCTTATAAATAAATTTGAGTGTGATAAAGTGTAGTTTAGTGAAAAGTCAAACATGTACGAGTTGATGATAAAGCAGTGAACAATTGACAAAACTATTCATAAAACCAAGGAATGAGCGTTTCCTAATATAGATGCATTAAATGAAAGATGTACTTTATTGTATCTCTTCCATTAGATTCTTGAGACGCACCTACCTAACCCCGCTAGCAACAACCTTGTACTTTGTATGAATAGAAATGTTGGTCGTGAGTAAAAGGTTGTCACTTCACATTCAAATTGTTGAATTTATTGAAGTGTCGGTACTCCCTATTGAACTTATAGAAAATCTCTTATAAATTTATAAGTTCACTTGCAAACTTAGTAATCTAAGTTTGCATGCTTAGAGAGTTGATTATACATTCTCATTCAATTAGGTGTTTTTTGCATAACACTTTGTAATTCTTTGATTTATATCAATAAAGAGTAATATGTTGAAATGTTATATTGTGTTGTTACTTAAATTGTTTTGACTTGTTGATCTAAAAACTAACATTATTTGGGACAAACAATTTTGTGGCTTTGGAAGGCTCATATGTGTTTATTGGTAGGGATTTTATATGGTTTTTGAAACATAATACATGGTGGTAAGTGCTAAATTTACGGGTTTTTTTTTTTTTTTTTTTTTTTTTTTTTTTTTTTAATTTGAAAATATCTTTTAAAGACTAATGGGTCACATTAATTCTTGATTGAATGCATTCTGATAACAAATTATCATAAGTATTTTGTCATACTGTTTGTTGTTTACGCTCATAAGGTGCCTATAAAAGTTCATATTTTGCAGGTGTCGTTTCGCGTGGTCGTGACATGAATTTTGGAATTGCGTGTAAAGGATGGATTTCTTTACGCGGGGAACATTTTAGCTTATTTGCACCCGAACCAAGCTTTGCAGCATGATTAGCAGTTACTACATTTGAGGTTACAACCAGACTTGACGTGATTTTTTTAGATTGTAGTGTTAGGTCAACATTTGATGCCACTTTGTAGAATATACATAATCATAAGCTCGTATGGTGTTGCATGTATGGATCAACTAGTGTAGTTTTAGAGAGAGAGATTAGAGAGAGAAAGAGATGGGAGCCTTGAGAGAAACTAGAAATGTATTAGCTTGTGAATGAAGGTCCAACCCTGTCCCTTGGGTGGGAGAGGGTATTTATACTACAATACTTGGTGCTCCATGAAACGAGCTGTAGAGTGAGCTGACAGAGGGTAAAGACCCGACCCACTCTACGACTACTATTTACATATTTAACTACTAATAAACTACTTACTGACTATAATAAGGATAATTCTACGCGATACGTAATGCTTAGCAATACTTGGGGTGACCGAGTCTTTAACTGAATAATCGTATTCCTAACAATCTCCCCCTAAGGGAGGTCACCCCAGAAGATAAGTACGGAATTCTTGCATTCATGAAATCTTGTAGCTCGTAGACATTGATTCTTCAAACATGTCTTTGTACATACAGCAGCAGACTCTAGATGACTTGTTCAATGAGTTGGATAATCTTTGGCATTACTTCGAGTTCATCATCCAAATGAGTATCTGCAAGTCATCTTTGAGTAGTAATGTCTCCATGTGATTTGAACATCTTTGTGTTGGCATGCTCACACTTTTCTGGATCATGATCTTCTGCATCAGAGTTGTGTAAGCATAAATGAAGCCCAATCAATGATCATGATTTCTTAGATTGTGAAGTTGAAGTGTGAGCATGTGTTGATGGATTAGCATCTTTTCAGCAATCAACCGCAACCGTCAGAAATTCCTGCAAGCAGACAGTTAGCAACAAATCATCCGGTACTTATAGGTTTGGAAATAGAGATTGTCAACAGCATAGTGTGATGACTCCTTCTAATCCTTACCAAGACCGTTCCCAATCGGCAAACCCCCGTGAGGATTTACACGATCTACCTTAGTAAATCAACGACTGGGTGAGTCGCTGGAGTACTCTCTACGACTGTAGACCATTGGTAACCGCCGTGACCACTAAGCGTAATCGACAAGGAATTACCTAAGTGACCGGATTTCAGGGCTGCTTGATGTTGACCCTGGCAGGAATTTCCATTCAATCACTGGGAGTTACTAAAGCAACATCCCTCATAAATGTTCTGGCAGATTGCTAAGATCTGCGTAGGACTCATAAGTTAACCACTGGTGTCCTTAATGTTGAACAACCAGGGTAGAAGTAGCACGTGTTCCTATGAGATCTTTTTATGTATCTCGAGGCTCTAGACTCAATAAGTGCATTTGGTTTTCTTATGCGGAGATTAGGGAGAGGTCTCCTGCTTAAATATCAACCATCTCTAAGAGATATGTCGATAGATTACACCGGTTCCCCGTGAGAATGAAACAAGTTCTTTTAAGAGAACTTGAGTGGCTAGAAGGTTTAGTGCATTGCGTCACTGGGTCCATGACGTCTTGTCTTCAATACCGATGTCGCTTTAGCAACCATCAGTAGATTATGAATTGAACCCGGTTTCTGCCCTAAGGTTGAATAATTGGAGGGCTATTTCTTTTCACCCTTTCTCATTTCATTTTTTTTTTTTAATTCTTCAACCCCTTCTTTCTCCATTCTCACATTTCTCCTTTTTTCATAATCATACCTACAGACTTTCTAATACTATCTATTTGGTATTGTCCATGGGTAGATCCCTCCGGCTCTGGCGGATCATAGGACGGTTTTCCTAACCTTAGCCACCTTATAACTTCATGACTATCCTATGTTGCCATACACCAAATCATTGAAAATTCTCTCAACGTGTTTATGATTGAGAAACACATTTTGTTAACACATTGAGAGTTTTGTCATTTTTAAATGCTTCCCCTTAACATGTGCTCATATGTATTGTTTTGAAAATATTCACATGTCGGGAAGAGTTGTACTTTTTGAATTGATCTACCTTAAGTGAACATGACCGAGCATTCGAGACATGCTTACATCACTAGTTAGACTAGCTTGAAGTTATTACCCGGCCCGATCAGATTCACCCAAGGTTTCTCGAAACGGTACATTCTACTCAAACTAGTCCTTTTCGAGACACGCTTACATCACTGGTTAAACCAGCTTGAAGTTATTACCTATCCAGGACTAGTCCTTTCGATTCAAGACAATTATGTTTCGTCAATTCATGAGTCAAGACTGATAAACGGTACATTCTACTCAAACTAGTCCTTTTCGAGACACGCTTACATCACTGGTTAAACCAGCTTGAAGTTATTACCCGTCCGGGACTAGTCCTTTCGATTCAAGACAATTATGTTTCGTCAATTCATGAGTCAAGACTGAGATGCACTCACATAAGATGCAAGGATCCTTTTACACAAGCCATTTTGCTCCCCCTCAATATGTGCATCGATATACATAAGAGTTTAGCACATATCGGGGAGCGTTTGTTTAAGTCCAAAACAATCACATTTTATATCAGATTTCATATTTAAATCACATTTTCTCCCCCGATCAAAAATTTCAAACCATTTGAGATTTGTGATCCCAAGTGATTTAAATAAGTCAGAAAAGTTTGGGAGCAAGATGTGGTCTGATTAACGATATTCTGATATTGAGACAATTTCATTACTCCCCCTCAATCAATGAGGGAGAATGTTAGTGTCAGTTATGATGAGTTTATAAATGATTTAAAGTTTAACGAGAAACTCATGAAAATAAAAAATCATGTACTGACACATAACATTTGATACCACACTACTTATGACGCACAAGATAACTGGTGGTGGTGGTGAAAGAGTTGTTGTCGTTGTTGCTACCGATGTTGTTGTTGTGGTGAAATAAAAGCCAGTCAATGAAGTTTGAACATCTGATCAAATGGTTAGAGCAGGAGCAAGCACATTCACATCAGCCATGGAATCTGCATAAGAGTATCAACAAAGATATGCATACACACAGATTCACTCTTAATTAACTACTACCACGTAGCAGCTAGCCTACTCATAATACCATATTCATATCATGATCAAAGAACATTCAAGCAACTCATCAAAATGCAATCTATCATGAAGAGAAACTGACAATCATGAACATTCATTGCAAGTTTCCATCAGACATAAACAATAATCACTAACATGGCAATTCACGCATTTTTTTCAATATTCAAATCAGGAGCTTAGGAATAAGATTCTAACCCGGTAACTACATACCTAAGCAAATCCTGAGAACACGAACACATAATCAGCAACAATCAAACAATTATCAGCAAACAGCAAACGAAACACAATCAATCAGATTATACGAATGCCAGAGGAGAGAACAAGAGCATCAAACACAATGGTTTTCTAACATCATTAAGATTTTGGATTAAAACGTATTTAGGGGATTAAGCGAGGAAACCAACGTGAGACAAATGGACCTTTTAGTTACATAAAGCTAGGAAACTATACGCAAATAGCACATAATGCCTTAAACTTTCTAACAACTAACACATTTGGCCATTTAAGATAAAGCTTAGTAAGTTCCTCTTCAACTAATACCCCATTAACTACAAAACCATTTATAACAATTATGAGATCACTCTCCCCCTCAATTGATGACCCATTGTCATTAATTGAGTGACAAATTGTATGAAGTATCTAAGACTGATTGATTTACAAACAACACGTTACCACCATGTATTACTCAAATAATTTTCCGAAGAATCATAAAAGAAAATTATTTGTTTTGATAAAAAGAAGACTTCTCTTCTTAAACAAGAAATAATGCACTGAAACGTACATTAGATCGGAAATGCACGAATATAAAGTAATTCATGCCTTTGTTAGGAATAGTCGTCTTTTTGGTGACGAACTTTCCCCAATATTAAGACCGGGTTGCTATCTGAAGTAATACCAAACCATCTTGAAAGAATATTTTTAGAGACGACATGTTTTAGAGAAACATTTTTAAAAAGAAAAACTCTTGCTCAAGCGTATGTATGTTTCCGTGTCATTATTGAATGACATTTCTAGAAACGTACATAATATTGATTACACAAGAGACATGTCGTGAGAAGAATATTTTTGGATTTTTATGATTTTTCTGATTTTTATGGGTTTTGTAGGTTTTACATTTTTCTATTTTCATTATGGTATAAGATATATACAAGGATATGTGAAGCAAAACCATTTCTCCTCATTTTCTTCCTGAAGACGTTTGAGAGAAACGGGCGAAGGACTCTTCATTCCAAATCATGAGAAAATGAATTGAAACCGTTCTCTCGGAAGTGCTTTTGTGAAGGAATCCGCTAGCTGAAATTCTATCCTCACAAAGTAAAAGTACCACTACCCCTTTCTCAACTTGTCTCACCACACCTTGGGAGAATCCGTTTCCCAGGAGAGACTTTGAAAGTGTATCAAACCATGCCCTAGGCGTATGTTTTAGGCCAAAGAGAGCCCTTTTCAGACAATAAACATGGTTAGGACGATCAAAATATACAAATCTTTTCGGTTGACTGAAATAAAGAACTTTAATCAGCTCGCCATTTTGAAATGCAATTTTCATATCCATTTGATAGACCGTTATGCTCTGACTTGCAGCATTGGCGAGAAACATTCTGATAGCTTCAATACGAACAACCAGAGCGAAAGATTCCTCTAAATTAATGCCTTCCTGTAGACGATATCCCTTAGAAGCAAGCCTTTCCTTGTTTTCAAAACGACATAATGCTCATCAAGTTTCACTTTGAAGATCCACTTAGAGCAATAATCATTGCACAGTCTGGAGGTAGTACCAATTCCCATACTTCAAGTCGATCGAAAGTGTGAGCTTCATCTTGCATCGCATTAACCCAACAGTCTTTAGAGATAGCAGTCTTGGAATCTTTGGGTTCGAATTTGGATAGTATGGAATTAAAACAACACCACAAGGCATGGGTGGTAAGTTTCCTTCGTGTGAACACCGGTTGAGAAGGATATCCAATAATGTAGTCAATCGGATGATCCTATATTCGTTTTCTGGGATGTTCATGTGGATGTAGGTAGGAACATGAAGAAGCCGCGTTTGTATTCCTTGAAGAGGATGTCTCAGAAGAAGATTCATGAGCAAACAGGTTTTAGTACAGAGCATCTTCAAGAGGAGCAAATGAATTCACTTCAAAAGAATAGTCGACTGCAGTGCCTTGATGTACTGAAGGAGATTGAAGGTTTGATGATGATGGTGAGTAACTTGCAAATTAAGCATCTTGGTCAATTCAAGTAGACACTGATGAACCATTTGAATTGTACAGAACTGGAGCAGTGGCAGCTGGTGGTGTCAGTGTATCATCAGTAGGTGTCTCAAAGTATTCATCAATCATTTGGTCAAACTAGATCTTCAAATACTCATTTGTAGGTGATACATAAGGTACATGCAGGAGTGGGATTCTGTACAAGACCTGAACTGATTGATTCAGGAGACAAAAGTTTAGACGCGGGTCCTGCACTGATGTGTACAGGAGCCATATGCTCAAACAGCTCAACGAATATGACGTGAATGGTTTCCAGGATTTATCGGGTTCGTTTGTTGTAGACTCGGTATCCCTTACTATCTGGAGAGTAACCAACGCAGAATCCAATACCAGTTTTAGCTTATAACATTTCCAGATCTTGACAGTCATTTTGTAGGGTAGCATAAAGCACCAAACACAAATAGAGATGAGAGATCCGGTTTCTTGCCATGTATCAGCTCATATGGAGTTTTGTTGTGAAGAGTATGTATCAAGTATCGGTTTTCGGTGTAACAAGCTGTAGCAATTGCTTCCGCCCATAGGATCATTGGTGCCTTGGAGAAGTAGAGCGAGTTGTTTGTTGATAAACTTCGTTCCTTTGTTTGTCCGAATGATTATGACGGTTATGTGAGTCTTACTAGCAGTTGTTTGATGAGTTTTATGATAACTTCTGGAGTCACGTCCTTGGTTCTCAAAAACTTTACCCATGTAAACCGAGAGTATTCGTCGACAACAGCGAGTACACATTACTTCCCATTTGTACTCTTCACACTTATTGGTCTGCCTGGGTCCATGTGAAGGGTGTAAAGAACATCCATGTTGGTGTTGACAATATTAGGTTTGTGAGTATGCTTCTTTCGTTTACCCAGTTAACAAGCCGAATGAAGAAATTCTTTTTCGAACTTTAATCTGGGTTGACCTCATACAAGATCATTGTAAGCAAAACTTTGTTGCCATAGCCACTATTAGTTCTTTGAGGTCTTTGAGAGAAGGCAAATAGGAGAGGACCGCATCACGTCTTTGATAGAACAGGTGTATAGATATGTGCCATGATTGTCTTAAAGAAGATCAATACCATCCAATTCTTAGACGAAGCATGTGTAATTTCTGAAGGCAATCTTCAAGATCGGAATCAAGATATTGACCAACAGAGAACAGATTATACCCAAGTCCTTCCACGTAGTATACCCAGGAAATTAGCTTTCTCCAGAAACATAATCTCCATAACTCATAATTACCCCAAAATGATAGTTCCCGAATCTAACTGTCCCGATAAACTTATTCATGAAATTCTCGAGCCCTGAGCGATCCCCAATCATAGGTTTAGAGCAGCCTGAGTCCAAATATCAAAGGATGAAATGTACGACCTGCATTTGGAAACAGACGAGAGCAGAAAATTTGGAGCGTCGGATCCCCAATTTGAGTTGGGTTCCAGTTGTTTAGTGCAAACAAGTTTTGGAGCTACTAAGACCTTAGGTGCATTCGTTTCAATGGTGGAAATTTCACTAGTAGATGCAATAGGCCTAGTTAAAGGACATTGGGTCTCCAGAGGGAAAGTTCTACCAGTTGGCTTCCATTCCTTAATAGGCACTACTTTAGAGTTGGTTATCCTAGTTAAAGGGCACTGTTCTCCTAAAGTGAATTTCCTTCCTGTGGGCTTCCATTGATAACCAACATTGGCAAACAGTTTACATGTTGCTTTCCAAATTTGCTTACTTTGTTTAGCTCTCCAAACTTCCTTAACTGGGGTTTTGTAAAACGACTTCAGAAATTTCTCAACACATTTATCATGATTACTCGAAATTATGCATTCATTACATGTTTTGCAACGTGAATTTGGTTTTGAATTATGACTCATTTTGCTCAAGTTGGACTTAATGTTCCTCATGTGGTCGTCTACGTTCCTTTTAGGAACACTTTTAGCAGGTGAAGTCCTATAATTCCTTCTATTACTCCTTGGTTTAGACTCTCTAGCTTTAGTGTTACTGTTTACACCTGTAGACGAACTAATGGGAATTTTAGTCTTTTTCACTTCCGGTTGCTGAACATGTTTTGATGTGTTGGGATCTGAAGTTTCCAAGGGTACCTCAAAGGTAAGATGCTTGTTCTTAGTCATAGATGATGATGTAGTAGACCTATCTTGCTTGCTATCAATTTTAGGACATGTACCAATAGCATATTCTAAGAGTTCCTGAGATCTATTAGTGAGAAAGCATGCACCTACAATAGCATCATCAAGTGGTTTTGCTATCCTATCCTCTTCAATGGTTTCACGAAGCAAGTCAAGGCACTCCTTAAGATGTTTAAGATAGTCTCTATGAACTAACTTATTATTCCTAAGGGGAAGAGGAATATTCACAGCATCAATTGCGTACTTCTTACAAGCAGAAACCTTTTGAACAACATTATCAAAAGTGATGATTGGCATTTTCCCTTTCACCTGAGTCTTTAGATTCTCAATCTCTTTAAGCAAAGAAGTTATCTTTTCATTGTTTATATCACGTGTGATCTTAATTGAATCATATAACTCTTTGTAATGTTGTTTAACTTTTGAATTTTCAGCACGAAACCAATCATTTTCATGTTGCAATTTATTAATGGTATCATGAAATTGAAAATTCTGAGAATCTATAGACTGTGGTTTTTGGGTGCTAATCACATCACTCTTGTTTGACTTCAATTGGGCAATTTGGACCCTCAGGTTCCGAATCGTGTTAGTGTGAGCTTGAATCTTTTCATCACGTTTGGCTAATTCAAAATATGCATCAAATTCAGGAGCATCCGAAGATGTCTTGGCATTTGAGATTTTAATACTTTCTTCTAAATGTTGACACTTTAATTGCAAATTAAGATTATCAACTTCTAGTTTTGACAAATGCCTGACCATGTTATCATGGTCATCGTTTTGAATTTTCTCACGCAATTTTAAATTCTCCCCCTCAAGCTCAACAACACGATTCTGGAAAACGTTCAATGCAACAGACATCTCATGAAATTGGCAGGCAGATAATGTAGAATCAGTAGCAGTGTAAAATACAACCTGCGCAATACATTTAGCAATCAAATTCTCATTCATGATGAGAATATTTTTCCTCGCAACTTCACTGTACTTGAGATCAATAGCTAGTTGGTTACCCTCACTTTCCACTTCATCAAAAACCTTTTTCATTTGAGTCACATCATCATTAATGGTGTTTTTAAGGCCCTCAAAATGTTCTTTGAGAAGTTTAAAAAATGGCATAACTTCTGTTAGGTAACACTGTTTTGTTTGCTCAAAACCCCTTTCCCCTTCTGTAATCCCTGTAGGTGTAATTCTTATTTTACAGGTTTTCTCAAAGTCATTGAACAATTGACCTAGCACATACAACCCAATTAGAGTATTACATTGTGTGGGAAGAGTGAGAGGTACAAGGTGCCTAGGTGTGTTCAGGGGGTAAGCAGTTGGGTGAGCAATTCTAAACATAGTGCGTGTGTTACCTACAACTCTTTTAGCTTGCATTTTCTCAATGTCAATGTTCCAGAAGACTTGCTCTGGAGTAAATTTCTTTTGTGGGACAAAGACAGCTAATTGAGTATCTTCAGAGTAATCATAATTATACAAGATTTTATTAGCTATGCACAGGGGATCCTTTAATTTCTCAGCTAGTTTTTCTCTGGTTCTATCTTCTATCTCATTGCCCTCATCATCGGATGTAGCATCAGGAGGGGCATGATTATGCTCAAGCATAATGTTTGCATCATATAATGCCGGTTGTGCACCTATACCGCTTCTAAGGAGATTGAATTTTGGCTTAGTAGAATCCTTCTCACTATGTTCATCACTCAACTTCCTATGTTTATGCATCATTTGAGCAGTTTGAATGGTTTGGCCTTGCGTGTATAACTTATCCTCAAGTTTATTTTTTAGGATTTTAAGACTAGAGAAATCATTTAGGAGTTTTGTTTCCTTTTCTTTGAAATCATGTTTGAGTGTGTTTAAGCCATTCTGAATCTCTTGTTTTTGTTTAACAGTTTGATCCAGTTGTTTTTGCAAAGATTGTAACTCCTTTTTCAATGTTTCTTGCTTAAGATTATTTTCAGATATGTATGCACGCATTTGCCATTCCATGTTCTGCTCACGTCCAGTGAGTTCAAATCTAGCACGTTATTCATACATTGCCACCTGATCCTTAAGGATATTAAATCTAGTGGTCAAGGAGTCATCAGGGTTATAGGCAGTGTTTTCATGCAACACACAATCATCATTTAAAACATAAGATGCACTACATTGTACAACAGACACATCATTGTGTTTCATATGTTGTTCACATGAGTCAACATTGCTATTTCCCATGTCAACAACATCTGAATCGACATCGTTTGTCGGTTGTACTTTGTTAGGAATCTTTTGTTCATCAACAGAGTTACACAGTTCGAGTACCTTAGCACACGACACCTGTTCTTTTACCGGTCTGATATATGCATCCATATCACGTATAGGAGTCATTGAACTATTCGTTGTGTCAAGCTTATCAGTCTCAGATCCTCTGCCTTCGGTGACAACTGTCCCAGCATTCGATGCTTTTCCTGATCCCACAACATTATCACTTGATTGCTCCCGACATGCCTTCACCTTGTCTTCATGCTTGAGTTTGTGTTGTGCTCTTTCCATAATGTACTCCTTCACATTACCCATGAGTTGGAGTAGTGTGACTCTGAAAACGTCAACTTCAATTCCCGTATGGGTAGCAAAGCTCTTTTTCGTCATTTGACACTCATGATCATACTCCTCAGTAAAACGTGAATCAATGAACGCTTGGAGTTGGTTGTTGATCACACAGAATGCAGCCATAGATCTATCTTCAGAAGATTCACCCATTTCAAGTTGTTGTTGAAGTTGATCTAAGTGTAGAGTCATTTTTACTGTGAAAGTCTCAACATTTTGACCAAAGAGTGTTGCGAATGCACGATTGAAACCTCCCAAGTATCCAGGTTTTGCAAAGAGAACCTTGAGATGTGAATGGAGTGATCGAAAACATTCAATGCGACTATTCTTTGCATTATCGGGCAATTTAATTGCCTGATGAAGCACATTATCAATAGAATTCGAGCACGAAGGTTCCATAGCAGTGATTGTATGTTATTTAGTCGTAATTTGGTTAGGTTGATGCAAGTTGTTACGGTGAAATTTTTGGTCAGAAAACTTAAAACCTCAATAACTTCACTCCGGAGGTGATTTGGGCCTCGAAAAATTCGTTTCACGACTTCGTGGTGTAATCTCACAATATTCAGCCTGTTCCGGACGTTTTGACAGCTAATTCGCTGAAAACGGAGTTACGGTTCAGAAGTTATGACTGTTTGAAGTTTCGACGTAAAAAGTCAACTATGGTCAAACAGAGTTAACCGCAGGACCAGGCAAGGTAACCGCAGGAAAGGTAACCACAAAGTGAGTTAACCACAAGGTGAGATAACCGCAGGAAGTGACTAACCGCAGGGAGCAACTAACCGCAGGGAGCAACTAACCGCAGGGAGTTAACCGCAGGAGAGATAACCACAAAGATTTAACCGCAGACCACTTAATCGCAGAAAGCTAACCACAATGAGCTAACCGCAGACCACTTAACCGCAGAAAGCTAGCCACAATGAGCTAACCGCAGACCACTTAACCGCAGAAAGCTAACCACAATGAACTAACCGCAAACCACTTAACCGCAAGAGCTAATCGAAGTATACAAAAATACAAATCTGTCACTTTCCTTGCGATTTGTTTGTATTCCCAAAATAGTAATCGCAACAAACTAACCGCAGAAATCAGAAACTAAACGCGGATAAGCAATGCAACAGTAGACTTAACCGCAACTATGAAATACGCCCAAAATCAAGTCCAAACTTCAAATAGATTAAAGATATGGTATAGCCAACTGAAACACAATGTTCAACTAACACCTATGATCATAAAAGTACATCACTAACATGTCAAATAACACAAGATAGATCAAACCATGATGTTTTCAAAGAAAACTCTTCTAACTCACAAAAACTACACAAAACCACACCAAATCCGATTCTACAAGGCCCTAAGATGAAACCTTGGCTCTTGATACCAATTGTAGAATATACATAATCATAAGCTCATATGGTGTTGCATGTATGGATCAACTAGTGTAGTTTTAGAGAGAGAGAGAGAGATTAAAGAGAGAAAGAGATGGGAGCCTTGAGGGAAACTAGAAATGTATTAGCTTGTGAATGAAGGTCCAACCCTCTCCCTTGGGTGGGAGAGGGTATTTATACTACAATACTTGGTGCTCCATGAAACGAGCTGTAGAGTGAGCTGACAGAGGGTAAAGACCCGACCCACTCTACGAATACTATTTACATATTTAACTACTAATAAACTCTTACTGACTATAATAAGGATAATTCTACGAGCTACGTAATGCTTAGCAATACTTGGGGTGACCGAGACTTTAACTGAATAATCGTATTCCTAACACACTTGATTTGTGGCTTTTATGATTTCTATTGTGCACATAAGAATGTTAGGGTTCCCCTAATTTTTGTAAATAGTGAGATCCTGTGTATGTTTAGTGCTGAGTGTGTGATGTTCATTTAGGTAAGGTATTCACCGTGGATGGCATTAACTGGGAACAGCTCTTTGTCAAAAATGCATTTTTTTTAACCAATGCTATATACTTGATGCAATAAATGATTATTTCGACCAGAACAAAATCAGTAAGCATGTTGTAGTTAAGGTTTGCCTGAATCTCTACATATCCTTTAGAAGACAAAAATCATGCAAACTCTTTAAAAGTATATGATGTGTTGGCATGCTATAATTTCAGCGAATTCATTGGATATGATTCACTGCCTAAAAAGGCCTAGTTGGCAATTTACTGGATCGGATATAGTTTCTCTATTTGTGTTTTCAGGTCACGTCTCTTTAGGAAAAACTTTAGACTTGGGGCCGTTGAATCCCTAGGCAATTAGAAACTGTAGTTGCGGTTATGATACCCAAAATGGTTCTCCCTAAAGAGAAAGAGGAAGTATATTTCTTTTAGGTATGTTATGGTTATTGATTGGCTCCTAACGGTCAACCTAAATTGACCAGGTGAATGGTCAACTAGGTCAAACAGCTTAGAATCAATCTCCGTGGAAGTATAGGGGTTTCCCCGGGTCGTTATGTCCCGACGAGGTGTGATGGTAATCAAAACGGGTTTGTGATCAGGTGAATTTGGATAGAAAAGGGGTTTGAGTGATTTTTATGATTACACTAAGACACGAGGAATGAAAATAACTTAGAAACACTATATTAACAATTACTAATGATCAGATAACCTAAAAACGTAAGTTAAACCTAAAAACGCGCGTTTGAATTTAAAATAAACGTGAACGCGCAAAATAAAAAGTGAAACGTGAGCAAATAAAGTCCTACAAATATGAAAATTACTTTTCTAAGATTCTAATGACAAAAGAAAATTTTAAGAAAAAGAAAATTAATTTTTACACTAATTACTTATTTAATATTAATTAAATACTATTTAATACTAATTATTAATATTTAAAAAACTTAAATACAAGTTAATATTATTTTAACACTAGAAAAATAAAAATTAAATTTCTAAAATTATAAAATAACTAAAAACTAATTTTAAACTTAAAAATATATCTTTTTGCCTTTTTGTGGATTTAAAATTAAATAATTACCTAATTATTACTTTAAAAGCTATTTAAACTAAATTAAATGAGAAAAATAGCAAATGAAAAGATAAAATTACAAATCTAATTTTAATAAATAATTAACAACTTATTAAAACTATTTAATTTACTAATATTAATTAATAACTAATTAAACTAATATAAATTCTAATAATTACTAAATGAGAAGCAAAAATTTTGAAAATTATTCTACAAACACTTTAATATGATAGAAATTTAAGAAAAATATAAAAACATATAAGTACTTAATAAAAATTTAAAAAGAAAAATTAAAAATCTAAATTACATTAAATAAAAGCTATCACTAGAAATTAAATTGGTTTTTTCTTGTTTTTCTTTTTACAAAACTGTTACACTACTGAATTGGGGAAACTTTTGTGAAAACATCTTTTGTGGAATTCAAAAATAAGCTGTGTGAGGTTAAATAAGCTAAATAGTGAGTTTTTGGCTTATTTGTGAGGCTTATAAGCTCAAATTAGCTATTCAGGGCACACAAGCTAGGGATTAAGCTGACCCAACTTAATAGAACATGAATTGAAGCTAAAACAAGCAAGGTATATACTAAATAAGCTGGTTAATCAAGGATTAAGCAAATCTAAAACCACCTTAGAGCCAATCAGGCCTGCAGGCTTATTTGTGGGCTACATGAGCTTATCAAATAAGCTCTTAAGTCCAAATTAGGCCTGGGATCTTAAAGTTTGGTGGATGGGCCTTCCAGAAACCCAAATCTCATAGGCTGAGGTCTATAAATAAGATCAGGATGAGCTTATAAACTTGACCTTCTACACTGATGAATCAGTGTAGAGGTTTTAGTGGTGAGAGCTTGTGAGCTCAAAATAAACTGACCAATAAGCTTGGAGTGGGAAAATAAACATGAGCATAGCAAGATGGAACAGTGAGGTTTTCAAAACACCAAGGATCTAAGCCTAGAGCTTACTATCAAACTTCTAATGAGCTTATGAAGAAGGCTTGTGAAACAGTTCCCTGGTGCAGGAGAACAAATGGTTGGGATGCTGGTGCTTATAAGCTTGCAAAAGCTACTAAAAAGCTAACCTTACTTCCTAATGAACTAATCAATAACACAGTTATCCTATTGAAACAACAAACAACTAAGGACAAAAGTAAATGAGCACTAAACTAAACTAGGCTATATAAGCAAATTCAATTACACTAGCAGCTTAAGTGGGAGTGTTTTCAAGCTAAAGTGAGCTTTGAACAAGCAGAGAGTTATTCTACTGAGCAAATAAACCAAAACCAAGATGAACACAGGCAACCACAATCTCATGCAACCTTTAATAAGATAGAATCACGATTTAAACAACAAGAACATCAAACAACATCAAAGATCAAACAAGCTCATATCCATGCTGATGCATCATCATAAACAGTGGATAATGGGTGACTTTGAGGGTAAAAATAAGCTATTCTAACAAGCAATTCAGGCCAACCAGTTATGGAACTAGCAAATCAACCTAGCAGGCTACCCAAATCACTGAGCATCAACCCTAAAGGTCAAATATTGACCAAGTTATGATAACTTGAAATATGGGTCAAACTGGGTTGATGGGTGCAGGGGAACTGATGACCAAATAGCTAAACTCAAGCCATGATTAACCTATAAAGAAAAATTATTAAAAATAAAATAAAAATAGTCCAAGAATCACTAACTACCAAATTCTAATTTCCCAAGGTACCAAAGGTTAAATCTAAAAACTGAAGTCATAAAAATTCTTGCCAAAAATGCATTTGAAACTACATATACAATTTTGACTTTTGATGAAATGATGAAGAGTAGACTTTTGTGAGATTTGGATGAATCCTAGTTACTGAAAACATAATTATATGCTAAAGTAGAAGTGATATAAACTAAAATACTAACCTATGCATCTGTATCCAAGATTATGCAATTTAAAACCAAAACAGTGATCAAATATGATACTTTGAAGATGATTTTGACTATTTGTACCATGAACCTCTGGTTTTATGACATGGATGCACTAACTAAACACAATATAACTTGTATTGACCCAAGAATACCACTTAAACATACTGCAATACATTGATCTCCCTTGATCCAAACACTCATTAATGGGTCACTCTTGAGATCTTTCAAAAGGGCACTAGTATTATAAGCTAAAAACTCTAATAGCAAATTATAGAGGGGACTTTAACTAAACCTAATAAGCAAAAGTAGTCAGAATTGAACACTATATAAGCATGAGATAAGCAGTTTAAATAAGCAGTTCACAATAGAGAGTTGCTATAGTAACAGGGGATGAAAAAGATTAAACTTTCATTGAATTTTAAAAGAGTACAACTGAGATTAATAACTAAAGTACTTAATAAAAATTACACTAAAACTAATTTAACACTAATTTCCTACTGCCTTATAAATGGCATACAAATAATCTATTTATACTAAATTGAAATTAGGGTTTTCTCCCCACTTCTGTTCCTGCCTCTTTCCCATCAATGATATTCAACCTTGGATAACTTGGGATGATCCTAGCCGTCTGATTCAATTTGGCGGGAAAATGGTAATTGCAAGTTGTTGCTTGTGGCATGGTGGGTTTTGTTGTTATATGGAGGAAAGGTGACTTAGGGTGGTGATGGCAGAGTAGGAGAGGTGGAGTGCGGCAGGATAGGTGATGATGGTGTTGGCTATGGCAGGGTAGCAGACTCACGTGTGGAGGGATAAGGGAGATGAGTGGGAGAGGGGTAATATTATATGGTGGGTTTAACTTTTAGGTTTGACCAGGGAAAATATTAAAACGGGGGAGAGGTGGGCTTTGGTGACGGGCCTGGGTAGAGGTGGTGTTGGGTTAAAGAAAAGGGTGGGTTTGTGTTGTATTTATTAAGGGTTTGTTTGGTATTATAGTTGTGAAAGCCCAAGGATTAGTTTTGTATATTCTGAAAACATAAGGGCTGAAATTTCCAAGCTTCCAAACTAACTTCAAGGACCATAATTGCCATACTTTAATTTCCCAAGGGCCTCTGATGTTAATTTTCCAAGTTTAAATTTCCCGGGGGACCAATTTTGCAAAATTCCAAACTACAGGGACCAAACATGTAAATTCTCAAAACTTTTTCCCTAAGGACCATTTTTGATAATATTTGACTTTTAAAGGACTTGGGTTGACTTTTCTTTCAAAATAAATGCTCAGGGACTATTTTTGACAAGTTTTGAAAGTTAGGGGACTAAAACTGCCAATTATGCAAACTTTGTTCGTTTTTCATCTGTTTTTAAACATTTTGCATCTGAAACATATAAAACACAATCTCTGCTATATTTTCAGTATTTTGATGCACATTTGAGTGTTTTTGGGTGTTTTGGTAGTTCAAATACGACAAAAATGATGAGTGTTTAAGCACTCATCAATCCCCCCCCCCCCCACTAAACTATTGCTAGTCCCTAGCAATCTAGAATCTAAAAAATACCCTATTTTGAAAATTTAATGGATTTTATGTCTCTTTACCAAAAGCATTACTTCTGGAGTAGCCAAATGTTTCAGTTCAAGTAAGAACTATGGTACACTGATAACCATGTGATTTTGAGCAAACCACCAGCTGTAAACGGATTTGATTTGTCTTTACCAGAAGCCGTTTTCTTCTGGACTAGCCAACTCTTGATGGACATAGTCAACATCTTGGTGAGCTGATTACCAATTATGGTTTTTCCACTGCCTTTACCACAAGCCATAATCTTGCGGGCTAGCCAACTCTTTCACTTTTTAGGATATGGCGAGTTGAGATACCATACAATTTTGGGCAAATTGTAAGCCATCAACGGATATGATATATCTTTACCAAGAGCTGTTTGCTCCTGGATCAGCCAGTCCTTTTGTCGTTTAGACAAGGCGGACTGATAACCACAAAAATTTTGAAGCTCAAGTGAATTTTTTTTTTAATTTTTGCCAAAAACGGGGGTACTAGATGGTAAAATGTGATAAAATTCGCTAGAATTTCCCCCCCACACTTAGAATTGAATATTGTCCTCAATATTCAAAGTCCCGGCTATTATGCCGACTCTTTGAACGTAAAAGGGCAACATTACATTTTAAATGTGGAAACACTATTTTTTCACTTTGTTGGTAACCACAGCAGGGGTAACTCCCCCACACTTAGGGTGAAAACCCTAGATGCATGCTACTGTTTTTGTTTACCGAGTCGCTAGCTTGACTCGACCCCAAATTCATTTGTTCTTGGGGAAGCAAGATGTGGAAGAGACAATCTCCATCGGACTTTCATTCAAGATGTTTGGACAAACATTTGAAGCACGTGAAAGTTCCACACCGATGAGATAAATTCCCGGCTTAAAATAGTATAAACTATAAGTGGTGATGCCGGGGTCAAAGATAATGTCTTCATTCCCAAAGGAGTGAAGAACAGGAGAAGTCACCCTGTAGGTGAAGAAAGGGAAGAAAACCATGATGAAAATCATGATAAGATCTTCTTCCTCGAGAGCAGGCTCAGTTGCCTGAATTTGGATTTCAAAGGTTAAGCTCATTGGGTTTGAAAACATCCTGGGTGGGAGGGTGGGAATTTGCAAATACTCATGATTGAGTGCATCTCCCCCGGGGCTATCATACTCCGAAGGAGTCATGATATGATGAGTGAGTTCACCGGAGAACTCCTCATGAAGAGAATTATTCACATGGTGTGAATCTGTGAACTCTTGTTCCATTGTGGACTCATCACTATCCTCATTCTGAATATCAAAGAGTAGATTATCATAAATCAAAGTGAATTCAGGTTCGAATTCAAACAGAGGATTGGTGAGAGTAGTTTTGAATGCTTCAGGAACAAAGTGATTAACATTCTCTTATGGACTGTTGGGATAAGAAGTGAGTGACGGATCATGATATAGGAGACTTTCAATTTCTCCAAGATCGGCTTCAAATTCAACGAGATCATCGTCACTTCCCGTTGGAAGTGGATTGATGTGAGTGAGTTCATCGGCGAACTCCTCAAGAAGATGATCAGCATCAGAATATGGAACTGATGCCTCAACATACTCGATGTCTCCATAAGATGCACAATCTTCACTACAATCGGAGAAGGTCTCAAATTGATCTTTAGGACACTCAAGAGGGGAAGGTAAATCACACATATGATCAAAAGCTCCCTGTGACTCTCTTGGGATTGGGATAAGGTTCTCAGTACTAGACTTTATGAATTCGTCCAATTCCTTTTTAGGAACAGTGTCAAGATGCTCGTCCCCCATGTTTAGAGAGTGAGTGTGAACTTCGGGTGTGATAGCAGTTGATTGAGATGGAATCTCAACTGCTGGGATATCAACTGATGGACTTGATGAATCTTTATAGAATTGTAGAATATCAAGTGTATCTTCATCATCACTGTCCTCAGGAATAAAACGGAACTGAGAGCTAGATCTGGCTGTTTTTTCTTTTGCAATTGATTCCCTAATAGATTTTTCATAGGCATCTTGGGAATTTATTCTAGCAGCCTGCTCTTCAGCTAGCAATTGTTCCATGGATTTTTGATGAGTATATTTCTGGGCAAGATTTTGGACCAAACTTTTAAGATCATCAAAGATTTCCATCATATTTTGCATTTCTGGAAGAAGTGCCTGATTCATTTGGTACTGTGGAGGTTGGTCATAATATGATGTGTCAAGATTATTACAGGGAATTGGATTCCCCGTTTGACAATCTGAGCTGAAGTGTGGACCTCCACAGTAATCATAACAGTAAAACTGATGTGGCTGTGAGTCATATGTGCTGTAGTCATAATCGTTTTTAGGAACCTGCTCATAGACAAGCATGTTTCCTGATTGACAATCAGAACTGTAGTGTGAACCACCACAGTACTCACAACAATTAAACTGTTGAGTCTGGTTTGGTGAATCGCATGGATATTGATCATTTTCAAAATTCCGAGTGTTACCAGAAAAATGTTCGTAGACAAACGTGTTTCTGGTTTGACACTCAAATCCTTGATGAGGACCTCCACAATATTCACACGAATATGTCAGTATCTCATGATGTGATGGCTGGTGGAATGAGTCAGCTGTGTCATGGTAGGGATAGGGATCCTGGTTATAGACAGACCCATTTCTGGACTCTACCATGCTACAATTGGGACAATTCCCACCATTATGAGGCCCACCACACCATTGGCAACCAAAATGGTGTGGATACGACATATAAAAGAATCAAAGGTTCATAGAGGGTAAGGAATGGAGAATCAAAGATGTGAGAGGGTAAAGGTGAATATTTTTGGAGTTTTTGGAAAACATTTTGTACAAATAAGAAAGAAAATCTTTTTGGGTTTTTGTGTTTGTTGAAAACTGATTTTAAAATGTTTTCGTAAACTGTTTTGTTTTTATATGATAAGAAAATATGAACAAGGATGGTAAATTTACAAAGAAGTGAATTCCAGAATCACTAATCTGCAAAACCGTTTAGAATAACGCGCACACCCCGGCAGCGGCGCCAAAATTTGATTGGCTCCAAACAGTCAACCTAAATTGACCAGGTGAATGGTCAACTAGGTCAAACAGCTTAGAATCAATCTCCGTGGAAGTATAGGGGTTTCCCTGGATCGTTATGTCCCGACGAGGTGTGATGGTAATCAAAACGGGTTTGTGATCGGGTGAATTTGGACAGAAAAGGGGTTTGAGTGATTTGTATGATTACACTAAGACATGAGGAATGAAAATAACTTAAAAACACTATATTAACAATTACTAATGATCAGATAACCTAAAAACGTAAGTTAAACCTAAAAACGCGCGTTTAAATTTAAAATAAACGCGAACGCGCAAATAAAAAGTGAAATGTGAGCAAATAAAGTCCTACAAATATGAAAATTACTTTTCTAAGATTCTGATGACAAAAGAAAATTTAAAGAAAAAGAAAATTAATTTTTACACTAATTACTTATTTAATATTAATTAAATACTATTTAATACTAATTATTAATATTTAAATAACTTAAATACAAGTTAATATTATTTTAACACTAGAAAAATAAAAATTAAATTTTTAAAATTATAAAATAACTAAAAACTATTTTTAAACTTAAAAATATATCTTTTTGTCTTTTTGTGGATTTAAAATTAAATAATTACCTAATTATTACTTTAAAAGCTATTTAAACTAAATTAAATGAGAAAAATAGCAAATGAAAAGAGAAAATTACAAATCTAATTTTAACAAATACTTAACAACTTATAGAAGCTAGGAAAATTAGAAAAAGTGATATGAGATAAAATTTAAATGCTAAAACTATTTTCTTTTTGGTTTTTTTTACTTATACTAATTTAATTAAAATTAAATCTAAAAATTACAAATGAACAGTGAAAATTAAAAGAAAATTACTACAGCTACTAAATATTATGTGGAACCTAGGAAAAATATAAAAAGATACTACTGTTTAACAAAATTTATTAAAACTATTAAATTTACTAATATTAATTAATAACTAATTAAACTAATATAAATTCTAATAAATACTAAATGAGAAGAAAAAATTCTGAAAATTATTCTACAAACACTTTAATATGATAGAAATTTAAGAAAAATATATAAACATATAAGTACTTAATAAAAATTTAAAAAGAAAAATTAAAAATCTAAATTACATTAAATAAAAGCTATCACTAGAAATTAAATTGGTTTTTTCTTGTTTTTCTTTTTACAAAACTGTTACACTACTGAATTGGGGAAACTTTTGTGAAAACATCTTTTGTGGAATTCAAAAATAAGCTGTGTGAGGTTAAATAAGCTAAACAGTGAGTTTTTGGCTTATTTGTGAGGCTTATAAGCTCAAATTAGCTATTCAGGGCACACAAGCTAGGGATGAAACTGACCCAACTTAATTGAACATGAATTGAAGCTAAAACAAGCAAGGTATATACTGAATAAGTTGGTTAATCAAGGATTAAGCAAATCTAAAACCATCTTAGAGCCAATCAGGCCTGCAGGCTTATTTGTGGGCTACATGAGCTTATCAAATAAGCTCTTAAGTCCAAATTAGGCCTGGGATCTTAAAGTTTGGTGGATGGGCCTTCCAGAAACCCAAATCTCATAGGATGTGGTCTATAAATAAGATCAGGATGAGCTTATAAACTTGACCTTCTACACTGATGAACCAGTGTAGAGGTTTTAGTGGTGAGAGCTTGTGAGCTCAAAATAAACTGACCAATAAGCTTGAAGTGGGAAAATAAACATGAGCATAGCAAGATGGAACAGTGAGGTTTTCAAAACACCAAGGATCTAAGTCTAGAGCTTACTATCAAACTTCTAATGAGCTTATGAAGAAGGCTTGTGAAACAGTCCCCTAGTGCAGGAGAACAAATGGTTGGGATGCTGGTGCTTATAAGCTTGCAAAAGCTACTAAAAAGCTAACCTTACTTCCTAATGAACTAATCAATAACACAGTTATCCTATTGAAACAACAAACAACTAAGGACAAAAGTAACTGAGCACTAAACTAAACTAGGCTATATAAGCAAATTCAATTACATTAGCAGCTTAAGTGGGAGTGTTTTCAAGCTAAAGTGAGCTTTGAACAAGCTGAGAGCTATTCTACTGAGCAAATAAACCAAAACCAAGATGAACACAGGCAACCACAATCTCATGCAACCTTTAATAAGATAGAATCACGATTTAAACAACAAGAACATCAAACAACATCAAAGATCAAACAAGCTCATATCCATGCTGATGCATCATCATAAACAGTGGATAATGGGTGAATTTGAGGGTAAAAACAAGCTATTCTAACAAGCAATTCAGGCCAACCAGTTATGGAACTAGCAAATCAACCTAGCAGGCTACCCAAATCACTGAGCATCAACCCTAAAGGTCAAATATTGACCAAGTTATGATAACTTGAAAGATGGGTCAAACTGGGTTGATGGGTGCAGGGGAACTGATGACCAAATAGCTAAACTCAAGCCATGATTAACCTATAAAGAAAAATTATTAAAAATAAAATAAAAATAGTCCAAGAATCACTAACTACCAAATTCTAATTTCCCAAGGTACCAAAGGTTAAATCTAAAAACCGAAGTCATAAAAATTCTTGCCAAAAATGCATTTGTGACTACATATACAATTTTAACTTTTGATGAAATGATGAAGAGTAGACTTTTATGAGATTTGGATGAATCCTAGTTACTGAAAACATAATTATATGCTAAAGTAGAAGTGATATAAACTAAAATACTAACCTATGCATCTGTATCCAAGATTATGCAATTTAAAACCAAAACAGTGATCAAATATGATACTTTGAAGATGATTTTGACTATTTGTACCATGAACCTCTGGTTTTATGACATGGATGCACTAACTAAACACAATATAACTTGTATTGACCCAAGAATACCACTTAAACATATTGCAATACATTGATCTCCCTTGATCCAAACACTCATTAATGGGTCACTCTTGAGATCTTTCAAAAGGGCACTAGTATTATAAGCTAAAAACTCTAATAGCAAATTATAGAGGGGACTTTAACTAAACCTAATAAGCAAAAGTAGTCAGAATTGAACACTATATAAGCATGAGATAAGCAGTTTAAATAAGCAGTTCACAATAGAGAGTTGCTATAGTAACAGGGGATGAAAAAGATTAAACTTTCATTGAATTTTAAAAGAGTACAAATGAGATTAATAACTAAAGTACTTAATAAAAATTACACTAAAACTAATTTAACACTAATCTCCAACTGCCTTATAAATGGCATACAAATAACCTATTTATACTAAATTGAAATTAGGGTTTTCTCCCCACTTCTGTTCCTGCCTCTTTCCCATCAATGATATTCACCCTTGGATAACTTGGGATGATCCTAGCCGTCTGATTCAATTTGGCGGGAAAATGGTAAATGCAAGTTTTTGCTTGTGGCAGGGTGGGGTTTGTTGTTAGATGGAGGAAATGTGACTTAGGATGGTGATGGCAGAGTAGGAGAGTTGGAGTGTGGCAGGATAGGTGATGATGGTGTTGGCTATGGCAGGGTAGTTGACTCACGTGTGGAGGGATAAGGGAGATGAGTGGGAGATGGGTAATATTATATGGTGGGTTTGACTTTTAGGTTTGACCAGGGAAAATATTAAAACAGGGGAGAGGTGGGCTTTGGTGATGGGCCTGGGTAGAGGTGGTGTTGGGTTAAAGAAAAGGGTGGGTTTGTGTTGTATTTATTAAGGGTTTGTTTGGTATTATAGTTGTGAAAGCCCAAGGATTAGTTTTGTATATTCTGAAAACATAAGGGCTGAAATTGCCAAGCTTCCAAACTAACTTCAAGGACCATAATTGCCATACTTTAATTTCCCAAGGGCCTCTGATGTTAATTTTCCAAGTTTAAATTTCCCGGGGGACCAATTTTGCAAAATTCCAAACTACAAGGACCAAACATGTAAATTCCAAACTACAGGGACCAAACATGTAAATTCTCAAAACTTTTTCCCCAAGGACCATTTTTGATAATATTTGACTTTTAAAGGACTTGGGTTGACTTTTCTTTCAAAATAAATGCTCAGGGACTATTTTTGACAAGTTTTGAAAGTTGGGGGACTAAAAATGCCAATTATGCAAACTTTGTTCATTTTTCATCTGTTTTTATACATTTTGCATCTGAAACATATAAAACACAATCTCTGGGATATTTTCAGTATTTTGATGCACATTTGAGCGTTTTTGGGTGTTTTGACAGTTCAAATACGACAAAAATGATGAGTGTTTGAGCACTCATCAGTTATGAATCTCAAGTCCAGAGAAGATTAAGCGCTGATGTTTCATCTTTTCGTTAAAGAATGCGATGGGATGTTATTGAAAGGCAACTATAAACTATGCTCTGTTCATTACCAACTATGTTGCTGTGATTTCCTGAAAAATCTTAATCATATCCCTACAAAAACTCCTTCATTTTAACCCTTTGCAGAACTTTTTCCCAAAAATGTGTCGTTTGCATCCTACCTTACTTTCTTAACCCACTTGAACACCCTAATCCATCAACATTCGGTCATGGTTTGTGGGATTTATGAGTAAAAGTACCAGTAAAACATAGGCTCCAGAATGGCAGGCAATTCAGTTGTACAGGTCAATTGCATTTAATGTGGATGCAATTTGCAGTCAAGATCGGACATAAAGTATTGTATGGATATTTAGAAGTGTTTATAGAACTTTTTTAGTTTAAAAACTTTTTAGTATAATCATTTGTATGGTATGCTAAATGTAAAGTGTGTTTTCTTTTTTTTTCTTTCTATATGTTCTAAATTGAGGTAATGTGTTATTAATTTTATGCCTCTACTACATGGTTGATACTTTAAAGTATTAATGATAGTATTAAAACGAAACAAAAGCAATAAATAGCATATCTCAACAAATCCGTTAGACGAAACTATTACTTATACTTAAACTGGTTCCGCTGCAACGCGCGACAGCCAAATCAGTCGTTATATGTATTTATTAAAATGCACATATACCTATAAGTATACAACTGCTAATAGACTATATCTCAAACATGCATACAAACATCTCAAACACAAACCTAAAATAGTTGATTTATTTCCGATATAACCTTTGCCATGTGTTTTATCATCTCTGTAATGCAAAATGAAGTAAAGAAAAAAATGCAAACACCGCAAGTAAAACAATATCCACGAGCTCTGTCACCTTCCTCCACATTCAACCACCACGGATCCACCACCTTTACATCACTTCACACCGCCTCACATAACTGACAACCACCACGAATGATTGAGGCAAAAGCAGTCAACTAAAGTCAACCACGGATGTGGTCAATATAGTCAAACTCCTTAGGCTCAATGCTCCGTGGAATACAGTGTTTTCCCCGGGTCGTTATGTCCCGAAGAGGTGTGATGGTAATCAAAACGGGTTTGTGATCGGGTGAATTTGGACAGAAAGGGGTAATAAGGGTTTTGAATGGTTACGCTAAGGAAATACGAATGAGAACGATTTAAACAAACTATATTAACAATAACATGAAACCTAATTAACCTAAAACGTAATCTAAATTTAAAATTAGAGTTTGCTTATAAATAAGCAGAAAAATAAGCCAAAAGGGCTTAAATAGAAGCTATCACTTTTTTTATTTTTGGTTTTTCTTTATTTTACAAACTACGTTACCTAAATTTAAAACGTAAAAGTTATTTAAATAAAACGCGAGTGCGCAAAATAAAACGTGAATTTTGAGCTATGCTAATCCTACGGACATAAAAATTACATTTCTACGATCCTAATGATAAAAGAAAATTATTTTTTTTTTGAGTTTTTAATTATTTATTATTAATTAATTACTAATATAACTAACTATAATTATTAAAAATACTAAACTATTTTTGAAAATTACAAATTTTTTTCTAAAATTACTTAATAATAACAAGAATGTAAGAAAATTATAAAAAGTGAAAAAGTTGTTTTGATAAGCTAGAAATAAGCTTATCAGTGTCTAGGCTTATTTAACACTAGGGAATTAGAACTACTATAACAATAAAAAAGGTGCAAGTATAACTGAAAAAGACCCAAGGGCAAGTGGTGAGTGTGTGGTTTGTGTATCAGGTGACCCAGGTTCGATTCCTACTAAACCCCAAAATTCTAAACTATATATATATATTTTTTTTCTTTTGCAAAAACACTTTATCATAAAAACTAAGCAACTTTTGTGATTGAAAAGCTTAAATGAAGCCTATGCAAGGCTTAATTTCCAACAGTAAAGGTTTTATGATTTTATTGAATTTTAAACAAGCTAAAAGCTAACCAATTAAGCTGATAAGCCACAACAAGGGCACAAATAAACAATCAAAGTCCTAAGCACATGTAAACCACATACAAACAGCATTCAATCACAAGAATCCACCAAGTTTCCAAATCAAACAAGCTCAGATAAATGCTGAGCATCAGCATCAAATGTGGTTCAAATGAGGAACCTTGGAGGCCAAAATAAGTAGGAAATAAGCTCTAGCAAGCAAACCACAATCTCTAACACATTCAAACAACTCAATTACATCAACAGGAACAATAACAACAACAGGATCAAGCAACAACAAGAAATCAACAAGCTCACATACCCACTGATGCATCAGCATAACAGTGGGTGATGGGGTGATTTATGGGTTAGATTAAGCTAAGTAAACAAACATGAAATGGCAAATAATTGATTGATCTAACAAGATGGCCAAGCTGCCTCCCCAAAACAACAAGAATTAAGGAATTTTATCAACAAATGAACCAGCTATGGTGCAATGAAAAATGGGTTAAAATGAACATGCTGGGTGCAGGGCAGAAAAGGGTCAAACAGGGCACTTTGGACGTTTGTGGGGCCCACTAGAAAAATCACAAAAATATGATGTTTGTGGATTCCAGAAGCCAAGGTGGGAGATTACAACCCCTAAAAAGCACAAGGCCTAAAACGTATCCCAAAATTATCTAAAATTCTTGCAACTTTTGGGTTTTCTGACTATGAATGCAATTTTTGACTTTTTTTTAGAACATGTAACTTAGACCTGCATGAATTTTATCTGACCTAAATTGAACCTAGATGAAATTATGAGAAGGTATAAACACTAATTAAGCTAAATCTAACAACTCTATGCTTAATTCTAAGCTTGCACAACCCAGAAATTCCAACAGTGATGAGAATTGGGACCAAGAAGTGATTTTTGACTTTCCACTAAAAAAACTGTGTTGATTATGACCTAAATGAACTAATATGGCCTTAAGTAACTTGAATGAACTATAAGTAACAACAAATACTCACTTGAGCAAAGAGATCAAGCATAATCCAAACACTGCCTTAAGTTTCAACTGATTTTGTGTTTTTGCTGTGGTGAACTGTTTTAAGCTAAGAACCTGAAATAACTTTGATAAATAAGCTATGAAGACCCTAGGGAAACTAAAATGACAGATGAATAAGTACCTAGGAAGCAGAAATAAGCACAGGTGATTATAAAGGCTAAATGGACAGTGAGATGTTGAAACTTAAACCAATGAACTTTAAGCTACAAGCTAAACATATTGAGCAATCATAAACATCACTAAGCTACATTTAACTACCAATAAGCCGAAACCGAGTTAGTCAATAAGCAAAATGTGAATAAGCAGTTTTGAATAAACCAAATTGGAAACCTGACTTACAAACAAAAGCCATTGAATGATCTCCCCATTTACTTTCTGACTAACCCTATTGCTTCCATAAGCTCTAAACCATGATATTCAGCCTCCTCTTCTATTCTCTTGTGATTTTTTTTATTTTTCATTTATGAGCTATTTTCTTGCATTTTTGAGAATTTTTAACTAAACTGTTTTTGTTCTTTTCTTTTTTCTTTTTTTTTTTTTTTTTTTTTTTTTTTTTTTTTTTTTGGTTTCTGAGCTTTAAGAGAGCTTATAAATAGCTTACATAAGATAAATGGGCACTGAACATCAACTTTTAACAAAGTTTAAGCTAACATGGAAAATTCACTGAAAATGGTAAAATGGGATTTAAACTGAGAACTTGAATTTGTCACTAAATAATTTTGAAAATACACTTAGAATTCAACAGGAGATGAAAATTACACTGGGAAACATAAATTACACTAATTTCGACATCACTAATTTACACTACTCTACAACTAATAATTAACTAACTCCTTCTCTGCCTATTTCTTCTTTCTTTTATAGTGCCCCTTTAGGGTTTCTGAGACCACTTCAGCTTTTCCCACTTTGATCCTAGCCCTTGGATGGCTTAGGTTAATCCTGGCCATTGAATTGTTTTGGCCGGAAAAAGGATTTGACCACTTGTGGGTCTGATAACTTGTATTAGGGTAGGGGTAATCAAGGCTTGTTGTCTTTTGTGTTTGGAGGAGGGAAGGTAAGCAGGGGTGATGATGGTGTTTGGCGTTGCAGGTTGTGGCAGGGATTGGTCACGGGGTGGAGGGAAGTAAGGGTGTGGGTTTGACCGGTTGACCTGGGGTTGGGTAGTATTGAAACGGGAGTATTATTTTAAGGTTTGGGCCAGGTAGGGAATTTGGGCTTGGTGTTTGGATTGGGTGGGTTAATTTGTTTGTTGGGTTTGTTTTTATAAAGGGTGTGTTGGGTTTTAAATACAACAAAGGTCCATTGGTTAGTAGTAGATAAATCATAGGGACCAATTGTGTAAAACTGAAAATCCAGGGGGTGTTCTGCCAATACTCCAAAGTTAACACAAGGGACCTTTCTTGCCAATTTGAATTACCAAAGGACCATAAATGTCATTTTTCCAATTTTGAACACTTGGGGACCTTTTATGTAATTATTTCAAACTTGAGGGACTAGACTTGCCATTTATGCAAACTTTTCATCCTGGGAATAAAAGTGACATATGTGAATTCCCAGAGACCTTTAATGATAATTTTTCCATTTTTAACACCCGGGGACTTGTTTTGCCAAATTTTGAAAGTTGGGGGACTGAAACTGCCAATTATGCAAACTTTGTACGTTTTTCATCTGTTTTTGCTCATTTTGCATCTTAAACATATAAAACACAATTTTGGAATATTTTCAGTATTTTGATGCATATCTGAGTGTTTTTAAATGTTTTTGCAGTTCAGATTGACAAAAAATGATGAGTGTTTGAGCACTCATCAATCCCCCTCACTAAACTATTGCTAGTCCCTAGCAATCTTTTGAGAAAAATTAATGGATTTGAAACTCTTTACCAAAAGCCATCACTTCTGGAGTAGCCAGATGTATCGATTCAAGTAAGAACTATGGTCCACCTGATAACCATGTGATTTTGAGCAAACCACCAGCTGTCAACGAATTTGATTTGTCTTTACCAAAAGCCGTTTGCTTCTGGACTAGCCAACTCTTGATGGAATAGTCAACATCTTGGTGAGGTGATTACCAATTATGGTTTTTCCATTGCCTTTACCACAAGCCATAATCTTGCGGGCTAGCCAACTCATTCACTTTTTTGGATATGGCGAGCTGATATACCATACAATTTTGGGCAAATTGCAAGCCGTCAATGGATTTGAGATATCTTTACCAAGAGCCGTTTGCTCCTGGATTAGCCAATCCTTTTGTCGTTTAGACATGGCGGACTAATAACCACAAAAAATTTTGAAACTTTAGTGAAAAATTTTTAAAATTTTGGCCAAAAACGGGGGTACTAGATGGTAAAATGTGATAAAATTCGCTAGAATTCCCCCCCCCCCCCCACACACACTTAGAATTGAATATTGTCCTCAATATTCAAAGTCCCGGCTATTATGCCGACTCTTTGAATGTAAAAGGACAACATTACAAGCTAAATGTGGAAACACAATTTTGTTTTTCACTTTATTTGTAACCACAGTAGAGGTAATTCCCCCACACTTAGGGTGAAAAACCTAAGTACATGCTACTATTTTTGTTTACCGAGTCGCTAGCTTGACTCGACCCCGAATTCATTTGTCCTTGGGGAAGCATGATGTGGAAGAAACGATCTCAATCGGACTTTCATTCAAGATGTTTGGACAAACATTTGAAGCACGTGAAAGTTCCACACCGATGAGATATAATCCCGACTTTAAATAGTATAAACTATAAGCGGTGATGCCGGAGTCAAAGATAATGTCTTCATTCCCGAAGGAGTGAAGAACAGGAGAAGTCACCCGGTAGGTAAAGAAGAGAAAAAAAGTCATGATAAACATCATGACTAACTCCTCATCATCCTCAGGAGGAGGATTCATGGATTCATCATCATGAATCTCATCATTTAAGCTCATGTGATCAAGACATATCCCGGGTGTGTCCAGATCAAAGTAGAAGTTATCATACTCCGGTGGAGATATGATATGAGTGAGTTCACAGGAGAACTCCTCGAATGTGAATGAATCATATTCTGGATTGATGTGTGTGAGTTCACAGAAGAACTCATCAAAGGTAAATGATTCATAATCGGGGAGAGAATTATGAGAATGAGAAGTGGTACTGCCACTAATCTTCTCTCCCATAGGATCAAAAGTAAAGGCTTCAAACTCCGGAATAGGATCATCGGAGAAAATGTCACTATCCTTAATGAGGATAGGAGATGAAATAGGTTTCCCTTTGAAAGCCTCGATTTTTGAAATGAGGAGATTGACATTCAATAATGTTGCACGAAGTGCTTCATCTTGGATTTCAGTGTCAAACTCATCATTCTCTTCTTCTAAGCTAACTAGCTCAGAAGGTAATTCTTCCACATAACTGATGTCTCCAGAAGATAAAGGATTTTCATCAGTATGTGAAGTACTATGCTCGATGTTGGGATTAGAGTTTAAAAGATTTTCAGTTTCTCCCATATCGGCTTCAAGGTCAAACAGATCATCATCACTTCTTAATGGAAGTGGATTGATGTGAGTAAGTTCATCTGTGAACTCCTCAATAAGAGGGTCAACATCAGAATGAGGCAGTGGTGCCTCTTCATACTAAACTTCTCCATAAGATGTACAATCATCATTAAAATCGGAGAAAGTCTCAAAATAGTCTTTTGGATTTTCAGGGGGAGAAGGTAAATCATACACATGATCAAAAGTTCCCTGTGACTCTCTTGGGATTGGGACAAGGTTCTCAACACTAGACTTTATGAATTCGTCCGATTCCTTTTCAGGAACAGTGTCAAGATGCTCGTCCCCCATATTCAGAGAATGAGTGTGAACCTCGGTTGTGATATCAATAGACTGAGGGAGTTTAGAAGTACTAGCAGTTATGGAATTTTCAAGTTCCATTTGATCAATGGCTAGTGACTCTGTCACATTATTTTCTCCCTGATTTTCAATGGAAGGAATCACAACTGATGAATCTGATGAATCTTTTTGAATAATAACAATGTTATCTTCATCATCATCACTGTCATCATCGTCATCATATAGAGCAGCATAGCGAAGATTGGCACGTATTTTAGCTGCTCTTTGCTCAGCAAGTAATTCTTCCATGCTCATTTCGTTTCTAGCATCTCGTTCTTCAGCAAGTAATTCTGCCATTGATTTTTCACGAGATTCTTGAAACGATGTAGTAGCCAACCCCTCCTTAAATTCTTTCAATGCTTCAAGAACCTTTAGACAAAGGTCTTGCTGAGTTTCATGAGGAGTTGCTTGAATCAATTGGTACTGTGGAGGTTGGTCTTGAAATGAATAGTCATAATTGTTACAAGGAAATGGATTCCTTGTTTGACAATCCGAGCTAAAGTGAGGACCTCCACAGTATTCACAACAGTAAGACTGATGTGGCTATGAGTCGTATGTGCTAGAGTCATAATTGTTATCAGGAAACTGCTCATAGACAAGCGTGTTACCCGATTGACAATCAGAACTGTAGTGTGGGCCACCACAGTACTCACAACAGTAAAACTGTTGAGTCTGGTTTGGTGAATTGTATGGATATTGGTCATAACCAAAATTTTGATTATTTTGACAATCAAAACCTTGGTGAGGACCTCCACAATATTCAAACAAAAAGTTTGGTGTATTTTGATACGAAGCACCATTGTGATTTGGATAATATGATTCTTGCTCGTATGAATGTGATGGGTAATTGGAAAAATTTGAAGAGTCGTTGAATGAGTTCTGATTAGGATCATAAGCAAATGAATTCCTCGAACCACAAAACAAACAACTTTCGTCTCGAATATCATTACTACATTGTTCACATGTACACCAATGACATGGCAAACCAAAAAGTGGCTCACCACAACCAACACAAGGGATAAAATCCGGAGGTAGGACAAGTGGTGTGCTCTTAGAGCTAGGAATTTCCACCACTTCCGTTATGGTCTCGGGTTTTTGTTCTTGATGAACGTGAAGATTAGGTAAGTCGTTCTTTTCAGTCACTGCCCTAAGCTCTGTACGTTTGCTTGACAAACTTTTAACCGTAAACCGTGAAAGGTTAGGATCAATTCTTGACGGTTTAGGAGCAATTGTGAGCTTAGATTTTTGGACAACCGTAGGTTGGACGTATTTAGCACTTCCATCGTCAGAGGGAAGTACAGGGTCCTTTGTCACCTCGGTTTCTTGTTCCATTTCCCTCACCGGAGAGGGAATAGGAATCGAAGGTCCATCATAATCAACACGACATCTCGACATTTTTGACAAGGCCATAAGTTTTTCAATTTTGCTCTCAAAGGCCCATTGTTCAAAGAAATCGTCATCAAGAGATGCCATTAGAATCAATTACAATAGAAGTGGAAGAAGTTAGAATCAAAAGGATGGAGGGTAAAGGGATGAAGAATCAAAAAGGTAGGAGGGTAAAGATGGATATTTTTGATAAACATTTTATAAGAAAGAAAATCTTTTTGTGTTTTTGTTTTCGTTGAAAACTAATTTTAAAAAGTTTTCGGGAACTGTTTTGTTTTTATAATAAGAAAATATTAACAAAGGATGGTAAATATACAATGAGTGTATATCCAGCTTCACTAATCTGCAAAACCGTTTAGAATAACGTGCACAGCCTCCCCGGCAGCGACGCCAAAATTTTGATTGAGGCAAAAACAGTCAACTAAAGTCAACCACGGATGTGGTCAATATAGTCAAACTCCTTAGGCTCAATGCTCCGTGGAATACAGTGTTTTCCCCGGGTCGTTATGTCCCGACGAGGTGTGATGGTAATTAAAACGGGTTTGTGATCGGGTGAATTTGGACAGAAAGGGGTAATAAGGGTTTTGAATGGTTACGCTAAGGAAATACGAATGAGAACGATTTAAACAAACTATATTAATGATGAGGCGAAAAATGAACCATTTTTAGGGGGTCATTTAAGCCCGGAATTGAACTTATTTGATCAAATATTGCGCTAAATCGTTCTTTTTGTGATTTTAGGTACTTTGGGAGAGAAATCTGGAAAAGGAAGCAATTCGGACGTTTTTGGAGCATAAAAGTGAAGAAAACGCCAAAGTCTTAATTTTCCTTGCTGGGAATAGTAGGTGACGGCGTCAAGAAGAAAATCTTGACAGCGTCAAGAGTAATTTCCATGACGGTCCAGTACATACTTGACGGCGTCACAAGGTAGGGCGTCAAGAGGAAAATGCATCACGGCCTGGAAACACATAACACTTGACGGCGTCAGATTTGGATCAAGGCAGTCCGAGGAGTATTTTGGCGGCGAGATGACGGCGTCACAAATTTGTTCTTGACGCCGTCAGACCCTATTTCCTATATATAGTTTTCTAATTTTCACATTAAAAAGAGAGAAGTTTTGGGAGAAACCCTAAGTACGAACTTGGTACGAATTTTACAGGTTTTTCAAGGGTTCTTAGCCCTTGATCCCTTTCATGTGTAATTGAGATAAGTGTTCTTTTAATTCAATCAATATGTCTATGTGTTGGTTGTCTATATCTTGTTCTTGTCTTAATTCCATCATGCTAGGCTAGATCTATCTTGTGTTTGCTTGGATCTAATGAAACCTAGATGCTAATTATGTGTTGATTACTTGTTTATGGTTGTATTGGATGAATGAATTCAATGTTAGGCTTAAGAAAACTGGCAGATCTCCAAATGGTAACATGCTTGAACGTCTTAAGAAACATGAACTGACGTGCACTAGGTTTTATTGATTGTATTTAATGCATGAGTAAATTCTAATGATCCCATGTTAGGAGCTTCTTAGTCGGCTCGACATAGGAGTGAAGTAGGCACTCATAGGATTGGGGAATTAAGTGCGCCACCCCATGAATGGTATTAAGGAATACAATCCGTCATCCACGCAACTATAACAAGTAATTAACGTGTAAAAGATATCTAGGGAGTAGTGAAATCTAAGTAAACACATTTTCTCCACTTATTGCTCACAACCTTAGTATAATTTAGTTTATTCCATTTTTAGTATTTTATTTTGATTGCATCTTTAGTATTGGGTTAGTTGACTAGCAACTAATTCCGCCCAAATCCTTCAAACCCGAGATTTTTACTTGCTTTCTAAAAAATTATAAAAATACAAAAATAATCATCCCTCATCTTTAGAACTAGTATTTAGGTTTTCTAATCCTAGCAACACTATTCCTAGCTGAACGATCAATCCCCCGGTACTTGTCACTATACTATACTACAACGATCAGGTACACTGCCTGGTGGGGGTTGTAAGCTTCTCAAGATCCCTTGAGAGGTAAAGCCTGGTGCGATTCCCACGTATCAAGTTTTTGGCGCCGCAGCCCGGGGAATAGTTATTGTCTAGGTTAGAATTTCTTTTTATTAGGTCTACTTGCTAGATTCCTTTCTAGTAAGATTTTATTTTTATTTTTTTTAGGACTTCTTTAGTCTATCTTTTTCTTTGTGTGTTTGTTCGTAATTTCCATTGACTCTTCCGTTCACCATTATGGAGTACGCGAATCCACCATACCACCAACCACAAAGGCCATTCTACCCTATTGACATCTCGAATTTCAAACAATATCGAGATGAACCCATATATGATGCATGGACTCGTTTTAGAAATTTACTCCGAAAATTCCCTCATCATAGTTTCGCTTTAGCATCCCTAACCCGAACCTTTTACTATCGTGTTGGCCAATATGACCAAATGCGCATTGAGGATTTTGCCAATGGGGACTTTAGGGAATTAAGTGCTGAAGAAGCATGGGATACCATAGAAGATTGTGCCCAATATTATTATAGGGTAGACAACCCAACAAACGTTAGTACAAGTCAATTGAATATAAATTTCCAGGATCATGAAACAAGTTTGTTTGGGGATGAATATATTAGTGTTGAGATACCTAAGTGGTTGTCAAGTAATGCCATAGTACAAGCTGAACACATAGGTGACCTTGATGTGATGGAGGATTTAGCCGAACATGATCACATTGATCAAAAAGACCTAGGTCCTACGATCGATGATGATGAATCTCAAGAAACATATGATGAATCTCTTGGGCAATTTGTATATAGCAGTCAGAATATTGAGGATGATCCATATGATTCGGACATAGAAGTTGAGATGCCTAAAGAAGCACGTGAGATACTTGGGAAAATGTTAGGGTTAGACTATAATAAAACACATGTTGAGGATATAGGTGATCGTGACACAGGGAATGATGAAGTAAAAAACATAAGCTCACTAAGTACCCCACAAGTCTTACCATCATTTGAGGCACACATACCACCCGTGACTTACTCGGAAGAAGTAGAAGAGACTATAGGAACTCCAATAGAGGTAAAACCTTTGAACCAAACACAACTAGAGGATATAGGTTTGAATACTTATAATGATAACCTTACTCTTAGTTCTAGGGAAGTTCCTAGTTTTGATGAACCGGAGCCTCAACCAAAACCGTTACCTAATCTTCCATCCTTGGATGAAAATTTAGGAATTGAAATAGGTTCCGATCCACACATCAAACCATATAGTCCGGGTAGTCTTAAGACAAAGGTAGTAGACTCTAAGCCTTGTAGAGAGGAAGCCAATATAGGAGTGGAAAATGACCTTACATGCTTACATCACCCATTTATGTTTGATCACAAGAAACAATATGGGTTTAAACCGGGTTTATTAGATCAAGATGGATCCCCAACTTGTAATCTCTTGAATTTGATTGAAAATGATCCCTTTCTAGGAGAAAATCTTAATCCACCCATTAACTCGATTGAATTAGGTAAGGTTATGACGATAGGAGCACACCCCTTTGAGCATATAATTCATCCACCACACTTTCCTCACGAGGCATATTTCCGCCCCAAGGGTGTGTATCGCTGTTGGGATCATACTTTTAGTATTTAGTCAAGTCTCGGTCATTACATTTTGTAATAGGTTGCTTAAGTATTATTTCCTATTATTGATTAAGTTAATGGGCAACATGTAAAAGCCCAAGAGGCCTTAAAAGCCCACGTTAAAAGGATAAGGGAGGAAGGGTGTGTTGCCCTAGCTCCTCCCTTATAAATAGTAAGCTTATGTTACATTTTATTTTGTTGGTTAATTGATTATCTTAGTGAAACTCTTGCACTCTCACCTTTCATATTGTCTCTTAATCAACCACCTCTCATTCTCATCTCATTTCTCTTTATATCTTACTTGTGTTTACTAAATGGTGACCTAACAAGTGGTATCATTCGCCTACTAGAAGTTTGAAGTGTATTTCTTTTGGTTACGTGGGGATTTGGTGCTTATTCTTCATCTTTTTGCATTTTTCTTTGTTTCTTTCACTCAAATCTTGAAGCTTGGACAAGTTTCAAGGTTGATATAGTGATTTGAAGCTTAGTTGTTGCATAAAGTTGTGATTTTTAAGGTTTTTTTAGGTTTTATAGCTTCTTTGATATTGGAAAACTAGTTTTTGGTAGTTACATCTCATAAAGTTAAGGTTTTCTAAGTATTGGTGAAGTTATTTGATCAAAAGTACCTTATTTTTAAGCATTTTCTCTTCAAAAAGTCATTATTTAAGGTGAACAGTACGTTTTACGCGTAAAGTGGTCGGAAAAGTACTATTTCCAGCTGTCTAAAGTGTTTTTTGGTCGGTTTACGCATAAAATAAGCCAAAACCCTTTTCTTACGCGTAATATTTGCCAAAACCCTGATCCTACGCGTAAAGTGCTCCTTTACGCCTTAAATCCTACGCATAAGTTGTATTCTACGCGTAAGTCAGAGTTACGCGTAACTTGCCAGAGTTTACGCGTAAGCTTCAACAACGATCTTCTTCTTGTGCTACGGTGACTCAGTACTTCTCTAGCTTGGATAAGTTAGTGGAATACTTCGACTACGGATATCTTTCAAGCTTGGATAAGTTTGAAAGATTTGTTTGGTTGTTTCAACCTTACGCATAAGTCTAAACTTACGCATAAGCATAAGCTTACGCGTAAAGAGGAAACTTACGCATAAACTAGAAAGTTTACGCATAAACCTACTCTTTACGCATAACTTACAGTTTACGCGTAAGATTAAGTTACGCGTAAGACTTAAACTTACCCCAAGGATTTTGCTACTTTCACAAAGGAACGTGCATTTCAATCTTCTACAAAGATCCATTTCTACACAAGTGTTCTAAGATGTCTCAACCACCTAATCACTACTTCCCTCACTCTTATCCTCAGCAACAACAACCTCAGCAGTATCAGCAACAACAACCTCAGCAGTATCAGCAACAACAATACCTTCCGCACATAATGAATCAACAACCTCCTAAATACAATCCACAACAACATTACCTGATGATGCAGCAACAGCTCATTCCTCAACAACTACCATATCAAGTGCCACAACAAAACACTCAGTTTTCCTCCAAACAACCTCACTGGTTTGACAGAATGTGTGAAGTTATTACAACTCAACAATCCCGACATGAGGCAGGATCACTTGAAACACCTCCAATGCTAACACCTGGTAACTATGTGCAATGGTCAAGTCGATTCCTACGCTTTCTTGAACTAAAGAAACCTCATGGGCAATTCTTGAAGCAAGTGATACTTGAAGGACCATTTGAGTGGCCAACTAGATTTGAAGCTGGTGATCCAAATGCAGATCCTCCACGTCCTCCTGGTGATCGACCTCTTCCAGAATCTGCACTCACTGAAGAACAGAAACTACATCGTGAAGCTGATCAGTATGCAATGGCTTATATACTTCAAGGTATACCTAATCCGATCTATCGCAGTGTCGATGCTCAGAAAACAGCCAAAGCAATGTGGGAACACGTTCATCTCCTCATGGAAGGCACTCAATTGAATAAAGATGACATGGAATCCAAGCTTTACATGGAATACACTGACATCACAATTGAACCTGGAGAGTCACTTGAATCCTACTATCATCGTTTCACAAATGTGGTCAATGATCTGGAACGTCACAAAATCACTGTACCAAGGATCGCTGTGAACTCCAAATTTGTTGGTAGTCTTGGCCCTGATTGGCATAAATATGTGACATTTGTTCGTCAAACGAAGAATCTTCATGATGCTCCATATGGCTTGTTGTATGACTTTCTGAAACACCACGAACCTGAAGTGGAAAAAGATCGAGCTCTACGAGGAGGATACACACCAACTTCAACACCAAATTCTTTGGCTCTCGTAGCTCAATCTAACTATGCTCAACCACAAATGTCAAATCATGCATATGTTCAAGAGCAGAACTACTTCAGTTATCCACAATCTTCCACCTCGAACCTAATGGTCCCTTATGATTCATCTCCACAAGATTCTTCTACTCAACTTGTTCCGTCAAACAACAATGATGCTGTGTACTACTCCAACTGCAATGATGATGACGATGATGACTTTAATACGTTGAATCAGGGACTTGCTCTTATTGCTCGTGCTTTCAGCAAATTCTCCAACAAAACTAACAACCGTCAACGCTCATCTTCAAACACCAGGAATCAAGCTGTTGTCAATGATGGACGAGTGGAAATTCAGAATCAAAATTATGGCAGATCTGGTTCAGGAAGTTCCTCAGGAAGTTATGGGAATAGTCAGAGGTTTGGTAACAATGGAGGTTTCAGGAACAACTCAGCATCTTCTCAACAAAGGTCTGACTCAGTTGCTACAAGAAACTCCAACTCAGGGAATGCAGTTTGGTGCGACAATTGTAATGAACAAGGTCATATTGCTACAGCATGTCCTAAACCGAGAACTCGGGGTAGTAAGTTTCACAAGCAGGCATTACTCATGGCTCTTCAGGATGAAAAAGATGGACATTTCCCTGAACAGGACAACAACTTCATGGCAAATGTGAACAACGATGATGACATGGAAGATCTGGAAGCCAATGCTGCTGTGATGCTTATGGCCAACATGCAGGAACTTAAGCTCAATGATTCAGGTCCAGTGTATGACACTGACGGCTTGTCTCAGGTACATGACCTCAATGAATGCTTTATTAATGAAATAGTCTCACCTTCTGCTTATGAATCAGATATGGCACAAGTTGTTCCATCTAAATCATCTTCATCATCTCATACAGATGAACAAATAAACACAGTTGTCATATTCGATGATGACACAGTTGTTTCATTTGATGATCCTATTGAGAATGATAAACATGATCATTTCGAACAACATGAACCATCATTTGATCCAGACCCTGATCTCATATTGTTATCTAAACAACTGGATGCTCAACAAGTGCAAATAGCAAAATGCAACGAGAAAAACAAAGTTTTGAAAGAACAAAATGCGTCACTTGCAAGAGATATTGAATGTTATAAAATTCAGCTTTCTAATCAGGAAGACAAGATTAAAAATGCAATAAGTTTTGAAAAAGCTTTTCACGATTCATACAACAAAGAACAAGATCTTCAACGCAAAATGCATGATTTAATCGAGTCAAACGGAAAGTTGATTTCAAAACTCGAAAGTGAAAAGAGTGAATTGAAAATGCAAGTCGAACGTCTTCATACTGAACTTTCAAAAACAGAAACAGAATTGTCAAGTTGTCAAAAAGACTTTTGTGAACATAAAATACGAAAAAGGAAGTATATCGATGACTTACTCGGTGATATTGTTGATCTTGAAAAACAATTGAAAGAATTTCGTAACATTGTTTACAAACACGGGAACTCTATCACAACAATTCAGAAATTTACTTTAAAACCGAGACCAGGTACTGGATTTGCACTTGGCGATTACAATTCAATGTTTCTTCACAATGCATTCAAAGATGTTCCAAAAATTTACAGTATGGACTATTTGCTTGATAATACGATTGTGCGTGCTGTTGTTTTTGATACTGAGGAAGAAGAAGAACTTGAAGAAGAGAGTCGGTCAAAAATGAGTAATGTTGAATATTGCACACCATATGACTATTCAAAAAATCCAGTCAAGTTCGTTACTCAAAAGGATTTACCTGAGAAATCATGGTTTATCGAAGAGTCGTATGTTTCATCTCACAATGAGGCCCCTGTCCAAACTGTAGCACAAGTAAATGGTCCTTTACCATCATCCGGTGAACTTTCACGTTTACCAAAATGTCGTGTCTTAAATTATTTCAAAACCTTTATGGAAGACATCGATATTTTGGAGGAAACAATTGAACGCAATTCTGAAATTAAAATTGAAACTTTTCAATCCGCTTACGAGCGAGAAAAGAGAGATATTTTTCAAAAACAAATGAAACCAATTGTTCAACACCTCCGTCTCTGTGCTACACGTTGGGATCAGGAACTTCAAAAGGAGGTCAAAAATATGATAAACGTTTTTGACACTGCTGAAAATGAGATTTTGGTTCAAAAGTTACAAACTAAAGTTTTCAAAAATGATGCTGATCGACTCTTGGAACAAGTTCTCTGTGCTGATATTTTGTCTGTTATCATGAATGATCTCTATAATTCTGGTACTTCTATGCTTAAGCATGATCATTGTGTTGATAATAACTTGTTGAATGAGGAAATTGAGACACTGAAACATGAGAATGATAATCTGAGGAAAAAGAATGATGATGTGACAAAACAGTTTTCAAAAGAAATTTGTCAACTCAAACAGAGGCTTGAATGGTGTCAATCTCAGAGTCTTAAAAAGGAATTAAAACTTCAAAGTCATACCATTTCAAACTCGTGTCAGCTTTGCAAAAACAATGAGTCTTTCAAAAGTTTGTGTCTCAAATACGAACAAGAAATTGCGGATTTAAAAATTGAAAACGCCGAATTTCTACAAAACCACATCGACAGTAAATATTGCAATGGCATACTTGAGTCAAACATTCAAGATAAGAATCACATCATCATTGAGTTAAAAGAGAAAATCAAGATACTTGAAAAAGGAAAGATGGTTGACACCACGGTGATCGCACCAGGAATGTATAAATTAGACAAAACTGATAAAGGAAAGGTTATTCAAAATACTAATGTTGATAACTCCACTTCTACAGGACTAGTCTCCCCTAATAGCGTTAGCAGACCCAAGCGACAAAGTAAAAAGAAGAATAGGCTCTGGCTACGTAAGAGAGGATCACTAGAAGCTCAAGGAGTAGAAGATCACCTTAGGAATTTGAATAATACTCATGTTGCATCGGATTTAGATTCTAATCTGGCAAATTCTAATCAAAATCTAAATGTAACGAATGATGTACCTTTAAATGTTTTGAATATTAATGCATCTTGTGTGTTTTGTCGTAAAAGCGTTTCATCTGGTGATCATACTAAATGTATAGCTAATTCTCTACTTCATCGTCATAAGAAACGTAGGACACGAATTTCTTCTAGGCCCACTACTGCCTCTAAGTCTATCTTAGGAAAGCCGCCTTCTACGGTTTCTAATGAAGTTGATGTTACCCCCATAGGTGCAGAGAACAAGTCTAGGAATCAGCCAAACACTAGTGAATACACCATTAAGAAAGCTCGAACTAGTTGGAATTGGCAACGTTGGTTACAACACAAACCAGATTTTAAATGGATTCCTAAAATATTGAATACTTGTGCTTCTAACCAACTGGAACCCGCAGTTTCTTTGGGTTCCACCCTTACTTCTGTTCCATCCGTGTCCTCTTCTTGTGATGCAGGTGGTACAGATTGTTCTCTGGATTGTTGATAGCGGATGTACCCGACATATGACAGGCAATCTCAAACTGTTACACAACTTTGTTTCAAAGTTCATTGGTACTGTCAGATTCGGGAATGATCATTACGCTCTTATCATGGGATATGGTGACTTTATCAGTGGGAACATCGAAATAAGCCGTGTTTATTATGTGGAAGGCCTTGGACACAACCTTTTCTCTGTTGGTCAATTCTGTGATGGGGATCTAGAAGTTGCATTTCGTGAGAAAACTTGCTTTGTTCATGACTTACAAGGAAACGATCTTATGTCTGGCTCCCGTGGCTCCAATCTTTATACAATCTCAATGTCAGATATGATTGCAACATCTCCGATATGTCTTCTCTCCAAAGCAGAATCAACTAAATCTTGGTTATGGCACAAACGTCTTTCACACTTGAATTTCAAAACTATGACTGACCTTGCTCGTTATAAACTTGTTGAGGGATTTCCAAGATTCCGTTTCACCAAAGATCACTTATGTCCTGCCTGTGAACAAGGAAAAAGTACTCGTGCTCATTTTCCTTCAAAACCTGAGCACAGTACAAATCATGTTCTACAACTGCTTCATATGGATTTGTGTGGACCGATGCGTGTTCAAAGTATCAACGGTAAACGCTACATACTAGTAATCGTCGATGATTTCTCCAGATGGACTTGGGTTTATTTTCTACGAAGTAAAGATCAGGCTCCTTCAATGATCATCACCTTTCTCACTAAAATTCAAGTTCAGTTACGTAACATGGTTCGAATAGTCAGAACTGACAATGGAACTGAATTCAAGAATCAGACACTTAGGTCTTATTATGAGAAAGTGGGAATTGAACATCAAACATCTATTCCTAGAAGCCCAGAACAGAATGGAGTTGTTGAAAGACGCAACAGGACGTTAGTGGAAGCTGCTAGAACTATGTTGATTAATGCTCAATTACCTGATTACTTGTGGGCAGAAGCTGTTTCAACCGCATGCTATACTCAAAACCGTTGTATGATCACAAAACGTCATCGCAAAACACCATATCAAATTGTTCACAAAAGGAAACCGAACATCGATTACTTTCATGTTTTTGGAGCACTCTGCTATCCGAAAAATGATCGTGATGATTTAGGTAAACTTAAAGCAAAGGCTGACATCGGAGTATTCATTGGATATTGTGAAAATTCTAAAGGTTTTCGGATTTGGAATCGTCGTACTCGTGAAATTCAAGAAACCATTCACGCTAATTTTGATGAGCTCACACATATGGCTTCTGAGCAACACAGCTTAGGACCCGAATTTAACCGTCTTAACTCTCCGGCATCTTCGGCTGAACCATTGCCACTCAACCGCAAAGAATTGGAAACCTTGTTTGCTCCACTGTTTGATGACACAATTGAATACCGTCCTACTGAGGTCCCACCTAATTCCGCTGCTCAACCTGACAATATTCATGTACCAGACTCACCTCTACAAACTTCAACAACTGTTGAAAGAGACGGTCCTCCAATTGCTTCACCATCTACAGTAGAACAAACTGTTTCTAACTCCCGCCACTCAGCTGAAGATCCAACACCACTATCAGTTCCACAATCCGCAGAGCATGATCCTGATGCGTTCTTCAATCCGTTTGCACCAGCTACTACAGTTCCTGATATAGCTGAGTCGTCAACACGCCACTTGGATCCTGCCAACATGCGAGATACATATCAACTACACCCTTCAACACACAAATGGACCCGAGACCATCCACTAGTTCATATAATTGGCCATCCAGATGCACCTGTTATGACAAGACAACGACTTCACACAGATGGAGAAACTTGCATCTACGCACTCACAGTTTGTCATGAAGAACCCAAGAACATTAAAGATGCAATGACTTATGACAACTGGATTGAATCTATGCAAGAGGAATTTCAGCAATTCATAAGATTAGAAGTCTGGGAATTAGTTGAAAGACCTGACGGAGTCTTTGTCATTGGGTTAAAATGGATATGGAAGAATAAGCTTGATGCTGAAGGCACTGTCATACGGAACAAATCACGTCTGGTAGCGAAAGGATACTCTCAACTGGAAGGTCTAGATTTTGTTGAATCCTTTGCTCCAGTGGCTCGACATGAAGCTGTTCGGATCTTTTTGGCCTATGCTGCACACCGGAACATGGTAGTCTTCCAAATGGATGTCAAAACAGCATTTCTTAATGGAGATCTCCGTGAAGAAGTTTATGTTAGCCAACCTGAAGGCTTCGTTGATCCTGAGCGTCCTAATCACGTTTACCGACTCAAAAAGGCACTCTACGGACTCAAGCAAGCCCCACGGGCGTGGTATGACAAACTGTCTACTTTCTTATTGGCCAATAAATTTTCTAAAGGATCGGTGGATCCCACACTATTTACAAAAACCTACGGGGAGGACTTACTTGTTGTTCAAATATATGTCGATGACATCATTTTTGCCTCAACAAAAAGAAGTTACTCTAATGATTTTGCAAAATTAATGAAAGATAATTTTGAAATGTCCATGATGGGTGAACTTTCGTTCTTTCTAGGACTTCAAGTTCATCAATCACCCCGTGGAATTTTTATAAATCAGTCTAAATATGCTCTTGAAATTTTGAAGAAACATGGAATGATGTCTTGTGATACTTATAATACACCAATGGGCTATACCACAAAGCTAGATGCTGATTTACATGGGACTCCAGTTGACCCTACCAAATACCGAAGTATGATTGGGTCTCTCATGTATCTCACAGCTAGTAGACCTGATATAGTATTTGCTGTCTACATGTGCTCCCGCTATCAGTCCAGACCAACTGAAAAACACCTCAGTGAGGTTAAGAGAATCCTTCGATACATAAAGGGAACCATCAACTTGGGGATCTGGTATCCGAAGGATTCTGGCTTTGAACTAATTGCTTTTTCAGATGCTGACCATGCAGGATGTTTAGACACACGCAAAAGCACATCTGGTGGATTACAATTTCTCGGAGACAAACTTGTGTCATGGCAATCTAAGAAGCAGGACTGCACTTCACTGTCGTCTACAGAATCTGAATACGTAGCCATGTCTGCTTGTTGTGCTCAAGTCATTTGGATGAGATCACAACTTAAGGATTATGGCTACCTATTCAAAAGGATTCCTATCTACTGTGATTCAAAGAGTGCAATTGCTATTTCCTGCAACACTGTTCATCATTGCAAATCCAAACACATCGATCTCCGATATCATTTCATCAAAGAGCATGTGGAAAGGGGTACAGTTGAACTTTATTTTGTTGGAACTGAGTACCAATTGGCGGACTTACTTACCAAATCCTTGGCACCATCCAGGTTTGCTAGTTTAGTTCACCAAATTGGTATGCGATGTTTGACTCCAGAGGATCTGGATAAGTTTTTAAAACACAAGTGATTGTCAAACATCAAAACTATCTTTGTAAATATTTTTCTCAAAAACAAAAATACAAAATATAAAACCTATGAAAAACTCAAAAATATTTTTGGTCTTTTATCAAAAAAAAAAAAAAAAAAAAAAAAAAAAAAAAAAAAAAAAAAAAAAGGCAAGTATAAAACTCTTTCAACACTATCTTTTCTAAAAAGTCTTCAATCATTTAAAATTAGTGTTGAGGGGGAGGAAAAGTAACATTTTTTTTAATTAATTTCTAAAAATAATTTTACCTTTTATACTTGCATTTTACCAAAAACATTTACATATTAACAAAAATAAATAAATTTTTTTTCTTTGTGTTGATTCAATAGAATTTCGGGTTACTCTCCTTGACCAAAACAAATTAAATTTTTATACTATGATCTAAGGTCGAGGGGGAGTATGTCAAGTTGTTCCTATCATATCTTGGTGTTGTCTAACGAAAGTTACATGAGATTAAGTATGTTAGTATTCAAAATAAATGTTAGTCAAGGTTAAGGGGCTAAATGTGTCAACACATGAAACTTGTATTAACCACGGTCAAAACTACCATTGACCCTTCACATTTACTTTTTCTGCAAACACATTTAATTTTCACCAACCATATCCTACGACTCACAATCATTCTATTGATCTAATCCACCATTCTTGAATCTGTAAGTGTTAACTTGTTTTGATTATGATTGCTAACAAGGGTTTTTAATTTTATTCCAATCCAACGGCTCAATTTTTCACAATCGATTAAATTGCTTTTGGAAGTTATGCGTAAAATCAAACCCAGATTTAAGTGTTGTTTTGATTAAATTGATAGATGGGAAATGGTCATTAGATGTTAATAAGCATGTTTCTTAACTCCAATCACTCCCAGAAACACTAATCGATCATGTTTGAGATTTGGGTTCATGCGTATGAATTGGGGGTTCTTGAGTTTGATCATTAGGATGGTAATTAGTGAAGGGGATAGTGTTTGTGTATGCCTAGGATCATGTGAATATAGGTTAATTGGATTTTAAACATGTTTTGTTCTTGAATCTAAGGTTTAGGGTTCGTATGTCACTAGCAGATCCTATCTTGTGATTTTGTGGATGTTTTGTGTTTATATTTGATACATATGATCCTTATGATGTTAATATTATTTGCCCCATGTTAATTTCTACCCAGAAACACTTTTGACTAATGATGTGATTGAGTGTTCAGGCGTGTTTACGCGTTAAGTGTTATTAGGCATGATTACGTGTTAAAATGTATAAAATAAGTGTATTGGATTGATGTTTGATCAGTGGTAATGTTTGTGCACTTTCAGGAAATTCATAACTCAAATTACAAAAGGTGAATTTCTGGAAATGACGATTTTACGCGTTAAATGTTCATCCTACGCATAAGATTGAATCTTACGCGTAAGATTCGACACGTGGACAAATTGTGTCTTGGATAAGACACAGTTTACGCATAAAATTGTTTTTACGCATAAGTTCTGATCTTACGCATAAGTCTAGAACTTACGCGTAAGTCATTACCTACGCATAAGTTACAATTTATGCCTAAGGGAAATCCTACGCGTAATTTCATTTTTTACGCATAAGACCTATCTTACGCATAAAATTGATCTTACGCGTAAGTTTCATTTTACGCGTAAAGTTCTAACTTACGCGTAGATTTTGCACTTACGCCTTATTTCTTATCTTACGCTTAAGTCAGGTTACGCGTAAAACAACTACTTACGCGTAAACTTGTCAAAATTCCAAATTTTTTCTAAGTGTTGGAAATTTCCAATGTGTAACTTGTTGTAAATGATAAACTTTGGTTGGAATTGAATTGTTTTATGTTTCTAACAAGTAAAATAACTCAAGTTTGTCACATAACATAAGTTTTTACACACACAAACCCCCACTGATCATCGACAAAACACGATAATCTATGTGAACTCATGCTTAATGAATGCTAATACTAACATCATCAACAATCGCCATGTTTATGTGTTTATGATCAATTCAGATGGCAGAACACAATGACATCCCACACGGACCAGAACCTGAACCAATTCGTGCATGGGAAGACACATTTCCTGAAAACTACTCCAGGAAGATAGGAAAGAACAACCTAAGAGTCAACTTCAACAAACTGACATGCAATGAGTCTTCTTGCCTTGTTGCTGTTGATGCTCTCATCTATCACCCGTGCAAAGTTCTTCTCACCAAATCTGCTGCAGTGGCATGCTTCTACATACATCAGTTTTGGCACACTATCCACCTGGACCTCCTGGAAGAGTCCTTTACTTGTATGCTTCACATGAGACAAGTCACGGTCGACAAGGATCTTCTCCGTAGTGCTCTTGGACTTCCCGAACTTGAACCGAATGAAGAGTATGACCAAGTTCCCACTGAAGAAGAATTGATAGAATGGCTGAGAGATATTGGGTATGATGAGTCTGAAGGGGTCATTACTAGTCACTCTAGGGTCAATATCAGATTTCTTCCACAGCCTTGGAGAACTCTCTACATCATAATTGCCAAGTCACTATCTGGCAGAGACACAGGCCATGAACACCCTAAGCTCCAACATCTCAGGCTGTTCTGGGCTATTGCTAATGTCAAGAAGGTTGATTATGCCAGCATTATCTGGGAAGATATTGTGTGGCACATACACCGCAAGACAACCAATATTCCATTCGTCCGTTTCACCAAACTTCTTATTGCAAGCTTCCTCCATGAATATGATGACATTCCTCAAAGATTGAATGATGAGTTTCAACACACATACAAGAATGAGGACACACTGAAGGTCATCAAGAGAATGGATACAAATACAAGGAAACAGGGAAAGAAACTTCCAGATAGCCTCTTAACTGACAAAGTCAAGGCTGGTAATAACTACAAGTACTACCTACAAGCCATTGAAGCAGAGAAAGTTGGGTTCTTGGACGAAGCTGCTCTACCTTCATACATGCAGAAGAAAGGTAAGAAAGGTAGCAAATCTGGCAGCTCAGAAAGTTCCACCAAATCCAAACCCAAGAAAAAGCCATCATCCAAGATCAGAATTCCTGCAAAGAAACCTACTGCTGAACCTGGGTGGTTTCCCTCATCTCCATCTTCTCCAAAGCCGTCTGACTCTGAACATACTGAATCCGACGAAGGTCCTATTTACAGTGAAGCCTATGCCAATATCACCAAGAAAGTCAATCTTGATGAAATTGACGATAAGGATTTGACGTTCGAAGATTGGGATAATATTATTGACGAATCTGCGGATCATGTTAAATCAAAGATGAAGGAACCAGTTACAGCTGTACAAGAGCCTGAAGGACTTTCAGTCGAAGAAGAAAATGAACGGGCTCTCAACCTCGGTCTCCTCCACAGCCGAATTGATACATTCAATGCTGATATGCCTCCACCTCCAGTCTTCTCTCAGACCACCGAAGCTGGCGGCTCAAGCAGCATTCCTGAGCCTACCACAGGAATCACCTCTGACTTAGTTGTTTATGATACACCCTCAGTATCTCCCACTGACGTTGAGATGACTCCAGCAATGGGAGAGGAAGGAGAAGATGATCCTATGGATACCGATGCTCCAAGACTTATGTCTATGGAAGAAATGGAGCGTAGAGAACGGGCTCAGGAAGAGGAACTGAAAAGAAAACAAGAAGCTGAAGAGGCCAGACTTGAAGAGATTGCTCAAGCTAAACTGGAAGAAACGATCAGAATGGAAGAGAGCAGGAAAGCAGAGGAGGCAGCCAAACTGGCTGAAGAAAAGTCTAAGAAGGAAGAAGAAGCCAGGCTGGCTGAAGAACAAAGGCTTAAAGCCGAAGCTGATAGGCTGGCTGAAGAAAAACTTAAGAAAGAAGAAGAAGCCAGGGTTGCTGAAGAACTAAGACAGAAAGCTGAAGCTGAAAAACTGGCAGAAGAACTTAGGGTGAAAGAAGCAGCAGCCAAAGATAAGAAAGTTGTACAACCCGAACTACAGAAAGGAGATGTCAAAGACACAACCACCATTATTGAATCATCACAGTCATCACCTCCTGCATCTGAATCAACACATGGCAAATCAATCAAGAAACCGAGCTCCAAAGCCTCTGCTGCATCCAAACTACTCAAGTCTGCTTTCAAAAGAGTGCATGATAAGAAGAGAAGCAAACTAGAAGATCAGGTTGCTAAACTTGCAACCCAGGTTGCTGAACTATCTAAGCTGAACACGAACGTCAACGAGCTACAAGATAAGGTTGACATTTTCCTAGCTAAAGACGTAACAGAGAACTTGGAAGCCGCATTAGCAGCTCAAGCACAAGAATACATGGCACAACACTTAGTGGCTGAGCTGAAAGTACTGCTGGCACCAATGAGAGACGAACTCACCAAGTTCGCTGAGCAAGCAGTTAAGAAAGTTATCCGATCAACAACCTTCACCCTTCGTGCCGACAAGTCTACTGCTCCTCTACCGGGACTATCTCTGGATGATTTGGAAATTCAACTTTTGGACAAGCTGGCAAGCAAAACTACCTTATCTCCTGAAGAAGCCAAAGTCCTGGAAGCACTGAATAACAAACTGACTAAAGAGACCTGCAGCACAGAGGCCGATAAGCTGAAACGACAAAGAGATTATGAAGACAGGGATCCTAATTCTCAGGCAAAGAAACAGAAACAAGCCGAAGGATCCTCATCTCAGCACAAAACACCGGTAATTCCTCCTACCACAACAACTTCCTCACAACAACCGAAGGCATCCGGTTCTGCTCCCAAGGCACATGATCACTTTGAATACACCGGTGGTGACGACATTCCTATGCCCGATGAAGTTCCAGAACCATCTCCTAAGCAGAAGAAGAAAGATAAGAAAGGAAAGCATCAGCAACCTCAACCGGATACCTCAACTAAAGGCACCAAACCAAAGAAACCCAAAACCGTCCTTAGCTGGCTAGACCAAGACAATAGTGCCGAATACTCCTGGTTTGAGAAGATGATAAATTCGCAACCACCACTGGAAGACAATCATGAACCTCAAGATGGTCGAACAGTGGAATATGCTCAAATGATTCAGCAAAAGTTTAAAATGAAAAAGATGAATAAGAAAGAGCTGCGAAGAATCAAAAATGATGCTTTCAATCTTCTGAAAGATCGGTCTGCTAACTCAATCGAGCTCGAATACCATCTGGAAAATATTGCTCGAGCTATGTCAAGCAATATTGACTGGATCAATCCCGAATCATATGTCGATCCGGTCACAAAGAAAACCGCACCCTACATTACTGACTGGTCCAAACCACTACCGATGATTGGGAAGCCTAAGGAACCAAAGATCCCGTACAAGTTCTTCTACAACACAGACTTGGAATTTCTGAGACTTGGCAGCAAGATCGAAAAGAAGTACGTTACCTCACTCGCCTTTCTACCTGCAGCTCGATATCTCAACAATGCCATCGAAGAAGAAGCTTCAGCACTATTCGTCGACAAAATTGTTGAATATGACCGGAATGCACTTTATGGTATTCATCACTGGCCAGACAACCGGGCACAATACTATCAAAGCAGCAGACTTAACCAAACGATGGGTGAAGTAGAAAGTGATTTGAAGATCGTCTCGATTCAATTTATTTCGACTGTCACTCACTTTGGGTACCCCTTCCTCAGCAAAATCACACTTAAAAGATTTGATGAAAAGGAGTACGATATTTCCGAGTCTGATTTTCCACGACTACGTCTCAACGACATTGAAGACATGTACTTGCTCAAAGTTCAAGGAAAACTCTGTGGCTTGCCCAAAAAGATGCAACTTGCCTTCATACAAGCTCTTCTCATCTACATCAGGCAGATTGTCATAAGAGAAAGAGTTGAAGATCTTCAGTTAGGAGTGGAAAGTTACCAGAAGAAGCTCAATCTCACTAAACCAAACCTGTTTGACATCCCCGACCTTCAACGTCTACCTCAATACTCCTTGATCAGACGACCATTTGGGTTCACCTACCGAAGTATTAACGGTCGCAACTGCTTTATGGGATATGAAGAAATTCATAAGTTCTGTGATGAAACTCTCAAGTTCGTCAGAGATGGAATCAAAGGCAGAATCAATGATATTGAACTGGGTAAATCCAAAAGGTGGAACACAAATGACGCCCGGGATGCTCGCAGATTCATCTTCAGGATTGAAAACAGATTGAGGCGCAGGGATCAGTTTCGGAGGTTGGAGAGTTATGTTGGAGGCAGATCCAAATTTCCGGTGCTGACATTTCAGAGGCCTGATTGGTAAATCATTGTAAGCATTTGATTTGATTTGTCAATAATTTACTTCATAATGGTTTGTGCACGCATATCAGTGTACAACCCGTACTTGTAAAGAAAGGACCCTGAGGTACGCATCAGTGCCTCAATCCTGATATAAGGAGCGAAGGCTTCTTACTTTTGAGTAGAATTAATCAAACATTTATAATTTTTTTCACAAATCTGCTCAAAAGGACAAGTATTTCACCTCAATAAGACCTAATCACTTGTTGAGGGGGAGCACTTGTCAAAAACAAAATACTTTACTTAAAATCAAAAGTTCTTGGTGAATCTCCCCATAAGACTCAAAAGGCATATTTTAATCTAAAAGATTATCAAAAACATCATTTTATATGCTATTTTTGAGGGGGAGAAAAATGAATAAGTGATTAAAATATACGAAGTCAATGCTTAAAAGGTGTATCATGTGCGAGCTAGACTCAGTTTTAACCCAGGAATTGACGAGGCAATAAATTTTAGTAATATCGAAAAGACTTATCCTCGACGGGTAATAACATCAAGTTAGATATTAGAGCTAGTTGTCACCTAAAAGCTGACAATGTATCTCTTTATCTAACCACGTAAGCGTGTCTCGAAAAGGATTAGTCTTAGTAGAAATGTACCGTCTCGAGAAACTTTCTGTGGACTTGACCAGGCCGGGTAATAACTTCAAGCTAGTTTAACTAGTGATGTAAGCGTGTCTCGAATCGGTCCTGTTCACAGAAAGTGGATCAATTCAAAAGTGATTGCTCCTCCCGCATGTGCAAATTTATTAAATACTTATGAGCACATGTGCAGGGGGAGCCCTTCAAAAGTGTACGCAAAACTCTCAAAGTGTTAACCAAAATATTTGATTATCACCAACACTTTGAGAGATTTTTCTATCAAAGGTTTCTTGGCTACTGTCGGAGTTATAAGGTGATTAAGATAGGAATATCCGTCCTATGATCCGCCAGAGCCGGAGGGATCTACCCAAGGACATCCCCCATAGTTAGAATTAGAAGTCCTTAGGTATGATACGAAAAAGGAGAAATGAATGAAAGGGAAAGAAGGAGTTGAAGAATTAAAAAGAAAAGTAAAGTAAAGGGTGAAAAGAAATAGCCCTCCTTATGTTCAACCTTAGGGCAGACACCGGGTTCAATACGTATGCTACTGGCTGTTGCAAAAGACAACACCGGTATTGAAGATTAAGTCGTCATGGACCCAGTGACGCAATGCACTAAACCTTCTTAACCACTCAAGTTCTCTTAAAAGGACTTGTTTCATTCTCACGGGGATCCCGCGTAATCTATCGACCTATCTCTTAGAGACGGTTGATATTGAAGCAGGAGACACCTCCCCAGTCTCCGCATAGGAAACCTAGGTGTGCACTTATAGAGTCTAGAGCCTTGAGATACATCAAAGATCTCTTAGGAACACTTAGTATTTCTACACCTGGTGTTCTACATCAATGGGCATCAGTTGTAAACTATCGAGTCCTTCGCAGATCTTAGCAATCTGCCGAGAACGTTTATGAGAGGATTACATAAGTATTTCTCAATGATTAAACGGAAATCCTGCCAGGGTCAACATCAAACAGCCCTGACAGCAGGTCACTTCGGTAACCCCACAAGGGTTACGCTTAGTGTTTGCGGTGGTTCCATTACGGTCTACAGTCGTGGAGTGATCCCCAGCGACTCACCCAGTCATTGAGCTACTCAGTAGGTCTCGTAAGCTCCTTCGGGAGTATCTGATATGGGAACGGCCTGGATAAGGATTAGAAGGAGTCTTCACAATATGCTGTTGATGAGCTCTAATTCCTTATCCGTAAGTACCGGTTGTTTTATTGCTAACTGTTTACTCACAGGTACTTCACTTCCAAGATGGTAGATTCCAACATGCTCATACATACATCTTGAAGTCTAAGAAAGCTCCCCCAAAGATCTCAGCAACACAAAGTTCAAAGAAAGATTCTACGGCAATTAGAAGAATCTACAAAGTATAAAGACAAAGATCTCAATGCATGAAAAAGGAACTTCTTGCAAGTGAAAGTCTAAAGATGTATGAGTATGTTGGAATGGCGGACAACCACCACAGACGCAGGAGTGTCGAACGGCAGACAACTTCATAACTGAATCACTCCATCATCACCAAAGAACAAAGACAAAGAGCAAAGTATATTCTTTATCATTCAACCAATTTTGAAGACGTCTAGAGTTTTACATGTCACAAGTGAACGACAAAGATGAAGACGTCGAGCAACCGTGATGACCGACCCTTAGGGGGAGATTGTTGGGATCATACTTTTAGTATTTAGTCAAGTCTCGGTCATTACATTTTGTAATAGGTTGCTTAAGTATTATTTCCTATTATTGATTAAGTTAATGGGCAACATGTAAAAGCCCAAGAGGCCTTAAAAGCCCACGTTAAAAGGATAAGGGAGGAAGGGTGTGTTGCCCTAGCTCCTCCCTTATAAATAGTAAGCTTATGTTACATTTTATTTTGTTGGTTAATTGATTATCTTAGTGAAACTCTTGCACTCTCACCTTTCATATTGTCTCTTAATCAACCACCTCTCATTCTCATCTCATTTCTCTTTATATCTTACTTGTGTTTACTAAATGGTGACCTAACAATCGCTACTTTCACCCGCACTTAATCCTAAGTGTAGGGAGAACATCCCCTATTTCCGTTAAATGAGGATAGAGTCAGGCTCGTGACTCGAACAAAAACAAGCGCTTCTTGGGAGGCAACCCATGTTTTGTGTGTTTTTATTTGTTTGTTTATTTGATTTTATTCCGTATGCATGCTTTCTTTTTATTGTTGGTAGATCATGTTTCAAAACTAAAAAGTGAAATACTTTGCTTTGTTGTTTTGGCCTAGTCTTAACTCTACCTAAAAGTATTTTTGCAAAAGATAAGTGTAAGGGGAAACCCCAAATATGTTTTTAAGAAACAAACCGATCATGATTCTCCACAATATTAAATGAACATGTATATTCATATTTGTTAGAGTCAAATGCTTGTATTGAGTCATAATGAAGTTTTGCAGGATTTTCCAGGAAGTAGGACCAAGTTTTTCCAGAAATTTTCCGGAAACTTAACATAAGAATTTCTACAGGTCACTTCTGACGGCGTCAAGAATTAACTCTTGACGGCGTCACGTGTAAAAATCTGGAAATTTTACCGGTTTTGTTTTTCTAACGGAGTCTTATGGTTTTTGTGCATTATTAAGTTTTATAATCTCCAGGAAATCTGCAAACTTCATTCCACAAGCATTATATCTTATTTTGTTTTCTAGGATTTAGTAACTTATATAGGATGCCATCGATTTTACGCGAGGTTGCCTTGTCTATTTTCTCAGGATTTACAGGTTATGTATGACAAGAAGATGATTTATATTCTGGAAGGGAAGCTTTGATTGTTCATTTTCTTGGAGGAAGATCTAACCTGGTCACCTTATTATCCATATCGAGCGAATCAGGGGATTATTTAATTTCATTCTTTTTACTTTTTCACTTTTACATTCTTTACTTGAACATTGGGGACAATGTTCATCTTAAGTGTAAGGGGAGGGTAAAAACATGATACCTTACATATGCACTTTCGCTTGAGTTTGTTTTGTTTGATGGTAGATGTGTAATAAAACTACGAGAAATACTTGTTAGTGTAATTTTAGCGCCAAATTTAAAATTTTTTACAACATTTAGGAGTGAAACTTTAGCCATAGCAAGCGTCTCATGGATAGGAGATTGTATGACTAGCACATAACCGTATATTCAGAAAAAATTTTCCACCCAAATATGTGAGGTTCGCCTTTCGATTTGATAGGAAAAGCATTTACTATTAGTGCTTATAAGTGTACCGGTAGCATTTAGATTCTAGAACTCGCGTTAGTGATGCATCCCGAGACCGCTAGTGGGACTACATTCGTGTGGTAGGATTTACTACAAGATAAGAGGCATTAGGATCACCCTTGTGTTAAACCCGTATCATGATTACTTGACCATTTAAGTCATATTGTTTGGCTAGTTAAGTCAACTAATTTTTCCCACACCCTTAGCGTTGTACTCATTTTTAGTACACGAAACCCCTAGTACACCCCTCCGAGCCTATCTTTTCGTTTCTAACTTTAAGCATTTTACTTAAAGGATGAATTTGTTACACCCTACTTAAATGTACAACCAAATCGCCTTAGCCTTCCGTGTATGCGCTCATTTTTAGTGCATTATTGTTATTTGTTAAACCCTAAGTTAACTATCTAATTGATTACATGGTTGCTAAGTCGAGTCATATCCTTGTACATATTGTTTTGGGACGATTGGGACTCATGGGTAAAGTACTTATTTTATGGAGTAATGGGGAAGAACATCATTTATTACCCCCATATGTACGTTAATCTAAAAAGTACTCCAAGTGTTTTGATTTTCTTAATTCGAGTCATTAGATTAGTTAATTGTAAAGTATGTAAAGATTCAAGTGTAAGGGGAATTTATATCCCCTATGATGTATTATTTTGGATGGTAGGGTAAGAGTGTATGCAAAAAAAAAAAAAAAAAAAAAAAAAAAAAAAAAAAAAAAAAAAATCGAAAAAAAAAAAGAAAAATCAAGAAAAAGAAAAAAAAATAAAAATAGAAAAAGAGAGAAAAAAAAAAAAAAAAAAAAAAAACATACGGACTACCATCCCTTTTTATTCTATGTTCATTTTATGTTTTTGTTATTTTTCATTTATTAGCTTAAGTCGAGTCTAGTCTTGGCTTAGCAACGCCACATTGTACATGTAATTAACCAAGATTGTTAGCTCGCTACCAGTAAAACTTCCTTTATCCAACAAAACCGTGTATTTCATATCCCTACACCTAACGTTACAACCCTTTAAAAGACCTCTTTGATAGTTTATCCTAGGTGCTTACGCCATGTGGTGGAGGTTTGATCCTTTCCCAAGCCTATGGTAATCTATTTTGCTATGACAGGTAGTGAAAGATATCTTCCGTTTTCATATTGTAATTTATACTTTATTACACCCGAAAGATGTGAGTATCTAAACACTATTTGTGAGGTGCTTGTGTATGACCTCCGTACTTGTCTTTGGTCTTTAGTGGAACGATTATTTGTTGTAATTACTTTTATATTAGTGTTAAATGACCCCTAACTTGTATTTTGAGTAGAATAAAAGCGCATTTGCTTGAGGACAAGCAAATCTCAAGTGTAAGGGTATATGATGAGGTGAAAAATGAACCATTTTTAGGGGGTCATTTAAGCCCAGAATTGAATTTATTTGATCAAATATTGCCTTAAATCGCTCCTTTTGTGATTTTAGGTACTTTGGGAGAGAAATCTGAAAAAGGAAGCAATTCGGACGTTTTTGGAGCATAAAAGTGAAGAAAACGCCAAAGTCTTAATTTTCTTTGCTGGGAACAGTAGGTGACGGCGTCAAGAAGAAAATCTTGACGGCGTCAAGAGTAATTTTCATGACGGTCCAATACATATTTGACGGCGTCACAAGGTAGGGCGTCAAGAGGAAAATGCATGACGGCCTGGAAACACATAACACTTGACGACGTCAGATCTGGATCAAGGCAGTCCGAGGAGTATTTTGGCGGCGAGATGACGGCGTCACAAATTTGTTCTTGACGCCGTCAGACCCTATTTCCTATATATAGTTTTCTAATTTTCACATTAAAAAGAGAGAAGTTTTGGGAGAAACCCTAAGTACGAACTTGGTACGAATTTTACAGCTTTTTCAAGGGTTCTTAGCCCTTGATCCCTTTCATGTGTAATTGAGATAAATGTTTTTTTAATTCAATCAATATGTCTATGTGTTAGTTGTCTATATCTTGTTCTTGTCTTAATTCCATCATGCTAGGCTAGATCTATCTTGTGTTTGCTTGGATCTAATGAAACCTAGATGTTAATTATGTGTTGATTACTTGTTTATGGTTGTATTGGATGAATGAATTCGATGTTAGGCTTAAGAAAACTGGCAGATCTCCAAATGGTAACATGCTTGAACGTCTTAAGAAACATGAACTGACGTGCACTAGGTTTTATTGATTGTATTTAATGCATGAGTAAATTCTAATGATCCCATGTTAGGAGCTTCTTAGTCGGCTCGACATAGGAGTGAAGTAGGCACTCATAGGATTGGGGAATTAAGTGCGCCACCCCATGAATGGTATTAAGGAATACAATCCGTCATCCACGCAACTATAACAAGTAATTAACGTGTAAAAGATATCTAGGGAGTAGTGAAATCTAAGTAAACACATTTTCTCCACTTATTGCTCACAACCTTAGTATAATTTAGTTTATTTTATTTTTAGTATTTTATTTTGATTGCATCTTTAGTATTGGGTTAGTTGACTAGCAACTAATTCCGCCCAAATCCTTCAAACCCGAGATTTTTATTTGCTTTCTAAAAAATTATAAAAATACAAAAATAATCATCCCTCATCTTTAGAACTAGTATTTAGGTTTTCTAATCCTAGCGACACTATTCCTAGCTGAACGATCAATCCCCCGGTACTTGTCACTATACTATACTACAACGATCAGGTACACTGCCTGGTGGGGGTTGTAAGCTTCTCAAGATCCCTTAAGAGGTAAAGCCTGGTGCGATTCACACGTATCAATTAACAATAACGTGAAACCTAATTAACCTAAAACGTAATCTAAATTTAAAATTAGAGTTTGCTTATAAATAAGCAGAAAAATAAGCCAAAAGGGTTTAAATAGAAGCTATCACTTTTTTTTTTTTTTTTTTTTTGGTTTTTCTTTATTTTACAAACTACGTTACCTAAATTTAAAACGTAAAAGTTATTTAAATAAAACGCGAGTGCGCAAAATAAAACATGAATTTTGAGCTATGTTAATCCTACGGACATAAAAATTACATTTCTACGATCCTAATGATAAAAGAAAATTTTGCAAAAAAGAAAATATTTTTTTTGAGTTTTTAATTATTTATTATTAATTAATTACTAATATAACTAACTATAATTATTAAAAATACTAAACTATTTTTGAAAATTACAAAATTTTTTCTAAAATTACTTAATAATAACAAGAATGTAAGAAAATTATAAAAAGTGAAAAAGCTGTTTTGATAAGCTAGAAATAAGCTTATCAGTGTCTAGGCTTATTTAACACTAGGGAATTAGAACTACTATAACAATAAAAAAGGTGCAAGTATAACTGAAAAAGACCCATGGGCAAGTGGTGAGTGTGTCGTTTGTGTATCAGGTGACCCAGGTTCGATTCCTACTAAACCCCAAAATTCTAAACTATTTTTTTTTTTTTTTTTTCTTTTGCAAAAACACTTTATCATAAAAACTAAGCAACTTTTGTGAAGAGGCTTTTATTGAAAAGCTTAAATGAAGCTTATGCAAGGCTTAATTTCCAACAGTAAAGGTTTTATGCTTTTATTGAATTTTAAACAAGCTAAAAGCTAACCAATTAAGCTGATAAGCCACAACATGGGCACAAATAAACAATCAAAGTCCTAAGCACATGTAAACCACATACAAACAGCATTCAATCACAAGAATCCACCAAGTTTCCAAATCAAACAAGCTCAGATAAATGCTGAGCATCAGCATCAAATGTGGTTCAAATGAGGAACCTTGGAGGCCAAAATAAGTAGGAAATAAGCTCTAGCAAGAAAACCACAATCTCTAACACATTCAAACAACTCAATTACATCAACAGGAACAATAACAACAACAGGATCAAGCAACAACAAGAAATCAACAAGCTCACATACCCACTGATGCATCAGCATAACAGTGGGTGATGGGGTGATTTATGGGTTAGATTAAGCTAAGTAAACAAACATGAAATGGCAAATAATTGATTGATCTAACAAGATGGCCAAGCAGCCTCCCCAAAACAACAAGAATTAAGGAATTTTATCAACAAATGAACCAGCTATGGTGCAATGAAAAATGGGTTAAAATGAACATGCTGGGTGCAGGGCAGAAAAAGGGTCAAACAGGGCACTTTGGACGTTTGTGGGGCCCACTAGAAAAATCACAAAAATATGATGTTTGTGGATTCCAGAAGCCAAGGTGGGAGACTACAACCCCTAAAAAGCACAAGGCCTAAAACTTATCCCAAAATTATCTAAAATTCTTGCAACTTTTGGGTTTTCTGACTATGAATGCAATTTTTGACTTTTTTTAGAACATGTAAGTTTGACCTGGATGAATTTTATCTGACCTAGATTGAACCTAGATGAAATTATGAGATGGTATAAACACTAATTAAGCTAAATCTAACAACTCTATGCTTAATTCTAAGCTTGCACAACCCAGAAATTCCAACAGTGATGAGAATTGGGACCAAGAAGTGATTTTTGACTTTCCACTAAAAAAACTGTGTTGATTATGACCTAAATGAACTAATATAGCCTTAAGTAACTTGAATGAACTATAAGTAACAACAAATACTCACTTGAGCATAGAGATCAAGCATAATCCAAACATTGCCTTAAGTTTCAACTGATTTTGTGTTTTTGCTGTGGTGAACTGTTTTAAGCTAAGAACCTGAAATAACTTTGATAAATAAGCTATGAAGACCCTAGGGAAACTAAAATGACAGACGAATAAGTACCTAGGAAGCAGAAATAAGCACAAGTGATTATAAAGGCTAAATGGACTGTGAGATGTTGAAACTTAAACCAATGAACTTTAAGCTACAAGCTAAACATATTGAGCAATCATAAACATCACTAAGCTACATTTAACTACCAATAAGCAGAAACTGAGTTAGTCAATAAGCAAAATGTGAATAAGCAGTTTTGAATAAACCAAATTGGAAACCTGACTTACAAACAAAAGCCATTGAATGATCTCCCCATTTACTTTCTGACTAACCCTATTGCTTCCATAAGCTCTAAACCATGATATTCAGCCTCCTCTTCTATTCTCTTGTGATTTTTTTTTATTTTTCATTTATGAGCTATTTTCTTGCATTTTTGAGAATTTTTAACTAAACTGTTTTTTATTTTATTTTTTTATTTTTTTATTTATTTATTTTTTTATTTTTTTTTTTGGTTTCTGAGCTTTAAGAGAGCTTATAAATAGCTTACATAAGATAAATGAGCACTGAACATCAACTTTTAACAAAGTTTAAGCTAACATGGAAAATTCACTGAAAATGGTAAAATGGGATTTAAACTGAGAACTTGAATTTGTCACTAAATAACTTTGAAAATACACTTAGAATTCAACAGGAGATGAAAATTACACTGGGAAACATAAATTACACTAATTTCGACATCATTAATTTACACTACTCTACAACTAATAATTAACTAACTCCTTCTCTGCCTCTTTCTTCTTTCTTTTATAGTGCCCCTTTAGGGTTTCTGAGACCACTTCAGCTTTTCCCACTTTGATCCTAGCCCTTGGATGGCTTAGGTTAATCCTGGCCATTGAATTGTTTTGGCCGGAAAAAGGATTTGACCACTTGTGGGTCTAATAACTTGTATTAGGGTAGGGGGTAATCAAGGCTTGTTGTCTTTTGTGTTTGGAGGAGGGAAGGTAAGCAGGGGTGATGATGGTGTTTGGCGTTGCAGGTTGTGGCAGGGATTGGTCACGGGGTGGAGGGAAGTAAGGGTGTGGGTTTGACCGGTTGACCTGGGGTTGGGTAGTATTGAAACGGGGAGTATTATTTTAAGTTTTGGGCCAGGTAGGGAATTTGGGCTTGGTGTTTGGATTGGGTGGGTTAATTTGTTTGTTGGGTTTGTTTTTATAAAGGGTGTGTTGGGTTTTAAATACAACAAAGGTCCATTGGTTAGTAGGGCTGAGCAGAAAACCGATCGAACCGAGCTGAACCAGAAAACCGAGCCGAACCGGACCGAACCGAACCGAACCGACCATTTTCGGTTCGGTTTCGGTTCAACGTATTACCGGTTGTCGGTTTTCGGGTCGGTCGGTTCGGTTCGGCTCAAAACCAACCAAACACACACACAAAGTATGTAAACCGGACCGAACCGACCGAACCGAACCGAACCGATTCAGTTCGGTTTCGGTTCATGTTTTTTCTAAAATCGGTTCTCGGTTCGGGTCGGTTCTCGTCGTTTCGGGTCGGTTCCGGACCTTTGCTCAGTCCTATTGGTTAGTAGTAGATAAATCATAGGGACCAATTGTGTAAAACTGAAAATCCAGGGGGTGTTCTGCCAATACTCCAAAGTTAACACAAGGGACCTTTCTTGCCAATTTGAATTACCAAAGGACCATAAATGTCATTTTTCCAATTTTGAACACCCGGGGACCTTTTATGTAATTATTTCAAACTTGAGGGACTAGACTTGCCATTTATGCAAACTTTTCATCTTGGGACTAAAAGTGACACATGTGAATTCCCAGAGACCTTTAATGATAATTTTTCCATTTTTAACACCCGGGGACTTGTTTTGCCAAATTTCGAAAGTTGGGGGACTGAAACTGCCAATTATGCAAACTTTGTACGTTTTTCATCTGTTTTTGCTCATTTTGCATCTGAAACATATAAAACACAATTTTGGAATATTTTCAGTATTTTTATGCATATCTGAGTGTTTTTAAATATTTTTGCAGTTCAGATTGACAAAAAATGATGAGTGTTTGAGCACTTATCAACGAACAATCCAAATTTAACCATCATATATCCACCCATCGCATATTCGAATGCCTTAAAAAATAACCACCAATAATTCACACATAACCACCTTAAACCCGACGATAACCATAATTCACTATCAAATATATAATGTATTAGCCCAATAGAGTACTTACGGACTTCGACCAGATGCTTTAGCTTACTCTTCCAGCATTGTTAAATTATATATGTCGAATGTGGCTAACAATACGTTTATGGAAAAATTTCCAATTCTAACACGGTGTCTGAGCAAAATCAGTCTTCTCCCAAACTATCTCCAATAACCTAAAATAAACATACGCTAATTTCTTTCCTACGCCGCAATTCCATGGTTCACTTACTCGGAATATGTTATTTCTCCGAATTTAGTTTCCTACTAGATTGTTAGTGCTACACTTTTATTGGCTGACTGGTTTATTGTGGATATTATGTGTCACACATTTTTATACAAATTCTTTAAATGATTGCTGGATTCTACAATTTTAGTATAAAGAATTGACACTACAAAAAAAATTGATGCACACACATCACAATATGTCAATATCATATCACTAATGCATATGTTATAACATAATATATGCATAATTGTGATACGTGGATCAATTTATTTGATGTGAGTATCAAATACCTCCATTTATTAATTACCGGCCGTACGACTGACATACCATATCTGGTAACTTTGCATCAGCCCATTTAAGTCCACTTTCCCAACAAAATATGGCCTATGGTCACTTTACTAGAACATCAATTTCCCTAGACAACCAAAATCACCACCTCGTTTTCACTTCGCTCTCGTGATGACGATTCTGGTCGCTTCAGATCACCGAATATCCCAGTCACGTTCTTTTATTTAGTGCGGGTAACAATCAATTCACAAAATTATTTAAGTGTCATATTTTAGTTGATATTAGCTTGTACAAATAGCTTATGTTGTAAATGTGTATGCATAGTTCCTGTAAATATAGAGAACTTTGTAAAATTAGGAAATTATAAAAGATAACTATGACACTTATTTAATGTTGTATTTTGCTGAAAAAAATTAAAGGATTTCAAATAGAAATGTTTCAATTGCATCAAGGGTATATTAATAATTTTTTGTGCTAAATTTTTAATAATTTATATAAGAACATTTATGCATTTTATATGGTAAGATAACAATTATTTTTCAACTAAAAAACCCTCAAGTTTTCTCAAAATATCTTCAAAAACAATCAAACTGTTTAATCGTCTCTCTAGATGGTATAGAAGGTAGGATTTCAACATCTAACTCCCTAACTAAACAAGTCCCATACGATGTCACATGCCCTCGCGTCTACTCTACCGACGCACCCTCATCTACCGTACACGTGTTCATGAGCTTGTGCTTGTGTTATTTTTCATTTTTTTATTTGGACTATTCATTCCGTTCCAAAATAATAGTGTAGTTATCTTTTAATTTTGCACCGTTAGTCCTTATTTTAACTCAAGGATGTATGGTGGTTAACTTTTATTAACGGAGGAATGTGAAACCGGGTAAATCGCAAGGATGTATTTTGGAGTTTACTCTTTTTAAAATATTTCTTATTCAATTTTAACCATAAGTATTTTTTCTGTGTTATATAATAGTTGATGCAAAATATATAAATGGATAATTTTAAATGTATTGTCATTTGTATAATTTCATCAAGTATTATATAACACAAATAAAAATACTTCAGGTAAAAATTTTATAACAAAAACTTTAACTAATGGAGCCTAGTAATTTTGGACGAAGGGAGTAATACTTGGAGGAATAAAAAAAAACAAAAAAAAACAAAAAAACAAAAAACCTGGTCTAGAAGATAGAAAAGTTTAGAAAAACAAAATGTATAGTTCTAAGTCAAGGTTTTAAAGATCGGGATCCTACTAATGATCGTTTGGCTTTATAATATTATTTAAATCTACAACTTATTACATATCATAAACACAAAATTATATGAATGTTTCATGAAAATAGTTTTGTTATAAATTAATAATATGAAATGTTTAAGAAGATTAATATGTTTGTTTTTAAATTCTAAAAAACATAATCAATAACATTATAGTTTTTTAGTTTGTGGTTCGAGAAAAGTGAGATTGGATCGGATTAGATCTTAAGATCCTATGGTCAAGATCAGGATCTTATAAGATCTTAAGCTTGCTAAGATCCTTAGTATCATAGTTATGTTTCTCACATCTTCCAAATGAGAGGGTTTAGGCGTTCATATACAAGGATGGAAGTAGGGGTGTTTATCGGTTCGGTTATCGGGTTATTCAGTTTATTTGATTCGGTTAAAAAAAATTCTTGGGTCAAACTGAACCGAATAACCGAAAACCGAACCTAACCTAATCAAACCTAACCGAACCGAATAACCCGAATTACATAATTTTGATTATTTTTTCATTTAATTATATAAATTTTTAGCACAATTTTTTTTCAAGTCTAAATATTGATATATTTATACTAAAAAAGAGTTTTAGTAAACTTTTTTTTTTTTCCTTTTTTTTCATATAAATACATAAAAAAAATGTTGTATTTATACTAAAAAAGAGTTTTATTAATTTTTTTCATATAAATACAGAGAATATATATATATATATATATATATATATATATATATATATATATTTATGAGAATTCGATTTTCGGTTTTCATTAGCAAAACCAATGTTGCAAAAAATGGCCTACAAGGCCTTGTAATCGCCGATTCCAAGCTACAAGGTCTTGAAACTTGGAGACATTTACAAGGAAGTCGGCCGATTAATCGGCGATTACAAGGTTTTGGGCCGATTAATCACTAAAAAATGCAACTCGGCCCTCGACCGCCTCAGGACCGATTCACGATTTTTGCAACATTGACCAAAACCATATCCAAACTGATAACCAAATATTTAGTTCGATTCGGTTCGATTGACCAATTTAGTTCGGTTACGAATTCGATTAAGCTTTTTCAGTTCGGTTTGTTTCGATTTTCGGTTACTGTGAATATTACCGGAACCGTGAACACCCCTGGACGGAAGCCTCATGGGATTTTGATGGGTTATGAGCTTTGTTACCTGATTATAGGCTTGGGAGTGATAATTAAACTAGCTATCTTAATTCTTAACAATACATCATACATATTTGCTTATCAAGTCAAAACATAGTCCAAACACCCATCACTTAATCTATACAAAATTATTACAATTAAAAGGCTCATAACGATAAATGACTATCACTTCTATAAACATATCACGACCCATCCAACCGACCCGATCATTTGAACCTTTAGCTTTCTCTTCTTAACCATGTAAAGGAACTACTTTAGTTTTACTTCTGGGTCCGCGACTGACATTAGTTGGATATATGCATTTCTGAAATCAGGTACTTAATATTCTCATGAGAAAATGGTATGACTATGTACTTTCTACCTCTCATATATTCTCTTTGGGGATGATTGGGTATTGTTGCCGTTGTTGCATGCATTTCTTAAAAAGATAAATTGGTTTGTTACTTCTAATACGGTAAAACTATGACCATGCAGAATAAATACTGTATATAATATATGATGACTAACAAACCTTTAAGTTAACAAACTCGAGAACATTAAAGTTTCGTTGATTGTATTTTAGATTTAACATTATGCTAGTGATCAGAAGCAATTATCGAATTTAGAAACATGTTAAGATGAACATGTAATGGTCATAAGAAAGTCCAAATTAATGTTCAACCATATTAAATCAACCAAAATAGTGACAAAGGCATACATCATTTGCTAATATTCTATTCAATCTAATTTGAAGACAAAAAAGCATAAAAACAATCAGTTAATAGAATAAAATGAAACCATGTTTTTCCTTTTGGGATGATCTTTAGTAAAGCATAAAAAATGTTCCTTTTTTTTAACTTAAAGTATAAAAAATGTTCGATTCAAATTAGATACAAATAAGTGCATCTGTATAGGAGTAAAATTTAAATAAAGAACAATTCTATTGTAACAACTTGTAACTCAACCAAGAAAACTATAACATAAATAAAATACAAAGGATAGATAAGAATAATAACTGATGAAAAGATAAGTTTATTCACATTTCTTCTTTAAATTTCATGTAACTTACAATACATTTATTCAGCACACAAAACAAGCCTTTTCACATCTATTGGGTTTTAGTCCCTTGATACTTTTCCTGCGAATTAAAATCAAGCCTTTTCACATCTATCGGGTTTTAGTCCCTTTATACTTTTCTTGCGAATTAAAAAGAAAAATAAGTCTGCTACTAAACACCCCATTTACATTTGCTGTTTTTTCTTAGGGGCAAAAGTAGGAGGATTAAAAAAAATGCAACTTTTAATATTAAAATCTAATACGAAAAATTTATCATCAATACTTAATTTCTTCAAGAGTTGGTTTGATGGCTAAAGAATGTTTTAGATCACCAATGTGTAGAGTGTGTTCACCCATTGGAACCCTTCGGATACCAAATTGGTCAACTACACTCAAATGTTTGCACACATGTAGGTCAAGTACAACCCTTTGTAGCCCACCAGCTACCACATGGATCTTTTGAAAGGCCACCAATTGCTTGTTTGTGGCCCATTTTCCTTCAGGTGGGCTTGAGAACACCATTACGGTATGGGTCCCGTCCATAGTTCCTGTATTCTCTACATCTATGTGTAGGCACGTGGTGAGGGCGGAACATTTTGTGTGTGATACTCGGACCCCATTGGTTAGGGTTGTCGCGTTGTTGCTCTCAAGATGGATTGCTAGCATGGGAACCGAGAGCGATGTTTGGGCTTGAGCTATGGAATGTCGGAAACTTGTATAGCTTAGACCGTGTCCAAATGGATAAATCACGGGCCCTTTGTAAAATCGATATGTCCGACCAGGGTAGTTGTGAGCAGGGTCAGCCCTCATTCCCATATTTGTCATTGGTACCTTAGCCAAATACTCTTGTGGGTACCATGTCATAGGCAATTTTCCACCTGCACAATATTCACAAAATTTCATGGGTGTAACTTATTTATGCATATTGGACTTTAACAGGTCCAACAAGTTATTTAGAGACAATGTAGTTTTGGTGAAATGTTTATAAGCTTATTAATCTGTAGTAACCTGGATTGGTTGTTCCAAATAAAACATCAGCGATAGCCGTTCCACCAGATTGACCAGGATACCCAGCCCAAATGATAGTCGTAATTTTAGGGTCGTTTCTTGCGAATCTGACGTCCAATGGGCCACCAGACATAATGACTAGAACAACTGGGCCTCTTGAAGACTTTGCAACTCTAGAAATTAGCTCTTGTTGGTGTCCTGGAAATAGTATGTTGGCCCGATCTTTTGCTTCCCTTTCCTCAGATTGATCAAGGCCCATAACTAACACGGTTGCATCTGCTTGTCTGGCAGTTCCCTCAGCCGCGCCAATTAATCGGTTATTGTTACAAGCTACATCACTACACCCGGCTTGGTGAATTGTCTTAACATATCTTGCTATACCTTGTAAAGGTGTGGTATAACCACAAGCAATACCTAGAATTTCCAAAACAATTAGATTTAAACCTTTTAATAGAAAAGTGTGGGTTAACTTTTTTATACTACTTACCGGCATAGTTGCCTATCATGGTGACGGTAACATCAGAATTAGGCCCGATGACAGCAACAGTACGATGCCGTACTGTTGACAATGGTGGGCCATTCCCACGGTTATCCAGAAGAACAATGCCTTGACGGGCTGCTTCTAAAGCTAGTTGATTACTGGATCCTAAACAAACATCTGGTATCCCCAAGTTTGCATACGGTTGTCTTGGCCCATCAAACATGCCCAAACGCATCTGTATTGCGATGGTGTTAATCAAGGCCCCATCAACATCAGCCTCCTTCAACTTCCCTTGTTTTATTGCCCCTTCCGTGTAAATCGCCAAAAACGGGCCACAGTCCAAATCAAGACCTGTAAAATGATGAACTCATATAACCATAACCCACAAATTAAAGTAAAATTACTAAGTGTTAATAAATTTGAGCCAAACCTGCTTTGATGCTCTCTGCAGCTGCATCTTCTGGTGTAGTCGTATAATGTTGACTCGTATACATTACACCAACTGAATCACAATCCGACACGATGTATCTAATTTTCAAAAATAAAAATGATTAGAAATAATTCTACAAACCAGAAATAGCGAACCACCAATTCTGTAATCAAGTGTTTAATAAGTTGTACCCATTAAGGCGCCAAGCCCCACGAATCGTGTTCTTGAGAAGATTTGAGTCTGCACAAGTAGGCTTCCCATTGACTTGATTGTATGAACACATTACACTAGCAACTTTGCCTTCCAAAACACAAGCCTTAAAAGGCACATTATATGTGTCCTCCAAATCTTGTTTACTCACCTGAACAGTTTTTGCTTTTACAAGTTAGCCTTTTATGACTCGAAACAAAACCAAAAATGTAGTTCAATGGGCTAAACTTCTGTTAATTAATTAGTTAACGAAGTGTCCCTAAGATGTTCATCATATGATACTGAAAGATTTGAACTTTGGGTTTTAAGGTTCTGCAAAGAAAATCATGAACAACCAAAATACAGTATTCGTTATTGTTCAACGTCATCAAAAGGTGCATCGCTTAATAATCTCGCGTCACTTTGTCTAAATTTATACCAAAAGTTGTAACCTTTTTTCATGTCTCAGATGTGTGCGTTTCCTAGCAACTATATTTTGTATCCTAGTTAGAAAAGAGTCACCATAAAGTTGTATTTTTCACTTCAAAATGTAAGATGAAGCATTTTTTAGCTAACATATGCCACTTTTGATAGCAAGGTATTATTAAAGAAAGCCATGTTTTTTGTTACGTTTCAAAGACTACAATCTTTTAAGTTTCAACAACTATGTGACACACTATTTGTATTAACAAAAAAGTAATTAAGTAGATAGTTGGAATGTCGTTTCAATAAATAAAATTTGGACTTTTAGGCACACATGCCACTTTATGTGACGCAATTTGGACAAAATTTATGTGTTGATTTAACTCTTTTATGGTCCTGTTTTTCTAGAAAACTAAACTATTTCTAGAAAGCAACTTCAGGAAATGTAGAAAGTTCATTTGAACATTCAAAATTTGGCTTTTTCTTGGTTTAGTTATACATGTCAAAGGCTACATCTTTTAATAGTGCATTTTTTTTCAATGAAACTAATGGCAAGGTCTTTAGCAATTTCATCTTTATGACCAAATTTAGCAACAGTGCATCAATTTTTGTGACGATTCTGAAGAAAACTAAACCTTTGTTTTCATAGCGTTTCAATGATGTGACTTTTATTACTTTCTCGTGAAAAGTATTATTGACCAAGTAAAAGAATGATACAATTGAACTAAAACAAAGTTGATAATTGAAATTGATACAAAACAAGAGAACAATTTTCATAGGAATGTTGCGCAATTGTGGACCATTATATGTTACAGTTTGTATACTTTTGTTTGAATGTTATTAAAAAAACATTTTCTTCACAATCATACACCATATTTAAGTGGTCCATAAATTCAAAGAAAACTTTTATATTTTGTTTTAAGGTATTAAATAGTGCATTATATTTTTTTTGTGACCTGGAAAAGTCGTGTTATTCACTTATTCTTATTTGAACATGTAAATGATTATATTATTTAGTAAAAAGATTAAGCATAAGTACCTTGGCATTGAAATGAAAGCGATCAACTCCATTCCAATTATCAAGATCATACGCGGTATAATGTTTGCAACAAGCAGCAACCTTCAATCTGTTACCCACGTTACCTTGAAGTCCTCTAACATATCTAACAGCATATCGAGCAGACAATGCTGGATCTTCTCCCGGGGTTTCTTGACCACGACCCCACCTAGGATCTCGGAAAATATTTACATTTGGGCTCCAAAACGTTAGCCCTGCCTTTCCTCCATTATACATTGCTCGTGCTTCATTTGATACCACCTATATTTTTTTTACGAGAATGTCAATTAAGGATGTACATCTTTTAAATTGTACGTAAACACACAATGTCTTTACTTTCAAACTTCAAAGCTACAAATCTTAAGTCGTATAAAACATATTTACTTATCAAACAAAACATATAGGTCTTATAACAACATATAAATCCATTTATTTGTTACTATTTACTAACATAACGAGCCACCATGAAAAAAGTCTTTATTTATTTATTTATTTTTATTTTTTTCTCAATCTCAACAATAGTCACTTTTGCAATGCAACAGTAGTGAGTAGTACAGATATTACCAAAAGTGAGGAATCTCCAATCTAAATAGCTTTTATATCTTTGCATAAAAGTACTAATTAATTCGGTTGTTATGACAAAGTGTATCATTATTAATTATAATTGAAATGTTTAAAGATTAGGGTCTTTTTGGAATATGGGTAATAACTTATTATAGTGAAAGAGACCCCACAATTAGGGTAGAAGCCAAAATAAATGGTCCTGTGGTGGTCATGGGATATAAATAGCATAGCATGGGCTATAAAACATGCCAAAAAAAATCCACTTGTTATTAAAAGGGCACATGACAGCTTGTACTACTGAATATCCACAAGCAATTCTACGGCCCTTATAAATTTAACAGGTTTGGTTAGCATATACATGGAACACTTTTATATTATAAACACATTTCTTAATAAAAAATTTAAAACACATCATCAAAAATACTTCACTCACTAATTACAAAAAAGCCGAATAATGAATGTGATGCAAATGGCTATAAGACGAATAACATGGCATGAGGGTGCAGTTTTGGCGATGCCATAGGTGCCCAAAAAAAACCCTGTAGCATGCCATAAGTAACTACACACTCACTTTTTACTTTTGGTTTATACTCTCTCCATCCCGATTTAAACATCCACAAATAATTTTTTTAAAAATTATGATATATGTAATAAATGTAGATTTGAATAAATAAATAATCAGTTTTGCCATGTATTAATTGCATCAATCAAATGCAAATTATTATGAAAAGTATTTGAGAGTAAAATAAATAAAATTGTAAAATATAATAAACCGAAAGGAGAGTATTTATTTTAACTAGTAGTACAAATATTTAAATAAGCTTGTATTGGATGATAAACAAATGAAAACTGTCGTTTTCAGTGTCCACATCTCATAGAGATTCATTTAGTGAGATCTAAACGTACTCTTTCATTGGTTCTGGTTCAAAGATTGTTAACTTCAATTAAACCGTAATGACAAATAAGATGTTTTATTGAAACAACGTCTAATCATGACAAATAAGATGTTTTTTTGCTGAAACAACATCTAATCGTAATTTATCATTCAGGTGATTTGAAAAGATGTCTTAGACGTTAGTAGACGTAAAGACGATAATACCCTTACGTGAAACCTAAACCGATGTGTAAAACATGATAGTATTTGCTAGCTTGTCAAGAATCCATATCTAGGTTTGATAATTTGAACTTTTCCATCTTTTAATTTGTTTTTTCATATGGTAACATGCATGCATGTCTTTCTAATTTTGGCTATAGGGATTGGGCACTAATATAAATGAATTGGGAAAAGTGAATAATGAAAACAAAAATCTCTTTTTTCAATTCTATATATATTAGTATATATATATTCAGTTAACAGGGCACTATACCTCCACTAGTTTTACTAAAGGCCCTATATTATTACCTTCAAGTCACATGCAATTACTCACCTTTAACCAAAAAAAAAAAAAAAAAAGTCACATGCAATTACAAAACACACATATCTGTCAAAAACAGGCCCTGTTTTTATATGGCAGTAAAATTTGGATATCATGTGACTAGTGAGCGTGACCACAGTCGCACTAGCACCAAATTTCATGTAAAAAATAATTGTTTAATATGCTTAACCAATACGTATGTGAACAATTTTTTTTTTTCGAGAAGCAAGGCTTTTATTAGAACGCCCTTGAAAAACAAGGCAATAAACCAAATACACTATAGAGCTTCCAAGGCGGAAGCAAAAAAGTCTGAAAATGGCGGCTTACAAAATTGAAGCACGCCACACCCAACACCAAAACACAAAAGAAGTTAACTAAAGACTTCTTTAGGAGCCAACACCAAAATACGTATGTGAACAATATAATTCTTTACGCATAAATAAATAACTTTGTCACCAATTCATACTCTTGGCTTTTTTGGAATTCAGTTTTGTATTTCCTTTTAATGATTAGATGTCAACAAATGACCTTTTGTGAAAAGTAAATAAATAAAACAACTGTTATTGGTGATACGAATCGTTTGAGAAACTTTTATTGGTTCATCAATGATATGTTGTTTTATGATGTGATATGCATTATCTAATGACATTTTATATCGCTTTAATAACCACAATGATCATAAAACTAGTAGGCCATACATGGTTAAATTAACAAATAAAGAGGTTGTTAATTATCAAAACTAGGGTTGTTATTATCGTAATTGAAATGTGACGTATCAAGTTTAGTGTGTGTTATGCAAACAACTATAAATTGTCGCTCTAAATTTACTTAAAATGGTGGTTTTTAACCACCTTTTAACCTATGTGAAGAACTTAAAAATCTTGGTATTCAAAATCTTAAATATATATATATAAAAAAATAATAATAAAAAAAATAAAAACGAAAAAGAAACATATTTATTCAATCTAAACATGAAAATATCATATATACCCAAAATACAAGTTTTGAATGCATAAGGTACAATGCAGTTAAAGATTTGTTTGGATAAATATAACATTATTATATTTAAGTTGAATAAATATGAAATTGGCTATAAAAAAATAATAAAAAAAAAAAGTAAAATAAAATAATTGTGTAGAAAGAGTTCCTAGTTTCTGACTTTAAAAATAAATAACTAAATAAAATACGTTCATATTTTCTTGCTAATAACTTAAAAAAAAGTTTTAATAATTTTTGTTGATTTTATGAAAGGATGTTTCGTTAATTTTGATTAAGTAAAAAAGAATTCATTGATCTGTGGGTCCATTTTTTTTATTGAGATATATGACCAATAGGAACTAAAGTTAAAATGGTTACGGCCTTACGGGTGCATTAGGATTTGGTCCTACCAACAAACCTTTATTTTTTTTTATTTTTTTTTTCCCGTTTATGCAGTGTTTTCGTATTTCGCCCGTGTAAAATCAAAAGCCAATAAGTAGACAAAGAATATTTATAGCACAGTCTTCATGTGACGGATTAAAAAAAAAATTATATTAGTACTTGATAATAAGTTAATAACATCAAGATATGATATTATTTTCCTGTCTCTTATGAGGAAAACTGAAAAGGTCACGTTACCTCTCCAATCTTTTCCCACAAAGTATCGTTAAAGCTCGAAGCAGTTGTAATGACTTGAGGAAACTGCGTGGCGCCAAGAAACGTGGGAAGGAACTTCGTTCCTGGTCCCACGTCAGAAACGCCATGCAACGCCTCAGACCACCATTCATACCCTTGAATGCCTAGTCTGGGCACCGCGGCTGCATTATTGACCAATAGTCTTACCTTTTCTTGCAAAGTTAATCGCCCTAACAAATCCCTAACCCTGTCTCTAATCGGTAGGTTTACACGACAAAATGGAAGGTTTTGGGTGGCCCTATTGTTCGGGTCGCAAGCAAAAGGTGCTCTTGACTCTCCCTTAAAGAAAATCGAGAAACCGATGACGAGAAGGAGAAAGAAGGATGGTGAACGAATGCATTTTGTGTTAGTTATAGAGACCATTTTGGTGTGAAGTTTAGTTTGAAGAAAGAAAGTGAAGAGTGAAAGGGTATATATAGGGTGATATAAGAAGGTGGCGTATAGATGGTGTGTTAGTTTTTGTCTTCATGATTGTATTTACACGTCCGCTTTATAACGATGTTTGCCACTGGAGTGTCTTACGTCTAACACTCACATATTTCAAACCGATGATGATGTTTATTTTTCCTAAGATACCCGCCCAAATATTATCCAGAGAAAAATAATAATGTTGTTTGATTCTTTACGTAATCATGTGATTTACTAATCGTAACGTTCATAATGCGATATTGATGTGTACATTAGTATAGTGACCTCGCCCGTTCCACTTTTTCTTCTAGTGGTACAAGATTGATGATTTATATCTGAAAGCAACAACATCCTTGGTTTATTAAAATATTAAGACTTTAAGAGTCCTCTAATGTCAAAATATGAATGCTCTGGAAAATTGGTATCTAACCAATGCAGAGAGCCGAATTGATTCTACTTAACTACTTGCCTAATATTAAAGTTGTACTCGCCATGTTTAATGTATTTAAGGCTTAATTCTACATCACACTAACATACTTTTTAAAATATCTTGTATCATCAAAGGTAGAGCTTTGAAAAGTACCAATATATTTTTACGTGTAATTTATAAATTTGTGTCGATATCACCAAAAAGTTATTTTTAACCTTCACATTCCAACCTTACATGTACAATAGCATTTTAGACTTATAGTGATGACGGATATCGTCGCTAATTCAGGTTTGTCGTTGCTTAAAAGTTATAGCGACGACACATGGTCTCAATAAATTCCGTCTCTATAGAAACGTCGATTAATTTTTAGCGACAACTATTTTCACTTTGAGCGACCATGGATTTGATTTGACTTTTTTTCCTTTTTGACTTTCGGTTAAGCTTTCATGGCAAAACATATAGCGAAGACATGTCGTCGCTATAGGTACCTTTGACTTATTGACCAAAATATATAGTGATGACTTTTAGCGACTACATGTGATCGCTAAAGGTGACAAGCAATTTTTAAAATGCAAGCTAATAGCAACCGCATTCTCAGGTTTTCCGACCCATTTTCGCATGTACCAAATCAACATAAATGATAACTAAAACATACGAATCGCCTATGTAACGGGCTGAGATATAAGATTCACCCATATCCGTTGTACTTAAATGCTTTTTGGAGTAATATATTTACTGGGTCGTTGACCTTTTAGTCAAAAAAAACATACGAATCACATTCAAAATTGATAAATGTTAAAAGTCGTATCGTCACACACAAAGTTAAAGAAAAAACATAAATTGTTCAATGACATAGTTTAAAAAGCATAAATTGTTCAACAACCAGCCTAGACAAATACATCTTGGCTTATTTGTCTATGGGGTGATCATCATCTTCATCATCATTCATGAAGTGACTAGGGTCGAGCGGGCCGGACGGGGTCACCTCGATGTTAATTATCTATCAACTGCTGATATAACTCGTCGAACTGTTGATTATTCTCTGCCACATAACTTGCCATATAACTCGCCATTTGTGCTTGGAGTAACAATGGTTGGGGTGAGAATGTGTTGAGCAAGATAATGATGAACTGATCGACAACCTCCTACATAGTCATAGAAAAAAACCACCGGCTTGTTTCCAAGACTTAAGGTCAAAATCTCCTCGTTTGTCATCCTTGTACCTATATCGGCTTGGCTCTTCTGCAATTCAATCATCCATCCCTATAAAGTCACAAAACAAGTTAATTTCACAAAAATGAAAATAACTTAGTTGACCCATTTTAGCCTAAACGTATACTAATAAGTAACTTTGTCGTTTATATTACACCCGTTTCACCAACTTTGACCCACTTCACCAATTTTATCCTAAAAGTGTACTAATGAGTAACTTTGTCGTTTATTTGAGTCATTAGACCCATTTCACCCGTTTGACCCATTTACCCATTTTAGCCCAAATATGTACCAATATGTAACTTTGTCATTGATTTTAGTCATTACACCAATTTCACCTATTTTGACCCATTTCATCCATTTTAGCCCAAACACGTACTAATAAGTAACTTTGTTCGTTTATATTATAGATGTTTCATCAATTTTGACTCATTTTAGCCTAAACGTGTAAAAGTAACAAACTGTTTTAAATTTTAATAGCTGAATTAAACCGGTGTTTAGAACTATTTTAATAGTTGAATTGAAGAGGTGTTTGAGACTGTGTTAATAGTTGAGTTAATGTGGGTGTTTGGGAGTGTTTTTGAAGGTGAAAAATGAGGTGTTTGAGACTGTTTTTTAAGCTGGGAAATGGGGTGTTTGGGACTGTTTATTTTTCAGCTCTAAATATAGTCCCCAACACCCAATGAACAAATTTTGGTCAATTATTTTTTCGTTAAAATTTTAAAAAGCCACTTTTCACATTTTTTTCTAAAAACAAAATATCTTGCAAAAGGTAAATCGTTAAGCGACATAAAAGATATTATCGTGAAGAAAATTTTCTTATCTTTCAGTAGATGGGCACTTTGATATCATTTCGCCCATTTTTTTTCTGAGTTTTGTTTTAGTGTTAGAATTTTCTTCTGAGTAAATCACATGTGATTTGTTATTTTATAAATCAAGTGTGATTTCACAAATCAGATATGATTTCATGAATCACATGTGAGTTTTCTAACGTAAATTTTAATATTAAGAAAAAATAATAATAAATCTTTGATAGTTTATAGAAGTGTCCCTCTATAGAAAGATAACTTAATTCTCGTTAAGACGATATGATTCTTTTCGTGTAACGACTAACGGTTTGTGAGATATTTAATTTTAAAAAAAATTAATGAGAATTTTTTTTTTATTATTTATTTATTTATTTTTGATGAAAAAATAAGTGACAAAAATTTGTTAATTACATATTTCGAATTAGATATTTAGAGAATTTGAGATCTATATTAAAATTTTGTCCATATAACTTTGTATAAACAGCGAGCATGCTTGTACGTTTTGGTATCTAGATATAAATTTTATGTATGCACGAGCTAAAAGTAACTTGTTTAGTAAAATTTATGAAGTGTTATATTGGGATTTAAAGGGTTAAATGTGTAAAGTGACTCACGGATGTGGGAATCTGATGCTTTCACAGTTTCACTAACCACCAAAATCCAAACTTTGATAAGTAAAAAAAGGGCAAGGAAAATGAATTGTTATTCTAACTGGTATGTTTATATTATGTAATTGATACATGGATTATATAACTTTTTCCTATATATTAACCTTTGATTTTGCACCTTCTTTTTATAAGATATACATTATTTGACGTGTTTGGTTAGACTTGCTAAACATTTTAAATTAATAAAATGAGAAACACTATTTACTATGAAAGTTAGGAAAACTAAAGAAGAAAATATATGATTGTGATGTGTATCTTGATGCTGGCGGACTCATCCCATGTATATAAATCGTTTTTTATTCTTATATTCTGAGTGATGATCTAAAGATTATTATGGGTATAAAATGTTTTTAATCATCCCCATATATAGAAGGTTACATAACCTTAATGGTTAGTCGCATAAAGTTAATGTAAGAAGCTAAAAAGGTTGTAAATATATATAGCTTTAACATTAAGCTTTTGTATCCATTAACATAAAGTTAAATTTAATGGTTATTCGTATAAAGTTGACTAAAAGTTCATGGTTATTCGTATAAATCTTTTATCCACTAAGCTTGATTAGGTTATCACCGTTTCTGTCTCGTGATAATTCGAACTTTGATTAACAATAACATACTTTATGTAAATTTCACTTCAAGTTGTTGGAACATAAAAATAGAATACCTTGTCCATTCAAGTATCTAATCTAACCTACTTGCAAAGCAAAATTTGGGTTCTATTTTACTTTGGCAAATTAGAGTTATACGCTTAAAAAATACGAAGGCATCTTGTAATAGAATCCGGATCCCTTGCAAAGGGGAGTAAGTTTAAAAAGTTTAAAAAGTCTAAAAAGATTTCTGGTGATGTCACGTGTCCCCTTTTTATTTTATTTAAAAAATCTGGATAGGGGCAAAATAGTAAAATTACTTGTTTTTTTTTTTCCATCTCAAATTTCAAACGCACATATCTCTTAAACGACAAACTTTTAGAAAAAACCGATTTCACCATAATTTTTAAAATTTAATCCTCTTTAATTTGGTATAAATTTTGTTAAAAATTTCGAAATTTTTTTTTACATACGAAATGGGTGTTAATTTTCTTGATTTTTTGGGCATTTTCGACCTTATTTTGTACCATCATAAATGCCGAATCGTGAAAAATTTAAAACATGAAAGTCGTAGCTTCTTGGCTATTCTTTACCCAGAAATTTGAATCACTCAAATCCAATATGATATGAGTGAGATATCGTATGTTAAAGATGACGTTTTACTCATATTTGTTGCACACAACATGTTTGATGAAATGTTTAGCTTAGATTTTTAGCTTTAAAATCGAGTTAAATTCACTAATTTTTGTACAACAATGCACCTTTAGTCATTTTATTAATGTAAGATTCAAAAAGTGTTTTTTTTTTTTTTTTTTTTTTTTTTTTTTTTTTTTTTTTTTAACTGATGAACCTTATTAACTGATTTAATAAGTTCATCAGTTAATAAGGTTCATCAGTTAATAAGGCTCTTTAACTGATGAACCTTATTAACTGATTTAATAAGTTCATCAGTTAATAAGTTCATCAGTTAATAAGGGTCATCAGTTAATAAGGCTCTTTAACTGATGAACCTTATTAACTGATGAACCTTATTAACTGATTTAATAAGTTCATCAGTTAATAAGTTCATCAGTTAATATAGTTCAACCAGTTAATAAGGCTGATGAACCTTATTAACTGATGAACCTTATTAACTGATTTAATAAGTTCATCAGTTAATAAGGTTCATCAGTTAATAAGTTCATCAGTTAATATAGTTCAACTAGTTAATAAGGCTGATGAACCTTATTAACTGATTTAATAAGTTCATCAGTTAATAAGGTTCATCAGTTAATAAGTTCATCAGTTAATATAGTTCAACCAAAGAAACTGATGAACAAAATGTCTTTTTAAAAAATCAGTTAATAAGGTTCATCAGTTAATATGGTTCATCAGTTAAAAAAAACAACAAAAAAACAAGAAAAAACAAAACTTTTTGAATCTTACATTAATAAAATAACTAAAGGTGCATTGTTGTACAAAAATTAGTGCATTTAACTCGATTTTAAGACTAAAAATCTAAGCTAAACATTTTATCAAACACGTTGTGTGCAACAAATATGAGTAAAACGTCATCTTTAAAATACGATATCTCACTCATATCATATTTGATTTGAGTGATTCAAATTTCTGGGTAAAAAATGGCCAAGAAGCTAGAACTTTCGTGTTTTAAGTTTTGCAAAATTCGGCCTTTAAACTATACAAAATTAAAGCCGAAAATGCTAAAATTTTCAAGAAAATCATGACCCAATGAATATTTAAAAAAAAAAGTTTCGAAAAAATTAAAAAAAATTATACCAAATTAAAGAGGATTAAATTTTAAAAATTATGGTGGAATCGGTTTTTTCTAAAAGTTTGTCGTTTGAAAGTTATTTGCATTTGAAATTTAAAGTGAAATTAAAAAAATAGGTCAAATGACCAAAATGCCCTCTAACCGAAAATATTAAAGAAAAAAGGGAAGGAGTAGGTGGGGGACACATGGCACTAGCTTATTGGCTAGAATCACTTTTTAGCCTTTTTAATTTTTGATCATTTGTAGAGGATCGCAACTCTCTTGTAATAAAGACATCTAAGTGACTTACACTTCGCACGTTACCTTAATTTTCTCTCTCCAATATTATATTGTTACCAACTTGATATAACAAGTAAACAGACACCACAAAAATACATTTTAAATAAGTATCCACACAAACAAAAACAAACGCACAAGTCGTCATGTTGATTGATCCTCTTCTCTATTTATGGTGAGACCGGCCGATTGGGACGACCGAGTGTAATAATACCGACCGAGTAGGACTAGTCCTTAATGGGGAGACCGACCGACTATTTCTCCCTATTACACTTATTAGCCTAGTGAATTTCTTTATTTTTGGATTGTAGTTTAATCGTTACACTTATTATTCTAATTTAATCTTTCTTATTTGTACTCTACAGATTTTTAGAGTGTTCATTAAAAAAAAAATGTTTATTGTACAAGTTCTATTAAAAAATTATAAGGAAAAAATAATTACTTCGATGCTCGTGATTATTTTTTCCTTATAATTTTTTAATAGAACTCTTAAAAACTTATCATTTGGGTTATTCATGAGGTAATAAGTTTATCATTTGGGTTATTCAGATACTCTTAAAAACTTATAAATTAAGAGGCTAATCTCCATCAACCATCTAATTTAATCTAATAGTCTAGATTAAAAAATGACATAATACACTAATTAAACAGAAGGGTACCCGCGCAATGCGGTGCGGGTATCCGGTGACTACTTTTGTGATGAACAAATGTTTAAAAATCTTTATTTAGCATATCCTAAATACTTGATAACGTAGTAAATATATATTTTTTTAAAGTAAAACGTCTAAATTATTAATGGTGTAAATAATTAGCACATGAATTTTTCAAATTTTATCATTAAATTGGTGGTTGAGTTTTTCTTATAAACAATTCTATTAAAATATATCATTATTGTACGGGTTACTATATGGTTTAAATGAGACTTAAATTTTCTAATTTTATATTAATTTTTTAATTTTCCTTTTATAGTAATTTTTTTTTGTTTTAAAATTTTAATACTTCCTTCTATAAAAACTCACAAATCATATCATACTATATTATAATAGAGGAAGGCCTTATAATATTATAATACTTAAAATTAAGCCTTACAAGTTAATAAGCTTAAAGTACAAGTGATTCAAACACAAATGCTACTTATAGAAATTTCTCTCATATTTAATTCCAGCATACAATTAATATTAACATTAAATACAATAAATAAATCATTATGTATATTAAATACAATTAATTAACTGATCAATAAATACAATTAATGCACTTATTAAAACACCCTTTACATAAGAAATACAAATTATCAAGCATATTGTACAACCAACTTAAACACAATTTCTGCATTAAATGTCACTAATACAAATAATAAAGCATATTATACAAATATTCAAGCCCAAACGGGCAATGGGCTCGAGCCCGAACGAGCACGTGTCAAACGGGCTCGAGCCCGAACAGACATGAACCAACAGGCTCGAGCCCGAACTGACACGACCTAAACGAAATTTTTGATATCCGTAAATTTATTGTCAAAAAGAACATAGTAAACTAAAATATGTTCACATATTGTACAAACCAAGCAAAATAATAATAATAATAATAATAATAATAATAATAATAATAATAATAATAATAATAATAATAATAATAATAATAATAATAATACAAACTAAGCAAAATTTCATCAAACTTTTGCCATAAAAATCTAATCAGTAAAACTATTGCTAAAAAACGTATAAATAAAATAAATTATTAGCCGAAAAAATTAAATTACATGGTGCCCACAGCTGCATCGCGCGGAGACCCTGCTAATGTTTTATAATGTAGTATAAATTGGAGGGGTAAATAATTATTTCACCTACCAATTAACACGGTCAACCATTTCATTCAAACCTCTTTCTCATTTGTCAAACACGCACAAAAAGACCACAAAACACACCACACCCCATGGAGATTAAGAAACCTAACCCTAAATCAAATTCACCATAAAAAATTGTTAAATCACATCAAAATGGAAGGATATAACATTTAGAACTCGATTCCGGCAAAGAAGCATGGCTCAAAACGAGCTGATTCAACCTCCGATTAAAAATATGGCTTAAGGTTTATTTAAGATTATATTGAAGATACTTGTAATTATTTGTTGTGTTTTATTGTTCGTGAAGCATTATTGGTGTGATTTATTGATTAGTTTAGAAAAATGTTAATAATGATTGTTGATCGATATTTTTTATTATAATATATAAGTGAGTAGAGGTTAGGTTTTCTTGTTATGTCTTGTTTGTGTCTTTTTCTGTAATATATCACAAGTAATAATACATTAATAGTGTGTTTTTTATGTTCTAAGTGTGTCTTTAATAGTGTGTTTTTTATGTTCTAAGTGTGTCTTTTAAGTTGTAAGTGTGTTTCTTATGTTGAAGAATGAGGAATTAGGCTGCCGCACGTTGCGGCAGAGCCAATTAAGTATTATATTTATGCTAAATTATTTTCGACATCCTGCGGGTTGTGGTGGAGCCATTTTGTAATATATTAATTTGTGGTGATACTATTAAATATTGCATTTTTGTATTTTAAACGGTAAATAATAATATGTAAGTATACGGTTTGATGAATCATAGGACATGTTGTATATTTGAGAGACGCGTACTGTCATTCTTTTGCTTAAGAAGGTATATGAGAGATATGTAAAGAGGGGGGAATGGAATAGGGATACTGCCTTTTTTAGCAATAAACTTGTGACAATCCATATTTTTCAGATCATTACTCATCCATAAACTCAAAAACATTTCCTTTTATGTATAACCGTTAGGTTAAATTGCGTAAACCGAAACACGCCATTTATAGTAAATCGGCGATTTTCAAGGTTAATATTTAACCAAAAACACGAATTATTTCACCTTTGACACTTACGTGATCAATTCAAACTAAAACTGCCGCGTATTTGAAATTAAGTTTTTTGAAGGTCTTTGAACCATCAATAGTCTTTTTGTGGTTTTTTTGTGTTTTCCCGGCGTGGTCATCCATCCCAATTGTGTTGTCTCGTGAGCACGCTTAGCTGTGGTTGGAACTACATTTTTGGATATGTTTCAACTTTATACTAGTACTAGCAGGGTACCCGCGCGATGCGGCGGCGGGTACCCTGTGATTATACTTTCTGGTAATGTGATGTTATGCGGCCATAATTTTTTTTAACGATTAGGTTACAAATAACAATAATTTTAGAATTGGACCAGTTGGAAAACCGCTTGCATCTTAACCTAGAGGTCAATGGTTCGATCCTCACTCCCTACAAAAGGCCGGAGGTCCTTTCCAATCTTAGATAGAACTGGAAGTAGCATCTCTACCTTAGGTAGGGTTAGGCATAGTAAGGCGACCGACATTTATATTTTTATTTTTATTTCAAAAAAATCATCTCTTTTACACTATATATATCCCCTACATTTTCATTTTCAATATACACTATTCACATGAACCAAATATCAAAATTAGCCCAAAAACAACTATACCATACAAATAATATAGGGCTCAATTATTAATTAATCTAAAACCATTTTCAGCCTAAACAAACTTTAATCATCAATATCTATTAAGGCCCATGATAAAACTACCAAACAATTTGTGATATCATTTAGCTAGCCCAATTAACAACCAGACCGTTATATAACTCAAATGTTAGGACTTATAAATACGTTTACAAAACCTAAATAACATCATTACTGCCCTAATTTCCCTCACAAAAATATGGATCCATGATTTGCAGCCACACAAACATCACGTACTCTTCCTTTCTTTCTTATCTTGATAACCGAACATAACTAACAATCTATGTTTGCAAGAAAATCAGACTCTTTTCTTGAATATCAAACGAAAACTCTCTCTAAGGTTTTATGTTGTGTTGACCGTGATGGTGGTTTTGAGATGGGGTTAGAATTGAGGTAGATGTAGACGTTGGGTTTTATTTACTGTACACTTTCTGTTCGTGGACCATAGATGGAACAAGTTTGATGTTTGTTTTGGCTTGATTGATGATTGTTCTTTTCTTCTTTCGTTTCATCTTCATTTTTATTTTGATATGTAACGGTACATTTTTTTTTCTTCTTTTGTGGAATGCATTAATCGGTCGAGGGGGTGACTGGTTTGTGAATTTTGGAGCCGTCCGACCTTCATCGATCTTGTGGTTGCAGTGGCGGCGACTCGATCAGCGCAGGGGCAACCAGTCCGGTCGACCGACCACTGTGCCCAGCCTAGTGGCTTTATTTTTAAGTACTTGGCTTAGTAGCTTGATTAGCTTGTACATTATGGTTAAATGATTGTATATTTTGGTGAAGGGGTGAATTAATTAGTGTATTAATTATATGTGTTGAATAGATTGTTGACCTTAAAATTATTGTGCTTTACATACTTGTGCTTTGTGTTTTATGACTTGTATTTACTTAAAAGCTATTGTACATTGTGCTTAAATGGTTGTAATTTTGGGTGAAGGGGTGTTTTTAATAGCATTAATGTTGTTTGGTAGAATTTTGGTCTTAAAATGACACCATGCTGTTTTTTGTTATACAATATGCTTACTTTGTTGTAATTCTCAAAATTGGGTGCATTAAAGTGTTGTAAACCATGCATTATTTCTTGTAAATCTAAAAATTTTGGAGAGAGAGAGTGCTTCATGCATTATATGTAGTATAGATAGTCTACTTATAAATTACGTGTTATAATCTTACGAATACTATTTTAACTTGTCATTAACATATATTTTACGGGTTACGTAAAATTTACATTTTGTACATTTCACTTGCACTCATGCGCATATATATCCACCTATCCTCAAACTATATAGATACATCTCCTTTATACACAAAAATTCAAAATTTGTAAAACACACCCCTCCTTTTTTAATTGTGGTTGACACCCCCCCCCCCAACATATTTTACGGGTTGCGTAAAAATTACATTTTGTGCATTTTACTTGCACTCATGTACATACATATCCACCTATCCTCAAACTATATAGATACATCTTCTTTATACACAAAAATTCCAATTTGCAAAATGCACCCCTCCTTTTTTAATTGTGGTCGATGCCCCCCCCCCCCCCCCCCCCCCCACATACATCATTTAAATTTTACTATTATCTAACAGCTTTGATCCTCTCTAGATCCTTTCAACCTAATTTTTTTCCTTAACAAACAAAATGACTAGATACATTCCCCCTAATCCTCTCTAGATCACTCCTAACCCATTATAAATACAACCTAAACCTCTCATTTCTACCATTCTATAAAAAAAAATACACACAAAATAAAATCTCTCCCTCTCCTCTCTTCTTCCTTGTGCCCCCACCACCATCACCACAAGGTGATTTCTTTGTTTTGATCTTCAAGATTCGGATTCATATTTGCTCTAGTGGTTTATTGATTAATTCATCCGGGTTATATATATAGTTATTTGGGGTATAATCTTTGGTTGAGTTGGGTATTTTGTTCATCTTTGATTTCCTTTCTTTTGAGGTAAACTCCTCTTCTTCATTTTCATCATCCATATCATTTTAATAATACATGTTTGCCTTTTTCTCATTTTGGTTCGTTGCATGTTTTATCTCGATCCTAGCACTGAATTCTTCCATAGAACTTGATATTTTCTTGATATAGAAGCATGGAAATATTGGTGCTTTCAAATCACTGAGTCCTTGCATGGTTTTTAATGTTGCTTTAGTCTCGGGAATCTCTAAATGTGCATAACTTCTTCAATTCTTTCACTTTTCTTCATCTTTTTCTGTACTCGGCTACATTTACTTGCATGCACACTTTTTCATGATTAAGTAACAAAAATATATAAATATAATCAAATATGATGCGCAAAACTAACTATAACGTAAGAAAAAACATGCTCATACTGAGCGTTATCAGTATGTTTTCCTACAAAGAAATTTAGATTTTGCTAAATAATCATATTCTCTAATACATCTCTCTTTCTTCCAAAATCTTTTTAGGGTTTTAAGAATGACTACCATGATTGAAGTGCTTATGATCATATATATATGTTCCAATGAGGATAATTGGAATATCTACAGAGGTAACTTTATGTTCTATATCTTCTATAAAACTACATGTAAGAGATTTGCAACACAACTTGCACGTTTGTAGGGAACCCACTAACAATATCTTCACTCTAGGATCTCTTGCACGCAACTTTATAGTTTTTTTAATATATAAACTTGCACTCTAGGATCTCTTTCATGTTGCTGTTTTGTTTGAATTCTATAGTGAAACCACAAAAAGCGTTGACGCGATTTGGATTGTCACACAAAAGTTTTACTTCTCAAGGGATCTTGAGAAGCTTACAATGCCCTCCAGGTAAGTGTACCTGACCGATGTAGTATAATGTAGTGGTAAGAACCAGGGAATTGATCGTTCTCCATAGGGAATAATGTTCGTTAGGATTGAAAATGATCTAAACTAGGTCTAAAGGTGAGGGATGATTCTTTTTTGTATTTTTTTTATTTTTTAGAAAGCAAGTAAAAATCTTGGGTTTTGAAGGAGTTGGCGGAATTAGTTACTAGTCGACTAACCCAATTAACTACAAATGCAATAAAAATAAAATGACAAGAAAATAATGTGTGGGAAACTAATATGGAGAAAAACGTGTTTACTTAGGTTTCACTACTCCCTAGATATCTTTCATTGATTGATAGATTTGTTACAATTGCGTGGATGATGGTTTGTATTCCTTAATACCATTCGTGGGGGCGTATACGTCCTTCCCCAACTCTATAAGATTTTATCTCTTCCTATGACAACACGTTTAGTTTCCTATCATGGCCTCATAAATAGTCACTTATGCTGTAAACACAACCAATTAATCGTAGTACACATCCGATTCATGTTTCTTAAGACATCAAGATATTACCAATAGGAGATTAGCCAGTTTTCTTAATCCTAACATTGATGTCATTCATCCAACAACAATTAATAACAAATCATCAATCAATAATCAATAGCTAGGTTTCATTACATCTAAGCAAACACAAACAAACCTAGCCTAGCATGTTAATGTAAAGACAAGCGTAAGATAGAATCAAACAACACATAGACATATTGAATGATTGATAGAATAATTATCTTTAATTAAACATGGAAGAAAAAAGGTTTAGAAACCTTAAAATTTCTGCAAAAGTCGACTAGGGTTCGTACCCTATATTCTCCCTAAAGTTCCACACTTAATGAATGAAAATTTGATGAGTATTTATAGATTTTACAACCTTGATGGCGTCACCTTATGGGTCGTGACGCCGTCACCCTCGCCGTACTTAGGGTTCCTTGATAGCCTAGATCCACTTCTGATGCCGTCACCTTGTAATGTTCTCTGGGCCGTCTCCTTTTATGATAACACATGATGTCCTTGATGCTTTATAACGTGACGCCGTCACTCTTTAACTCCAAAATTCTTTCTGGTGCGTCTAATGTAAAATGATTATCCACCTCTTTGTCAACACGTGACGCCGTCACCTAGTAGAGCGTGACGCCGTCAAGTACTGTTTTCAGCATAATTTGAGACTTTGTCGTTTTCTTCACTTGTATGCTTCAAAAATGTCCGAAATGCTTCATTTTCTAGATTTCCTCTCAAAAGTACCTAAAATTACAAAAGGAACGATTTAAGGTAATATTTGAACATATAATCGCGATTTAAGGCTTAAATGACCCCTTAAAAGCGTAACACTTTTTGTCTCATCAAATACCATTACACTTAGGATTTGCTTGTCCTCAAGCAAATGAGCTTTTATTATAATCAAAATACAAGTTAGGGGTCATTTAACATTAATATAAAAGTAATTACAACAAATAATCGTTCCACCTTAATCAAAATAAGCACGAAAATCATTCACTAGCACCTCTCAAATAGTGTTTGGATAATCTCATCTCTCGGGTGTTATAAACCTATATAACTAATGGAAATGGAAAAATATCACTCACTACCTATCATAGCAAATAGATTACCATAGGCTTGGGAAAGGATCAAAAACCTCCTCCACTAGGCGTAAGCACCTAAGATAAACTATCAAAGAGGGCTTTTCAAGGGTTGTAATGTTGGGTGTAGGGATATGAAAAACACGGTATGTTGGATAAAGGATATTTTACTGGTGGCAAGTCAATTGTCTTTGTCAAGTACATGTACAATGCGGCGTTGCTAAGCCAAGACTCTACTCAACTTAAGCTAATCATAAACATAAACATAAATGAAAGAAATGGGATGGTAGTCCATATGTTTTTCTCTTTTCTTTCTCTTTTTTTTTTTATTTTTTTTTATTTTATATCTTATTTTATTTTATTTATTTTTTATTTTTTTTGCATACACTCTTGCCTTACCATCCAAAATAATATATCATAGGGGCCTTGGTTCTCCCCTTACACTTGAACTTTTTCATACTTTACATGTAACTAATCTAATGACTCGAATTAAGATAATTAAAACACTTGGAGTATGTTAATACAAATATCGCCTAAAAACATTATTTATATTTTACGATTTTTCTTAGTTTTGTTAACTACAAAATATAAGGTTTATTTTTGGCAAATCATAAATATAGTTTAAAAGTCTTTTACTTAACTTCACTCAAACTACATTTACATGTTTTGACAAAGTAATTTCTAAGTAAGTATACTTTAGTTTAAGTACATGTGTTGAAAATGTCTCTTATGTATATTTAGCAAGTTTACTAAATAGTATATCATATTAGGATATAAGCAATCAAACTCTTTTTAGTAAAACATTCACTTGCTAAACATCTCAAACAAACATGTTTTGATTCTATACATAAACTATTTTTACAAGTATACTTTCTTTTTTAGGAATATCTAAAATTAGAAATAAAATGTTAGTTACATCATCCCTTGCATCACACATGTCCCTTCAAGGAAACATGTGTGTAAGAAACATGTTTTATTATGTGTAGATTCATACTCAAGATCTCAAAGTTGACTTTGTGAGATCTTGAGAATATTGTGTTAGATTGTGAAATATTTTGTGCATGATTCTATCAGACATGCTGGCAGAACCCTCGGATATAACGGACGGAACCAAAGGATGGGTTCCGCCGTATCCGTGGGTTGGCCTGATTGTTGGCCTATAAATAGCAACTCACTTCTTGAGTTTTGCTTATCAAATCTTCATCATAATACATTGCATATACTTCATTTCTAACTCAGTAAACTTTCATATTTGTGAGTCTTTCTTTGTAGCAAGAAGATCACGAACTTACAAGCTTCAACACAACGTTGCAAGACTTGTTTAGCATAGCATTAGTGTAAACTACTAAAGTTTATACTTCATTGTATTGTATCCATTTGTAGTGATCGGTTAGTATTTTAGTACTCAAAATACTTAGAGTATCGGGAGTTGTTGTACCCTTGTAAAAGAACTATCGGGAGTGGTTGTACCCTTGTGAAAGAACTCGACATCTAGCTTAGTGGAAATAGTGTGTAAGCGACGTGTAAGGTTTTCTCCGCCGGATAAAGGAGCTTTTTGACTAGTGCAAGAAAACTCTCGAGTTGGATACTCGGGGCGTGGAGTAGGGTAAGGAAAAAGAGTCCTTGTAGCCGAACCACGATAAACAATCGTGTTATTGTTTGATCGTTTCTTACTTTTATTCTTGCATATAATTTATTGTTTGATACGTCTTAATTGGTAATTACACGTAAAAGTATTAGAAGAAAATCAAGTTTAAAACCGGTAAACTATTCAACCCCTTTCTAGTTTTCCACAATTGGCATCAAGAGCTAAGTTACTCAAGATTTTAAAATATATTGTATCTTAAAACTTGAAACGATCCATGGATTTTGTAAATTTCAAAGAAGGGCAATCTATGCAAAGACCACCACTATTTGAACCAAATGGTTTTATTTATTGGAAAAACCGTTTTGAAACTTACGTAAAATCATAGGACATAGATCTATGGTATATTATTATTGAAGGTGATCATAAGGCTACCGGAAGTGGTCGGGATGAGGATAGTTCACTTACTAAACATAGTGATGATCAAAAGAAACTAATTGCCAAAAATAATGAAGCAAAAATGATGCTTTATAATGCCTTACCAAATAAAGAGTATAAAAGAGTTTTTATGTGCAAAACCGCTAAAGAAATTTGGCAATCTTTAATCACTACTCATCAAGGAAACTCACAAGTTAAGGATAACAACATTGATCTTCTTGTCCAACAATATGAATAATTTTCTATTCCCGAAGATGAAACTATTGAATGTGCATTTGCTAGATTTAACACTATTATTACTTCACTTAAAGCACTTGATGAATCTTTTTGTAGCAAGAATTTTGTCAGGAAATTCCTTAGAGCACTCCATCCTAAGTGGAGAGCAAAAGTAACAGCTATTGAAGAATCTAAGATCTTTCAAGCATGGCACTTGACAAGCTTATTAAAAACCTCAAAGTTCACGAAATGATAATGGAAAAAGATTCGGAGATAGTTAGAGGCAAGAAGGCAAAAGTAAAATCTATTGCCTTAAAAGCTAGAATAGAATCAAGTGACGATGAGGAATCAAGTTCGGATAGTGATGATGAAGAATATGCCATGGCGGTTAGAGACTTCAAGAAGTTCTTTAGAAGACGAGGAATGTTTGTAAGGCAACCTAAAGATGAAAAGAAGTCTCTACGTAAAGATCGGGATATTAAGAAAGTAAAGAATGAAAGAAAGTGTTTTAGATGCGGAGATACAAGTCACTTAATAGGAGAATGTCCAAAACCACCTGAAAGCAAAACTCAAAGTGTTTTTGTGAGTGGTGCTTGGAGTGATAGTGAGAATGATGATGAAGAGCCAACAAATGACGAAATAGCTCTTATGGCTCAAAGCACAAATGAGGTACATTCCGATTCATCTTATTCTTCTATTGATGATAGCACATTAGAACAACAATACAACAAACTTTGTAAGTTAAGCTTAAAAATCATAAACAAAAACAAATTTTTGAAGACTAAAAAGGAATTTTTAGAAAACGAAGTTTATGAAATAAAAGAAAAAGCTAAACGTTTGGAAAAGAGTAAAAACATTGACACAACGTGCAAATCATGTCAAGAATTCAAACTTGAAATTGAGAAGCTTTAAATTACACAAGATAGTCTTATTAAACAAAACTCAAAGTTTAAGAAGTTTGATAAAAGTATTTGTTGTGCGGATGAAATAATGAAACTCCAAAAGTCACACTTTGATAGAACAGGGTTAGGATTCATGAAAACAGGATCAATAAGTAGTTTAAAGAAACAAGGTGAAAAAGGACAAAAAATGACAAAACTGCAGCAATGACCCACGGAACTGACGGAACCAAAAATTTGGTTCCGGCTATTGAACCCATTGGTTCCGTGGAGACTGCTGCAAAACCGAACAGTTTAATAACTAACCGTAATGAATTTGTTAAAGTTACAAAGAAGTCAAACACTAGTTCTACTGAAACCAAACTTAAACCTGCCATTAAAATAGGAGTAGGACTTGCTAAAAATTAATTTAGAACTAGAACCACTCAACCAAGACCTAAACCGTCTATATCCAAACGCCCCTTTCCAAAGAGCAACTACAACACACAACCCTACTTTCAACATAGCTGGGGTCAAAACTTACCTAGACATCATCAAGCTCCAAACTATATGTCTTGGAACCCATATCCGCCATTTCCTTACATTAATCAAGGTAATGGCATGATTAACCAAAATGGACCCGTGAGATATTGGGGACCAAATGTTTGAATGCTTGTTATAAAATAGGTGTGCTTAAAAGTGTGTTTGGAACCAGATGAATGGATCAAAGATAGCGATTGTTCAAGACACATGACGGGGGACAAAAGTCTTCTCTCTACCTATCAAGTCTATGACGAAGGTAACGTTACTTTTGGTAGCAAGCTTAAAAGTAAAATCATCGGAAAAGGTACTATCTCTCATGACTCTCTATCTATTGATGATGTTGCTCATGTTGATAACTTAGGATTTAATCTTCTTAGTATTAGCCAACTTTTCCGTAAAAAGTATAAAGTCCTCTTTAGTGAAAACGAAAGTAAAATACTTAAAGATGGTATAACTATAGCTTAAGGAGTTCTTAAGAACAACGTATACGTCATGAAAAATGATAAAACATCTAGAGATAAACTTTGCCTTACCTCATTAGATGAGTCCTCGACTCTTTGGCATAGACGCTTAGGTCACACTAATATGAGACTTATTCAATCCCTATCCTCTAAGGAATTAGTTAGAAACCTACCCAAGTTGAAATACGACCAACACTTTTGTGATGCTTGCAAAATTGGTAAACAAGTTCATAGTAGCCATAAAGGCTAAAAATATGGTATCCACAACTAGATGTTTAGAACTTTTGCATATGGATTTGTTCGGTCCATCCGCTATTCAAAGTTATGGAGGCAACTTCTATACTTTGGTCATAGTGGATGATTTTTCACGATATACATGGACAAGATTTTTGAAAAGTAAAAATGAAGCTTTCGAACAATTTGAAATTCTTGGAAAGAAAATTCAAAATCAAGTAGGAAATTTCATTGTGTCTATTAGAACGGGTCATGGTTGGGAATTTGTTACGAAATACAATTCGGTGAATTTTGTGACAAAAATGGTATAACACATAATTTCTCGGCTCCTCGCACTCCTAAATCTAATGGTGTAGTAGAACGTAAAAACCGGACACTTCAAGAGATGAGTAGAACAATGCTTAACAAACAAAATATTCCACAAAAGTTTTGGTGTAATGCTGTCGACACATCAACTTATATCTTAAACCAAGTCCTAATTAGGCAATTTTCAGATAAAACTCCATATGAAATGTATAGAGGTAAAAAGCCAACATTAAGATACTTTAAAGTATTTGGGAGTAAATGCTTTATACTAAACACAAAGGATTATCTCAATAAATTTGACCCAAAGTCTTATGAAGGTGTGTTCCTTGGATATTCACAAAATAGCAAAACTTATATTGTTCTAAATAAGGAACTTTAGGAGTCGAGGAATCATTGAATGTAACATTCGACGAAAGTCCACCTCCCTCTAAGACATCACCTTTGGTAGATGATGACTTAATTGAAAGTCAAGTTGTTATCCAAATTGATTTAGAAAACGACAAGGAAGATGAACTATTAAATAGAGAAATAATCAATGTCAAAGAATCTAAAAGTCATCCATTAGATAGTATCATAGGTAAACTTAATGAAAGAACCTTAAGATCAAAAGCTCAAAATGAAAGTAATTATTTTTGTTTTATATCAACCATTGAACCTAAGAGTATAAAAGAAGCTATAAGTGATGAATCTTAATAGCTATGCAAGAAGAATTGAACCAATTTATTAGAAATGATGTTTGGACACTAGTTCCTCAACCAAAAAATCAAACTATAATTGGAACAAAATGGGTCTTTCGAAATAAAATGGATGAAAACGGAGTTGTGTCTAGAAACAAAGCTAGGCTAGTAGCACAAGGTTATAATCAACAAGAAGGCATTGACTATGATGAAAATTTTGCTCCGGTTGCTAGGCTCTAGTCAATTAGAATCTTACTTGCATATGCATGCGCACATGACTTTAAACTTTTTCAAATGGAAAAGTGCATTCTTAAATGGTTTTATTAGTGAAGAAGTTTATGTTGCTAAACCTCCGGGCTTTACCGACTTTGAAAAACCTAATCATGTTTACAAACTTAAAAAAGCTTTATATGGACTTAAGCAAGCTCCAAAAGCATGGTATGATCGACTTAAAACCTTCCTAGTTGACCATAAGTATACCATGGGCCTAGTTGACAACACTCTCTTCACTAAGAAGAATGAATCACACATTATCATAGTTCCAATTTATGTTGATGACATAATATTCGGATCAACTTGTCAAGAGCTTTGCAATGATTTCTCTAAAATCATGCATGACGAGTTTGAGATGAGTATGATGGGAGAACTCAACTTTTTCTTAGGACTTCAAATTAAACAACTAGAAGATGGGATATTCTTTAATCAATCTAAATACATAAAAGACATGCTTAAGAAATTTGGTTCGGAAGATTCAAAACCTATCAAAACGCCTATGTCCTCGGAAATCAAACTCACAAAGGATGAGGAAAGTGAATCCGTAGATAACACTAAATATAGGGGTATGATTGGTAGTCTACTTTATCTCACGGCTAGTAGACCCGACATTATGTTTAGCGTTTGTCTATGTGCTCGTTTTCAAGAAGATCCCAAAACAATCCATCTTGAAGCCGTAAAAAGGATTTTTAGGTACATCAAAGGCACTACACATCTAGGATTATGGTATCCCAAAGGAACGGGTGTAGAAACCATAGTGTATGCCGACTCGGACCATGCCGGTGACTATGTTGATAGAAAAAGTACAAGTGGTATTTGTACTTTTGTTGGACATTGTCTCACCTCATGGTTCTCAAAGAAGCAAACGGCACTCGCAATCTCAACAACGGAAGCCGAATATGTGTCGGCCGGAAAAGCATGTCAACAAGCTCTTTGGATGAAGCAAGCGCTCGTGGACTGCGGAAGTGTAACTAAATACATATCTATCCTTTGCGACAACAAAGGAGCCATCGAACTAAGTAAAAATCCTGCCCAACATGCTCGTACTAAACATATAGAAATTCATCATCATTTCCTTCGTGACAATGTTCAAAAAGGAAATATCTCCATTGAAAAAGTATCCTCCGAAGACAACATTGCCGACATTCTTACAAAACCTCTTAAACGTGAACCATTTAATTTTCTTAGACTAGCACTAGGACTTATGGAACCTACTTCATAGTTCAAACGTTAAATAAAATCGTAGAAATGAAAAAACAAAAAATTCCATGTTCATTAACCTGCAGGACTGGCGGAACCAAGAAAAACAAAGGGCGGATCCCTCTGTTTGGTTCCACCCAGTCCGTCAAAAGCCTGTACAGGTTCTCTTTTTATATATTAAACCATATAAGTCCCATACTCTATACCACTCACCAAAAACAGTTACTATTCACTTTTATATCCATTTTTACACGAAAATTAGGGTTCTTGCTTAGCCACTCTTCATTCCTATCATCATTGTAAGTATTCTAAACACAATTACTCTCCTGATCTGTGTCTAGGAAACTCTATTTATGCACAAAAACTAAAAACTTGGGGTTATGCATCAACTTAGGAATTCATGAAGAAAATTTGTCATAAACAAAACAATTTATGTTTTTATTAGGAATTGCATCTTGTAAGACATTATCACATTATACCAAACACCCCATGTCAAAATTTTGAAAAATCTTCTCACATTTAGGAAAAATAGCTTTTCATTGATAATACAAAATAAAAACGTTATGTTTAAAACATCACTTGCATTATGTCTCTTGAATGCTAAAGGGGATACATAACTAATATGTTTTTTTGGGTACATTCAACCGTAGCTACATTGAACTAGGAGCATTTGGACGGGCCATTAATTATCAGTGAGATGTTTTCGTGGGCAAGAAGGATGGGAAAATATTTATTTTTGTTCAAAATCAATTTCGAGAAAGCCTATGAAATGTTCATTGGGAGTTCTTATTATTGGTTATGCGCCAAATGAAGTTTCCAGATATGTAGTGTATGTGGATTAAGGGGGTTCTCGAATCGGCTCGTTCGTCTGTGCTCGTTAATGGCTCGCCTACGTTCGAGTTTGGATGTGGGAAAGGTATTAGACAATGAGACCCGATGTCTCCTTTTCTATTTATAATTGTTATGGAGGCTTTCTCAGGCATGATTCGCAAGGCTTGTGATACCGATGCTTTTAATGGGGTAAGACTTCCAAATGGTGGTCCGATTGTTTCACATCTGCTTTATGCAGATGATGCGATGGTTATGGGAGAGTGGTCTCAGTTTAATTTCAAGGCATTGAAGAGGATGTTACGCATCTTTCATTTGTGCTCTGGCCTTAGAATAAACTTACATAAATCGAGTTTATTCGGGATGGGCAAGAGTATGGATGATGTGTCTTTACAGGCTAGTGATATGGGATGTAGAGCGGGTGCGACTCCATTTACCTATTTGGGAGTACAAGTGGGTGCTAACATGAGTCACATTAGTAGTTGGGATCCGGTTGTCGAGGTGTTTAAAAAAAGATTATCGAGATGTAAGGCTAGTATTTTGTCGATGGGAGGAAGGGTTATTCTCATTAAATCAGTGCTAGAAAGTCTCCCAACATATTACTTCTAGTTATATAAAGCTCCGGTGGCCGTGATTAGTAAGCTTGAGGTCATTATTAAACGATTTCTTTAGGGTGGAAATGAGGAAAAAATAAGGTGCATTGGGTTTCTTGGGACACGGTGACGAAGCCAAAAAATGATGGTGGTTTAGGTCTTAACAAATTAGAAGAGAGTAACAATGCTTTATTATTAAAATGGTTATGGAGATATCGTGTTGAAGATGGTGCTCTCTGGAGAAAAGTGATTGATGCGGTACATGGTTCGGCTAGAAGGTGGGAAACATTTCCTTGCAATAAACGGTTTTCTGGAACATGGAGCAAAATAGTTTCTTTTGGTAGTCGATTGAGGATACAAGGTAATAGTTTTGTTAATATGATTCGGGGTATTGTGGGTAACGGTAGAAAGGTGAAATTTTGGATCAATCCTTGGATAACTAGTGAGCCACTAAAGGACATATATCCTGATTTGTTTCGCCTAGAAGAGAATAAATGGTGTTATGTAGATGAAATAATTAGTTCTCAGCATCATGGAAGAGGTATAACTTGGAAATGGAAGAAGCAACCTGCCTCGGGTAGTGAAGTCGATGCGCTTATTAACTGTCATAGAATGGTTGCTGAATTATTGATGAGAAAGATGATCGATGGTTTTGGAATCATGGGCCTAATGTGGAGTTCTCGGTAAGGGATGTTAGGAAATGGTTGAAAGGAGCTGATGTGCTTGATGATGATAGTCGCATTACGTGGTGTAAATGGATACCGAACAAGTGTAATATTTTTATGTGGAGGGCTAATATGGACATGATTCCGACTCTACATGCTCTTCGACGAAGGAATATTTATGTGGGAGAGGGTATGTGTGTTTTTTGTGGAGAAGCTGAAGAAACCTCGGATCACTTATTTTCGGCTTGTAGATTGGTTGACGCAATGTGGAATGGAATAGCGTCGTGGTGCAAGATATATCCTTTCTTTGTCTTTTTGACTAATGATGTGCTCCAGATTGTTAAACATGTGGGGGGATCGAAGGCCAAGCAAGACATTCTATATGGCGTTATTATTTTGACATGTTGGCGTATATGGAAAGCTAGAAACGAGAAGGTTTTTACAAGCAAAGATACGAATGTGGCTCAAATTATCTCGGATGTCAAGTCGTTGGGTTATCTTTGGTTTAGAGGTACACATAAAAGGGGGTCGATAGAATGGAAGGATTGATGTAATTTTTATTTTCCTATGATGTAACGTTTGATTTCGTGGGTTATCTCTAGCTTGGAGATGCCCGTTTGGTTTGCTTAATGAAATTCACTTTCTAAAAAAAAAGAAAAACAAAACTATATTAAACCATATCTTTTATCATGAAAATTGGTGGTATAACTTCGGTTTTACATTAAAACCACATTAAAGGGAACAAGAGATAAAAACTTAGAATTAAAGATTTGGTGCAAGGAGTTGGTGCACCACAAAATTTGGTGTGTAAATTTCGTTGGAAGAGTATATCATGCCAAATCTTACCAAATTTGGTGCATTGTTCAGAGATGGAATTTCAAACGAAAAACATCAAAGTTGGTGTAGTGCTACGTACATTTGAGGAGTTTGAGATCAATACAGAATGAATCAATCATATTCATTTATTTTTCATAACAATTAATAAAATTCCTTTTCTTTTTAAAATAAACAAATCTTGCAAATGGTAAATCGTTAAGTAACGAAAAATACATCATCGCAACAATAATTCTTTTATTTTTTAGTAGACGGGTATTTCGATATATTTTCGACAAATATTTTTTTTCGAGTTTTTGTTTTGGTGTTAAATTTGAGTCTTGAAAAATCACAAGTGATTTCAAAAATCACATGTGATTTGTAAATAGCAAATTACATGTGATTTCTTCGGACGTAAATTTCAACAATTAAAAAAAATTGAAAAAAAAGTTTCTTGAAAGTATAGCTCCTATATAGATAGATAATTTAATTCTCGTCGTGATGGTAAGATTCTTTCCGCGTAAAGATTAACGGTTTGCAAGATATATATTTATTTTTGTTAAACGATGAAAGTGTTTTTTTTTTTTTTTTTTTTTTTTTTTTTTTTTTTTTTTAATCGAAAAATAGATAACTAAGATTGATTCATTAGATCTTTAGAGAATATTTTATATACATTAAACTTTTTCTACATTAGAGAGCGTCTAAGTACACCATCAACCAATATCATCTCTATCAAACTAAAATCTCTTACCAACCAAGAGGATTACTTATCAGAAGGTACCATGTTTGAGGTTACTCTACTTTTGCTTAAAAAAATGTTTTTATACTGACAAAAAATAAATGCTTCTGAATAAAGTTTTTGGATTTGATTATGAATAAAAATAAGTAAATAAAAAGATAAACCGTCTTTTTGTGTTTGAAACTTTTCGCTTATTTAATTAAATGATAGGTAAAATGACAAATTTTGTTCATTTATTACATATTGTTAAGTTAGTTAAAGGTAAGAACAACATATACAATTGATCTAACGAAAACTATAACATATTATACAAATAAAATGAGCAAAATTTTCGATAACAACATGTCAAAAACTTATTTGAAGTTCATCAGGTATCAGGTGAGAATGTATTTCAACCTTTATATTTTATGTTAAATTTTAAAGCTAAATTGTTAAATTAATTTTAGGAAAAAGACTTAAGAAAACAAGAAAAAAAAAAGTGCCAACTTGCTAATGAAAACTGCTTTTCTGTTTTTTAAGCAAAAAAAAAAGCAGAAAGTTTGTGGATATTATTAAAAAAATGATGATGATAATAATAATAATAATAATAATAATAATAATAATAATAATAATAATAATAATAATAATAACCTTCTTCCTTTCTTAAAAAGATGCAAAAGAACAGAAAACATAAGAAATGTTGAACACCTTCTTAATACCAAATGAGATTCATTATTATTTGGTTAGTGGTACCAAAACTAGGTAAACATGTATACCATATGATCATGTTTATCTCTTATAATCCCTATGCAAGTGTCAACGTGCTTCAAGGGAAGAGATAGGCGGGAAAGGTTTTCTCTTACGTGTAGGCATGAGCATTTCAGCCTATATTCCGACAACGAACAAGAACTATACCGGCCCCATACCCAATCGGAACTGGTTTCCACTACACAGTACGGAACCGGGACTACGAATTTAAATGGAAAATTTTAGTGTCTTCAAAAAATGGTACAAGATATAGGAGAGAAATACCAGTGTTGGCAACAAAATACAAAGGTTTATATTTTGAATTAATCTTCGGATCCAGAAAAGTAATAGCTTATTTATTATAAGTTTTTTCTTATGTTTGTTATGTTATTAACTTTACTTGCTTTTTGTTTATGTGTAGACGTAGAAGATGACCGTGTAGATCGTCAAGCAAAACGGTATTGTTAAAAAAAATGATACCACCAATTTATTAAAAAAAATGATACCACCAATTTATTACCGGTTCAATACATATAAGTATGTAACGATGTCGAGCTCATCCCTACTTGCGTGAGACCACCACATCTTTAACAAATCCATCCTAATTGAGTAATTGTTTATCGCGAATGTAATTTACCTAAAAAATATGTTTGAAGTCGTTCTTTTCATATTATACTATATACGAGTTGAGATCAATATAAATCACATATTTTTTATATATCCAATGAACCAATAATGATTGTACATTTTTCATCAAAATGAATAATAATAATAATAATAATAATAATAATAATAATAATAATAATAATAATAATAATAAACAACTATTTTTCATTCTTTTTTTAAAAATAAATATCTTGCAAACATTAAAATTTGTGTCTTGATTAATCACATGTGATTTTTATGTTAGGAATCACGTGCGATTTCATAAATCACATGCAATTTCATCAAACCACATGTGATTTGAAAATAGTAAATCACGTGTGATTTCTTCATACATAAATTTCAACATTTACAAAAAAATGTTGAAAAGAAAGTTCCTCAAAAGGATATATAAGTGCCCCTTTATAGAGAAATGATTTTATTCTTATCGTGACAGTATGATTTTTTTCGCGTAATGATTAACGATTTGCGAGATATATAATTTAAAAAAAATGTTGAAAGTTTATTTTATTATTATTATTATTATTATTATTATTATTATTATTATTATGAAACAATGAATAGCTTGGATTGGTTTATTGAATCTTAAAAAAATAAAATAATTTACGTCAAACTTTTCTCTACTATATACTCCGTAATAATTATCTTCAATGCATGATGGGCGGATACTCCTAAAATCTCTTTTAGATTAGGGGAGTGATTTGCGCACACACCTTTTTTATTTGCACACCAATATGTACAAGTAGGTAAAGCTTGATGTATATATAATACAACTGTCTAATGCATTGATAGGTGTGTATAAATCAAAAAAATTAGTGTGCAAATCAATTCCCGATTATGACCACATCTTTTTTGTTGTCATCTCTTATATAACAAGAGGAAAAATGATTTGTAAGCCTAAATAATGAACCTAAGAATAGACCTACAAATATGATTGGTGTAATTCAAAATTTATTGGTGAATATGAGGAGAGAGAAAAAATGTTTTTAATACTTGTCAAAATGTGAATGAAGTAAGCCTATTTGTAAGTCTATTTAGTAGGCCTAATTATCAATGCTGTAACAAGAGTTTCACAAATTGAAAAAAGAACCAGACAACATTTAATTAGACTAATAGGAGTGCACTATTTTGCTTACCGCAAAATTAAACATTCCTATTGACAAACAAAAGTCAAAATTGTAGTTCACTTTGCTCAAATTATTAAATTTTCGCGTAATTTATAATATGTGCTAAAAACACATTTGTTAATTTTGTAAAAACAAAACCTTAAAAAATAGTAAGTAATTAATAAAACTTTAGTTGTTAAATTTTCAATGAAATATATTTATCAATTTTCATGTTTTCAATAACTTATAAACTTATTAAATACCACTATACTTTATACCCTCTTTACAAAAAAATACAATAATATGTTGTTGTTATTTATTAATATTATTATCAATATATTGTTGTTATCTAACATATACTGATAAATATTATCAATATCTACGTTTTTATTAGATTAATTAAGGATATCCTGAAAAACATCTATTGTAACTATCCGCATTCAATAATAACTCGTGTTATTCTTTTTTATATATTTAACCCGTGCATGGGTTTAAAATTTGCCTTAAATAATTATTAACTTGAATATAAATATCAAAATAAAAGCACGACCTCACACGTTACTGTAAGATGAAATTAAATATACGAGATTCTACATGTAACAATGACACATATTTTTCTAATGTCATTATGTGTGCTACCAAACACACATAATGTTTAGAATATGATATCAATTATTAAATTTAAACAAGATCAACCTAAACACTATGTTAGTTAAACAAATTTAAATATTTTGTACAACAAAAATCTATACCAAATATTAATTGATATTAACACATAATAATATTAATTGATATTAACACATAATGAAAAAAATTATAAATAAAAAAGTCGTTTCGAGTATAATAATTATATACAGTAAGTATTAAACATTTAATATAATTTAATAAAAAGATCATAAACATTACAAAATCATAGATTTCTAAATTGTCACACTATTAACTTCAAAACAAAATTATTAAAATATTACTACACATTATACTATTAGGTAAAAGCTACAAAATAGTCACGTATGTTGATTCCAGTTGAGCACTTGATCGAATTCCTTAAGCTTGTTTAAGGTTTAGTTATATTGGATAAATCTAACACAACTATGATAGAAACTGTGTTTGAGTGTATTAAAGATTATACAAAATCTAAACTTTAATATTAAGAAGAATTTTTGCTAATGAAATAGTAACGAAATGAACAAACAAATAAGCATCAATATTATTAATGAATAATACGAATACTCTTCACAGTATTAGGGTTACAAAACCTTGAAGCTATAAACTTTTCTGTAAAAACTGCATATCTAACTCTATTCCTTTAGACCTCCTTTTATACACCATGGAATCTTACACGACTTATAATACTTTCCTAAGTATATCAAATCTTTTCTATACTTATCAAATACATATCTTGTATCAAAAGTTATCTCATACGTAGCTTATAAGCAGTACTAACAAAAACGTCTAACAATACTAACTTAAGCCTAACAATTGTAACTTTGACACCAGGAGTCTTAACTATGAACATCATTAACTTAGCAGTAGCAACTTTATACTGGCAGTAGTAACAACTTAGCGCATATTCAATGAAGTTCTTCAGTAGTATTAACTTATACTAGCAATCTTATCTCTTATACCAACAGTTGTAAACACTTAACACTTTTTCTTTGAAGTTCATGAGCAACATTAAATCCAAAGAGCAGCAGTGAAACAAACATGAGCATCAGTAACAAGAATCCCAAGAAGAAGGCTTTTAATCCCAACAATCATCCCCTAAACTTGACATTTTTCTTCAAAATCATCAAGCTTATTCATTTAAAGCTTCATAATCACCACGCGGATGCTTCCAAACACTTTACTTCTTGTTAAGCTGTTGTATGATGGACCAAAGAAGCTCATAAAACATTTCACTGTCATATTCAATTTCAAACTTATTTTCCAACATCTTTTTTCTCCTCCTTCTCTTGATCATTTTATTCACTTTCTGTTCTTGGATCTTCATTAACCTTCTTTTCATCATTTGGATCTTGGGAGAATGGGGGATCGATAGTCCATAATGGTAGCAAAATGTAATCTTTGACAGGTTCTATCTCCTTTCTAGCTTGACATGCATCATTTTTAGCTTTCGTACCTACAAAACCATTAGAAAGTGTACCTGCAACAACTGGCTCATAATTCATTGTTTTGTTAGTGCATCAATATCAAATAGCTAATCTGGTCCACTACCTACAACATTAGGTGTATTCTCACTAAACCTAATATGTAATTTCTCTTCCACTATCCTTGTTCTACTATTGAATACTCTAACACTGTGTTCTCAAGTTGAATAAAAGAGAAGAAAGTAAATTAAAGAAAGTAGAGTAAAGAAAAGTAAAGAAAGTGGAAAAAAATGTTGGTCCTAAACTTTCATCCCAGTATTGGAGTGAAACATTTTAAAGAGAAAACACTAGTACTTTTATCTCTCCCCACTTTCTTTCCTTCCTTGAGAAAACTCAAGAACACACATAATTTTAGTTTCACTCAATTTCATTCCCTTTCATCGCAAAAAAAAAAAAAAAAAAAAAAAAAAAAAAAAAAAAAAACCTTTGAGAATTGAGTGTAAAGGCTTTACTATTCAAAGAGTATCCAAAAAAGAAACCTTCATCAGCCTTTTTATCAAATTTTCCTAAGTGAGCTATGGTATTGAGAATAGTAACAGGACAAATAAATGGTCTCATAAAACTTAAAGTTGGTGTTCTACCATGAAAAATTTCATATAGGGTCTTGTTATGAGGCTTAACAACTAACACTATATTTTGCACATAGCAGGAAGTACTAACTGCTTCTGCCCAAAAAGTAGTTGGCAACTTAGAATAAGCTAGCAAAGTCCTAGCAGCCTCAATTGGTGTCCTATTTCTCCTCTCAGCAACTCCATTTTGTTGAGGAGTTCTAGCTACACTATATTGTCTCAAAATACCCTTCATTAGAAAACTGACTCATCTCTCTATTTTTGAACTCAGTTCCATTATCACATCTTATCACCTTAACCTTGTGATCTATTAGCAAAATTTTGATGATTCACCCTTTGAGCATTGTTCCAAACAGGTTTTACCATCTTTTGATTTTGAAACTGTTTTTTATGGTAATTGCAATGAACCTGCAAATGATCAAAGCTTCCACATACATAACAGACCTTATTAAACATCTCAAAATTACTTCCTAATCTTTGAGACATCATATTGTTCCAGTTTCTTTGATTGTCTCTTCGACTGTGAGTGTTTTGCCTAGTTTACTCAACATGCTTAACAGTCTTCCTAGCAGTTTTTCCTTGTTGTTTAGGTTTGACAAAACCTGTCTTTGCAATACTAGGCCTACCTTTTTTCTCTTCAATTTTAGGTTGAGACAGATCCTTTTCCTCATCATTTGACACCAAGTCTTCAATAATTGGGGCATCATCATTTTTCCTATCTACCTTAGACTCTTCTTCACTATACTTAGCTTTATTTTTCTCAACTACAGGCTCATTAACAAACTCACCTAAACCAGTAAAAGACAAGTCAGGTATTAGAGGCATGAATTTTCTTATGATGGGAGGTGGAATAGTATTATAGCCTAAACCTTTCATGCAATTGTCAACAATCTGACTTTCTATGAGCTTGTTTACACTTTTAGATGCATATTCAAGTTTATCCACATTAAGTTGAATGCCATCTTTTTCCTTTTGAACTATTTCAAGCTTCTTCCTGAGCTCTCTAATAGTTATTTCTCCTATATGAATTTCAAGTTCTAAGCCCTTAATCTTTTCCCCATAAATAGACTCATTATTTTTATAAAACTCAAGTATTTCTTCTACTGACTCTAAACCTGTCTTATAAGGTAGAACATGTAACTCAGAATTATTAATATCTTTTAATAGTTTATCATATTGAGATTTTCCAAGCAAGATTTTGAACAAATAGAATCATTGGATACCTCTGAGTTAGAACTTGAAGATGAGAAAGCCATGAGTGCATAATTAGGTCTTTCCTCTGCCTGATCACTTCAGTCATAACCACCAAGACCATCACATGATATCAAAGCTGTGCAAGTAGGTGTTTCCACAGGCCCACTCCTTCTTGAGCTTTCCTTGTTCTTGTAGTCTTGATTTCTTGGATCTCTTCACTCTCTAGCAAAATGTCCCCTCTTGTGGCAGTTGTAGCACTCCACTTTGTACTTGTCAAAACCAATGTTCTCGTTGCCATTGACAGTAAGCTTCCTTCCAGTCTTCTTCAAAAACTTCTAGCCCTCATAGTCAACATGGCCATTTGTCATCTCAAATCCATCTCTTAAATGTCATATGGATGAATTTGTTCCAAATCCTCATGTACAAGTTGAGGACTATTAGGTTGACTAGCTAAGAATGCACAAATAACAACATCACTCAAGTTATCAATATTTGTAGAGTGGGCAACATTAACTATGAGCAGTATTAACTTCTCCAGTAGTGTTGCTAGTGTTGTTATTTGAATAGGACACAAAAGCCATGTTCTGTGTGCTTGAACTTGAGCTTGACATCCCTTTAACTTCTGGTTCATACACCTTGAGATTGTTTTTGAGATCATCCATGCTAAAATTATCCAAATCAGATTTATTCCTCCACACAACAGCATGTATGTTCCACTCAGGTGACAAGCTTCTTAATAGCTTTTGATTACATCTTCCTGTGAAAGCTTTTCTCCCAAAAGCTCCAACTGACTCACAAGATTTTGAAGCCTATCAAAAGTTTGATCAAACATCTCTGAGCTTAGTGCAGTGAAGTTTTCATATTGCTGCTTTAAGAGATTTCTCTTTGTCTTTCTTGTAGCATCATTCCCACCAAATCTCTTTTCTACAACTTCCAACAGCAACTTAGCAGCTTTTATAGAGTTGAAAGTTAACTGATGTTCATTAGGAATGCCCATCATTAACGTACTTCTAGCTTTCACCTCTAATCTTATCTGAGCCTTCTCTTCAGCAGTTGCAATAGGCAAAACTGTCACAACACCTTCAACTTCTTTTGTTTTTGGCAAGGTGTTACCATTCTCTATGACTTCCCAGAGTGAATAGTCTTATCTAATACTCATCATGTTTGAGCATGAAAACTTTGGATGCAGCTACCATGTGTGTAGAATCTTGATCCATATCTTCCAGCAAGATCTTGTGTATAAAATAAGATTCTTCTAGATCACAGCTTCTAGATCACAAGCTTTGATACCACTTGCCGATCCCAGTTGAGCATTTAATCGAATTCCTTAAGCTTGTTTAAGGTTTAGTTATATTAGATAACTCTAACACAACTATGATAAAAACTGTGTTTGAGTGTATTAAAGATTATGCGGAATCTAATCTTTAATATTAATAAGAATTTGCTAATGAAACGGCAACACAATAAACAAAAAAATAAGCCTCAATATTATTAATGTATAATATGAATACTCTTCACAGTATTAGGGTTACAAAACCTTGAAGCCATAAACTTTTCTATAAAAATTATGTATCCAACTCTATGCCTTAGGACCTCCTTTTATACACCAAGGAGTCCTACATGGCTTACACTACTTTTCTAAGTATATCAAATCTTTTCTATACTTATCTAATACATATCTTGTATCAAAATTTATCTCATACATATCTTATAAGCAGTACTAAAAAAACGTCTGTTGGGTCAAAAATTTGACCCAATTACCCAGGCAAGGATTTGAAAATAAAATAGCCTAACTCACTAAATAGAATAGTGGGTCACTCACTGATACAGATTCAATGAGTGTTGTTTAAAGCTCTTTGTACCGAAGAAACACTTTACTTATTGATGTGGTGTTAGTGAGTAAACTATATGAGCTGTTAATACAATCGCCTAAAAACGTTATTTACATGTTAACGATCTTTGCTAAGTTTTGTTAATGACAAAGTACAAAATTTAGATTGTAGTAAAACATCATTTTAGTTTAAGTCTTGTATTACTAGACTTCACATTTCTATTTAACATTACATGGTTTTATTTCTTTAAATAGAAACATCACATCATGCATTAATGGAATGTTTATGTGTTTGACTAGCCATAGTATTCTTACACATTTTGGAAGTATTCCATGTTTGGTGCAATGCATGTTGACTAGTATTTAGTAGATTTGATGTTGTTTGTCTTGGAATGATTTATTGCAAGTATGGTTTGAACAGACCTGGCGGAACCCTGGGGGATCACGGGCGGAACCCTTCTGAGGGTGCCGCCGTTTCCGCCAGGGTGCTGACTTCCTTTGGTATAAATACCAAAGGACTTGCAAGAAATCTCTCATCACTTAGAGTTATATATTGCACATATTCTCTCTTTAATCTCAGTAACTACTAACTTGTGTGAATATCTTATGTAGCTAAGGAGTTCACAATTCATTCAAGAAGTTACAAGTTTCAACTCAAATTTTCAAGACTTGTTAGCTTTGTTATGTATAAGCTTTGGTAGTTTATACTTCATTTGTATTATGTGTAGAAGTGATCGGTTAGTATTTTAGGCCTCAAAATAAAAAGTGTGACGGGAGTTGTTGTACCCTTTTAAAAGAACTAATGGGAGTGGTTGTACCCTTGTAAAAGAACTTGACATCTAGCTTAGTGTCGGTAAAAGTGTAAGCGACGACGGGAGTGGTTGTACCCTTGTAAAAGAACTCGACATCTAGCTTAGTGTCGGTAAAAGTGTAAGCGACGTTGTAAAGTTTTCTCCACCGGGAAAGGAGCTTTTTGATTAGTGCTTATAACTCTCGAGTTGGAAACTCGGGGCGTGGATGTAGGGCAAGGAAAAAGAGTCCTTGTAGCCGAACCACGATAAACAATCGTGTTGTGGTTTGATCGTTTCTCTCTTTGTCTTTGCTTATTACATTGTGCCTTTAGTTAGAATCGTTAATTACATGTAAAGCTTTTCAAAGAATTAAACAAGTAATTTGAGTTTATATCTTTAAACAAATGTAATGTTTTGAAAGATAATCAAGTTAAAAAGCGGTAAACTATTCAACCCCCCTTCTAGTTTTCCACAATTGGCATCAGGAGCTACGTTACTCAAGATCTTTAAAATATATTGTATTTTAAAACTTGGATCTATCCATGGATTTTGAAAATCTCAAAGAATGGCAACCTATTCAAAACCCACCGCTATTTGAAAAAGAAAACTTCCTTAAATGGAAAAGTAAATTTGAAAACTATGTGAAATCAGTTGATCATGATCTCTGGCAAATTATTTCTATTGGTGATTTCAAACCAACGATAACAAGTTTTGGAAACCAAGATGACTATCCTAAACTTGATAAAAACACTAAAGCTAAAATAATAATTTATAAAGCTTTACCGAGAAACGAATATGAAAGAGTCTTTTTGTGTTAAACGGCTAATGATATTTGAAAAAATATATTAAACCGTCATCAAGAAATATGTCAAGTCAAAGATGATCAATTTGATCTTACATAGAAGTTTTAGAAAAACTAATAGATAGACACTTAGTAGAAGTTAATACATGTGCTACTAGTTTAAATGTTTTAAATGAAGGTACAAGTGAAGATGAGTACGTGTGTCTTGATGAACTTGCTTGCGAATCATGGAATGAAATGGATGTAGATGAAGACAATGAACCGGTGGGTGATTGTCAATTTATTGAAACAACAAGCAAGGTACATGTTGAAACCAAACATTTTTGCTTTGACACATTTATCTTAGAATTTTCTAAATTAGAAAATGAGTCTAAACTTTTAGGTAACATGAACCTAAAAACTATCTTTAACAATGAGTCTTCAAAATATTTTGTGAATAACTTTGAAACAGAAATCTTGTTAGAAGATAAAATGTCTAGACTTGAGAGTAATGTTGAAATTGGTCTAGAATGTAAATTATGTCTAGATTACAAACATGAGATTAAAAAGTAAAATGAGAAAGGAGAAATGTTAGCTAAATTTGATGAAAGCTCAAAATCTCTTGAAAGATTGTTGAGGAGTCAAAGGTTGTTTAAAGATAAAACCGGATTAGGATTTAACTCAAAAGCACCATCAACTAGTAAAACAAAGCAAGTAAAATTTGTTAAACCTAGAAGAGATATTTAGAGATAATTTAATCTCTAATAGAAACTCATGATAAAAGGATTAAGAATATCATGTTCTATGCTTTTATATGATTATCTAACCTTCTTGGATACATGAGTAATTGAGTTTCTAAGCGTGTCGTCAAACCAAGATTTTACGCATTGTGTTTATCCTCTCGATAGCATCTCTATGCAATTTAAAAGGTACACATTACTTCAACTTGACTTTGATTGTCTCTTGTTTCTAGCATTATGTGTTGTAGTATGTGTTATTAGTAATATCCTAAAGTGTTTATGTGCTATTAGTAATAACAAAGATTAGATTCTCTGCAACAAGGAATTTCGTCATTAGTACTAGTAGGAGATATAAGGTGTTTCGGTTCTTTAACCATCAATAGATAAACACGAGAAACTCTTGAGTGAGTCTCACTCAACTCTTGCTTACAAGTGAGCTAACTAAGAATTTCCTAAGTGATAAAATGTCTAACACTTTTGTGATGCTTGCAAAACAAACCTTTGTAAAACAACATTCTTAAACACCATTCTTTGGTCTTAAATTGTGTTTTACTTAAACCACTCTTTTATGATAATTTCACATAAAACACACAAGGTGAAATAAATCACATTAGCATATATTAGGATGTGTGGAAGAAAATGAGTTTTCAACATCTAGGATTTACACATCAAATGTGACACTTAGTTTTATAATGTTGTACCTCTTGGACTTTTTCAAAACGAATAAAGTTCATAGTGTCTTAAGTAAGGAAACCCAAAGAGTCGAGGAGTCGTTGAATATAACATTTAACGAGAGATCACCTCCTTCTAAGATATCATCTTTGGTAAATGATGACTTAGTCGAAAGTCCAATGATGGCAAGACAAGTATGTTGTGTAAAATGTCAAGGAAAATGAACTATTAAAATTGAATAAACATAGATGCTTGTAATCCCAAAAAAAAAGGGTCATACACTAACTAGTGTCGCAACATTAAGGATAAAGGTTCAAAATAACATCTTCTCACCTTGAGTCAAACATTGAATCAAGTAAAATTGAAAAAAGTTATAAAACTTGATTCATTGGTCATAGTTGTGTCTAAACAAATTCAACAAAAGCAGTTTTTGGAATTTAGAGTAAAACAACTAGTGAAACAAAATAGATCTTTCAAAGTAATCAAGTGATTATAGTGTCAATATTTGAAAGACTTTTTGATAATAAAAGCAAGTCCCAAAAGCAAGGGATTTTAACTTAAAGACATTCCTAGTTACTCTCTTGTTCTCAATGGTTAAGTTATTGATGACTTATCAAGAATGAGATTAGTAAATCCGTAGGTAAAACTAAATGTATAGAAACGTTCGGAAGACTACTTGTTCTGATAACAATTAGATTCAACATTATGTTTGGTGCTTATCCATGTGCTCATTTTAGAAAAGATTCTAAAACATCTCTTTTGGAAGAGAGTGTTTGGATATGTCAAAAGATACTACACAAGGATTATGGTATCTCAAAGGAACGGGAATAGAAACCATAAGTGTACACCAAGTTGAATTATGACGATGATTAAGATAAGAGAAAAAGCACAAGTTGTACTTGCACTTTTATGCTTTCTTACCAAATGATTCTCAAAGAAGCTTAAAGCTCTCAAAACGGCATTGGACGAAAAAGCATGTCAACAAACTCCTTGAGATCAAGCAAACTCACGTCAACAATGGAATCCCTCGTTTGAACAAAGGAAGTGTCAACGTCAGTGTCAATCCAATCCATTATGCTCTTAGAATGACATAGTGAGATTCATCATCATAGCATTGGTAAAAAATGTTCATTGAAGAACATCTCAACCAATAACGTCCATTACAATAACCACATTGGTAGACACTCTTTCAAAACCTCTTGGATTAGGATCATTCAACTTTTCTAGACCTAGTTTAGGACTTATGAAACCTAAATCCTTAGTTTTGAACACTAGAGTATGATCACAATAATCATAACAAATCTTCTTTGTTTGTCTGCTGAACCGGCGGAACCCTCAGCCTCAACGGGCGGAACCAAGTTTTCGGTTCCGCCATCTCCGCTGAACCTGTAGTTTGTTTTATTTCAAATTCAAAACCAAACACCCTCTTAACTTAATCATTCACTTTTCAAACAACCATCACCCTCTCAAAAACACATAACCATACGAAATTTAGGGCTTTCACTCTAACCTCTTCAAATACAATCAACTTTGTAAGTGTTCTAATCATAATTGCATTTTTGATTCAAGTATAACATTTTCATTTACATTCATTAACTAGAATATTAGGGTTTATGCATAGAACTTTTTGATTAATGAAAAACTTGGTTGCTAACCAATCATGTCTTCCATTAGTTAAGAATTGTATCCTTTTTGTTGTTATTTTGATTTGCCAAACACACCAAGAGCATTGTCTTTCAAAAATTACCATCCAAAACTAGGACATAACTCTTCACCACATTGTTAAAGCAAATGAAAAACGTCATTGAAACATCACTTGCATATTGTCTCTTGAATGCTAAAGGGGATACATAACTAATATGTATTTTCGGGTACATTCAATCGAAGACACATTCAATTAGGAGCGTTTTGGTTATCTTTTGTTTTATAACAAAATTTGCATAACAAAACAATTTAGGCATCAAAATGAGTCAAGATAACCAAGTCTCCACATTGTTTGCATATAGGAACACATTAGAACATCCACATTGTTAAAAGTCGTTAACATAAAATTTTGTGTTATCTGGGAATCAACATGCCTCCCGCAAATTTCTCCAATCACAAGGAAACCCTTAAGTACTTGCCCAAACACCATAGGACCAAAGGTCTCAACAAAGTTCAAGTAGAAACCTTTAAGGCATTAGAAAAATGCTATGTTCACGAAGGTAGAACCATTGATCCATGCTTTCTAGAAAGAACATCCATTCGCCAAAACTTTGCCGCAATCAACTTTGATTGTCTCCTTGATATCGATGAGCCAATTTGTCCTAGGTTCATCTTAGAATTCTATGCAACCATAAGCCTTTCCACAAATGATTTTGGTGAGATATCATTAAACTTCACAACCAATCAAGTACCAAATTTCTTAGATTTAAAAGACTTAGCTATCATTCTTGGTGTCCCAAATGCGGGTACTTGTCTCTACACGGATAAGTGGCCCCTTTCGAGCCTTGATTCTACTGAGCGTCATCATCCATACAACAACCCTCTTGCTAATAAGGAAGCAATTCGTGAGCATCTCTTTATTAGGACCTCAACTACTTGGAAGAATCGTTCGGGGAATATAGTGGATAAGGACCCTTTTGGTATGGAGCTCAATGAGCTTAAACCACAATTTAAGAAATGGGAAGAAATTCTTAGAGCCAATGTTATATGTTCCATAGGAAATAGAGATCATGTCAACACGTGTCTTTGCTACATGCTCTATAGCATTTCCACTGGTAAACCCTTTAACTTAGCCTACTACCTAGCCAAAAGAATGGCCGACATACCCATGGTAGGAACAATCGCTCTTCCCTATGGAATGCTTCTCACATACCTCTTTAGATCCATCTCACCCATTCCTTCAAACAATTGGGGAATTAACCTAGACTACTCTTTTGTTCCCCACATATTCGTTCCTCTTAGTAATAAGAGAGTCTTCAAAGTTAAGGGCAAACGCACTCGATCTCCTTCACCATCATCGTCATCATCCGACATGAGCGAAGATGGAACTCTTCCTAACTCCAAGATTGCTCCGCTTGATTACCTTCAACAACTTCCCACTTTGGAGAATGAGTCCGAAGAATTCAAGCAAACAAAAGGAATGTGGAAGTGCATGGCGAGGTACATTGGAAAGATGAAGAAGTAGTTGGATATCTTGTGAGATGATAGCTTAGAGAGCGTTTGGCACTATTAAGTTTTTAGAACGTTGTAGACGTTAAACTATGTGTTTCGTGTGGGTCAATCATTTTATTTGCATTTATGCACTATGACTATTGTTTGGCTGTGTTAGTCTCATTATTATTTATGTTTAAGACACACAACACATTCTCAACCAAATCCCTTCCATGATTACTTAGCATTTAGTGCATAAGTTAATCTTTCACTCCACCCTCTTCATTGGATTGACTTCCATTGATGTGACAACTGACAACATTCATAACTCACACAAATCATTAGAAACCTTGAAACTTGTATGGTTGAACATCAAATCCAAACACTCTTTTTCATAACACACCCCCTATAAGTTTGATCACCCTTGAACACTTGAACTCACACCAACACCATTGCCTCCTTCATTCTCAAGATTCTAGCTTATAAAAGAATTGAGATGACTACATCCAACACCTCATCCGAATCATCAAGAAAACTCACTAGGATTAGTGTAAAACCATGTTGTTTCAACAAAACCACAAAACCAAGCTCATCATCTTCGAGTGACTCATCACTTGACATCTCATCACCCATACAAGATTACCTCAACCTTACAACACCAATACCGTCTTCAAGACCGTGCAACAACAACACAATCACTATTCAAGATTTGCTCAATCTTGCTACTCCAACATCCTCACCCAAACATGGCAATACAAACCTACACACCTTTTCACCGTCAATCAAAACACCAAATGACTTAACATTGCAACTAACTCAACCATCTAATCCTCCATTATTGTCACTCTATGACACCATTGCTCAAATGGAAACCAAACCAAGTGTGCAATTCGATCATGAACCCCATCAACCATCATTGGTAGAGCGTTTGGCTTAACGATATGCTAGACCCTCAATTGTTCCACAAGATCAAGGTCATACACACCTACCATCTTTTATGTTTCACCTCATTTTCAAAGACCTTCATGGTAATCTTAACGGAGACCCAAGCTTCCGCTACTATATTCAACCACAAGAACCACCACAACAACAATCATCACAACAACAACCAGCACATGAGCATTCCCAACACCTTGATTCTTTATTTTCTTCTTATAAGAAAATAGAAGGTTCCTTATGGGACAAATCTCTAACCATCAAGGAAAAACTCGAAACTCACTTGAACCACCTTCATGCCTTTAAGAATATGGTTGACTCTCAAATCAACCATGTTATGGAGTTCCATACGGCATTACACTCATCTAGTGAAGGAAGCAAAAACACCTCCCAACCATCCAAATTTGCTCCTTCAAGCTCAAACAATCCACCACCAACAAATGAAAACCCTCTTCCACCATACTTTCCACGCCATGAATGCGATCATTGCGAAAGAACCACTCGCATTAGTGAAAGGTGTCGAACGGAAATTCGCACTGGTAACCGAAGAAATGAGGTTTATCCTAAACCACATTTTGGAACGTCTAGAGTCCTTGTCTCAGCCACCTCAAGTATAGAGTCTCCAATCCCATCCGTTGAACCCCAAAAACACAAACCAACAAACCAAATGCATTCCACCACAATAAAAACAAAACCCGCTACATCCTCCAATACACATTTTCATCCTCAAACAACCTTAGCCTTGTTTTTGGAAAATGTTTCTCATTAAGGAAAATGATGGTTTCCTTTTATAGATGTAGGATTTTATATTCTTAGTTACTTTTTATTTTTCTTTTTATTTTTAGAAGTAGGATGGTATCCACATCATTTCTTGTCATTGACTTTCTAAAAATTCAAATTTTACAGGAAATGAATTTTATCCTACTATGAGATATGCTTTGTTTGTTGACCATTTAAGTATTGTGATAGCATTATACCTTGTTATGGTAACTTGCATATCTTGTGTTTTAGAAACTAACTCTCTTTTGTAGGATCATAATCCATGTTTCCATTCCTTAATACTCCGAGTTAGGGGAGCAATATTCAAGGGGGAGCATGAGAATTGAACTAATCCGCTTCGCAAATCTTATTTGTGTTTAGACAACAAGAGATTTCATGACTAGTTCTACACTTGTCATATGAGGCAACTAACCTTTTCTTTGTAGGTTCAAAATCCATGTCTCCTATCTTGGCACTCCATTTAGGGGGAGTATTGTCCAAGGGGGAGCTCATGCATCATTCCGCTTCGCTACTCTTCTTTTTGTTTCGACAAAAAGGGGGAGAAGTTATATTAAACTTGTTTTCATCTGTAACTCTTGCATATCATATCACATCTTTTTCGTAAAACAAGTTTTAATACAAACTTTATAAGACTTAACACTAAAACTAGTGGCTTACTTATAAATAAAGTTTATGTTTTGTCATCAACAAAAAGGGGGAGATTGTTAATACAAATATTGCCTAAAAACGTTATTTACATGTTAACGATCTTTGCTAAGTTTTGTTAATGACAAAGTACAAACTTTAGATTGTAGTAAAACATCATTTTAGTTTAAGTCTTGTATTACTAGACTTCACATTTCTATTTAACATTACATAGTTTTATTTCTTTAAATAGAAACATCACATCATGCATTAATGGAATGTTTATGTGTTTGACTAGCCATAGTATTCTTACACATTTTGGAAGTATTCCATGTTTGGTGCAATGGATGTTGACTGGTATTTAGTAGATGTGATGTTGTTTGTCTTGGAATGATTTATTGCAAGTATGGTTTGAACAGACCTGGCAGAACCCTGGGGGAACACGGGCGGAACCCTTCTGAGGGTGCCGCCATTTCCGCCAGGGTGCTGACTTCCTTTGGTAAAAATACCAAAGGACTTGCAAGAAATCACTCATCACTTAGAGTTATATATTGCACATATTCTCTCTTTAATCTCAGTAACTACTAACTTGTGTGAATATCTTATGTAGCTAAGGAGTTCACAATTCATTCAAGAAGTTACAAGTTTCAACTCAAAGTTGCAAAACTTGTTAGCTTTGTTATGTATAAGCTTTGGTAGTTTATACTTTATACTTCATTCGTATTGTGTGTAGAAGTGATCGGTTAGTATTTTAGGCCTTAAGATACAAAGTGTGACAGGAGTTGTTGTACCCTTGTAAAAGAACTAACGGGAGTGGTTGTACCCTTGTAAAAGAACTCGACATCTAGCTTAGTGTCGGTAAAAGTGTAAGCGACGACGGGAGTGGTTGTAACCTTGTAAAAGAACTCGACCATCTAGCTTAGTGTCGGTAAAAGTGTAAGCAACGTTGTAAAGGTTTCTCCACCGGGAAAGGAGCTTGTTGATTAGTGCTTATAACTCTCGAGTTGGGAACTCGGGGCGTGGATGTAGGGTAAGGAAAAAGAGTCATTGTAGCCGAACCACGATAAACCATCGTGTTGTGGTTTGATCGTTTCTCTCTTTGTCTTTGCTTATTACATTGTGTCTTTAGTTAGAATCGTTAATTATACGTAAAGCTTTTCAAAGAATTAAACAAGTAATTTGAGTTTATATCTTTAAACAAACGTACTGTTTTGAAAGATAATCAAGTTAAAAAGCGGCAAACTATTCAACCCCCTTCTAGTTTTCCACATGAGCTACAAACAAGACCAGTGTCACTGAGATTTGACAAATGTCTCAGTGACCCTGAAGATGCTATCTCTACAAACTGACTGAAAAATATGGGCGGAAACTTCAAAAAATGAAAGTCAGACAAAGTACAAGAAATTGCCATAAGAGTTGGAATATTTTTTATGAGTATTTCAAAAGGATGGTTGGTGCTTTTTTTAAAGAGGAAGATGAAGAGGGACCACTTGATGCATGACATCTCACCAACCATCACATGGTGTCTTAGTATTTTTACCTATATATATGTTTAGTTTGTAATAGGGATAGTATGGATTCTAAACAAACAAAATAATAATTAGTATTAGTTGATAGGATCATCCTCTCATTGAATCTCAAGCTTAGCTTGGATCAATGAGAGTTTATTTATCATTCAATGAGGATAGTATACCGCAAGTATCCCCTTAAAGAAATTGAAGATGTCATTAGTTAGTCAAGTGGGTTTTGAGTAATCTTGTAATTATTGTTCATCATTGTTAGTGCAAATATTACGATATTTAATCTATACAGTCTCGTTTATTTTGATTGATGACAAACATCTAACTTGATATATAACGTAAAATGTACAAGTTACTCGTAATCATATTTTGTCTCAACATACATTCAACACCACTCAATGTCTTGAGTCCTCGTATGGCACAACACAGGTTCGTACATGTTTGTTATGATGCATTGTGATTAAACCCCTTAACAAACTATTTAGAATGTTTAAATTACTTTTAGTGTTTTTAAGTATTTTAGGTGTCAAAGTGCACTTTAAGTGTCCAATAGGATAAGTGTCACATTACGTAACAAAGTGCACTTTAGGTGTCTAACTAAGACAAATGTGTTTACATACTTCTAAAAATGATCTTAATGGCATAATAACTTTAAGTCCTATAATAGCATAAGAATTTCAACAGTTTTAGTAACACATAAACTAACATGGCACAACTTGCACTAGTACAAAAAGTTCTATTGGTCACGCATGGTCGATTTTGAAATATCACACTGTAACATTTATACGTGACTAAATGTACCAGAATAAAATGAATAGCCACACTTGATCCGACTTGTGTAACCATTTCGGAATTCAATTGTCACACATTTGAATATTTATGTGACTAGAGGTAACTGGAAAAAAAATTTGGATTATTTAGTCACTTTTAATTCGAGACGTGTGACAGATACAAATGAGCTCGAAACATTAGTCACACTATAGATATACATATGTGACAAATATATGTCACACAATTTAAAAGTGTGACCAAAATAGATATATGGTCACATGAGGTAATTGTTTATGTGGCTAAATTATATAGTCAAGTTTGTCACACATTATTTAAACATGACTGCTATTCTTTGCTGAATATTTAGCCACATAGCGTTTGAAATGTGTGACAATGGAAAAGTAAGTTCGAAGCGTTAGTCACGAAATGCGTTTAAGAGTGACAAATATATGTCACACACTTGAAGAGTGTGACCAAATGTCATATATGGTCACACTAAACCATAGAAACATGATTAAGTGTAACTAAAATTCGATACATATGGTCATCTAAGTTAATATGTGTGTCTAAAGTTTAGTATGTGTTTGTTTGCCAAATCCTAATAGGTATTATATGTGACCAATACGTTCAAAATAGTTACATTGTGAAATATTCATGTGACTATTATTTATAGAAAAATGTGAAGTCAGTTATCATTAACCTTGATATTAGTCACATTGAGTTTTTGTGTGACTAAATTAAAGATGCTATATATATATGGTCACATGAAGTATTTGTTTAGGTGGCTAAATCATAGTGTCATATTTTGTCACACATTATTTAAATGTAGTCGCAATTCGATACATATGGTGACACATTTCTGATAACTTATGTATACGTACTCTATCTAGTTTGAGTCTAATTTGATATTCACTGCATGAATTGAGTTCAGACTATTAGTCATGATTCTTCATTTGCCCCATTACAATGCTCCTAGTTATACTTAGAACTGTTAAGTATATTTAGATGTTGGGATGATTGTGCATATGTTATGGCTTGTATTTTCTTTGTTTCTAGACTAACATTTTGCAGGAAAAGCTAAGAAAAAGTTGTTTGGATTGGAATATGGGTGAATGCTAGTAACTCCGAACTTAATGCTGCTAAGGCAGAACTTAATGCTGCTAGGCAGAACTTAATGCTGCTAGCTCGTTAGTGCCCTCACGTGCGTTGCACGTCAGGGTATTTTCGTCACTTCACTGTTCCCGCTATAACACATTAACACACTTCAGCTACCTCCCTTTCATGAAAATCGACGAGGATATTTTTTGCAAATAACAAAACTAAGTCGTGTTTAACACAACAAAATCACACTCACATAAACACTCTATCTTCTTTCAACCTAATATCTCAAACAATACAGTTGGTGCTTAGCAGTCGTGATTCTTCAAAAAACACACGTACCAGGTAACCACATTTACTGATTTTTACTTCATTCAAACGGTATTTTTCATTGTTTTATAACCTTAATCGTTAATGCAGTAACCATGTTTGGTAATCAATTTATTTGTGTTGTGGACAATCCTGATGTTTTGGATGAGTTTGTAAGTTAACACCATTATTGACAAGCTGTTATTTCTCTAAGAAACTAGTTTAATTACTCCTTCCCATAATTATAGTCCACTGTTGACTTTTGAAGTCTTTACTTTTCAACTTTGACCTTAAATATTTTTGTTTGTGTTATATATTACATGATGCAAAATATATGAATGGATTAAGTTTAGAATATATTTTCCATTGGTATCAACTATTATATAACACAAATAAAAATATATAAGGTCAAATTTGCCAAATGAAGACTTAAAAAGTCACACATTAAGTGTCCACTATGACTTTTTCAAGTCTTTTTTCTTCAACTTTGACATCAATTTTTTTTTGTCCGTGTTATATAGTACTTAATGCAAGATATATGAATGGATTAAGTTTTTAGTTGTGTTTTCATTTGTATACTTTATTTTCATATACAGGAACTGCATAATGATTATGTTCTAGGAGGTTCCTATACTGGCATTGGTTTTATTTTCTTAGTTAACTGTGGGGGGTTAGATGGAAAGTTCGTGTAAGGAGAGTCTCACAATTTAAGTGTGTTGTTGAGGGAGCAAGGTGGAATGATTTTGTCATTCACAACATCTCATGTTCTGCTGTTGAGTACATACATTTTGTTGAATAGGGTGAGGATGTGTTTTATGTAACTTGCTATGGTGAGAATGGGTTGGAGTTTCACAATTATGAACCCGAGAGTGCCCCATTTTGGAGATCTTTAGTGCCTGTGACAGACACATCTCTGCTTATGCAGTCGTTGGAGGAAGACTTTCTGAGATATCTGGATGGTCCAACCCCTACTGATTCGGTCGTGTTTTCCACTAACACGACTAACTACAATATTAGGGTGGCCAGTGATCATCTCTATGGTCGATACGTCCACTCCTTCTTCTATGGCGGTGGTTGGGTGACACTCGCTCGAGACTTGAATTTGAAGGCTGGTCAGTGGATGGTTTTTACTCAGGTTTACCCGGGCCAGGAATTTAATGTGATGTTGTTTGAACCTGATGGAGGGGCCATCACAACTGTGGAGACATACAACACCAATATTGCCATGAATGCCTTGTGTCACCAACCACATGACTATGGTATTTTTTTTCCTTTTATAGCTTTAACTACATCAAGTATATGATATCTTTGTAACATTTTGGATTATCTATAACTTACTCATTTTGTAATATTAAATTCAGATTTTGAAGCTGGACGGATGAACTGGATGTGCAGATGGTCGTTTCACACTGTCCACGACCAAGAAGATAGGGCATTCTACCGGCCACTGACTGCATGATTCTGGAGAAATGGACAACTAGTAAGTGTCTTGAAAACTTTGATAATTTGTCAAATAGTAATTATGCTACAATTTCAATGAGATTACAAACTAAACATCTATCAATCTATAGCAGTTGTAACTTTGTACATTTTGTGACAGACTATACCATCAAAAATTGTGCACAAGTACAACTTGTATGGGTACTTTGTCACTGTTGTGAAGCACCAAATGATACAGAAAGTGTTCCAAGTACGTGAGAGAACAGTGGTGGTCCCTGGTCGAGGGAAGGTGAGGAGGGAGGTGTTTATTGTTTCATGCTCTGGTTTCAGGGAGTTGAGACATGAAGTCGGCTTTGGTGCAGCTGCAAGGGTCCGCTTCTTTTTAACAGATTACACAAACTGGTCCCAAAGAGTCTTAATGTTTGATGTGTGCTGATGGTTTGATGGTTGATGAGGCGAAAAATGAACCACTTTTAGGGGGTCATTTAAGCCCAGAATTGAATTTATTTGATTAAATATTACCCTAAATCGTTCCTTTTGTGATTTTAGGTACTTTGGGAGTGAAACATGAAACGATGTGTACTAGGTTTTATTGGTTGTATTTAATGCATGAGAAATTCTAATGATCCCATGTTAGGAGCTTCTTAGCCGGCTCGACATAGGAGTGAAGTAGGCGCTCATAGGATTGGGGAAGTAAGTACGCCACCCCATGAATGGTATTAAGGAATACAATCCGTCATCCACGCAACTATAACAAGTAATTAACGTGTAAAAGATATCTAGGGAGTAGTGAAATCTAAGTAAACACATTTCTCCCACATATTGCTCACAACTCTAGTTTAATATAGTTTATTTTCATTTTTAGTATTTTATTTTGATTGCATCTCTAGTATTGGGTTAGTTGAATAGCAACTAATTCCGCCCAACTCCTTCAAAACCGAGATTTTTACTTGCTTTCTAGAAAATATAAAAATACAAAAAAGAATCATCCCTCATCTCTAGACCTAGTCTTTAGTTTTTCTAATCCTAGCGACACTATTCCTAGCTGAACGATCAATCCCCCGGTACTTGTCATTATACTATACTACATCGATCAGGTACACTGCCTGGTGGGGGTTGTAAGCTTCTCGAGATCCCTCGAGAGGTAAAGCCTGGTGCAATCCCTACGAATCAAATTTTTGGCGCCGGAGCCCGGGGAATAGTTATTGTCTAAGTTAGAATCTCTTTTTATTAGGTCTACTTGCTAGATTCCTTTCTAGTAAGATTTTATTTTTATTTTCTAGGTTCTCTTTAGTCTATCTTATTTCTTCGTGTTTTTGTTTGTAACTGTTTACCATCCGCCATTATGGCAACCGACGAATTCTCTAACTTTAGGATCACTAGGAGTCGTAGTTCCTCTAGAAACCTTGTCTTGCCTTATGCAGAACCCGATAGAGAAATGCGTAGGTTAAGACGATGTCACTCAACACCTGAACCATCTAGCGTTGCCATCGATTTTGATGCACCCCTTTCTGAAGAAAATTCAGAAAATCACCTTACAACCCCCTAGCTCCCAACCCAACAATGAGATGAGTACCCCCGCAACTCCCACTCCTAAGCGCCTTAAGGACTACTCCTCCCCAAACCCTCGTGGCTTCTCATATGCCATTGTCTACCCAAACGAACATACCAATGAGGTCTTGCATGCGACCGATGTTTGGCTTGTCCAAAGTGTGTGCAAGTTTTGTGGATTAGATGATGATGACCCGATTCAACATGTTAAGGATTTCTTGAAAATTGTAGACACCCTCCATACGGATGGGGCTACTCGAGACACGTCCCGATTACGATTCTTCCCTTTCACCCTCTATGAAAAAGCCCAAGAGTGGTATGATAAACTCCCTTCCGAATCTATTTTCACATGGGAACAACTCATATCCAAGTTCTATGAGAAGTTCTTTCCACCTGGAAAGACTTCAACGTTTAGATATAGGATCCTTTGCTTCCAAAAAGGGAAGGACGAACCCTTCCGTAAATCGTGGATTAGATTCAAGGATTTAATAAGACAAGTTCCCCATCATGGCATTGAACTTTGGCTTTTGGTCCAAATCTTCTACGACAATGTCTCCTCAAATGATCGGAACGGAATCAACAATTCTAGAAAAGGGAGATTAGCCAATCTTAGTGCCGAAGAAGGATGGGATAGGATTGAAGAATATGCTCAAGACCAGGATGACACTTGGGATGAACCTGAGTCAACTATCAGCATGTCTGAAATCACTTCAACATCGTCAGATCGATTAAGAAAAATCAACAAAAGAATGGATTACCTAGCTGGGTCGCAGCTACCTAAACAACTTTCAAATCCTTACTTGATCTGCGACTATTGTGGGGGCCCGCATGAGGTAGAGGAATGCGGAGGAGGAACCATGACTGAACATACATGTTTGTCAGGTGGTGACATCTATGCTGATCCCTCCCTTTTGCCTTTTTACCAAAATGATGATTACACCCTTTGGGGAAATCTGGTAAAAAGAAAAGAGGGAGAGGAAGGTCCTGAATTCGAAATCAGGAGCACTTTTGAAGATGACCTTGGTCACTTCACTCAAGAAAAAGGCTTACAATTAAAAGGTCTTAATGAACTTGTTGATGAACAGCAGAACGACATTGGAGAATGGTTCAACAAGCTTAACTTCACCCTCGATAACCTTGAAATGCCGTTAGTAAGCCAAAAAGATCCCATGCTCGCGATAACCACTCGAGCTGGAACAACAACCAAGGACCCCCCTTACTGGAGCTCGCCCCCCATCACTCCCGATCCAAACAAGCCTCGCGAAGGGGAGGATGATGTGGGCAGCGAAGCTTCCAACCAACTTCCCTTGGCAACCCCTTCCCCATCAACCACACCTAACCAACCTGTGAGAATCCCATTCCCATCCCGATTAAAAAACCAGAAAACTAAGAATGATAATAAAAGGTTCCTGTCATATCTAAAAGACTCAGTAGTCACCATACCCCTCCTTGATGCTTGTTATCACATGCTGAAGTATAGCGCATACTTTAAAAAATTACTCGCTAACCGAAAGAAAATCGAGGGTCTTGTAACCCTGGGGGAAGAATGTTCGGTGGTGACCCATCGAGGGCTACCAAAAAAGGTAGACGATCCAGGAAGCTTCACCTTGCCTTGCTCCATAGGATCTCTATCAATAAAGAATGTTCTTGCCGATTTGGGGGCGAGTATCAACCTCATGCCTCACTCTATGTTCCTTAAATTAGGATACTCTGGGTTAAAGCCTACCCGTATGAACATCCAACTAGCTGATAGATCAGTCAAATACCCCATAGGGATATGCGAGAATGTGCTAGTCAAAGTCGGGAAATTCAAATTCCCGGTCGACTTCGTAATCTTAGAGATGGAGGAGGATGACTTGGTACCCATCATCTTAGGGAGACCATTTCTTGCGACAGCTCGTGCAGTCATTGATGTTTATGACGGCAAGCTAACCTTATGAGTGGGAACCGATAGCACAACCTTCGACATTAAGGACATTATGGATCTCTCTCTCGAAGCAGCCAACCGGCTCTATTTCATTGGAGAGGTTGATGAACTCACATATGTCATCGATAGCTGTGTTGATGAACAAATCGAGGAAGGCTGGTTACGGGATGAGAGTTTTCTACCTTTGTTAGGGGTGGAAAAGATGGAGGATGTTGGTGCAGTCTCCTTCTACCCTAGACAAGAGGCCACGGAGCATCTCGAGCTCCGAAAGCCCGAAAACAAGCTTAAGCCTTCTATTATCGAACCTCCTGAGCTAGATCTTAAGGAACTTCCTAACCATTTAGAGTATGCCTTCCTTCAGGGAGAGGACCAACTGCCGGTAATCATAAACTCTTCCCTCGAACATGAACAAAAAGGTAAACTCTTAGAGGTCCTAAAGAAATATAAGGGAGTGCTTGCATGGAGTGTAGACATTAAGGGGATTGACTCAACTTTTTGCACGCATAAGATTCTCATGGAAGAAGATTATAAACCTACCGTGCAACCCCAGAGGCGGGTGAACCCCAACATTAAGGAAGTTGTAAAGAAAGAAGTCATCAAACTTCTGGATGCAGGATTGATCTACCCAATCTCGGACAGCCCATGGGTTAGTCCTGTACAGGTTGTACCTAAGAAGGGTGGAATGACTGTAGTTAAGAATGACAAGGGTGAGATGGTACCCCAAAGAACAGTTACTGGATGGCGGGTATGCATCGATTATAGAAAGCTCAATGATGCCACGAGGAAAGATCACTTTCCCTTACCATTCATTGATCAAATGTTAGAGTGATTGTCTGGGCACGAGTACTATTGTTTCTTGGATGGATTCTCAGGGTATTTTCAAATTCCCATAGCACCTAAGGACCAAGAAAAGACCACGTTTACTTGCCCTTATGGAACGTTCACCTACAAAAGAATCCCTTTTGGGCTATGTAATGCCCCCGTCACTTTTCAACGATGCATGACCGCAATTTTTCACGAACTCATGGAAGACAGCATGGAAGTTTTCATGGATGAATTTTCGGTTTTCGGGAACTCCTTCGACCACTGTCTTGCTAATCTAGAAAAAAAATGCTTAAACGCTGTGAGGAAACCAACTTGGTGTTAAACTAGGAAAAGTGTCATTTCATGGTGAAAGAAGGGATTGTGTTAGGGCATAAGATCTCAGGGAATGGGATAGAGGTGGACCAAGCTAAAGTTGAAGCTATATCTAAGTTACCATATCCCACGACTGTTAAAGCAATACGCAGCTTCTTGGGGCACACCGGGTTTTATCGGAGATTCATCAAAGACTTCTCCAAAATAGCTCGCCCAATGACTCAATTGCTAATGAAGGATGCTCCTTTCGATTTCTCCCAAGAATGCAAGGATGCATTCGATCTCTTAAAAAAGGAGCTCACACAAGCTCCAATCCTAATTACACCCAACTGGGAGTTACCATTTGAAATCATGTGTGGCACTAGCGATTTCGCTGTCGGGGCTGTATTGGGCCAACGGCGTGACAAGCTATTCCAACCTATTTACTACTCTAGCAAAACCATGAATCCCGCTCAAGAGAATTACTCCACCACCGAAAAGGAATTGTTAGCCATAGTGTTCGCATTCGAAAAATTCCGGCAATATCTTGTCCTTTCAAAGACAGTCTTTTTCACTGATCACTCAGCTCTTCGATATCTTTTTGCTAAGTAGGATGCTAAGCCACGACTAATTCGGTGGATCTTGTTGTTACAAGAATTTGATGTTGAGATTCGTGATAAGAGGGGGGCAGAAAATCTGGCCGCAGATCATCTATCTCGCCTTGAAAATCCCTTGGATGAGCACGACAAAAGTGAGATTCGGGATTCATTTCCTGACGAACAACTCATGTCAATAACTGATTCGGAGCCTTGGTACGCCAATTTTGCCAACTATCTCGCAAGCAGACTCGTTCCAGAACACCTGACTAGATACAAAAGGAAAAGGTTCTTTGCTAAGTTAAAATACTACTTTTGGGATGAACAATTTTTATTCCGAAGGTGTCCTGACCAAATAATAAGACGTTGTGTTTCGGAGAGTGAGGCAGTAAAGATTATGAGAGAATGTCACTCTGGTCCCTCTGGAGGGCATCATGGGATAAGCACCACCGCCCGAAAGATTTTCGACACAGGATTCTATTGGCCCACAATTTTCTGGGATGTCAAAGAAATGGTACAGGCATGCGATGCATGTCAACGGGCTGGGAACATATCGCATAGGGATGAAGCACCTCAGAATTTTATACAAGTATGTGAGGTCTTTGATGTTTGGGGAATTGATTTCATGAGACCCTTTCCATCTTCAGGAGGGAACGAATACATTTTAGTTGCCATCGATTATGTTTCAAAATGGGTAGAGGCACAAGCCCTTAGGACCAACGATGCCAGGGTGGTTATTAATTTCTGAAAAAGCTTTTCGCCAGATTCGGGATTCCTAAAGCACTCATCAGTGATCGGGGAACCCACTTTTGCAATACGCAAATGGAAAAGGTCATGAGGAGGTATGGGGTGTCCCATCGATTTTCCACCGCCTATCATCCACAAACCAATGGCCAGGTTGAAAACACAAACAGGGCAATTAAAAGAATACTTGAAAAAATGGTTAATCAAAATAGAAAAGACTGGTCATTTAAACTCAACAAGGCCTTATGGGCATTCCGAACCACCTACAAGACACCTATTGGAACGACCCCGTTTCGCATGTTGTATGGTAAGGCATGTCACTTGCCAGTAGAATTAGAACATAAGGCTTATTGGGCGCTTAAGGCATGTAACTTAGATTATACAATTGCCGGAACCAATAGGTTCTTGCAATTACACGAGCTTGATGAGCTTAGATTAGAAGCCTATGAGTCTTCCATTACATATAAAGAGATTGCAAAAAGATGGCATGACCAAAGAATTAAGAAACCCAAGGAATTTTTAGAAGGGGACAAAGTCCTATTGTACAACTCTCGGTTAAGATTATTTCCAGGGAAACTCAAGTCTAGATGGTATGGACCATTTACGATGAAGAGTTCCTCTAAAACTGGAGCTGTTGTATTATTAGACGATGAAGGTAGAGAATTTACTGTTAACATACAACGTGTAAAACATTATCTAGAAAATAATAGTGAAATGATTAGTGAAGAGGATGTAACGTTTGATGATGAGGTCACGTAGTAACCCATGACCTTGAGTCTAGCTACAAGACTCGTAAATAAAGAAAAGCGCTTCTTGGGAGGCAACCCATGTTTTGTGTGATTTTTTTATTTTGTTTGTTTGTTATTTGCTTTCGTATGCATGCTTTATTTTCATTGTTGGTAGATCATGTTTCAAAACTAAATAGTGGAAATACTTTACTTTGTTGTTTGGCCTAGTCTTAACTTCACCCAAAGGTATTTTTGCAAAAGATAAGTGTAAGGGGAAACCTGAAATATGCTTCTAAGAAACAAAACCGATCATGATTCTCCACAATATTAAGTGAACATGTATATTCGTATTTGTTAGAGTCAAATGCTTGTATCGAGTCATAATGAAGTTTTGCAAGATTTTCCAGGAAGTAGGACCAAGTTTTTCCAGAAATTTTCCGGAAACTTAACATAAGAATTTCTGCAGGTCACTTCTGACGGCGTCACGAGTTTACTCTTGACGGCGTCACGTGTAAAAATTTGGAAATTTTACCAGTTCTGTTTTTCTAACGGAGTCTTAAAGTTTTTGTTGAATTATTAGTTTTATAATCTCTAGGAAATCTGCAAACATCATTCCACAAGCATTATATCTTATTTTGTTTTCTAGGTTTTATTAGCATATGTAGATTGCCGCCAATTTTATGCGAGGTTGCCTTGTCTGTTTTCTCAGGATTTACAGGTAAGATGATTTATATTCTGGAAGAGAAGCTTTGATTGCTCATTTTCTTGGAGGAAGATCTAACCTGGCCACCTTATTATCCATACCGAGCGAATCAGGGGAGTATTTGATTTCATTCTTTTTACTTACTTCACTTTTACATTCTTTACTTGAACATTGAGGACAATGTTCATCCTAAGTGTAAGGGGAGGGTAAAATGATGATACCTTACAGATACAATTTCGCTTGAGTTTGTTTGTTTGATAGTAGATGTGTAATAAAACTATGAGAAATACTTGTTAGTGCAATTTTAGCGCCAAATTTAAATTTTTTTACAACATTTAGGAGTGAAACTTTAGCCATAGCAAGCGTCTCATGGATAAGAGATTGTATGACTAGCACATAACCGTATCATTCAGAAGAATTTTCCACCCAAATATGTGAGGTTCGCCTTTAGATTTGATAGGAAAAGCATTTACTACTAGTGCTTATGAGTGTACCGGTAGCATTTAGATTCTAGAACTTGCGTTAGTGATGCATCCCGAGACCACTAGTGAGACTACGTTAGTGTAGTAGGATTTACTACATGATAAGAGGCATTAGGATCACCCTTGTGTTAAACCCGTATCATAATTACTTGACCATTTAAGTCATATTACTTTGCTAGTTAAGTCGACTAATTTTTCCCACACCTAAGCGTTGTACTCATTTTTAGTACACGAAACCCCTAGTACACCCCTCCGAGCCTATCTTTTCGTTTTTAACTTTAAGCACTTTACTTAAAGGAAGAATTTGTTACACCCCACTTAAATGTACACCCAAATCGCCTTAGCCTTCCGTGTATGCACTCATCTTTAGTGCATTATTGTTATTTGTTAAACCCTAAGTTAACTATCTAATTGATTACATGGTTGCTAAGTTAAGTCATATCCTTGTACATATTGTTTTGGGACGATTGGGACTCATGGTTAAAGTACTTGTTTTATGGAGTAATGGGGAAGAACATCATATATTACCCCCATATGTGTGTTAATCTTAAAAGTACTCCTAACTGTTTTGATTTTCTTAATTCGAGTCATTAGATTAGTTTATTGTAAAGTATGTAAAAATTCAAGTGTAAGGGGAATTTTCACTCCCAATGATGTATTATTTTGGATGGTAGGGTAAGAGTGTATGAAAAAAAAAAATATAGAAAAAGAAAAAAAAAGAAAAAAACATACGGACTACCATCCCTTTCCATTCTATGTTCATTTTATGTTTTTGTTATTTTTGATTTATTAGCTTAAGTCGAGTCTAGTCTTGGCTTAGCAACGCCATATTGTACATGTAATTAACCAAGATTGTTAACTCGCCACCAGTAAAGACTGCCTATATCCAACAAAATCGTGTATTTCATACCCCTACACCTAACGTTACAACCCTTTATAAGACCTCTTTGATAGTTTATCCTAGGTGCTTACGCCATGTGGTGGAGGTTTGATCCTTTCCCAAGTCTATGGTAATCTATTTTGCTATGACAGGTAGTGAGAGATATTTTCCGTTTCCATATTGTGATATTACTTTATTACACCCGAGAGATGTGAGTATCTAAACACTATTTGTGAGGTGCTAGTGTATGACCTCCGTGCTTGTCTTTGGTCTTTAGTGGAACGATTATTTGTTGTAATTACTTTTATATTAGTGTTAAATGACCCCTAACTTGTATTTTGACTAGAATAAAAGCGCATTTGCTTGAGGACAAGCAAATCTCAAGTGTAAGGGTATATGATGAGGCGAAAAATGAACCACTTTTAGGGGGTCATTTAAGCCCGAAATTGAATTTACTTTATCAAATATTACCCTAAATCGTTCCTTTTGTGATTTTAGGTACTTTGGGAGTGAAATCTGGAAAAGGAAGCAATTCGGACGTTTTTGGAGCATAAAAGTGAAGAAAACGCCAAAGACTTAATTTTCCATGCTGAGAACAGTACCTGACGGCGTCAAGAGGAAGACCCTGGCGGCGTCACAACAAGGGCGTCAAGAGATAAAATTGTGACGGCCTGCATAAGGAGACTGCATGACGGCGTCAGACCCAGATCTAGGCAGTCCGAGGAACTATTTGGCAGCGAGATGATGGCGTCAGACATTTGTTCTTGACGCCGTCACCTACTAAACTCTATATATAGTTTTCTACTTTTCATTCATAAGAGAGGAACTTGTTTGGAGAAACCTAGGGCCGAACTTTGTAAACCCTAGCTCATATTTTACAGTATTTTCAAGGGTTTTCACTCCTTGAATCCTTTCATGTTCAATTGAGATAAGTCTTCTCTTAATTCAATCAATATGTCTATGTGTTGGTTGACTATATCTTGTGCTTGTCTTGATTTTAACATGCTAGGCTAGATCTATCTTGTGCTTGCTTGGATCTAATTAAACCTAGATGTTAATTATGTGTTGATTACTTGTTTATGGTTGTATTGGATGAATGATTTCAATGTTAGACTTAAGAAAACTGGCAGATCTCCATTGTGTAACATGCTTGAACATCTTAGGAATCATGAACCGATGTGTACTAGGTTTTATTGGTTGTATTTAATGCATGAGTAAATTCTAATGATCCCATGTTAGGAGCTTCTTAGCCGGCTCGACATAGGAGTGAAGTAGGCGCTCATAGGATTGGGGAAGTAAGTACGCCACCCCATGAATGGTATTAAGGAATACAATCCATCATCCACGCAACTATAACAAGTAATTAACGTGTAAAAGATATCTAGGGAGTAGTGAAATATAAGTAAACACATTTCTCCCACATATTGCTCACAACTCTAGTTTAATATAGTTTATTTTCATTTTTAGTATTTTATTTTGATTGCATCTCTAGTATTGGGTTAGTTGAATAGCAACTAATTCCGCCCAACTCCTTCAAAACCGAGATATTTACTTGCTTTCTAGAAAATATAAAAATACAAAAAAGAATCATCCCTCATCTCTAGACCTAGTCTTTAGGTTTTCTAATCCTAGCGACACTATTCCTAGCTGAACGATCAATCCCCCGGTACTTGTCATTATACTATACTACATCGATCAGGTACACTGCCTGGTGGGGGTTGTAAGCTTCTCGAGATCCCTCGAGAGGTAAAGCCTGGTGCAATCCCTACGCATCAATGGTTGTTGATGGTTTTATGTTTGTTGATGGGTGAAACAATGTTTGAAAGTTTTTGTAAGTTGGATAAACTTTTTTGTAAGTATCTGATGTATGATAAACCAAATGGGTTTGTCACTAGACAATGGTATGTAATTAGCTAATGTAGGATGAACCATATGGGTTTATCCGTAGACAATGCTATGTAGTAAACTATGTAGGTTAACATTTTTGTACGAAAGCGGCTTATACGGCCTTATAACTAGTTAATTGGGGATTTAAACCCTTAAGTGTAAATGTTATCAATCCATCCCTGCACTCTCATATCTAGCAATACAAATCCACCTGCAGTAACGTTTTCTTAGCAACAGAAACTTTTGATTTTGATAACTTTTGATTAACATGATACAAAATATATCACAAGTTCTTGTTAATGACCACAACAATCAAAATATTGTAACAATTAATGAGAAAATTTAGCAATGACAAAGTACGGGTATTAAAATTAAACATATTCCATGAATACTTGAAATGAAAAATTACAAAATACTGGTAACAAAAGGTACAAATTCTTAAATTTTACTAATCTAAAGGATTACAACATGTTTATTCATAAAGTCAAATAAAGTAGTACAAAAGGATTACAATGTTTATTCAAATTACTTCCTAACTCAACTAATACATTTTCTTTTTACCCTTCCCTTTTGAATAAACTTTGGGCATTTTTTGTTCCCATGGTTTTATAGCCTTGTCTTCACAAGTCTTAGCATTGGGCAGGCCTAGCACCTGAACCCTCTCATCAAAAAGCTCTTTGGCAGTCTTTTTTGGAGTTTTAACCTTCCTAGCATCTTCCTTTTTGTGCCTGATCCAGAATATCCCTTTGGAAAGTAGTATGCCCATGTATTTGGAGGACCTTCAGAACTGCTTGATATGTGAAATGAAATTGAGTCACTGCTGTCAATTTTAATGATTTTTGCAAAATATATATATATATATATATATATATATATATATATATATATATATATATATATATATATATATATATATATATATATATATATATAAAGGGGTTAAACTAGGATTTGTGATTTGAGAAACACATGGAAACGAGTATAAAAAGGGGATATGGGAAAACCAAACTACCTATGTTTAATGCAGGAAAGGATTGATGTTTTCCACTGGTGGCTTGAACCTTTTCAACATCTTCGGGCCAATCATGATCCATTGGGACGAGCGTTTGCCAGGGATCAATGCTTATATATAACTCTTGACAGAACTATATACATATTAGTCGCCAACAAAGACTAGTCACAATGGAACATGATTGACTTGAAGAAATCTGTAAAATTTCATGATTGACCTGATCCAAATATCCCTTTGGAAAGTAGTCTGAACATGGATTTGCTGCAAAAAACTTAAAAAATATATTAAAATTTTAAAAAATATAGTGTAAATGAAATAAAAGATAATGTTGCAATTAAGGGTGTGTTTGAAACAACCTTTGTTCTTGGAACTCTAATGGCCACATTACCTGGTGGATGGTTGGTTTTAGATCATAAAAAATAATGGAATGCAATAAACTAACATATGTAACCCTTCTAACTTCCCACTACTACTCCTTTTTGTCGTTTCAACTCCCTTTGAGCAAAGGACTGCACCAACCGCATTGCTAGATTGTTGAAAAAACAAAAGAAACAGTATGGGAAGTTAGAATGGAAAGGTATGTTGAAATTCCAGACTCAAAGTAATATAAACAATCTACAAATGTTGAGTAAAGAATAGAGTCTAAGTAACATCACTCATCTTGAATGTGATAATGGAGTGTGGCATGTCATGAACAGTGCACACTATATCATTATTGCATTGATCAGGACAGATCTATCTAACGTTGCAGTACCGTCTAATAACCACACAAACGGTAGTAGACGTTTTCCAAATTAAGCAATGGAACCATCTACAACGCTATATAGAGCGCTCTAATCATTGAGCTTTAAGTTATTAGAAAATAGATTCTTACTATCATTTATATTGCTCCCTTAGATGTGACGAACATACATATTAATTATGTAGATTCTACGACATTAGAGAGCTAATTGTGCATGAATGAAATCATATAAAATTTATATTAACAATGCAATGAACTACCATCCTTTCTACCCTAGCCAACAACAACATATTATTCAGCCTTGAATCTCTAACCTACCTACATGCTGGAAGACGAAGACGCTAAATTCAAGCATCGAACCTACAAATTATACTTGATAATTGTTTCTGTATTTTGGCAAAGAGCAAAGATGAATCATCGATGGATGAAACACCATAACAAGTTTATGTTCATACTTGAAAGTGGTGTATTTGCATCCATCGATGATACTTCTTCCATCTTTGATACTTGGATATTTTAGCCTAACTATTCGCACACACATCCGTCACTTTTCTTCCTTATTCTCTCAATACAAATGCAACATAATTCGTATACCAGATAGTCAACCCAAGCCTAAGATAAAATAAGCTAATCCAAGCAAACCATAATATCCCTTTTGCTCTAATTATTCGCAAAAACAACACAGCATATTCTTCCTTATTCTATCAATACAAATGCAATGCAATTCTTATAACAGATAATCAACCTAAGCCTAAGAATAAATAGCTCTAACGGGGTATTTGGATTATATTAATTAATTTGTGATCTTATCAGCTTTTTGAGATTTGGGATCAAAACCCTATATCCGAGTGAGTTACAACTGTGAGTGTGAGAGAGAAAGAGAGGATTATGTTCAAGTGTTCGAAGTGTGTTTGATAAGAAAGAGAGGATCAAAACCCTAGATCCGAGTGAAGTGTGTTTGAAACCCGGTTCGACTCGGGTGATTCAACCGGTTGTACCGTTCTGGGTGAAAAATGAGTCGATTTAAACCTGGTCAACTTTCTAGGTTGGGTTGAAAACGGGTCAAATTAAACTGGGTCAACCCGCCGGGTTTGAAGAGTCCAGGGTCAACCCGGTTTGTGTTTATTTGGTTGTACTTAATTTGATAGATCTGTTTTTAATTGGTTGTACAATGTGAATAAATCATTGTACTTTTAAGTAATGGATAATGTTTTGAAACCCGGCTCGACCCGGGTGGTTCAACTGGTTGAACCGTTTCGGTCGAAAAATGGGTCGATTTAAACTGGGTCAACTTGCTAGGTTGGGTCGAAAACGGGTCAAATTAAACCGGTTTAACCCTTCGGGTTTGAAGCGCCCCGAGTTAACCCGGTATGTGATTTGTATTAATTGTTTTATTTGGTTGTATTTAATTTGGTAGATACGTTTTTAATTGGTTGTAAAAACCGAAACCAAATGCTTGGTTTGTCGTTTTCTCGGGTTATACAAATTTACAAATTATTATATATCATAAACACAAAATTATTATATATCATAGTTTTGTAATATCATTTTCTTAAGATCCTATGTTCAAGATCGAGATCCTATAAGATCTTAAGCTTTCAAAGATCCTATGTAATATCCGGATCATTTTTGCTTTGTAGTATCGTAAAATCATAGTGGTGGGCCCCTCGGTATGAAAGATTCATACCTTACTCTTTTGAAGTATTTAGAGTATGGAGGATTTCTATCATTCATTACCATAGTTGTGGGCCCTCTCATATTAAACAAACAGATATACCAAATTACTTAAAAGTACAATGATTTATTCACATTGTACAACCAATTAAAAACATATCTACCAAAATAAATACAACCAATTAAAACACAAACCGGGTTGACCCGGGACGCTTCAAACCCGGCGGGTTGACCCGGTTTAATTTGACCCATTTCCGACCCAACCTAGCAAGTTGACCCGGTTTAAATCGACCCATTTTTCGACCGGAACGGTTCAACCGGTTGAACCACCCGGGTCGAACCGTGTTTCAAAACATTATCCTTTACTTAAAAATGATTTGTTCACATTGTACAACCAATTAAAAACAGATCTATCAAATTAAGTACAACCAAATAAGCACAAACCGGATTGACCCGGGACTCTTCAAACCCGGCGGGTTGACCCAGTTTAATTTGACGCGTTTTCAACCCAACCTAGCAAGTTGACCAGGTTTGAATCGACTCATTTTTCACCCAAAACGGTTCAACCAGTTGAACCACCCGAGTCGAACCGGGTTTCAAAACATTATGTTTAATTCCCAAATCTTCAAACTTTTATTATTTTTCGCTTATAACCTATAATTTTTTTTATCAATAAACTATCTACCGCTATAAAAAATCTCGTTGCTATGAAAAAATTGTACAAAAATGTAATAAACATTTCATAACAATTTAATACAGAGGAAAACATTCAGAAAAGCTAAGAACATATGAAAACGAGCGAAAGTTTCCGAAAACATTCAAAATGGATGAAATCGGCCGAAAAGGGTCGCAATCGGTCGTAGTCGGACTAAACGGTCTAAATCCTTCGAAATCTGCCAAAAATTGTCAACGTCGGTCGAAAACTAGCGACATCAATCAAAATCGATTGAAAACGGTCAAAAAGGGACGAAAAACGTTACAAACGGATGAAAATGTTAAAAAAATACAAAACGTATAAAATGTTGTATAGTATTTGTCTTAGTTTACAAAATCCAATGCACAAGACCCATGACCCATGTTAATTACCCATTTTCGATCACCAATCATGTATTGGTCGATAACATATATGACATGTCACTACAACCCAATATTAATGCACATGACCTGTTACCCAAGTTAATTACCCCATGATCAATAGTCATGGACGTGACGACCAGTGATAACCTAATGCATATGACCCATATGATGTCAAATACCCATTATTGAATGTGACCAATGATAACCTAATGCATATGACCCATGATCCATGTGAATTATAGCCATTATCACCGGTCATCCATGAACTCGGTTTGAGCTTGATCACTCGAAAAGCTCGGTTTATTTGTAAAGGTGTGTTGTCTTACACAAATTAAAATTGAAATACAATCGCTCGTTTTTTGCTTACAAGGATCGGGTTCTTATACGATCTTAAGCTTTCAAAGATCCTACATAAGATCCGGATCATTTTTGCTTTGCAGTATCATAAAATCGTAAAATCCTAAGATCAGGATCGGGATCCTGACAACCATGCTCGATACATTTATATGTAACTATTTACACTTAGTACGCTTACATACGATATATATATATATATATATATATATATATATATATATATATATATATATATATATATATATATATATATATATATATATATATATCTACATTATATATAACAGGAGGCATTTGAAGGATAATGCCACGTCAATGCCCAGTCAATCATTTTCAGCCATGTCATCAAGCAACACATGCCACCTAAGCAATTATTTTCGAAATAACATTGCAAAAATGACACTTACATGGCTCGAACCATGGTTCTCTGAAAGAAAAGCATGTATATTAACCACTGAAGCACAATTTTATTTTGTTAACATTCTGCAAGCCTAAAGTTATATACGAAATATGTATTGAATTTTTTTTAAAAAAAATGAAACCCTAATATTAGCATGATAAGGCATTTACTCAATTTATACAGGATCTCTTTTATTCCTAACCTTAATCAAATATACCTAATAGAATCACAGTTTATTCATCATATACGTTTTCAAAACCCTAATATCCTCTTTTTTTCTTCACAATTTCCTCTAATGATTCTGACTTTTTATGTTTGCAGCAAACAAACTGCATGGATGCTTAATTAATTACAAGGAGTCGGCCAGATGGTGATTTCTGAATATCAAGGGGAGAGCATGATCTTGCAGCAGCCTTCTTAAGATGATGATTAATAGTATTTGTGTTTGATGAATTTATTATTGTATTTTGATCGTTAAGGCTAAATGTTCATGGGTATTCTATCTTCAAGATGTTATTGTTAGTTCTTAAGTTTTATTCATGTATTGTAGGTTGATATCGGTACTTTAAGAGATAAACAAATTGGTGACTAGCTTCCAATCACATAACTCAAGGAAAGCGAAAGGGTGGTGCTCTAATTTTTACAATGTTACTGCCATTGTTAGAGCAGGCATTCTTGGTCTCGCTCATGCCACTACTTAACTTGGATATTGGATGGTCAATTGCAGGAAAATATAAACACTATATTATCAATATCCATTCATGTAAATTGTTTTGATGTATGTAACAAGACTATGGAATCAAAGTTTTATCCCGAGGCAATTGAGATTTACATTGTTGCTATAGCACTTCGTGATGATGATGTTATTTATTATTTCAACAGGTGATTGACTTATCTACTCAAGTAATTGGAATTCACGTCTTATATTTAATATTTTTGTTACATTGTGTTTAAGTCACAAGAACGTTTAGGAAAAATGCAATGAATGTGACATAAGCTGAGATATCCACAGCAATGGGAATGGCTCAAAACATTTTTTATGTAATGGAATTGGGAACCCTGTGGATTCAAAAGTTATAGATTTAGTTATGCAAAGAATCGGGTTAGTGCACTTAAACTACCACTTATGTATTACCAAAAGGCGGAGAATGATGATCAAAACACGAGTAGTCTTGGTGGTGAAGTTTTGGTTTCACTTGGTAGTTTATTAGAAAGAAACTTTTACCATTTGGTATGTTTATGTATCTGATAGACCAAGTTTTTTTCTTATTTTTTTATAACGCGCTTCATTTGAAATACTTAAACTCTATTTCTAAGATGAAAATAATAGTTTATGTTCCGAGCAGGATATGCTTCGACCATCAACTGGAGCTTCAATGCAAATCCCATTATAAGTGGATTTTGTCTGTGGAGGTGAGAGACATTCTTTAGACTTGATCGTTGGATTTACAAACTATATAACCTGCCATATTATTTACCTTTTATCATTTATATTTTATATCGTTTATAAAGTTTAGTCTCTTAAATAACATCAATACGGATGTTTGTGAGATTTTAGAATACCACGTATTTGAACACAAATACTTCAGTTTAGGTTACTATGTGTTGCGCAGATTGGGCTTATAACCTATGGAGTATGTTATAAGAAGGCACACTCATACTATTTGAGAAAAAGTTGTGATATCACTCCTTGTGAGTATCATTGTGCATAGGTTACTTTGGATGTATATATAATATAAATAGTATAAATGTGGCTTATAGAGTGATTGTATAAGTGGGTGCAGCTGATATGGAGCTTAAAAGACTGGTTTTGTACATGATAGTCAATTCGTAATCCAATCTATGGAGCTGAGTACTATCCTTCATGGTAATTATATTTTTGTCCAGTTGAGAAGTCTATGGAGTGAAGGATAACATATTCCTGAAATCCCTGAAGATAAAGTTCCAGATTTAAATTCCTGTTTGTTATAATATCATCAGTTGCAGGTTATAAATTGCTTATATCTAGAAAATGCCGCCGTGTTATTGTCACCGAATCATTATAAGCTATTTTAAAGCAAGCTAAAAATAACGATGACAAGTCACCTCCTGGAGGAAATAAGGAAAAACCTTTTCTGAAGTTGGTTCTAAATATCATGATCTTGGATAAAAGTTTGATCAAGAGGTACGTTGAGTCAAAGCCTAAACCATTTCAAATCCGATAGAGAGAGGGTTGTAGCAGTTTTGTAGTGTAGTTTTTTGGACAAATTTATGTTTATATTTGATTTTCATATTGTTGTTGATAAAAAGGTTAGAAATTTACTGATGTTAGTGTTAATTGCAGGTTTGATCCAGGATTCGGCTATTGTACGTTCTCCACCAAGAGTGGTGACTAGATGGCCAGCTTGAAGGACTATGTCACCAAAATGAAGGAGGGTCAATAAGACATCTATTACATCACTGGTGAAAGCAAGAAGGCTGTTGAGAACTCGCCATTCCTTGAGAAGCTCAATAAGAAGGGTTATGAAATTTTGTACATGGTTGACGCCGTTGGACACTTTTGTTTTTGATATGTGAGATTTAAGAAATAAAATGATGATTATTCATGTAAACTATGTGCAGGTAATGCTAAATATTCGGAGAGGAGGATTCATCAAGTAAACTCATTTGGGGATTCAAAGGTGCGTTGATGATCCAGTCCATGAATACTCATTCTTATCGTCAAGTTCGATATTTAAAAAGTTACAAATGTGCCAGGGTCCAAGTGAAGAAGATGAAGAAATTAAAGTGAAGTCAATCAGAAAAGTATGGCGGGTGTTTCAACTTTCCAGTATTCAAGAAGAGATATGGAGAGTTTGATTACTTGACACCCAAATTCAAAATCAGATAAACCCTATTTACAATCCAAGCAATGGCTCAGTCCAACAATGTATGCTCATCTTTTATTCAATTCTAATTAGGCTTTTCATATTCAAATGATTTCATTCCTAGAGGAGTATTTTGTTTGATTAGTGTTTTAGTTTTTAATTAATAATCTACGAAGTTGATTTATTTTGATATAAATACATATGGCCTCCTGAGTTACCATGTGCTTATTTGTCACCAACATATGCTCCTTCTTCTGTATGCAGGAACGGATGTTCAACTGTCATACGGTTCTATACAGAAAGCAAAGTAAACTCAGAAAATTTCAAAAATCTGCCGGCTAACAAGGTACCGCTTCGTCTATCATTTTCAAACAGTTATAGGTACTACATGTTTATTTTTTCTATAAGAAAATAATGTTATGAGAAAAGTTTAATTATGCATTGTATATTAAGGGCGAGAATGTGATATTGATCTCAAACCACCAAACCAAAGCAGATCCCTTCTAGAAACTACAAGTCCTTATATCTCTGAGAACACAGTAAGCTTTTCCTTATAGAATCACTTATAGCATGACTATTTTATGTGTGTGTGTGTAGACTTGTGAGAGAAAAAGATGAACAACCCGTTGAGAGATAGGCCAATAGCATAATCACTTAAACTTTTTAATTATATGAATGAGGTAGTTTTGATGATGGAGAAGCTACACTTTGCAATAAGGTGTATCATGCGGCAGCTCATTAGCACATTGCATTGCGGATTCACTTGAAAATATCATACATTCAGTATTTTTTCTTATTTGATTCAGTAAGTTGTTAGTACAGTGGATTAACGGGTCAAAATTGTTGCTATTAGAGTTTGCCAAACACCCCTTTAAGTGGTCACAGTAGGTTAACGAGTCAAATTTGTTGCTATTAGAGTTTTCCAAACACCCCTTTAAGTGGTCACAGTTGGTTAACGGGTCAAAATTGTTGCTGTTATAGTTAGCCAAACACCCCTTGGTCGTAAACAGTCTTATATCTTGGTTAGGCGGCGTATACCCATTTACCTGTTTTCATGGAACCTTATGTGTATACCCGTTTTCAAGTAAAGATTTTATAACAGATATTGCCAGAATGGTCAACAGATAATTAGATACAAAAGATACAGTACCAACATTTTTCAATGTTTGTAACCATGTGAGTTTCTTTCTAATTTCTAGCATAAATTACATCCTATTTAACATAAACCCCAAAAAAGATGTAACAATCAGTTTGATAAGAAAATAGAATAGCTCTAAAAACCAAAATAAAATTAGAAACGTTAATCATCTGTACCAAATAATTGCCTAATCAATCCACAGCACCAAATAATGGCCTAATCAATCTACAAAAGCAAAATATGCTTAAAAAACTACCAGATTTTGGTACAAAAAATCAGCAAACTTTCCAGACAGAACTCATTCGATTCTCATGTACTTCTTAGCCTCTTCGATGCTTAAGTCCATGGGTTCCGATTGGTCACACAGACCATAGGCTCAAGCATTGGTACAACCATATATGCTTGATGGCCTACAACATTCACCCCACCAGCCTGACCCGCCGCAGATGTTGGCTCAGTTAGCCCAGACCCACCAATGCCTGATCCGTCAAGGTTAACCGTATCCGCTTGACAAGCCACACCATTAGCTTGACCGGCCTGACTCGCCACAGATCCTGACCCACTTGGCTCAAAGACACCAACCTCAATACCAATACCTGACCCATTAGGGTTAGCCACACCCGATTGGTGATGGTTATGTTGGTTACCTTTTGTTTCGGCTGGTATTCGAGGCATTGAGGTTTCCCGGAGATAATGGCATTTAACCAATGCATTTTGGGTGGCTTTCGTTCAGACCCGGAAGTACCTTCTCTAACAGGAGCACCAGTTGAGTTTGCAAGTTGAAGTAGCTTCAGAGTATGATAATTCACTTTAACCTACATTAGTTGTTTCGGAGCAAAACAGGCCTAATAGCAAACATACTAGCATGATTCTCATTTATTTAATTTAGGCCAAAACGGATTCAAAGTTAATGTAATTATCAAGGGAAGTAACTGTTCAGAGAATGCGACATAATTGCAGATATTGTGACTTTAAAGAAGAGGATACGTCCCACATGGCTGCAATCGTAACGAGCTTATGAGCTTAGTTCACTAAATGAACAAAAAAATACAACTGCAATGAGATGGCCAGGTCGATTTGTGCCCGTTGGTGTTATTGCTGTAACAAGATGCTTAAAATCTGTGTGCATATATGTGCACGTTTACTGCTAAAAATTTTCCTACCATCCTTTTTTTGGTAGTTTATTAACTTGAAAATACTAATACTGGTTCAGGTGTACAACTAATTCTCATCTATTTAATTTTGGTAGTTTATTAACTTGAAAATACATACAGGTAACTAAAAGGCATCTACACTATTTGTGGTTGTATCAGTTGCTTCTAACATCTTAGGAGGTCCTGTGAACGTTTTTTGGGGTGTTAGTCGCTGGTAACACTCGATTTGCTATGAAAGTATGTGATGTCTAATTTCTTTTCATTGTGCATATAAGTTTAAATACAAAATATAAAATTAGAGAAAGTTAGATAACTATTTGAACAACTTAAAAATCATAAATATTATGTGGACATGAGAACATGGTGTTCACCATGTGACAGTCCTGAAAAAGTAGTATCAACTGAATTTTTTAATTCTTAAACTTTTTTTAATATTATAGTTTCATTTACACACTGAATGCTTATGTGACATATATTAATTTTTGGTACCTTACAGGAATAACTGAAGCGCACATATTTGTCTTAAGGATAGCTGAATTAGCAGTTTTGTGTGCAACATGCATAAGGTATTTACCATCACAATTCAGCTTATCAGCCATTCAGTTAAGTGTCACGACGGGTGAACTTTGATACGAGTCAGTCTATTGTGAGTGACTTTAATAATTTTATTATGTTATGGATATTAATTTGATAAGAATCATAAGTGAGTGACAGTTTTTACTTAAAAAATGAATAAAAAAAAATAATTTGGACAGGTTTCGGTGTTTCTTCATGTTGTTGGTTTTTAGTCTTATTGTTATAAGGTATGAAGACAAGAGTTGTGCTGCCATAGTACGCATCTTTTTTGCCCTGCCAATATCTGCTACTTTGGTTGATGACTTTGCAGGATATTAGATGCGCTTGAGTAGATTCGAACATGGTATGGCATACCTCGATAATTAATGAATTATGTTGTGCACATTAAACTTTTCATTTAAATGATGTTTTGATTGCTGCGGCTTTGTATGTTTTAGGTAGATGCTCTGGCAACAAAGCGTGGGAAGGAAGGGGGCCGGATGGGTTGTTGAGCGGCTTTTGAATTAGGTTAGCAAAATCTACAGAACTATGTTGTTAAGCTCGCTCATTTTGTTCAAGATTATTACTTCTACTGAAAGGTTTTTTCCCCCTAAACTTAATGTACCTGAGAAGTAAAAATGATTATTTGATGAAAAGGGGTTTTCATTAGTTATAGAAGCCAAAAACCAAAGAATGACAAAGATAAGTGACTAAGCTTCACCTAAGGAAAAAGAAGATGAACGGAAGTAATGCATTAGTTTACTTGATAGTGTCTGAAATTATAGAAATGACGGACACGTTTCTTGAATGATTATATATAGATTCTGGAAATAAGTTGAGAAAAAATCTAATGTCATGTTAGTAATAGCATTTACGAACATTAGTGCTCGCAAAATGGGTGGGTCAAACGGGTTGGGTAATGTGTGAATAGATAATTTTTAAAAGATTCTTAATTCTTTGTTTCCTAGGATGGAAAGTGATCTACATTGGTGTTTAACTGGAATTGGATGAAGATATATGGTATCAAAGAGGAATATGGTAGTCGTTTTAGCACTATGATACAAGTACTGAGAGGGTATTTTATACATAGTTGTTCTTTATCTTTTTATTTTATTTTTCATCTACGATAATAGATAAATTAGTTCAGTATTACAAACAGTAAAGCAAAGTTTTAGAAGCCCAATATATTTTACGTGCCAATATCATTGTTTTTTTATTTATTAATATCATGAGATAATATCTTAGTTAGAAACAACTATGGTAGCTACGAAAAAAATCATTCAACAGTCTATGTCTATTGATTCTTTTTCTATTAAGGAACATCAAGGTACATAGTGTTAGAATATGTTTTAGCTACCTTGAAGTTGTATTAATCATTTTTGTAGCTTTGAGAGGTTATATAAGTTCTAATTGTTTAGGAAAAACATACAACTAATATACGATCAAAATTACTTATTAAGACTGCTCATATATGTATTGTTGTTTGATATAAACGGTTTTGAATAAGTAGTTTCAAGTTGCTTATATGTATGCTTTAAATGCTCTTAAATCTATTATTATCCTTGTGAACTACACTTTCGTATGTATGATAATGTTGACTGACTTCAGTGGCTGAAGTGGAAGACATTGAGGGACTAAACTGGAAGACGTTGAGGACATTGTGTGAGCTCAGTCGCTGTAGTGAAAGACGCCGAAGTTGTTGGTTTTTTCCAGGACTGACTGATGTAGGCTTTGAACATGATTACACGCTGAAGTGGTGTAGGCTTAGTTTAAAACACAAAATACATACATCTGGAAATTTTGTTCATTCAATGCACACTTTATATTTTGACTAATTTTACCAATAATCTAATCAATTGCACTAGAAAGCTAAGTGCACTATAAATAGTTATTACAAACCTATTAAAAGTTAAATTTAAACGACAGATGGTTTCAGTATGACAGATCAAATGGTGAATGTGAAGAGGCGCAAACACTATCTCCAAGAAAAATGGACTTGAGGAGAGAAGCAGAAAGATCAAATGGAAATGCAACCCAAAAGGTGGCAGAAAACATTGATATTAGTACCAAGCGATGTACTGGCATTGAACGCCTTTTATGGACAAACCAAAAGCCTTTCAGAAGAGTATCTAAAACATGTGTAGTGCTCAAGGTTTTTTCTCCATTTTCATGTACAGTCATAATCTTTGGTTAAATGGGATATACAAACACATGCATTTGACAAAGGAATATACAAACGCAAAAACAACTACGATCGTTTCAAACAATAAACAACCAATTTAACATTCCCTTACAAAGATATGAAAAAAAAGCTACATAATACTAAAAATTTTAAAATAACAAAACAAATCTTCTTCTTTAAAAAAATGTAGGTCAAGCTCGCCTTTTCTTAAAATTTTGAAAACATAAACTAATATCATAACAAAATTAAACAAACTCAACGTCCTTAAAAATAATTTTCCATTAACTAACACCATAAAGTTACAAAAAAATTTAAAAATAACAAAACAAATCTTCTTTTCCTAAAATGCAAAAAGATAATTAAAATGTACATCAAGATCCCCTTTTTCTTAATTTTTTTTAAAGGTAAGCCAATACCGCAACAAAATTAAATAAAATCAACATTCTTTTAAAATAATTTTCCGTTAACTGACACCATAAAAATAATAATTATAAGTCATGCCCGCCTATCGGGGGGCTTCGACATCTAGTATATATATATATATATATATATATATATATATATATATATATATATATATATATATATATATATATATATATATATATATATATGTATATATATATACACACACACACACACACATACACACACACACACACACACACACACACACACATATATATATATATATATATATATATATATATATATATATATATATATATATATATAAACATATGCTATATCACTTACAAGCTCGAAAACGCAACAATAACTCGAGTTGAACTTTTATAAGGTCGGCTCATTTCCGCCTCTTATAAAAGCAAAAAATTAAGATGCTTCATGTGTTAAATTTATATGTAATATTTTACATGTCCCCTCACTTAATTGCCTAAAATAAAATTTCCCTTTTAACTTTTCCAAAGAGTCCGCCTAAATTTTTTCCCCAAATTTAAATTGCCCCTCCACTTAATTTTATTGAACCCGCCAATGTTTTTCAATACTCCATCCCAAATATATATCCACCAAAACTAGATCTGGTCTTCTTCTATCTCCTCAACACTCTCCTCACCAAAACACACACACACACAGTGTGCGCAAGTCTGGTGATGATAGGACAGGCGTATGAACAGTACGAGAGATTTACAGGGTCACCTAGTAAGGTTTTAAATGTAAACTTATGATATTTCATGTCTAAAATCATACCATATCTTTTTAATTCTCTCATGTAGCATAAATGTTTCGATTCCTGGATTTGGGGTCTCAATTACAATGGCGGTGATGGTTGCGACTGATAATATATGGCGGTGGCAGTATTCAGCTCACTATTACAAATAAAAGGTGCAGAATCGATTGTAAGAAAGCCAAAAATCGGAAAAAGACCAATATCTGACTATCAAAAAATATAGTTGTTTCTAATCAAGTAATCACGTTGGTCTATTTGATTTTTTCAGCTTATCTTTTCCATTTTTAGTTGAGTGGTTGGGACAAAGTTAATTGTACCTTTGTAATCCATTCCTAGAGTTTTAGCTATACCTTATTGATGCGTAGGGATTGCACCAGGCTTTACCTCTCGAGGGATCTCGAGAAGCTTACAACCCCCACCAGGCAGTGTACCTGATCGATGTAGTATAGTATAATGACAAGTACCGGGGGATTGATCGTTCAGCTAGGAATAGTGTCGCTAGGATTAGAAAGCCTAAAGACTAGGTCTAGAGATGAGGGATGATTCTTTTTGTATTTTTATATTTTTTAGAAAGCATGTAAAAATCTCGGGTCTTGATGGAGTTGGGCGGAATTAGTTGCTAGTCAACTAACCCAATACTAAAGATGCAATCAAAATAAAATACAAGAAATGAAAACAAACTATATTAAACTAAAGTTGTGAGCAATATGTGGGAGAATTGAGTTTACTTAGATTTCACTACTCCCTAGATATCTTTTACACATTAATTACTTGTTATAGTTGCGTGGATGACGGATTTTATTCCTTAATACCATTCATGGGGTGGCGTACTTACTTCCCCAATCCTATGAGTGCCTACTTCATTCCTATGTCGAGCCGGCTAAGAAGCTCCTATCATGGGATCATTAGAATTTACTCATGCATTAAATACAACCAATAAAACCTAGTACACATCGGTTCATGTTTCCTAAGATGTTCAAGCATGTTACACAATGGAGATCTGCCTGTTTTCTTAAGCCTAACATTGAAATCATTCATCCAATACAACCATAAACAAGTAATCAACACATAATTAACATCTAGGTTTCATTAGATCCAAGCAAATACAAGATAAATCTAGCCCAGCATGTTGAAATCAAGACAAGTAAAAGATATAATCCACCAACACATAGACATATTGATTGAATTAAGAGAAGACTTATCTCAATAGAACATGGAAGGATTCAAGGGGTGAAAACCCTTGAAAACACTGTAAAATGTGACATAGGGTTTACAAAGTTTGGCCCTAGTTTCTCCACACCAGTTCCTCTCTAATGAATGAAAAATAGAAAACTATATATAGAGTTTAGAAGGTGACGGCGTCAAGAACAAATGTCTGACGCCGTAATCTCGCCGCCAAATAGTTCCTCGGACTGCCTAGATCTGAGTCTGACGCCGTCATGTGTAGACCTTATGCAGGCCGTCACAAAATTTAGTCTTGACGCCCTTGTTGTGATGCCGTCAGGTTTGCACTAGGTCGTCACCACTTTTACTCTTGACGCCGTCAGGGTCTTCCTCTTAACGCCGTCAGGTACTGTTCTCAGCATGGAAAATTAAGTCTTTGGCGTTTTCTTCACTTTTATGCTCCAAAAACGTCCGAATTGCTTCCTTTTCCAGATTTCTCTCCCAAAGTACCTAAAATCACAAAAGGAACGATTTGTGGCAATATTTGATCAAATAAATTTCATTCCGGGCTTAAATGACCCCCTAAAAGTGGTTCATTTTTCGCCTCATCATATACCCTTACACTTGAGATTTGCTTGTCCTCAAGCAAATGCGCTTTTATTCTAATCAAAATACAAGTTAGGGGTCATTTAACACTAATATAAAAGTAATTACAATAAATAATCGTTCCACTAAAGACCAAAGACAAGCACGGAGGTCATACACTAGCACCTCACAAATAGTGTTTAGATACTCACATCTCTCGGGTGTAATAAAGTAATATCACATTATGGAAACGGAAAATATCTCTCACTACCTGTCATAGCAAAATAGATTACCATAGGCTTGGGAAAGGATCAAACCTCCACCACATGGCGTAAGCACCTAGGATAAACTATCAAAGAGGTCTTTTAAAGGGTTGTAACGTTAGGTGTAGGGATATGGAATACACGGTTTTGTTGGATATAGGCATTCTTTACTGGTGGCGAGTTAACAATCTTGGTTAATTACATGTACAATATGGCGTTGCTAAGCAAAGACTAGACTCGACTTAAGCTAATAAATCAAAAATAACAAAAACATAAAATAAACATAGAATGAAACGGGATGGTAGTCTGTATTTTTTTTCTCTTTTCTTTTCCTATTTTTTTTTCTTTTTCTTTATTTTTTCGATTTTTTTTTTTTTTTTTTTTTTTTTTTTTTTTTTTTTTTTTTTTTTGCATACACTCTTACCCTACCATCCAAAATAATACATCATAGGGAATGAAAATTCCCCTTACACTTGAATTTTTACATACTTTACAATAAACTAATCTAGTGACTCGAATTAAGAAAATCAAAACACTTGGAGTACTTTTAAGATTAACGCACATACGGGGGTAATATATGATGTTCTTCCCCATTACTCCATAAATAAGTACTTTACCCATGAGTCCCAATCGTCCAAAAACAATATGTACAAGGATATGACTCGACTTAGCAACTATGTAATCAATTAGATAGTTAACTTAGGGTTTAACAAATAACATGAGTGCATACACGGAAGGCTAAGGCGATTTGGGTGTACATTTAAGTAGGGTGTAACAAATTCTTCCTTTAAGTAAAATGCTTAAAGTTAGAAACGAAAAGATAGGCTCGGAGGGGTGTACTAGGGGTTTCGTGTACTAAAAATGAGTACAACGATAAGGTGTGGGAAAAATTAATTGACTTAACTAGCCAAGTAATATGACTTAAATGGTCAAGTAATTATGATACGGGTTTAACACAAGGGTGATCCTAATGCCTCTTATCATGTAGTAAATCCTACTACACGAATGTAGTCTCACTAGCGGTCTCGGGATGCATCACTAACGCAAGTTCTAGAATCTAAATGCTACCGGTACACTCATAAGCACTAATAGTAAATGCTTTTCCTATCAAATCTAAAGGCGAACCTCACATATTTGGGTGGAAAATTTTTCTGAATGATATGGTTATGTGCTAGTCATACGACTCATATCCATGAGACGCTTGCTATGGCTAAAGTGTCACTCCTAAATGTTGTAAAAAAAATTAAATTTGGCGCTAAAATTGCACTAACAAGTATTTCTCATAGTTTTATTACATATCTACTATTAAACAAACAAACTCAAGCGAAAGTGTATCTGTAAGGTATCATCATTTTAACCTCCCCTTACACTTAGGATGAACATTGTCCCCAATGTTCAAGTAAAGAATGTAAAAGTGAAATAAGCAAAACGAATGAAATCAAATACTCCCCTGATTCGCTCGGTATGGATAATAAGGTGGCCAGGTTAGATCTTCCTCCAAGAAAATGAACAATCAAAGCTTCCTTTCCAGAATAATAATCATCTTCTTGTCATACATAACCTGTAAATCCTGAGAAAACAGACAAGGCAACCTCGCATAAAATCGGTGGCAATCTACATATGCTAATAAATCCTAGAAAACAAAATAAGATATAATGCTTGTGGAATGAAGTTTGCAGATTTCCTGGAGATTATAAAACTAATAATTCAACAAAAACTTTAAGACTCCGTTAGAAAAACAAAACTGGTAAAATTTCCAGATTTTTACACGTGACGCCGTCAAGAGTAAACTCGTGACACCGTCAGAAGTGACCTTCAGAAATTCTTATGTTAAGTTTCCGGAAAATTTCTGGAAAAACTTGGTCCTACTTCCTGGAAAATCCTGCAAAACATCATTATGACTCGATACAAGCATTTGACTTTAACAAATACGAATATACATGTTCACTTAATATTGTGGAGAAGTATGATCGGTTTGTTTCTTAAAAATATATTTGGGGTTTCCCCTTACACTTATCTTTTGCAAAAATACCTTTGGATGAAGTTAAGACTAAGTCAAACAACAAAATAAAGTATTTCCACTATTTAATTTTGAAACATGATCTACCAACAATAAAAATAACGCATGCATACAGAAGCAAATAACAAACAAACAAAAATAAAAATCACACACAACGAAGAATGACACCATAAGCACATTCCATTATTACTAATTAACGTAAGCATAAAGATAAAAATAAAATTATCCAAGGCCAACAGAGGTCACAACCTAAACTATTACAATCCCAATTGTTTCAAATTACATCATCATCAATAAATTGTTCAAACATAATAGACATCAGGACAGATCACTGGGGAGGAGGATCATAACGGTAGTCATAACCAGGAGGGAGGTGCCCTGTGTACCCGTAGGGAGGGTAGTCCGTCTCACGACCGGGGAATGGGTCAATCTGCAGGTGGGGCTTGAGCTAATCACGGGTGGAGAGGTGCTGCATCTGGCGGATGGTATGATCATACATCCAATCAAAGCGTTGGTCAGTGGTGGTCCGCCACACGTCCACCTGACCCATACAGGCCCCCTAGTGTGCCTGCCAATCTCCCCGACTCATGTGTCGGTAATAATCAGCTGACCCAACCTCATAACCCCCAAACTGATGTTGCTGGGGCGCTCCCTCATCATCATCATCATCATCCTCATCATCATCAGGTCCCCCTGCCACGTACCAGCCATAGGACCCATCCGCCAGCTGCATCACGATGCTCATCTGCCTGAGGGATTTAGCCCTCACTACCCTACAAGCCCCGTAGTCGCTCAAGTATCCCATGATCGGGGGAACAAGTAGATCATAAGATCGAGCCAACCGGGTCACGAACATCCCCCCATACACCTTGTTAATATCCCTCTCCCCCACACTGGTCTTCAAATAGCTAGCTACCCAAAGTGGGATGTTTCAGTAAACATCCGCTGAAAAGATGGTATACAGGTAGAAAAGATCTGAAGCAGTGACACGGTGAGTGGTGCCATGACGCCCCGACAAGCTGTATGTGATGCATCGATGGACTAACCTGACCACGGGGTCCCTAATTGATGCTGCCCCGGTAGTCGAGGTGTACACCCCGTTCCCGATGGTCGGCCAAAAAGTGGCGCACCTCATATCACTCCTAACAGTCTCCCCATGTAACAATCTCTGCATAAAACCTCCCTCAACAGCCTCCTCCCTAGTATACAAACCTATCCTCCATCCAAACTCAGTAACCGAACATGAACAAACCTCCCCTCCTAACCTAAAGTAAATAGTGGTACCCCCATGTCTGTCCTGGCCTCTGCCTGATCAAAGTGGAAGGCCGCAAAGAACTCCCTCACCAACTCACTATACACAGTCTCCCTCATCCTAAACAACCTCTCCCATTGAGGACCCGTGAACCCATCGGTTTTGATCCTCCCCAAAAACGCAGCCTCTAACCCTTGGGACCTCAGAAACGCCCAATCAATCACAGCACCAGCATCAATGTGGTGATTACAAAGCTCTGCATACTTAGTTGTAGCGGCAACATTGTCGAATTCACCCCAACTATGGACCAACTCCCCATAGTTAACTTGTTGGGACCTAGAGGAGCTACCACAGTGTTGTCGAGATCGCTTGCTCATTTTCCTGGAAAAAGATAGAGTGGATGGAAACAATTAGAACGAGAAATTTATTGACTTATGTTGTCAGACACATCTGACGCCGTCAGGAAGGAGATCCTGACGCTGTCAGATCAAGCAGAAATCGAACCATGCAATTACGAGGGAAAAATCAATTTTCAAACTCTTAAGCCATTACCCAAACACTCCTTTAAGCAGAAAACATGGGTGGGGGGTCAAAAAAATCCGTGGTATGAAAGATTTTTCTTAGATTAACGCATGATTCAAGTAGGACAACATCATCAAAGGGTAACCCCATGATTACAAATCACCAAGGGTACGGCATTACAATTTATCACTGATGGGTCAAAAATGGGGTTTTGGATGAAAGGGGTTTTCAAAATTGGTTGAACCTAAGGACAATTGAACGAAAAAGAGTGAGGAAAAACTACTTACCAAGTGGAGATTAGCCACGGAAGATGTCGGATTGGATGATGGTGACTCGGAGGTGGAGCAGCAATTTGGGTGAGATTTGTGGGGTATGAGTTGAAAGTGATGGAGTTTGGGTTATTATTGCTGAGATAGCGAGGTGACGGCGTCAAGAGTTACCATCTGACGCCGTCAGATGCCCGTATCAGGTATAGAAAGAGGTAATTCCACATTTAGTCCCTGTACTTAATGTGAATAGCTAAACACAAGTAGAGACTATGAGTAGCTATCCCATTAGTGAAGTCCACCAGGGTTGAACGTTTCATTACTGTCACGGAAAGAGGTGTGGTTGTAGAAAGGGGTAGGTGAGGTTTTAGTTAAGTTGTAACCGTGGCATTGGGCAACGGTGGGTACCAAGAGGTGTTGTTCCATAGAGGGTCTCAAAACTGTGGTGTTTTTGAGGTGCAACCTCTTCACACCAGGTATAAAACCAAAAGAACGTCTCTTGCACAAATTTGGGAGCGTGGTTCGCAAGCATCCAACAAAAATGTTATAAAATTGCGAATTCTTCTCTTTCTGAGGATGCTCGCAAAAGTAGGAGGTGATTGACGGTGAAGCACTTGGAAAGGATTTCTCGTTATCCTCTTGGTCAAACACCAAAGGAGTTGAAACCTCGAAGACTTTTTCGATTTTTCTTGGTGCATATTTTTCCTTAATCTTCTCTTTGATCCTTGATATGAATTTGTCTGCTAAATCCATAAAAGCATTGCGAGTGCTTTCCATGTGTGCTTCTAAGTGCTGGATTTGTTTTTCCTGATTATTCATGAAGGTTACCATTATCCCTTCGAACTCCTCTTGTCGTGAACGTTCAGGAAAATTATGGTTGATAACCGCATTCCTACGTAAATTAGGATTCCACGCGGTTTCAGTGGTAGGTTTTTCAACTCTCATTAATTCTTGTACCTGCTTCTCGATACTTCCTAATAATTGATCTTGGGTGGCGTGTGCGTAAGCAAGTTTCCCCTTGTTTGAAAACATCGGGTCCTCCTATCCTTCTTCTTCATACTGCGCCAACCCCTCAAGAACTTTCCAGCATTCGTCAATGCTAAGTCTGTTTAGCCTGCCCTTGGCTGCGTAATCTATAGCTCTTCTTGTTTGATAGTTAACTTTATCATAAAAGATTTGAATCTGGAGCCATGGTTCGATGCCATGATGAGGGACTTTTCAGAGTAGGTCTTTGTATCGAGTCCATGCTTCGTAAAAGGTTTCACCTTGATGTTGTTGGAACATCAAGATGTCATTTCTAAGCTTGATAGTTCTCCCCGGTGGGAAAAATTGAGCAAGGAAACGAGTGGTGAGATCATCCCATGTGGTGATGGATCCCGCGGGTAATCGCTCAATCCATTGGCTAGCTTGATCACATAGAGAGAATTGGAATAAGCGTAATCGGGTTGACTCGCTAGTTGTAACATCAAGGTCTTTAGAATCTACAATTTTAAGGAAGTCCTTGAGATGTTGGTTTGGATCTTCGGAACGAAGTCCATGGAATGCACATCCGCTTTGCACCAACCGGATGGTGTCGGATCGCAAGGGGCTCACATTGGCTCCGGTGAGCTCAATGGTGTTTCGATAGCCTTGGTGGCTAGGTCGGGAATACTCTCCTAAGGTTCGGGGCCTAAGAGGTTCTAGTGGTGGGTTTTGTTGTGGTAGGATGACGGGTTCAAAGATGTTCCCATCGTCCATGATGTCGGGTGGTGAAGAGTTACGAACAAAAACACGAAGAAATAAGATAGATTAAAGAGATCATAAAAAATAAAAATAAAATCTTACTAGAAAGGAATCTAGCAAGTAGACCTAATAAAAAGAGATTCTAACCTAGACAATAACTATTCCCCAGGCTGCGGCGCCAAAAACTTGATGCGTAGGGATTGCACCAGGCTCTACCTCTTGAGGGATCTCGAGAAGCTTACAACCCCCACCAGGCAGTGTACCTGATCGATGTAGTATAGCATAATGACAAGTACCGGGGGATTGATCATTCAGCTAGAAATAGTGTCGATAGGATTAGAAAACCTAAAGACTAGGTCTAGAGATGAGGGATGATTCTTTTTGTATTTTTATATTTTTTAGAAAGCAAGTAAAAATCTCAGGTTTTGAAGGAGTTGGGCGGAATTAGTTGCTTGTCAACTAACCCAATACTAAAGATGCAATCAAAATAAAATACTAGAAATGAAAACAAACTATATTAAACTAAAGTTGTGAGCAATATGTGGGAGAATTGTGTTTACTTAGATTTCAGTACTCCCTAGATATCTTTTACACGTTAATTACTTGTTATAGTTGTGTGGATGACGGATTGCATTCCTTAATACCATTCATGGGGTGCTGTACTTACTTCCCCAATCCTATGAGTGCCTACTTCACTCCTATGTCGAGCCGGCTAAGAAGCTCCTAACATGGGATCATTAGAATTTACTCATGCATTAAATACAACCAATAAAACCTAGTACACGTCGGTTCATGTTTCCTAAGACGTTCAAGCATGTTACACAATGGAGATCTGCCAGTTTTCTTAAGCCTAACATTGAAATCATTCATCTAATACAACCATAAACAAGTAATCAACACATAATTAACATCTAGGTTTCATTAGATCCAAGGAAACACAAGATAAATCTAGCCTAGCATATTGAAATCAAGACAAGTAAAAGATATAATCAACCAACACATAGACATATTGATTGAATTAAGAGAAGACTTATCTCAATAGAACATGGAAGGATTCAAGGGGTGAAAACCCATGAAAACACTGTAAAATATGACCTAGGGTTTACAAAGTTTGGCCCTAGTTTCTCCACACCAGTTCCTCTCTAATGAACGAAAAATAGAAAACTATATATAGAGTTTAGAAGGTGACGGTGTCAAGAACAAATGTCTGACGCCGTCATCTCGCCGCCAAATAGTTCCTCGGACTGCCTAGATCTGAGTCTGACGCCGTCATGTGTACACCTTATGCAGGCCATCACAAAATTTAGTCTTGACGCCCTTGTTGTAACGCCGTCAAATTTGCACTAGGTCGTCACCACTTTTACTCTTGACGCCGTCAGGGTCTTCCTCTTGACGCCGTCAGGTACTGTTCTCAGCATGGAAAATTAAGTCTTTGGCGTTTTCTTCACTATTATGCTCCAAAAATGTCCGAATTACTTCCTTTTCCAGATTTCTCTCCCAAAGTACCTAAAATCACAAAAAGAACGATTTATGGCAATATTTGATCAAATAAATTTCATTCCGGGCTTAAATGACCCCCTAAAAGTGGTTCATTTTTCGCCTCATCATATACCCTTACACTTGAGATTTGCTTGTCCTCAAGCAAATGCGCTTTTATTCTAATCAAAATACAAGTTAGGGGTCATTTAACACTAATATAAAAGTAATTACAACAAATAATCGTTCCACTAAAGACCAAAGACAAGCACGGAGGTCATACACTAGCACCTCACAAATAGTGTTTAGATACTCACATCTCTCGGGTGTAATAAAGTAATATCACATTATGGAAACGTAAAATATCTCTCACTACCTGTCATAGCAAAATAGATTACCATAGGCTTGGGAAAGGATCAAACCTCCACCACATGGCGTAAGCACCTAGGATAAACTATCAAAGAGGTCTTTTAAAGGGTTGTAACGTTAGGTGTAGGGATATGGAATACACGGTTTTGTTGGATATAGGCATTCTTTACTGGTGGCGAGTTAACAATCTTGGTTAATTACATGTACAATATGGCGTTGCTAAGCCAAGACTAGACTCGACTTAAGCTAATAAATCAAAAATAACAAAAACATAAAATAAACATAGAATGAAACGGGATGGTAGTCTGTATGTTTTTTCTCTTTTCTTTTCCTTTATTTTTATTTTATTTTATTTTATTTTATTTTATTTTATTTTTTTTGCTTACACTCTTACCCTACCATCCAAAATAATACATCATAGGGAATGAAAATTCCCCTTACACTTGAATTTTTACATACTTTACAGTAAACTAATCTAATGACTCGAATTAAGAAAATCAAAACACTTGGAGTACTTTTAAGATTAACGCACATACGGGGGTAATATATGATGTTCTTCCCCATTACTCCATAAATAAGTACTTTACCCATGAGACCCAATCGTCCCAAAACAATATGTACAAGGATATGACTCGACTTAGCAACCATGTAATCAATTAGATAGTTAACTTAGGGTTTAACAAATAACATGAGTGCATACACGGAAGGCTAAGGCGATTTGGGTGTACATTTAAGTAGGGTGTAACAAATTCTTCCTTTAAGTAAAATGCTTAAAGATAGAAACGAAAAGATAGGCTCGGAGGGGTGTACTAGGGGTTTCGTGTACTAAAAATGAGTACAACGATAAGGTGTGGGAAAAATTAATTGACTTAACTAGCCAAGTAATATGACTTAAGTGGTCAAGTAATTATGATACGGGTTTAACACAAGGGTGATCCTAATGCCTCTTATCATGTAGTAAATCCTACTACACGAATGTAGTCTCACTAGCGGTCTCGGGATGCATCACTAACGCAAGTTCTAGAATCTAAATGCTACCGGTACACTCATAAGCACTAATAGTAAATGCTTTTCCTATCAAATCTAAAGGCGAACCTCACATATTTGGGTGGAAAATTTTTCTGAATGATACGGTTATGTGCTAGTTATACGACTCCTATCCATGAGACGCATTCTATGGCTAAAGTGTCACTCCTAAATGTTCTAAAAAAAATTTAAATTTGGCGCTAAAATTGCACTAACATGTATTTCTCATAGTTTAATTACACATCTACTATTAAACAAACAAACTCAAGCGAAAGTGTATCTGTAAGGTATCATCATTTTACCCTCCCCTTACACTTAGGATGAACATTGTCCCCAATGTTCAAGTAAAGAATGTAAAAGTGAAATAAGCAAAATGAATGAAATCAAATACTCCCCTGATTCGCTCGGTATGGATAATAACGTGGCCAGGTTAGATCTTCCTCCAAGAAAATGAACAATCAAAGCTTCCCTTCCAGAATAATAATCATCTTCTTGTCATACATAACCTGTAAATCCTGAGAAAACAGACAAGGCAACCTCGCATAAAATCGGTGGCAATCTACATATGCTAATAAATCCTAGAAAACAAAATAAGATATAATGCTTGTGGAATGAAGTTTGCAGATTTCCTGGAGATTATAAAACTAATAATTCAACAAAAACTTTAAGACTCCGTTAGAAAAACAAAACTGGTAAAATTTCCAGATTTTTACACGTGACGCCGTCAAGAGTAAACTCGTGACACCGTCAGAAGTGACCTACAGAAATTCTTATGTTAAGTTTCCGGAAAATTTCTGGAAAAACTTGGTCCTACTTTCTGGAAAATCCTGCAAAACATCATTATGACTCGATACAAGCATTTGACTCTAACAAATACGAATATACATGTTCACTTAATATTGTGGAGAATCATGATTGGTTTGTTTCTTAAAAACATATTTGGGGTTTCCCCTTACACTTATCTTTTGCAAAAATACCTTTGGATGAAGTTAAGACTAAGCCAAACAACAAAATAAAGTATTTCCACTATTTAGTTTTGAAACATAATCTACCAACAATAAAAATAACGCATGCATACGCAAGCAAATAACAAACAAACAAAAATAAAAATCACACACAACGAAGAATGACACCATAAGCACATTCCATTATTACTAATTAACGTAAGCATAAAGATAAAAATAAAATTATCCAAGGCCAACAGAGGCCACAACCTAAACTATTACAATCCCAATTGTTTCAAATTACATCATCATTAATAAATTGTTCAAACATAACAGACATCAGGACAGATCACTGGGGAGGAGGACCATAACGGTAGTCATAACCAGGAGGGAGGTGCCCTGTGTACCCGTAGGGAGGGTAGTCCGTCTCACGACCGGGGAATGGGTCAACCTGCAGGTGGGGCTCGAGCTGATCACGGGTGGAGAGGTGCTGCATCTGGTAGATGGTATGATCATACATCCAATAAAAGCGCTGGTCAGTGGTGGTCCGCCACGCGGCCAACTGACCCATACAGGCCCCCTGGTGTGCCTGCCAATCTCCCCGACTCATGTGTCGGTAGTAATCAGCTGACCCAACCTCATAACCCCCGAACTGATGCTGCTGGGGTTCTCCCTCATCATCATCATCATCCTCATCATCATCAGGTTCCCCTGCCATGTACCAGCCATAGGACCCATCCGCCAGCTGCATCACGATGCTTATCTGCCTGAGGGATTTAGCCCTCACTACCCTACAAGCCCCGCAGTCGCTCAAGTATCCCATGATCGGGGGAACAAGTAGATCATAAGATCGAGCCAACCGGGTCACGAACATCCCCCCATACACCTTGTCAATATCCCTCTCCCCTACACTGGTCTTCAAATAGCTGGCTACCCAAAATGGGATGTTGCAGTAAACATCCGCTGAAAAGATGGTATACAGGTAGAAAAGATCTGAAGCAGTGACACGGTGAGTGGTGCTATGACGCCCCGACAAGCTGTATGTGATGCATCTGTGGACTAACCTGAACACGGGGTCCCTAATTGATGCTGCCCCAGTAGTCGAGGTGTACACCCCGTTCCCGATGGTCGGCCAAAAAGTGGTGCACCTCATATCGCTCCTCACAGTCTCCCCATGTAACAATCTCTGCATAAAACCTCCCTCAACAGCCTCCTCCCTAGTATACAAACCTATCCTCCATCCAAACTCAGTAACCGAACATGATCGAAGCTCCCATTGAGGACCCGTGAACCCATCGGTTTGGATCCTCCCCAAAACGCAGCCTCTAACCCTTGGGACCTTAGAAACCCCCAATCAGTCACAGCACCAGCATCAATGTGGTGATTACAAAGCTCCGCATACTTAGTTGTAGCGGCAACATTGTCGAATTCACCCCTACTATGGACCAACTCCCCATAGTTAACTTGTTGGGACCTAGAGGAGCTGCCACAGTGTTGTCGAGATCGCTTGCTCATTTTCCTGGAAAAAGATAGAGTGGACGGAAACAATTAGAACGAGAATTTTATTGACTTATGCTGTCAGACACATCTGACACCGTCAAGAAGGAGATCCTGACGCCGTCAGATCAAGCAGAAATCGAACCATGCAATTACGAAGGAAAAATCAATTTTCAAACTCTTAACCCATTACCCAAACACTCCTTTAAGCAAAAAACATGGGTGGAGGGTCAAAAAAATCCGTGGTATGAAAGATTTTTCCTAGATTAACGAATGATTCAAGTAGGACAACATCATCAAAGGGTAACCCCATGATTACAAATCACCAAGGGGACGGCATTACAATTTATCACTGATGGGTCAAAAATGGGGTTTCGGATGAAAGGGGTTTTCAAAATTGGTTGAACCTAAGGACAATTGAACGAAAAAGAGTGAGGAAAAACTACTTACCAAGTGGAGATTAGTCACGGAAGATGTCAGATTGGATGATGGAGACTCGGAGGTGGAGCAGTAATTTGGGTGAGATTTGTGGGGTATGAGTTGAAAGTGATGGAGTTTGAGTTATTATTGCTGAGATAGCGAGGTGAAGGCGTCAAGAGTTACCATCTGACGCCGTCAGATGTCCGTATCAGGTATAGAAAGAGGTAATTCCACATTTAGTCCCTGTACTTAGTGTGAATAGCTAAACACAAGTAGAGATTATGAGTAGCTATCCCATTAGTGAAGTCCACCAGGGTCGAACATTTCATTACTGTCACGGAAAGAGGTGTGGTTGTAGAAAGGGGTGGGTGAGGTTTTAGTTAAGTTGTAACCTTCACATTGGTCAGTGGTGGGTACAAAGAGGTGTTGTTCCATTGAGGGTCTCAAAACTGTGGTGTTTTTGAGGTGCAACCTCTTCACACCGGGTATAAAACCAAAAGAACGTCTCTTGTACAAATTTGGGAGCGTGGTTGGCAAGCATCCAACGAAAATGTTATGAAATTGCGAATTCTTCTCTTTCTGAGGATGCTCGCAAAAGTAGGAGGTGATTGACGGTGAAGCACTTGGAAAGGATTTCTCGTTATCCTCTTGGTCAAACACCAAAGGAGTTGAAACCTCGAAGACTTTTTCGATTTTTCTTGGTGCAGATTTTTCCTTAATCTTCTCTTTGATCCTTGATATGAATTTATCTGCTAAATCCATAAAAGCATTGCGAGTGCTTTCCATGCGTGCTTCTAAGTGCTGGCTTTGTTTTTCCTGATTATTCATGAAGGTTGCCATTATCCCTTCGAACTCCTCTTGTCGTGAACGTTCAGGAAAATTATGGTTGATAACCGCTTTCCTACGTAAATTAGGATTCCACGCGGTTTCAGTGGCAGGTTTTTCAACTCTCATTAATTCTTGTACCTGCTTCTCGATACTTCCTAATAATTGCTCTTGGGTGTCGTGTGCGTAATGAAGTTTCCCCTTGTCTGAAAACATCGGGTCCTCCCATCCTTCTTCTTCGTACTGTGCCAACCCCTCAAGAACTTTCCAGCATTCATCAATGCTAAGTCTGTTTAGCCTGCCCTTGGCTGCGTAATCTATAGCTCTCCTTGTTTGATAGTTAACTTTATCGTAAAAGATTTGAATCTGGAGCCATGGTTCGATGCCATGATGAGGGACTTTTCAGAGTAGGTCTTTGTATCGAGTCCATGCTTCGTAAAAGGTTTCACCTTGATCTTGTTGGAGCATCAAGATGTCATTTCTAAGCTTGATAGTTCTCCCCTGTGGGAAAAATTGAGCAAGGAAACGAGTGGTGAGATCATCCCATGTGGTGATGGATCCCGCGGGTAATCGCTCAAGCCATTGGCTAGCTTGATCACGTTGAGAGAATTGGAATAAGCATAATCGGGTTGACTCTCTAGTTGTAACATCAAGGTCTATAGAATCTACGATTTTAAGGAAGTCCTTGAGATGTTGGTTTGGATCTTCGGAACGAATTCCATGGAATGCACATCCGCTTTGCACCAACCGGATGGTGTCGGATCGCAAGGGGCTCACATTGGCTCTGGTGAGCTCAATGGTGTTTCGATAGCCTTGGTGGCTAGGTCGGGAATAATCTTCTAAGGTTCGGGGCCTAAGAGGTTCTAGTGGTGGGTTTTGTGGTGGTGGGATGACGGGTTCAAAGATGTTCCCATCCTTCATGATGTCGGGTGGTGAAGAGTTACGAACAAAAACATGAAGAAATAAGATAGACTAAAGAGATCCTAAAAAATAAAAATAAAATCTTACTAGAAAGGAATCTAGCAAGTAGACCTAATAAAAAGAGATTCTAACCTAGACAATAACTATTCGCTAGGCTGCGGCGCCAAAAACTTGTTGCGTAGGGATTGCACCAGGCTTTACGTCTCGAGGGATCTCGAGAAGCTTACAACCCCCACTAGGCAGTGTACCTGATCGATGTAGTATAGTATAATGACAAGTACCGGGGTATTGATCATTCAACTAGGAATGGTGTCGCTAGGATTAAAAAACCTAAAGACTAGGTCTAGAGATGAGGGATGATTCTTTTTGTATTTTTATATTTTTTAGAAAGCAAATAAAAATCTCGGGTTTTGAAGGAGTTGGGCGGAATTAGTTGCTAGTCAACTAACCCAATACTAAAGATGCAATCAAAATAAAATACTAGAAATGAAAACAAACTATATTAAACTAAAGTTGTGAGCAATATGTGGGAGAATTGTGTTTACTTAGATTTCACTACTCCCTAGATATCTTTTACACGTTAATTACTTGTTATAGTTGCGTGGATGACGGATTGTATTCCTTAATACCATTCATGGGGTGGCGTACTTACTTCCCCAATCCTATGAGTGCCTACTTCACTCCTATGTCGAGCCGGCTAAGAAGCTCCTAACATGGGATCATTAGAATTTACTCATGCATTAAATACAACCAATAAAACCTAGTACACATCGGTTCATGTTTCCTAAGACGTTCAAGCATGTTACACAATGGAGATCTGCCAGTTTTCTTAAGCCTAACATTGAAATCATTCATCCAATACAACCATAAACAAGTAATCAACACATAATTAACATCTAGGTTTCATTAGATCCAAGCAAACACAAGATAAATCTAGCCTAGCATGTTGAAATCAAGACAAGTAAAAGATATAATCAACCAACACATAGACATATTGATTGAATTAAGAGAAGACTTATCTCAACAGAACATGGAAGGATTCAAGGGGTGAAAACCCTTGAAAACACTGTAAAATATAACCTAGGGTTTACAAAGTTCGGCCCTAGTTTCTCCACACCAGTTCCTCTCTAATGAATGAAAAATAGAAATCTATATATAGAGTTTTGAAGGTGACGGCGTCAAGAACAAATGTCTGACGCCGTCATCTCGCCGCCAAATAGTTCTTCGGACTGCCTAGATCTGAGTCTGACGCCGTCATGTGTACACCTTATGCAGGCCGTCACAAAATTTAGTCTTGACGCCCTTATTGTGACGCAGTCAGGTTTGCACTGGGTCGTCACCACTTTTACTCTTGACGCTGTCAGGGTCTTCCTCTTGACGTCGTCAGGTACTGTTCTCAGTATGGGAAATTAAGTCTTTGGCTTTTTCTTCACTTTTATGCTCTAAAAACGTCCGAATTGGTTCCTTTTCCAGATTTCTCTCCCAAAGTACCTAAAATCACAAAAGGAACGATTTAGGGCAATATTTGATCAAATAAATTCAATTCCGGGCTTAAATGACCTCCTAAAAGTGGTTCATTTTTCGCCTCATCACTTATTTTACATAATCAGGGCTATCAGTTTTGGACTCAAAACGACAATAAAGGTTACTTTGAGATCAAGAAGGTCCGCCCGGGTCAGTATAATTTATATGCTTGGGTTCCTGGGTTCCTGGGTACATCAGTGATTATATGCTTGGGTTCCTGTTTCTTTACAGCACCTTACTATTTTGTTTCATATGCTCATAGTTAGAGGTGGCAAAATAGCTAGGCAGGTTAGGTAATATAGTTCAAAATTTCAAATTTTGGTAAGGTGGGAGTCAGGTTGGATTGGCCCAATGGTGATACACTTATACGTCCAAAGACTCCGAAACTTTGTGCTTTTGTTTTTAAATAGTTAATGTCAAATATATACAACTCTTTAAATATACATTAGATATAGTATGTTTTATACCATATAAAATCTACTTCAGATGAAAATACATTGGATCTGAAAAAAGTAAGAGCACAGGTAATTAATCTTTTTTTATGCATTTTGCCCTCTTTTACTTTCACTTTATTCGAGGAAAATACCATAGACCTTGTTTGTGCAGATAGTTGAACCATTGGCGCATCAAGTGACCCAAAGCAGATAGTTGAATAAGTGGCGAATCAAGCGACTCAAAACCACCAAAACAGCATATAGTTGAACTAGTGGCGCCTGACAAACTAGATGCACATGACAAAAGACAAGGTAATAGTGTCTCTATGTCAAATGTCAAGAAATAGATGCACCCGTCAACAATATATATAACCACATACTTTTTAGAGAGGAAGGTTTTCTAGCATCTAATCAAGAACTTTATTCCGGTATGCTCAGCTACTTCTGTCATGTTGTGTGCTTTGACATTTTCTAGTTCTGCTCTCATCCAAATGTGGTTATTGTTGATATGCAGCAGCCTACATTTTCAAGGCTTTTATTACCAGATGATGAGATTAGATCAATGGAGAAAAACTTGTAAGTTTAACTGCAAATTTTATTATTATGTTCATTGTTTTGGATTAAAAGTTTTCATGGTGTTGTTTGAATTACTGCTTGTTAGGAATACGTTTATTCCACTGAAGACTCGGTCACCCCAAGTATTGTAATAGCATAATGTAGCTCGTAGTATTCATTAGTTTAAAGTAGTATTTGTGGAGTCGGGTCGGGTCTTACCCACTGTCAGCCCGGTCCACAGCCCGTTTGATATGGCGGTAAGCTTGTAACTATAAATACCCTCTCCCACCCAAGGGAGAGGGTTGGACCTTCATTTGCAATTCAATCTTTCTTTCATTTTTACAAAGTCTCCCATCCACTTTCTCTCACTAACTTTCTCTCACTAGAAATCATCACATTCGATCCATATAAACATATATCTAAGCTTGTTATAATCTTAAGTGTATTACAATTGGTATCAAGAGCCATGGTTCTATCCTAGGAGGAGTGGTACACATAAATTCGTGGCTTAGTTTATATGTTCTTGATGGTTCGAATTTTATTAGTGGTTTTTCTCCCATCTTGATCTCGTATAGTGTTTTTCTTGGTGTTTTGTTTGTACTTTCTTTGTTAGAAAGGTCATATACATCTTGTGTTGCTCTTGGTTTGGTTATATCATCACTCTCGTGGAAGATATAATGATTTCGTGGTGGTTTTCATCTTAGCGAGTTGGCATATTCGTGGTAGAGAGTTGGCTGTTGTTATTAGCGAGTTGATAATTGTGATTTGGCGGTTTGCCATTTTTGGATATAGTGCCAAATCGCTAGACAGCGACAACTTTGTCTTATTAGTTCAGCGAGTTGACTGACCAGCGAGATGACCTTTGCTAGCAAGTTGTGATCTGTGTAGCGAGTTGACTACGTGTAGCGAGTTGTAACGTATCCAGCGACTTGATCTTTATAGCGAGTTGGTGATTGGTAGTGAGTTGAGACTGGGTAGCGATTTGCTTCTTTCCAGCGAGTTGACCAAATAGCGAGTTGACTATTTATTAGCGTGTTGTGCACTGCAGCGTGTTGGTGGAGTTAGCGAGTTGTTCCTGTAACGACTTGGTCCTTTTTAGCGAGTTGTGTAGTATCTCCAGCGAGTTGTGTACTTTGGCGATTTGTCTATTCTAGCGAGTTGGTTAGACTTGATAGAGTGTTGTGCTAGTGTGATTAGCGTGTTGGTTTATTTTCATTAAGAAATTTTCTACAGTTGTGAAACTTGTGCACTATTGCGACTCAAGTTGTTACTACCATTTCCACAGTAACTTGACATTGTGGGACTAATCTTACGGCTTGACTAGTTACTTCTAAAGTAACCTGACGTTGTGAGTTTAATTCTACGATTTGTCTTGGTCCACTATAGATCGGCTGTAATTTGACTTGTTGCAACAATACACGAAATACACTTCTGTTCAAAATACTTGGTACCTTTCATAACATGGCAAGCACTTCCTCGGATGACATTCAGGCAGCTGGGTCTGATACACGTCCTCCTATGCTGGACAGGACGGACTATGAATCATGGGCACAAAGGATTCGTCTCTATTGCTTAGGAAAGGAAAACGGGGAAAACATCTTGAAGTCCATTGATGAAGGACCTTTTCACCCGGGTTTCACCAGAGACACAATTGAAGCTACTGATGAACTTCCAGCTGTAGTTGGTCCTAACAGACTTCGTACCTATAATGAGCTAACAAATGAAGAAAAGAAACGTTACGATGCTGACATCAGAGCCTCGAACATCATCATTCAAGGACTTCCAAAAGATGTCTACAAACTCATCAACTACAACACAGATGCCAAAGCTGTCTGGGATAATGTGAAAATGCTTCTCGCAGGGTCTGAACTTACAAAAGAAGATCATGAGTCTCAGTTATATGATGAATTTGAGCATTTTAAAATGAACCCTGGAGAAAGCATCACTGACTACTATGTCAGATTTCACAAGTTAGTCAATGACATGAGAATCATCAAGATGACAATGCCCAATATCCAGCTTAACTCAAAATTTGTGAACAACATGGCACCGGAATGGGATAGATTTGTCACAGCGGTTAAACTCAACAAAGGGCTAAGGGTCACAAATCATGAACAACTCTATGCATACCTGCAACAACATGAGAAACATGCTGCATATGATAGGGTATTGAGGGAAAAGCTTAACCCTCCAGCAGCAAATGAGTCACTTGCTTTTGTCACAAATGTTCAGCAGCTCAACCAGTCTTCACAAGAACAATCTCAACCACAACAGCTCTCGTCCAGATCTACTACAATGTTCAGTCAATCATCTACACCTTCATCATCCACTACTAAAACCCAACTTGATTCTGGGTGCTCTCACACCGACATGATGATTGACAACCTCTCAAACCAAGTCTCTCTTCTTGTTCAACAATTCCGGGTTGTTCTTCCATCAACCAACAACCAACTCCAAACCTCTTCAAACCCTCGGAGTCAGGCAATTATTGAAGATGGTAGGGTTGTAGTGCAGAATGTGCCAGGGAGACAGACAGTGAATCAAAGGAATGCTGGTAGAGGGAATGGGCAGTACAGAGTTGGTAATGAACTTCAAGTCTAGGCTAGGCAGCCAAAGTGCTACAATTGTGGTGGATTGGGCCACATTGCTAGAAACTGCACTCAACCAAAGCGTCCACAGAACTCTGAGTACTTTAAGGACAAAATGCTGCTAATGCAGGCACAAGAGAATGGGACTGCTCTGGATGAAGAAGCACTACTCTTTCTGGCTGGTGATGATGGGAATACGTTTGATGCTGATGTTGATAATCAACCGGTTCAGGATTTGGCACTCAATGATCCGAACATATTCCAAGTGGAGGATTGTGATGCATTCGACTCTGACGTGGATGACGAACCTACCGCACAGACAATCTTCATGGCCAATCTGTCTGCTGCTGCTTCTACTCCACAACGGCCTGGTTCCTCCATCACATCTGCTATCTCTGAGGTACCAATGCTGTCCAATCTTAATGATACCACCACCCCACAGGGGGCATGTAACTCGGTACAACTCAAGGATATTGACAATTCAGATACCACTGATATGGGAAATACTAACAATATCCCATATGAAAGGTATATGGTTGACAATAGCCTGACAGTTGTACCAAGAGATATGCCGTCCATTGAACAAGAGCTGCATGAGCACACTATATACAACCATGATGATTCTTTGATAACTAGATGTAACCTCCTTAAGGACCAAGTGGCTTTATATGAACAACGTGCTAAATTTGAGCTTAATGAACGAGAACAGAAAATGGAACATAAATTGCGTGCGTACATATCTGAAAATAACTCCAAACAAGAAACGTTGAGAAAAGAGTTAACGTCTTTGAAAAAACAATTGGATCAAACTGTTACACAAAAACAGGAGATTCAAAAGGTTCTGACATCTACCAAATTTGAACACAAAGAAAAGGAAGCAAAACTTCTTAATGATTTCTCAAAACTCAAAAACTTGAAAAACAAATTAGAAGATAAGTTGTACACGCAAAACCAAACCGTTCAATCTGCTCAAATGATGTACAATCATAGGAGGTTTAGAGATGAATTTAGTGTAAAGGATGCCTCTAAACAAAAAGTCAAATGTCTTAGAAATGGTATAGGTGCTCAACCTGCGTTATATGATGCAAACAATATGCTTGAACCTAACCATGCCCCTCCTGATGTGAGATCATATGACGAGATTAATGAGTGGGAAGATAGAACTAGGGAAAAAATCACAGAGCATTTGAAGGACCCCCAGTGCATTGCTAACAATATTGTGTTTCACTATAACTATTCTGTAGATAATCATTCGGCCATTTTTGTTCCCCAAAAGAAAATTCTCCCAGAAAAGGTTTTTTGGAATATAGACATTGAGAAAATGAGAGCTGAAAGGCTTATAGGTAACACACGTACAGTTTTTAGGATTGCTGACCCCACTGTATATCCCATAAACACACCTAAGCACCTTGTGCCCTTCACTCTTCCCACGCAGTGTAATACTCTCATTGGTTTGTATGTATTAGGCCAACTGTTTAATGATTTTGAGCTAACTTGTAAAAAGAGAATTACACCAACTGGGATTACGGAAGGGGAAAGGGGTTTTGAGCAAACAAAACGATGTTACCTAACTGAAGTCATGCCATTTTTCAAACTTCTCAAAGAACACTTTGATGGCCTCAAAAAGACGATTAATAATGATGTCAGTGAAATGAAAAAAACCTTTAATGAGGTGGAAAATGAGGGTAAACAATTGGCCATTGATCTCAAATATAGTGAGATAGACAGGAAAAACATTCTCATCATGAATGAGAACTTGATTGCTAACTGCATTGCACAGGATGTATTTTACACCGTGACCGATTCTGCCTTATCTGCGAAACAATTTCATGAGATGTCGGTCACGTTGCAAGTATTTCAGAATCGTGTGATTGAGCTTGAGGGGGAGAATTTGAGATTACATACCAAAATTCAAAACAATGACCATGATAACATGGTCAGGAAATTTTCGAAACTAGAAGTTGATTATCTTAAGTTGCAACTAAAATATCAACATCTAGAATAAAGCACTAAAATTTCAAATGCCAAGACATCCTCGGATGCTCCTGACTTTGACACATGTTTTGAATTAGGCAAAAAGGATGAAACGATTCAAGCTCACTCAAACATGATTCGGAAGTTGAGGGCTCAAATTGCACAATTAAAGTCTAACATGGATGAAAATACTAATCACCAAATGTCTCTAGATTCTCAAAAGTTTCAAAAAAATGGCACCATTAATGATCTACAACATGAAAATGTGTGGCTTTGTGATGAATTGTCAAATGCTAAACAACGATACAAAGAATTATTTGAGTCAATTCAAACAACACGTGATCAAAACAATAAAAGGGTCACTTCTTTGTTAAACGAAATTGAGAACCTAAAGACTATGGTGAAAGGGAAAATGCCCGTTGAGTCATGTGACCATGTGAGCAACAATGTTCATGTTTGTTCGAAATATTCATGTGATGCTGTGGATGTTGCTCTACCCCTTAGGAACAACAAGTTAGTTCATAGCAACTACCTTAGATATCTTAAGGAATGCCTTGTCATACTTAGAGAAACAGTTGAGGAAGATAGGATAACCAAATCGCTTGATGAAGTAGTTATTGATGCATGTTTTCTCACTAATAGAGCTCAGGAATTACTAGAATATGCTATTAGTACATGCCCCAAGAATGATAACATGCTGCAAAGGTTATATGCAACAAAGTCCAATGATAGAAACAAACATGTTGCAAGTGATATCCCTCTGACTTTGCCTCAATCCAACGTCATGATCACTAACAAACAAACAGCAACCAAGTTTACTAATGTTCCAATCATTGCTTCTACAGGTGTAAAAGGTGTGCTCAAAGCTAGCGGGCCACAGCCTAAGTGCAATACAAAGAATGATAGGGCTTTGCCGGCTAAGAGTGGACTTAAGAATAAAGTAGAAGAATCATCTAGGAACAATAAGAAACATCTGGGGAATGAAAAGAATCGTGTTGATTCAAACATTTATTTAAACAATGATGTAATCGATTCGAATTCTTATGCTATTCGTAAAACATGTAATGAATGTTTAACTGTTGGTAATCATGATGTTTGTGTTGTGCCTCTCTTTGAGTCTTCTATACGATCTTCGATTAAGAATGTTTTGAATGATAATCATGATAGGCAGGTTTGGAAATGTACAGGAAAAGTGTTTACAAATATTGGATATCAATGGAGGCCTACTGGTAGGAAATTCTCTCTAGGAGAAAAGTGCCCTTTAACTAGGCTCACTAACTCCAAGATAGTGCCAATTAAGAAATGGATACCCACTGGTAGAACATTCCCGTTAGAGGCACGTAGATCCACTTCTAGGTCTAGTGCATCACTTAATACGGATACCAACGGCATATCTGTGACTTATGATAATCCTGTATTTGCATGTGCTAACCTAACGGACCCCAATGGCTTGCGGGGCTCCAGCTTTGTCAGTTATCCACCCTCGTCTGGTTTCAAATGCAGGTCGTACAAATCGTCCTCTGGTATTTGAACTCAGGCTGCTCAAAACATATGACCGGAGACCACTCGCGGCTCAAGAATTTCGTGGAAAGGTTTATTGGGACGGTTAGATTCGGGAATGACCATTTTGGCAAAATAATGTGTTATGGTGATTATGTTTTTGGGGACAGTGTGATATCTAGAGTCTACTACGTGGAGGGTCTTGGGCACAATCTTTTCTCTGTGGGCCAATTCTGTGATTCTGATCTTGAAGTTGCCTTCAGAAAACACACATGTTATGTTAGAGAATTAGATGGTGTTGAACTGCTCAAAGGAAGTCGAGGCACCAATCTTTATACCATCTCAATTGAAGACATGATGCGGTCCTCTCCCATTTGCCTACTCTCAAGGGCTTCCAAGAACAAATCATGGTTATGGCACCGTCGTTTGAATCACTTAAATTTCGGTACCATCAATGAACTCACTCGAAAGGACCTTGTTCGAGGCCTTCCAAGACTCAAGTATGAAAAGGATCATCTTTGCTCTGCATGTCAAATGGGTAAGAGCAAGAAACACTCCCACAAACCCAAAACCATCAACTCCATCATGGAAGTTCTACATACCCTTCACATGGATCTTTGTGGACCAATGAGGGTTCAAAGTATCAATGGAAAGAAATATGTGCTTGTTATTGTTGATGACTTCTCTCGCTTCACGTGGGTAAAGTTTCTACGATCAAAGGATGAAACTCCAGAGATCATCATCAAACTCATCAAGCAATTGCAAGTTCGACTCAACAAGACTGTTAGGTTCGTTCGCACTGACAATGGAACAGAGTTTGTGAACAAACATCTTAATCAGTTTTATGAAAGCATCGGCATCAGTCACCAGAAGAGCATTCCACGTACTCCACAACAAAATGGAGTTGTAGAAAGACGCAACCGCACATTGGTTGAAGCTGCTAGGACTATGCTCATCTTTTCTAAAGCACCCATGTTTCTCTGGGCCGAGGCGATTGCAACAGCTTGCTATACACAGAATTGATCCTTGATACACCCTCTTCACAGCAAGACCCCATATGAACTGGTTCATGGCAGAAAACCAGACCTGTCATTTCTACGGGTATTCGGTGCTCTGTGCTATCCAACAAATGACAGTGAAGATCTAGGGACACTCAAGGCCAAGGCTGACATTGGTTTTTTCGTGGGGTATGCTCCAGAAAGAAGGGGATACCGAATCTACAACAAGCGTACCAGAGACATTATGGAAACCATCCACGTCACTTTCGATGAGCTGACCGAGCAACAGGCTCCTGGACACTCAAGTTCAGGACCCGGATCAAATCTTATATCTCCTGGACCCATTAGCTCCAGGATTGTACAGAGTCCCATTTCAGCTACTTCGTTTGTACCTCCTTCAAGTGAAGATTGGATGAAACTGTTTGACCCTATGTTTGATGAATATTTTGAGCCTAAAAACTTGGCGGCTCCTGAAGCTCCCGTCATTCCACTACCTGCTGGTGGAGGTAATGCACCACATCATGAGGCAGGGCCATCCATGTCTATATCTCTGGGCCCAGAAGCTCCAACCATCAGTCATTCAGTCACTACTGCTAATAGTCAATCTTCATCTGCACAACAAGTAGCCTCTGTAAATAACACTTCTGAAGTAAATCCTTTCGCTCCTCCTGAAGACGAACCGTTTGTAAATGTATTTGCTCCTGAATCCTCTGATGATACTACATCCTCAGAAGAAACCTACACAGCAACCTCAGTTCACTACCCTCAACCGCATGAGCATCTCAGAAAATGGACAAATGATCACCCGATCGACAACATCGTTGGAAACCCTTCACGTCCAGTCTCAACCCGTAAGTAATTAGCTACAGATGCCTTATGGTGCTTCTTCAACTCTGTCCTCTCTAGAGTCGAACCCAAAGACTTCAAAGAAGCAATGGCTAAGAACTCATGGTTTACTGCTATGGTAGATGAGATCCATGAGTTTGATCGAATTGAGGTATGGGAACTAGTACCTCCTCCAAAATGTGCTATGATCATTGCTCTCAAATGGATATTCAAAGTCAAGCTTGACGAGCATGGAGATGTCTTGAAGAACAAGGCGAGACTTGTAGCAAAAGGATACCGACAAGAAGAAGGAATAGACTTTGAAGAATCCTTCGCTCCTGTTGCTAGAATAGAAGCTATAAGGATATTTCTTGCTAATGCTGCCAGTCAGAATATGGTAGTATATCAAATGGACGTGAAGACGGCTTTCTTAAATGGCAATCTTAAAGAGGAGGTGTATGTTAGCCAACCCGAAGGATTCATGGATCCCGCAGGTCCTAACCATGTGTATCGCTTGAAGAAAGCTCTCTATGGACTTAAGCAAGCTCCTAGAGCATGGTATGACACTTTGTCTAAGTTTCTTCTGGCTAACAAGTTCACCAAGGGAGTTGTCGATCCTACACTCTTCACCAGGAAAACAGGCAAAAACTACCTGCATGTTCAAATATACGTTGATGACATCATATTTGCCTCATCTGATCCTCAGGAGTGTGATCGTTTTTCATAAGAGATGAGCTCTCAATTTCAGATGTCCATGATGGGTCAAATGTCATTCTTTTTGGGTCTACAAGTCTCTCAAAACCCAAATGGAATTTTCATCAATCAATCCAAATATGCTTATGAAATTTTGAAGAAATTTGGATATGAATCATGTGACTCTGTTGATACTCCCATGATAGAAAGATCAAAACTTGATGAATACAGTATTGGAACTCCTGTTGACCAAACCAAGTATCGAAGCATGATTGGTTCCTTGATGTATATCACCGCCAGCCGACCAGATCTCCTCTTTGCAGTATGTATGTGTGCTCGGTAACAATCTAAACCAACCAATAAGCACCTAGAAGCAGTTAAGAGGGTCTTTCGGTATCTTAAAGGAACAGTCCACTTGGGTCTATGGTATCCCAAGAACACTGCTATGGCACTCACAGCTTACTCAGATGCCGATCATGCTGGGTGTAAAGATACCCGTCGAAGCACGTCAGGAGCTGCTCAATTCCTGGGGGATAAGTTGGTTAGTTGGTCATCAAAGAGACAAATGTGTACTTCCATCTCTTCAACTGAGATGAAGTACATTGCTATGTCTTCATGCTGTGCCCAAATTTTATGGATGAGATCACAACTATCAGACTATGGTTTCTCCTACAACAAAGTCCCCATGTATTGTGACAACCGAAGTGCAATTGCTCTCTGCTGCAACAATGTCCAACACTCCAGAACGAAACACATTGACATTCAACATCACTTCATCAGGGAGCAAGTTGAGAAGGGAATTGTGGAACTGTACTTCGTTAGGACCGAGTTCCAGCTGGCTGACATCTTCACCAAAGCACTTTCCAGATAACGTTTTGAATTCATTCTTCCTCGATTGGGAATGAAGAGTCTCACGCCAGAAGCTCTATCAGGTCTTCAGGAAGAACAGGAGGAGTAAAGGAGGTGCTTCACATATCCTTGTATATATTAAAAAAAAAAAAAAAAAAAAAAAAAAAAAAAAAAAAGAAAAAAAAATTGAAAATCCTCAAAATTTTCAAAAAGATTCTTCTCGCGACATGTCTCTTGTGTAATCAATATTATGTATGTCTCTAGAAATGTCGTTCAACAATGACACGGAGTCATACATATGCTTGAGCAAGAGTTCTTTTATGTTTTTAATAATGTTTTTCCAAAACATGTCGCTCCCCATATGTCTTCAATATGTTTTGCAGTCATTTCAGGCTGTAACCCGGTCTTCAAAATGGTTTGCTATTACTTCAGATAGCAACCCGGTCGTCATACTGGGGAAAGTTCGTCTCCAAAAAGACGTCTATTCCTAACAAAGGCATGAATTACTTTATATTCGTGCCTTTCGGATCTGATGTACGCTTAAGTGCATCATTTCTTGAAAAAGAAGAGAAGTCTTCTTTATCAAACAAATACTTTCCTTTCAAAGATTCTTCGGGAAAGTATTTGATCCAAACTTGGTGGTACCATGGTTTTTGAAGATCAAAATACACTTAAAACAGTGTTTTAAAATATACCACTCAATCGATGCAGAAAGAATTTATCTTTTGTGCAAAACACGATTATTGAAAATGCGTCATCGATTGAGGGGGAGCATGATTTCAAAAACTATATGTCATCAAAACAAGATCTTTGTGCGTAAGGGCGTATTCGACATGTGATTGTTATGTGTTAGTATATGAATTTTTTCATGAGTTTCTCGTTAAACTCTAAATCATTTATAAACTCATCACTTCTAACACATAACATTCTCCCTTAACGTTTGAGGGGGAGCAAATGTATCATCTCAAAAATCAATAATTCTTAAACATGACACATCTTTCTCCCAAAACCTTTTAACTTATTTAAATCACTTGGGATCACAAATCTCAACTGGTTTGAAATTTTTGATCGGGGGAGAAAAATGTGATTTAAATATGGAAATCTGATTAAAATGTGGTGTTGATTCAAAATGTATGCTCTCCTATATGTGCTAAACCCTTTTGTATACCAATGCACATATTAAGGGGGAGCAAATGATTTAAGAAAAAGGATCCGAGCATCATGTGAGATCGAGACTCAGTCTTAACCAATGAATTGACGAAACAAAAACCGTCTTCAATTGAAAGGACTTGTCCTGGCCGGGTAATAACTTCAAGCTGGGTTAACCAGTGATGTAAGTGTGTCTCGAAGAGGACTTGTCTGAGTAGAGTGTACCGTTTCGAGAATCCTTTTGTGAACTTGATCAGGCCGGGTAATAATTTCAAGCTAGTTTATCTAGTGATGTAAGCGTGTCTCGAATGCCTGTTCATGTTTACTAAAGGTGGATCAATTCCATAGATCGTTACAAGTTTTAAAATACAATATATTTTAAAGATCTTGCTAGACGTGGCTCCTGATACCAATTGTGGAAAACTAGAAGGGGGGGTTGAATAGTTTTATGTCCTTTTAAATTTATTTCCAAAATATTTTGTAGGTTATAAAAACATTCGATTCGATCTTAAGTGAGTTCAAGCAACAACCAATATAAGCAAGTCTAAACTAATATTGAAAGTATTGAAATATAATGAAGAAAAGATAGAGTTAGAAAGATCAAACCACAACACGTGAATTTATAGTGGTTCGGCTACAAGGACACCTTCCTTGCCCTACTCCACTCCCCGAGTACCACACTTGAGAGTTTTCTTCACTATGTCAACAAACTCCTTATGGTGGAGAAACCTTACACACCTTGGCTTACACAAGTTAACGACACTAAGCTAAATGTCGAGTTCTAATCGTAGCTAGAACCAATCTCACACCAAATATCACACCACGTGATCTTCACACCTTAATCACACCTTCACACCTTCTTCAAGACTTCACACCGTCTTCACACCTTCTTCTATGCACAACTAAGTCACAACTACTAAACTAGTTTACAACACACCAAGATTCTACAATCAACAAATATACACAACACCTTAACAAATAACTATCACTAGTACTATATGAAACTAGCTATACACAACACCACTACAATAAGATGGATGTAGAGAAGTGTTCTTCTTCTTGCACTTGAATGGATGAAGCTTTGGATCACTTGGAAACAAAGACTTATGAAATATATGATCAAAGGATTTTAGATCTAGAGAAGAAGATTGGATCAGAAAGTTTATAGTGCAAAAAGGTAAGAAAAATATGTGGAATGATCCAATATTTATAGGGCCAGATTTTACTGTTCGGGAGCGTGCCGGTCCCCTTAATTGTAGGTCGGTCCCCTTAATGATTAAGGGGGCCGCCCTCCTGAACGTTCCAAAAGTTTTTCTGGATAAAATTTGCCCTTTTTGGTTGGAAATTTGAAATCATATTTTTGTGGTTTAATAAAGCTTTACCAAAAATGATTTACAAATATATATAAAATGTTAAAATCATTTTATATAATGTTATGTATTAATATAAAATTTCCTTTGATCATGTAATGCATAAGTTACTAAGTTTATGCATACCTTGAGTGATATAAGATGTAGAGGTAAATATTTGTCACCAAATACTTGTTTATGTCTTATTCTTGACTTAATTTGATTTAAGTTTTGTGATTATCAAAACATAGGTTTATTGAGAAATATTAATAACATTCACAAACATTATTTATATCAACAATCTCCCCCTTTTTGATGATTACAAAACTTAAACTCATTAACTCAAAAATTAGTTTTTAAACAAGTATTTTAGTGAGTTTATATGTACTTCTCCCCCTTTTTGTAACATCAAAAAGGTTATGCCGACAAGTTTTCATTCGTGAAAATTTTGACGGGTAGAAACTCCCCCTTGATGTGTACTCCCCCTCGTTTGGGGGCACCAAGAGAACGAGCTATGGAATGCTTGCAAAACAAAAATATTAGAAGCACAAGTACATACATGTACACAAATATAGGGTGATGAGAAAAGAAAGAAACATTCATATTAGAGCAATAGTTGTGTTAAGACACAACAATACGAGTACATAAGCTAACAACATAATAGCAAATACATAAGCCAATTAATCAAGAAAGATACATCATCATGCAAAAGTACATGGACTTCATAGAGCTTGCAAGCAAAAGGGGTGGCAAAGACTTTATTTATTAAGCATATCAAATGCTTAATTTGGAGAGCATGATGGTGATGGTGGAGGAGTGGATGAGAATTGTGGTGGAGGAATTATAGGAGAGGATGGTGGAGTTGGAGGTGGTGGTGGGTTGGTAAGCAAATGTTCAATATATGAAAACATATATTGAATTTCATCTTTAAGGCCAAAGATGATGGTTCGGTTGTGGATACAACAAAGGCAAGTATCACCATGTGATTCAAGCATCCTCCAAGGTACGGGATTGGCAAAGTATGGTGGTGTAATTTGTGGAGATGAGAGTTGAGTATCAAGTGGTGTTATTGGTGAAAGTGAGATTGTAAGATGGGTGGATATAGGTTCTTGTGTGGGAAGTGGTGATGATACTTGTGGTGACAAGTGTGAATTGATGTAGTCATTGATTGATGAGGTTGAGGGTAAGGAAGATGAGGAAGTTCCATGAGTGGAAGGTGTTTTGGATGGTGCATTAGGTGCACTTGGAGAGGAGCATTTTGGTGGAGGTGATGGGGTTATGTTGTCCTCATTTGTTAAGTCAATGAAGAGTTGTTTTGGAGGAATGACCACAAGTTTTTGTTTCTTGGAGGTTTTGGAGTTTGAGGTGCTTGGAGGAGTCATGATGATATGATGAATGATGAGATGAAGAATGGTGATAATGGAGGGAATTTATAGTATGGAAATGGGTGATTTAGGTAAATGTTTGAAATGGTTGAAAGAGATTCTAAAATCAGTTGGGTCAAAATGGGAAATGGCAGCTGAAACTAGAGAAAGGATTCACAAGATGCAAAAGAATACAGTAAACCCAGTTCCAGATGGCCGGTCCCCTTAATTGTATGCCGGCCCCCTTAATAATTAAGGGGACCGCCTAGGGAATTAAGGGGGCCGCCCATCTGGTGTTTTCCCAGACGACCAGAAACCCAAAATTTGCAAAATTTGGTGATTTTTCAAGTGTGTTTTTCCAGCAAGCTCTATTAGGAGTACATACTTTAGGAATGATGATATATAAACATATATATATAACCAAATTTTGCATACAAATTGACATATTATAATCCATATGAAAAGAGAAACATAGCATATCATATAATTAAGATTGTAGCATGATAATTATTCAAAGGCTAAAAATCATCCTAGAGATAAACATGAGCTAACACAAGTACTTCCGAACACGTCGGACAAATATCAAGCGATACATATGTCAAATAGAAACAAATACTACCTCCGTCCCATTATAAGTGTCCACTTTGACTTTTTTTAGTCTTTCTTATTCAACTTTGACCATAAATATATTTATTGATATTATATAATACTTGATGAAAAATATATGAATGGATTAAGTTTTAAATGCCTTTTCTATTGGTATAATTTTCATCAAGTATTATATAACACAAATAAAAATATTAATGGTCAAAGTTGAACAAGAAAGACTCAAAAGAATCAAAGTGGACACTTACAATGGGACGGAGGGAGTAATAACAAGTAGCAATACATCAATAGTTCCTACTTCTTTTTCTTCCCAAGCATCTTCCTAAACATCTTTCCCACAGATTTGAAGCCTCCTCGCATCTCTTCATGCATTTGTTGTTGTTGATTGATGATGGAGGTTTGGAGAGTGAAGAGAAGTTCATCGGTACGTTCGTGAGGAAGAGGAACTGACTAATTGGAGCAATCAAGATCAGGAAGATTATCAACAAAGGTCGTGGGGGATGGAGTACTAACACGTGAGGTGTTTTCATCCTCATCATCATCGTCATCACGATGAGATGTAGAACCACGACCCCTAGAGTACAAAGGAACATGAGATTTTCCTTTGTCACTACGAGGACGGCGAGTACGAACACGAGTAAGTTGGTTCAAAGTAGGAAGGATATGAACGTAGTAGTCTCTTTGAAGATGTGGGTAATGTTCCATCACATAACGATAAAGTCGTGTGAGAAACATACCGTAAGGAAGATTGGCATTTGGGGTGTTTTTGGCGGACATGATTCGATGAACAAAAAGATAAGCCAAATTGTATTGCTCTTCAGCAATAACACAATAAAGCATGTGGGCAATGCTCGCCGTGACATGATCACGGTGACCACCAGTACCAAACGCATTCTCTCGAATGAGTTCTTCCCACTTCTTAATATCTTGGCTTAGCTCTTTGAGGAGGATTTGATTGGCATGAATATCGACATTCTTCGACTTGATTACTCGACTAGTCGTACGACGTTCTAGTTCAAGCATTCGACGAATGTCTTCAGGACTAGGAATCTCAGAATAGTAGGGGCCATCCTGAGGACGATTTCTTTCAAGAGTGGAAAGATCCCATTCATTTGAGAAAACGGCTTGGCCGTTGAATGGGATTCTAAGAATTTGCCCAAATTGAGCAAGAGTAAGAGTGATGAATTGATTTTGAATCATGAAGGAAATGAGGAGATGACCATAGGGATCGGTTTGCACCGTCACTTGGCTATAGAAGTCGAGGATAAAACGAGGAATGATAGGTTCGTTGATTTGGAAAAGACATTCAAAACGAATATTGGTGAACATTCGTTCGGTTTGATCATTTTCATAGAAAGATGGATCGACAATTCGTCCTTCGTGAATGTTTCTATTTTCAATAGGACGATAGAAACATGCAACTGAAGGAGACATGCCGGGAGTAGAAGAGACATTTGGAATGTATTGTTTGGTTTTGGAGACATCACCAACCGTGGTCTTAGGCATTTTCACCTAAACAATATAACAACAAAAATAAAATTAATATAAAAACAACTATCATGCATATGTTATATATTTATATAATTATATGCACTATATGTGGAACGAAATTCTACTTCGACACAAAAAAAATATTCAATGAAGTAGTTTCATGATGTTCCTTTTATTTTGATTTTAAACTCGTTTAGAATATATAATATCGAAGAGTATGATATCATAATTCATTTCGAAATAAGGCTAGATATATATTAGATTATATATCTTCCATTCCATAAGAGTTTGACACAACATAAGTTTGTCTAAAAGATTAAAATGCGAATTTTAGTTTTCAAAAATATCATTTTTGAGATAAACCAAACGCTCCCTTACTAGATAAAAACATCCTAAAACATCAGTATATATATTGATTATATATCTTGATGATGTCTATTGATTTTAGTAGTATTAACAAGTTTTAAGTTTCAAATAACTACATATAGTTATAGTTTGTTCATGAACCAAACGCCCATGTTGTCTTCATGAGCCATTTTCTAATAAATTGAAAAGTATGTTTTGATTGTTTAGGACGTTAAAACAATGTAATGTAGTAAGTTTTAAGTGGTTTTTAAGAGTTATATCAACAATGTGCCTTTTGAAAAATAAAATTCGACTAGGGTTTATGGGCGATTAATGATTTTGACCAGATGATATGTTATACTAATTTTGAGTTGCAAAACATCATCCTAATCCTATGGGGAGCATTTGGTAGTTCAATTTCTAGCTTCAATAACACTTAAAATCGAATTAAAATGAATTTTAATAAAATGCATAATTATTGATTAGACACCAAATCGAATGAAATGTGATGAAATGCATGTTGGAAAACTTACAAAAGATGTTGTTATATGTTTGGTTGATGTTTGCCCCTTGCGAAATAACCCCGGATTGGTGATTTGGTGAAGGATTTTGGTGGTTTTGGAGGTTTAGTTTCGTTCACAGCAGTATAGGGGAAGAGGTGAGTGAGTAAATGGAGTGTTTGGAAATGGAATTAAGGAGGAAAACGATTTTGGAAGTGTCAGATGGCCGGCCCCCTTAAACATTAAGGGGACCGCCCTCGATAACAAGCCGGTCCCCTTAATCATTAAGGGGGCCGCCTTTGAAACTTTCCAAATTTCGCGGAATTCGTTTCTGGAACAAAAATATTTATACGTATATAATTAGATTTATAATATATCAAAAATACGTAAACGTTTATTGGCACAATGATAAAATTCTTAACAATTTTTAATTACTGTTTCGATAATTAAAATATACCTTTGACAATTTTTGGATAAAATGATCAAAGTGTTAAGTTGATGAAGGGTTTGAGGTGTGTTCGGGAATATGTGAATAAGTGTGTATATATATATATATATATATATATATATATATATATATATATATATATATATATATATATATATATATATATATATATATATATATATATATATAAGTATAAATGTGATTGAAAGATGGGTTGATGAGTGAGATTTGAAGGATAGTAGCGGAGATAGGATATAGTTGGCGAGAGGAGTTTGTTTCATCCATAGTGTTCACGTGCGAAGGCGTTCTTGCATTATAAAAGTCCACTTGACTCATATCCCTTCATCATCATGAGTCTCCTAAAAGAGGACTTACTAGAATAACGTGAGGGGGGGAAGAAAGGGTTCGATAAAGAACAATTTCTTGGAGTTCTAGAAAGTCAACAAATGACGTATCTAGGTTATGTACAAGTGAATATATATATGTATGAATATATTTAATATATTACGTATAATAGTATATATATGTATATATAAGTATATATGTGATTCTAACAAATAGAAGACAATAACAAATTATATCAAAATAATTGACGAAATCAAACAATGCATATTTATCTAAGCATGGCAATGAGTTGTGAAAGAATGGCGTACCCGGTGGTCTTCAAAAGAAATCTTCAACATCATCAAGATGAAATATAGACTTTGAAAAAGTCTATGTTGAGAGAAAAACCAAGATTGCCTCAAGGAATGTTCGTCTAGCCATTTGATCTCCATTGTCCTTTTGGTCCAAAGTTGTTTGGTCCAAACATGTTTAACATTTGACTCGGGTGCATGAAAGGTGGTAGAATGCCCCAAGGATTGTAGCTTTGTTGGTAGTTCCACATTTGATTACTATTGTTATTATAGTTTTGTCTATTTTGATTTCTTCTTGGTTGAGGTGTTTTAGACCTAGGATGAGAATTATTTGGTTTTCTAGGTGGTGGAGTTTTAGATCTTATTTTGGGTTTAGAAGATCCTACTTCGGTCTTTAAAGACGGTTTACAAAAATCTTTAACTTCTTCATCGTTGGCAAGAGGTATTTTCTTATCATTAATAAGTATATACTTAGGATTAGATTTTAAAGGTTTTTGTTTGTTGAGTTCACTTTCAAATTTTACATTTTTAATCTCGCTTGTTGAAGCCTCATTTGAATTAAATCCTAAGCCGGTTTTGTCTCCGGATGTTCTTTGAATACTTATTATTTTACTAAGTGATTGACTACTATTTTCAAATTTGTCAAGTTTGCGAATTTCTTCCCTAAGTATTTCGTTTTCACCTTTATGCTCTTGACATGATTTACATTCTTCAAAAATTTCTTTACCTTTTTCTAGTTGATGTATTTTAATTTTTAGTTCAAGTACTTCACTTTCTAATTGATTGTTAATGTATTTTAATGATTTGTTTTTGGCCATTACTAGTTGTCCTAATTTGCATAGTTTAATATATTCATTATCTAGAACTTTTTCATCTAATGATATACTTTCATCACTAAAATATTCGGTTTCGGAACGTACCTCATTTGGTGTATTCGCCATGAGACATTTTTCTTCCTTTGTCGTTTCATTCTCATCATCATCACTATCACTCCAAGCACCTCCAACAAATGCTCTTTGATTTTGATCTCTTGTCATCATTGGACATTTTCCAATAAGGTGATTTGGATCTCCACACTTGAAACACTTTCTTTCAATCTTGTTGTTCTTGTCATATTTACTCTTTTGAAATGTTTTCTTTTCATCATACGGTTGTCTTACGAATCTTCCTCGCCTTTTGAAGAATTTCTTGAAATCTCTTACGGCCATGGCGTATTCTTCGTCATCACTTTCGGAAGATGAGCTATCTTCGATACTAGATTCCTTTCTAGCTTTCAAGGCGATTGACTTGCTTTGCTCTCGTTTTTCCTTAACCATTTCGGAGTCCTTCTTAATGATGACTTCGTAGACTTTTAGATTTCCAATTAATTCATCAAGTTGCAAAGTTGACAAATTCATCGATTCTTCAATAGCCATCGCTTTAGCTCGCCATTTTGGATGAAGATCCCTAAGAAACTTCCTAACAAAATTCTTACTAGAAAAATTCTCATCAAGTGCTTTTAAACTTGTGATGATAGTGTTAAATCTAGCAAAAGCATTGTCAATTGATTCCTCTTCCGGAATCGTGAATTGCTCGTATCGTTGAACAAGTAGATCTGTCTTATTATCTTTGACTTGACTATTACCTTGGTGAGTTATTAGTAAAGAGTTCCAAATTTCTTTTGCGGTTTCACACATAAAGATCCTTTCATACTCTTTACGTGGTAGCGCATTATAAATAACCATTTTTGCTTCATTATTTTTAGCAAGTTTTCTTTTTAAATCATCATTTTGTTTTTCAAAAGGTACGATTTCATCTTTCTTAGTTTCCGGGTTATTTTGAATAGGTAAAAAATCACCATTAGTAATAACATGCCAAAGATCTAGATCTTTTGACTTCACATAAGTTTCGAATCGATTTTTCTAATATAAAAATCCATCACTTTCAAATAGTGGTGGTCTTTGCATAGATTGCCCTTCTAAATATTTTTCAGATTCCATAGATCGTTACAAGTTTTAAAATACAATATATTTTAAAGATCTTGCTAGACGTGGCTCCTGATACCAATTGTGGAAAACTAGAAGGGGGGGTTGAATAGTTTTATGTCCTTTTAAATTTATTTCCAAAATATTTTGTGGGTTATAAAAACTTTCGATTCGATCTTAAGTGAGTTCAAGCAACAACCAATATAAGCAAGTCTAAACTAATATTGAAAGTATTGAAATATAATGAAGAAAAGATAGAGTTAGAAAGATCAAACCACAACACGTGAATTTATAGTGGTTCGGCTACAAGGACACCTTCCTTGCCCTACTCCACTCCCCGAGTACCACACTCGAGAGTTTTCTTCACTATGTCAACAAACTCCTTATGGTGGAGAAACCTTACACACCTTGGCTTACACAAGTTAACGACACTAAGCTAAATGTCGAGTTCTAATCGTAGCTAGAACCAATCTCACACCAAATATCACACCACGTGATCTTCACACCTTAATCACACCTTCACACCTTCTTCAAGACTTCACACCGTCTTCTATGCACAACTAAGTCACAACTACTAAACTAGTTTACAACACACCAAGATTCTACAATCAACAAATATACACAACACCTTAACAAATAACTATCACTAGTACTATATGAAACTAGCTATACACAACACCACTACAATAAGATGGATGTAGAGAAGTGTTCTTCTTCTTGCACTTGAATGGATGAAGCTTTGGATCACTTGGAAACAAAGACTTATGAAATATATGATCAAAGGATTTTAGATCTAGAGAAGAAGATTGGATCAGAAAGTTTATAGTGCAAAAAGGTAAGAAAAATATGTGGAATGATCCAATATTTATAGGGCCAGATTTTACTGTTCGGGAGCGTGCCGGTCCCCTTAATTGTAGGCCGGTCCCCTTAATGATTAAGGGGGCCGCCTAGTAAAATTAAGGGGGCTGCCCTCCTGAACGTTCCAAAAGTTTTTCTGGATAAAATTTGCCCTTTTTGGTTGGAAATTTGAAATCATATTTTTGTGGTTTAATAAAGCTTTACCAAAAATGATTTACAAATATATATAAAATGTTAAAATCATTTTATATAATGTTATGTATTAATATAAAATTTCCTTTGATCATGTAATGCATAAGTTACTAAGTTTATGCATACCTTGAGTGATATAAGATGTAGAGGTAAATATTTGTCACCAAATACTTGTTTATGTCTTATTCTTGACTTAATTTGATTTAAGTTTTGTGATTATCAAAACATAGGTTTATTGAGAAATATTAATAACATTCACAAACATTATTTATATCAACAATTGTTTTCTTAATTCGTTGTGTGACTAAATATTACAAAAGGCCACACAAACATAAAATTCATGTGACCATTGGATAATCAATAGTCACACAAAATACACTTTTGTTCACTTTAAATAGCATATGGTCACACTTATTAACACTTTTGGCCACTGTTTGCTTAATGATATGTGTCTAAATACCCAAAACAAACATGCTTTGAGTGACTAAATATTATAAAAGGCCACGCAAACGTAAACTTCATGTGGTCATTGGATGATCTATAGTCACACAAAATACACATTTCTTCACTTTAAACAGCATACGACCACACTTATTAACACTTTTGGCCATTGTTTCCTAAATTGTATGTGACTATATACCTAAAACAAACATGCTTTGTGTGAATAAATATTACAAAAGGCCACACAAACATAAAATTCATGTGGCCATTGGATGATCAATAGTCACACAAAATACACATTTCTTCACTATAAACAGCATATGGTCACACTTATTAATACTTTTGGCCACTGTTTGCTTAATGGTATGTGACTAAATAACCAAAACAACCATGCTTTGTGTAACTAAATATTACAAAAGGCCACAAAAACATAAAATTTACGTGGCCATTGGATGATCTATAGTCACACAAAATACACATTTCTTCACTTTAAACAGCATATAGTCACACTTATTAACACTTTTGGCCACTTTGTGTTAAATTGTATGTGACTAACTCCAAAAAAACAACACCCATTGTGTGACTAAATCATCACAAATGTCACATTTATTGTATATTCATGTGGCCAAAGGACGGGAAATAGTCACACAAAATACACATTTACTTGAATATATCATCTCCAATGTCACATATATTATATATTTATGTGGCCAAAGGACGAACAATAGTCACTCTCAAAAAACATTCGTGCGACTATAAGGTGTTTACGGTCACCGATAATGACTAACACAACAAAACTTGTGCCTAATTTGTCACACATATTCGGGGTTTTGGTCACTCTTTTTTTATGGAAAAGGCCACGAACTCAACAATGTGACTATATGCCACCTACGGTGGCGGGACCTTTAATGACACACAATGAAAAAAACGTGTGTGACTATATGCATATCGTCACACATTTTTGGCATGACCAATACAACTTTTTGTACTAGTGTTGTTAAACATATATTAACTAGTTAAATAATACATTTTACAAACAAACTTTTGTTTACATTTTAATCAAAATGAAAATGGTTTTATTACCTCATGCATAGTTTCATCAAAATCTTGGAAAGATCATGTAAATATTTTGGAAAGATTTGAAAAAGATTTACAAAGATTTTGGAAATCTAAGATGATATCTTACTTGGATTTTTGGAAGATTTTAGAAAATATTTTGGAAAGATTTTGTAAAGATTATGGAAGGATCTTAGGTAGATTTTGGAAAGATTTCTAAATATTTTGTAGATTTTCTATCAGGAGACCACGAAACCAAAAAGTATAAAGGGCGGAACCCTTTATTTGGCTCCGTGTGATCTGTGGGTTGCTGAAGCTAAATGGCTATAAATAGTGTCTCATTGTTCACTCATTTCCTCACTACTTCAACATATATTCTCTCTATAATGTTTTCATACATTTAGATAAGTAGTAACATAAATTAATCACCCTAATTATCATGATCATAATGCTTCTAACTTTCATTATGTTGTAAGCATACTCACGAAATGATCCTGTGAAGCAAGCTCAGAGATCTTGAGTCATCATCCACCACAAGCATACATATATGACGATCTATTACAACAAGCTTATGGAACTTGTGATCTTCATCCATTGAAGGCTTCTTATCAATGGATTAGATGGTTTATGTGTCATGGATCATCATTGTATCATCACAATATATTCACCAAACTAGATTATATGGTTTATGTGTTTGTGCCACAAAATACAAGGCTTTTATGTTGGGCCATAAAACATAACCGGTGTGGTTGTACCCTTGTAAAAGAACTTGACATCTAGCTTAGTGTCAAAAATATTGTATCGCCGACATTAGGTTGGTTCTACCTCGGACTAGAACCCGGTATTTAGCTTTGTACCGAAAAATGTGTAGGAGACGTTTGTAAGGTTTTCTCTACCGAGAAAAGCTTGTTGATCTAGTGAAGTAACTTTTGAGTTGGGTACTCGAGGAGTGGAGTAGGGCGAAGAGGAGCTCCGTGACCGAACCACTATAAATCATCGTGTCCGGTTTGCACTTTCTTTTATCTTTACTTTTATACTTGCACCATTTTATTATTTGTCTTGTGGCTTGATGTTTATGCTTGTGTGACAACTTGTTTTACTATATGCTTTATTTTAGTCATAAGACTATAATTGGCATTTTTCATATGATGGCAAGCTTGACTGAATATTTGATACAACAAGTTTAAAGTTTTTAAACGGTAACGTATTCACCCCCCCCCCCCCCCCACCCGCCCTCTACATTTTCATAATCATGAATAATGAATTTGTTCTTAATGTTATAAAGATTTACTCAATTCTTTGGACCAACAAGTGGTATCAGAGCGGGTGGATTATTCTTATGATTTAGATCCGTTCATGACTACTAATAACATTCTTCAATGTCAAAAATAAGTGTGAAAATATCTTCAAAAACTGCTACTGTAATAGCAATTTTTGAGGTGAGGAGCACACTGATATTTGACAATAACCAAACAAAAACCCACCACTGATTATTAAATCAATAAAACACACATCATCATTTATTCACAAACATCTTATCCTTTAACACATACCACACACCCACCTTTATCACAAATCCGTCACCATCACCAACTCACACAAAGAAAAATCATAACCGATCAAAAACTCACCCCTTTCACAAGATCGTTAAAAAAATAGATCTTTATCTAACCCCACAAATCAAAACAAAACAGATTCACCATAACCATCACCAACACAAAATCATTATCATCTTCCCATAATACTCTCTATCAAACCTACCCAAATAACTTCACAGATCTTAAAACTCATTATAAAAAAAAGAAAAAAAACGAACACGTAAATCTCATTCCAAATCTTCTCCAAGAGTACATATTGATTCGGTAGACTCTCGTTGACACCAGAAACCCAAAGTCAAAACCAAATTGCTAAAATCATAACCCCACTCACCAAATACATACAATTCCGACAGTAGCAGTGGCTGTTAGAACTACTAAACCCACATCGATAAACCAATCGATCTTAACTGCCATGGTCAAATTCTTGCAGCTGAAAGTGATGAAAAGAGGAGTAGGGAAGTCCTGGTGATATTGGTTTCGTTGTTTTGAATGATACTAGATTTTTGTTAATTTAAGGGAAGTTGAGATAAAAATGGGTTGATCAAGATTCATGTTAAGAACTGGTTTCATTAGCATGATATGAAGTAGGGTTGTTGTGACAGGTTGGGGAAGAGATGGAAAATTGGTAAACATCACGGAAAAGCTGATGATGATAAATGGGTGACTTATAAGTAAGTTTTATCAGAGTTATGATACTAAAAGCATTAGTGAGTGATGGAGTTAAGCTTATTAAGCTTAAGAAGTGTTTATGAGATGTTCAGGCTAAGCCTGATTGGGTTGAAACTGGGTCTGAAAATCAGGGTGTATTAACATGAGTTTTGGGCTGAGACTGAACAAGTGGTGAAATGAATCTGGTAGAACCTGAATCGTGGGTATGAAAAACTCAAGGAACTAAGAATTGAATAGTTCCTCTATTAGTTGTGGTATAACTCAGCTGTGTCCCTAAAAAATCAAGCTCAAAGGAAGTAGCTGAGAAAAATAGTAGGTCTGATATAATCAGGCTAGAAGATTGCTCATTAGTGGGTATATGATGCTAAGAGTATTGGAGCAGGGTTGTATTCAGAGAGTTGTAGCTGGATTGGGACTGAAATGAGGGTGAGCTTCAGTAGGTCGCGAAGTATATTGAGAAAAATGTTCTTATCAGGGACTGAAAAATGTTTCAGTGTGTTTTCGAGGTTTGAGATTCTTATGCGTTTGGAAGTATGTTTTTCTTGAAGTAAAAACACAAGTCAGTGTGGTATTATCAGGCTCTAAATGAATCAGGAGTTTAAAACTGACCCTGAACCCCCACTCACTGAACCCTCTCATTGAAACATGTCACTAAACCCACTTTATGAACACGGTCACTGAACCCTACTTACTCATTGAACCAGAGTCACTAAATCCTATGAACTTGTCATTGAACCCCTGGTCACTGAACCAGGTCGTTGAACCTGTCATGAACTCAGGTTACTGAACCCCTTGGACCTTATTCCCTGAACCTGATGGTTTAGAAACTATCCCTGAACCCCGGTCTTTGAACCCTAGACCTGAGCCATCTCTCACCGAACCAGTTTAGCGAACCAGGTCGCTGAAAAGAATCACTACCCCTCATTCACTGAACCTATTCACTGAACTTATTCGTTGAACCTGAAAAAGCAAAACCATAACCTGATAACCAAAAACCACAACATGTTTCACCTAGGCTATTTGTATATTCAAATAGAGGGAGACTGTTAGGTCAAAAATTTGACCTAATTACCCTGACAAGGATTTGAAAATAAAATAGCCTAACTCACTAAATAAAATAGTGGGTCATTCACTGATACAGCTTTAATGAGTGTTGTATAAAGCTCTTTGTACCGAAGAAACACTTTACTTACTGATGCGGTGTCAGTGAGTAAAGTATATGAGCTACAAACAAGACCAGTGTCACTGAGATTTGACAAATGTCTCAGTGACCCTAAAGACGCTATCTCTACAAACAGACTGAAAAGTATGGGCGGGAACTTCCAAAAAGGAAAGTTAAACAAAGTATAAGAAATTGCCATAAGAGTTGGAATATTTGTTATGACTGTTTCAAAAGGATGGTTGGTGCTTTTCCAAAAGAGGAAGATGAAGAGGGACCACTGATGCATGACATCTCACCAACCATCACATGGTGTCTTTCAATGAGAGTTTATTTTTCATTCAATGGGGATAGTATACCGCAATTATCCCCTTGAAGAAGCTGAAGATGTTATTAGCTAGTCAAGTGGGTATTTAGTAATCTTGTAATTATTGTTCATCATGAATAATGAATTTGTTCTTCATGTTATAAAGATTTACTCAATTCTTTGGACCAACAACGTCTAACAGTACTAACTTAAGCCTAACAGTTGTAACTTTGACACCAACAATCTTAACTCTGAACAACATTAACTTTGAACCAGCAGTAGTAACTTTGTACTAGCAATAGTAACCACTTAGCGTATATTCAATGAAGTTCTTCAGAAGTATTAATTTGTAATAGCAGTCTTAACTCTTACACCAGTAGTTGTAAACACTTAGCACTTTTTCTTTGAAGTTCATGAGTAGCATTAAATCCATAGAGCAGCGGTAACAAGAATCCTAACAAGAAGGCTTTTAATCCCAACAACGTTCTTTCAAATTTGTGCCGACTTGAAACACTTGCTACTTTATTCAATGACTTCAACAACGTACTTTCAAATTTTTTCCGAATTCACCAATATGACCTGGTAAACTTGCATCGTTAGTCCTTTATACTAACGGTCGTTTCTTATGTTTTCGTCCATTTTCGTTTTCGTCCATTTTTATACGTTTTCGTTCATTTTTATACGTTTTCATTCGTCTTTATACGTTTTCATCCATTTTTGTACGTTTTGATTGTTTTCTTACGTTTTTGTCCGTTTTACGTTTTCATCCGTTTTCAAATGTTTATCAGTCATTTTCTTACGTTTTTGTACATTTTTATCCATTTCATCTGTTTTTATACGTTTTTGTCCATTTTCATACGTTTACGTCTGTTTTCATCCGTTTTTATACGTTTTCATCTGTTTTTTCACGTTTTCGTATGTTTTTACACGTTTCGTTCGTTTTTGCATGTCTTCGTCCATTTTTACATGTTTTCATTTGCTTTTACACATTCTCTTTCGTATTTGCATGTTTTCCTTAGTTTTACACGTTTTCGTTCGTTTTTGCACGTTTTCGTTCGTTTTTATGTATTTTCGTCTATTTTTACACATTTTGTTGATCTCAGTTATGCACTTGATCGAATCCCCTTAGCTTGTAAAGTTTAAGTTATCTTAGATAAATCTAAAGCAACTATGTAGAAACTGTCTAAGAATTTATTAAAGACTATGCGGAATCTAGTCTTTAATCTTAACAGTATTAGGGTTATACAACCTTGAAGCTATAAAGTGTAAAAGAATCACGTATCTATCTCAATGCCCTTGGACTTCCTTTTATAGACTAAGGAGTCCTAGTCGGCTTACAATAACTTTCTCTACAAGATAAATCTTTTCTATAATTATCTAACCGACTATACAAGTATATCTCATAAACAACATTAACTTTAACATCTAACAGTCTTAACTTTACTCCAGCAACATTAACTCTTCAGCAGTTGTACTTTGTACTGGCAACACTACGTTTGTACTAGCAGCACTAACATACTTTGCATATATTCTTTGTAGTTTCTTCAGCAGTACTAAGTTGTTCCAGCAGTCTTAAATTTCATAAACAATCTTAAACACTTAGAGCATTTTTCATTGAATACTTGAGCAATTTTAATTCTTTATAGCAGTAGTAACATCAAGATGAGCATTACCAACATCAAGCAGCTTTAATCCCAACACGTTTCCGTCTGTTTTTACACATTTTCATTCGTTTTTTCACGTTTTCGTTCATTTTAGCATGTTTTTGTCTGTTTTTACATTTTTTTCGTTCTCTCTTGCTCATTTTCATTTGTTTTTACACTTTTTCTTCTGTTTTTATTATTTTTTGCACATGTTCGTCCATTTTTACATGTGTAAAAAATGACAAAAACGTATAAAAGCGGATGAAAACGGACTAAGACACGTTAAAACGAATGAAAACGTGCAAAAACAAATGAAACATGTAAAAACGGACGAAAACATGTAAAAACAGCCGAAAACATGTAAAAATGGACAAACACGTGTAAAAATTGATGAAAACGTAAAAAAAGGGACAAAAATGTGTAAGAATGGACAAAAACGTATAAAAACGAATGAAATCGTGTCAAAACAGATGAAAGCGTATAAAAGGGACAAAAATGTGTAAAAGGGACGAGAACATATAAAAACAGACGAAAACATGTAAAAGCGGACGAAAACGTGCAAAAACGAACGAAAACATATAAAAACGGACTGAAATGTGTAAAAACGGATGAGAACATATAAAACGGATGAGAACGTGCAAAAATGGACAAAAGCATGTGTTGAGGCAACATGATCAAGATCTCTTCACGTTTTAATGATTACAAATAAACTATCAAAACACATAAAATAATAAATGTTAGCTCAAAATCGCCGGAGCCCATATCTGCTCCTGGCGCGCTGCCTGCGCGTCAACGCGCGGGTGACGCGCTAGGACACTGTATGGTTCCGGGCAAATTTTGAAAGTCGGCTTTCCCCTTACCTGACAAATGTGGATCTTTCAATACAGGTATGAATATGTTATGTGCTTAATTGAGAACACTTGAAACTAGTTTTGAGACTTGAGAGATCCTACTTTTAAAACACCCATTTACGGGAAAACGCCAACTCATGTTTTCTAACTATCGCCTCTAGGAAAGGCTTTTCTAAACTTAGGGAGCTTGTATATTTCACGTGACATCGTGTCGAAGCATCTATATGCTCATATCCCGTGCTTACGTCTTCTCTACTTACGTAACGGGTTTACTCCCTTATTGGTCAAACTAAGTCAAAGGTCACTTTGCGTAAACGCATCCTTTCCCACTTGGGTTATGCTTTACATCAAGGCAAAGCACTTAACTTGTTTGAACCAAGGTATTAGTTGAGAATGTCGAGTCGTGGAAAGTCACGAGATATGAAACTATAGATTCTCGACGTTGTGTTACTTGAACTTATAAGTAACTTATGATTTTCTCAACCTATAATCTTAATTGTCTAAACCTTTTCTTCTTCATGACAATTAGATTACTTCTTAATCTTCTCTTAATCTCATTTCTACAAAAGACAAATCCAATCATATCTAAATCAAATATTCTCTTACACAATCTCTTACACTCTTACATATTTCCTTACACACTCTACATCTCAACCATCCATTCCCTTACAACACATATCAACCCTCCATATTCCCCACATGCCAATTATTTGAAATCCAAACATAAGGCTCCTTTGATCCTAGCCATTCAATTTAAACTAAAACCATCTGAACCATCCATCTTATTTCTTCCCCCCATGATTTGGAATATTCCACTAGCATATTCTTTCTTCCTCTCCATTCCATCACATGTGTTTGATCTTCACCATCTATTTCAAACAAAGTCATCTCAACCATTGATTCATTCTTTCCCCCCAAGCAAAGGAGGCTCCCTTTGATCTCAACCATTCAATTCAAACTAAACACATTTCAACCATCCATCCAACCTCTTCTCCATTCCATCACATGTGTTTAATCAAAACCATCCATTTCAAACCAAAACCATCTCAACCCTCCATTCATTCTTCCCCCAAGCAATGGAATATACCTTGGCATATTCTTTCTCTCTTTTCTATGCCATGTGAGGAATAACACTTCTACCCCTTCCAAATTACCCTATCTATACTTTATACCCCTGGTAATTGGTTTTCTCATAAACACTTTACAAAACATTTTCCAAATTGGCTATTTGAGTTGGTAAACCTTAGATTGATTAATGTTAAGGTTTAGTGTGAATTACAATTGAGGGTTTAGCAAGGTAAGGTATTTATAAAGCCAACACCCAAAGCTTTGGGAAAATTTTCCTTGGGTGTCTGGCGCGCCACCCACGCGTCAACGCGTGGGCAGAGCTCCGGCCTCGGTAAAATTTTCCCAAGTTGGGTTTTTGCCTATAAATACCATGCCTTGCCTCTTGTATTCCTCACCCTTGCCATTATTCTTTCTCTCTATATTCTTTCTCTCAATCTCTCTCAAATCTCTCTATTTCTAATCTTGTGTTCTTGATTTTCATACTAACATCTTTGAAAGAACACATATCTTTGCAAGGGAAGAATCACAAAAACCTAATCCACTCTTGTGATTGTGTCGAGGGTCCTCTTATCTATACCCTTTCTATTACAATTGAGTCTCTAGGTTAGGTTAGGGCTTGGTTGAACAAACATATATTCATTCATTCAATTGTTTGTAAGGGAAGTCTTGTGTCTTGGTGAGCAAGCCTAGATCATTTGGGATCTAGTTGGGGTTTGATACTTCCGATGGGAAGTCTTGGTAGTGGTCTTGGTGACCCTTAGGTGAAGTCGAATCGCGAGATTCTTTTGGGTAGTTTCCGAGGGCGGAATACCGTGGGAGTAACTTCTTCTTTGTGAGCATCGATATTGGTGAATATCGGTGGAGTGAATTGTAACGGTTTGTAGTCCACCGAAAGGATTATACTAGTGGAATAGTATAGCGTCGTGGATTCGCAACTGGATGTACGGATGGTATAAATCCCCCATCCCGAACCAGTATATATCGTGGTGTCTCTCTTTACTTGCTTTATATACTTTGGTTGTGTTTGTGGTTGTTTGGATTGATTATACAACCACTTGGTTTTCTTTGAGGCTTAAAGTTTTTAAACATCTTTAAAGCCGAAAAAAACCGTATTCACCGCCCCCCCCCCCCCCCCCCCTCTACGGTTCTACAGCATATAAAACGGACTAAAATGTGTAAAACTGACAAAAATGTATGAAAACACAAGATAACGTAAGAAAAACAGACAAAAACGTATAAAACATGCAAAATGGATGAAAACTTCTAAACACTAACGAAAACGTAAAAAACGGTTGAAAACGTATAAAAACAGACGAAAACGTAAGAAAACCATATTTTAAGTTATTTACTAACAGTCGTTAATATGAAGGACTAACGATGCAAGTTTAGCATGTCATATTGGTGAAGTCGGAAAAAAATTGAAAGTACATTATTGAAGTCATTGAATAAAATCGTAAATGTTTTAAGTCGGCAGAAATTTGAAAGTATGTGCTACTTTGTTGCTTTTACGCTATACTATTTGCTCAAACCTCGTGCATGCACAAGATCTAAAACTAATAATATCATAAAAGATCTTTAAAGGACTCAGACAACAGTTGTTGCACTACTATTTAAGTGCAAAAATCAATTGCCACAAAAAACACTTCTCACACCCAATTACAAAAATAAACACTTTCAAACGCATTTACCTCGACACTTCGAGAATTTGAGATTTGCTCACCCTCCCCTTTTGCTCACCGCTACCAAAAGAAAACAAAGGCTTTTGCACTACAAGACAAAGAACATGGAAAACAAATGTTTGCTCACCGTTTTTAGCTACAAGACAAAAAACATGGAGAGCAAATGCTTGCTCGCCCCATCTTTGCTCACCATTTTCAGCTACAAGACAAATAACACGGCGCACAAATGCTTGCTCGCCTCTATGTTTGCTCGCCGTTTTCATACGACTGTTGGTATGTGTTTCATCATTTTAGTGAGGGGAGAGCAAATGAACCGGCGAGCAAAGCCAGTTTGCTTGCTTCGTTAATTTTTGTAAAACAGGTTTATATGGTTTATTTTGGTAAACGTGAAGGTAAAAGTATTTATTTTAAAACTTTCTCTACCTGCAATGAGAGTTATTTAGCATTTTATATACTGAACTTTTATTATTGATCGGTTAAAATAACGTACGGCTAAGTTATCTTTAAGATGTTTTGTGCGTGTAGCAAAATGTCCAATTGGCAATTGTTAATGACTGTCACAGATCTCAAACGTCTGTGCTAGCAACTTACCGATTATAACTATTATATTTTAACTTTTTACGGGAAAAAGAAATTATCCGTTAACTTCATTTTTTCATATTGTTCCATGCATGTTAATTATGCTTTTAAACTTCTGTTTATAAATGAACAGGTTAACTTTGTGTATTAAATATAGCGTTTTGCTAGAAATCAATCTTTCATACACACAACGTTCATGCCTTTTAAAAAAAAAAAAAAAAAAAAAAAAAAAAAAAACGTTCACGCCTTAAAAAACAGAGATTTCCGAGTGGTTGCATGTTTGCATGGCGCAAGTGTGTAAAAATCTGTGTGTTTTTATTTATCGTTACGTGTGTGCTATTGCACCTATAATTGGAATGAAATGAAAGTTTTTGTGGAAATATGGTTTCCTTTAGAAATTTATGTGCAAACATAGGTTACTTTTCTAATTGCTTTGCATAATATAGGTCAATTTCGTAAAAGCTCACACGTCTTTTGGTGTAATCCGCACTTGTAGCAGATTGTGCCAAAATTTTCTTTACAGAAACTGTATTTAGAAGTGTCAAATATATGTGATGGAAACGAGCTGAACTTGATCTTGTAGATATTCTCTATATGTGTGTATCTTATTATTTTAAAAAAAATAGAAAATAAATAATATATGGGTTGTTGTGGATAACGTTGTAGGGCCAATGGGCCACTTCTAGAAGTAAATATTTAAAAGGTTAAGGAATTTAACTGGGCTTTCTTTTACATGTAATTGTGGGGCAATCCTATCTTTTGTTTGGCCGCCTTAGGTTTTAATATTTTTTTAATCAATTTGCAGTCCTAACAAATTGGTTTTAATCTACTTCATAATAATCTATGTTGATACGTTATTACGTTGTTTTGACATTATAATTTAACGACTCTCTACTTGTAAGTTTGGGTGTTATAAACATTGTTGTGTTTCAATAAATTGATAAATAACTAGCTTGCAGTAATTATACTCGAATTAGATTAAATGATGTCGACTTAACAAGGCCGTCTTTGAGGGTGTGGAAGGTGAACGACTGTTCAGAGCCCCAAAATCTTAGTTGCTTCTAAATTTATCTTGTTAACAATTATAAGCTTGTGTACATATATTTTTAACGAAGAAAAAAGTATTTTGATGAGAAAATATATGTTAAATGTTTAGATAGCTAATTGTATTATATCATATAAACAGTGACACTTTATATATAATATTCCTTCTCTAAGCTTCATAATTTATTTTTGTTCATGGCCTGAAAAATTCAAGGACGGCCCAACGACTTAATCATAAGATATTATCACAATTGGCAATTTGATTGAATCAATTCATATGAACCAGCAAATCATTCGCTGTCATAAAGCCCACAATGGAAAAATTGAAGTTTATTCTTCCTGTTATTTTTCAAATTAGCTACAATAAATTAAGTTGCAATAGCTAAAATAAATTACGAGCATTTATTTGTTTGTACTTTCAACTCGTCTTGTAAACTGGACACCTTATAGATATGATAAATGTTTAAATACGTACCATATAAGACATTTATTGTAGATAATTGTGATACTCTTTAGTCACGGATGTAAGTTGAGTATTATAATTGGCTTCTAATGTGAAAGATGATGGATCGAGTAAGTTTGATCATAGTACCATCCATTAGCTGATGGATCAAATCGTTTGTCTAGCTAATATCAGCATGTTTAGGTGAATTGTTCGCATGCATAAACGTCTATTTTGTTTGCATGTGACGTGCAAGTATATATGCCGCTATTTATTGATGTCTTCTACGTATCTACTTAGCTTGCATGTACGTAATAACAATTATTAGTATTAGTTTTCTATAGAAGATCACATCCATCAACTACCAAGTCGTTATTAGTAATTATATCTTAGTTACTAATTACCATTCGTGGGCGATTTAAAGTCATAGAGAACGATATATACATATCAGTATTCGATGTTGAAACTAATCAACTCTGATCGACTTAGAACCATGACTAAAAGTGTCCATGGCTATCAGACGAGTTGACTCGGTTATTTCTTAGCAATTTATATCCAAAATTATAAATATATGAGTAATAATTGAATACAATAATTCAAAAGTCGAATGAATGCAACTCCAATAACTAATTGATTAGATATATAAACTCCCAACCTCGCTTTTCTTTGAAGCATTACCTAACAATCTCATTTGACAAACAGGTAGATGGCAACTGTATAACAAACAAGTCAAAACTTTTCTTTTAATTTTTTTAAACAACAAATTTTTATAACATGCGCAACCTATCTCGCAAATTATCTCTTACATGTCTCCGATGGGACTTAAACTATCTCACATGTATCCAACGATACTTGAACCCATAACTACTACTAAGTTGAAGGCACACTCACATACCGCTAAGCCAAGAAGCCTTTGGTATAAGTCATTAAGGCCATGTTTCTTTTTTTTTAGCAATTAAGTGGAGGTGGGCCCTTTCTCTTGTTTGGTCTAGTTGGGGAGAAGTGAAAAAATCTCTCACTCTATTCACACGATTTAAGAGGAAAATGTGTGTAAGAAACAACAAAATATAATTTGGTGGGGCCACTTCTCTTAGTTAAAGGGTCATTCAGCCAAAAAGAAACGCGCCTTAAGTTGTTAAACAAAAACTTACATTATGAAATTATGTTTTTCTTGTATAGTACCCTAAGTAAAGCAGATAAATAATTTTTACCGATTTTTAGTTTATTCTATGAGTTTTGTTACAATCAAATAATATTTTACAATAAACTTTCACACAATGATGTGACATGACACTTAACTTATTTTCTCTTTTCCTTCATCAACTATTTATTTTATAACAAATCATTTTGTTATACATCATTTTGTGGAAATTATTTAATGAAATTTATGTGGTCGTAACATTCTTTTACTTTTTATTATGTGAAGAGGCGAAAAATGATCCGTTTTTAGGGGGTCATTTAAGCCGGAATTTGAATTTATTTGATCAAATATTGCCCTAAATCGTTCCTTTTGTGATTTTAGGTACTTTGGGAGTGAATTCTGGAAAAGGAAGCATTTTAGACGTTTTTGGAACATAAAAGTGAAGAAAACGGCAAAGTCTTAATTTTCCTTGCTGGGAACAGTACCTGACGGCGTCAAGAGGATTTTGATGACGGCGTCAAGAGCAAAAGATGTGACGGCCCAGTGAAAACGTAACGGCGTCAAAGCAAGGCCGTCAAGAGTCAAAGTGGTGACGGCCCAGAACAACCTTACACATGACGGCGTCAGATCTCGATCTAGGCAGTCCGAGAATATTATGGGCGGCGGGTTGACGACGTCAGAAGTTTCTTTTTGACGCCGTCACCTTAGAAAATCTATATATACTCTTTGTAATTTTCATTATAAAAGGGAGGAGAATTTTAAGGTCGACTTTAATAAACCCTAGCACGACTTTTACAGTATTTTCAAGGGTTTTCACCCCTTGAAACCCTTCATGTTCAATTGAGATAAGTATCCTTTCAATTCATTCAATATGTCTATGTGTTGTTTGAATATATCTTACGCTTGTCTTGATTTTAACATGCTAGGCTAGATCTTTTGTGTGTTTGCTTAGATGTAATGAAACCTAGATGTTGATTATAGGTTGATTGTTTGATTATAGTTGTAATGGATGAATGATTTCGATGTTAGGCTTAAGAAAACTGGCAGATCTTCTTTGTGTAACTTGCTTGAACGTCTTAAGAAACATAAACCAATGCGTACTAGGTTTTTATGGTTATATTTAATGCATGAGCAAATTCTAGTGATCCCATGTTAGGAGCTTCTTGCAGGCTCGACATAGGAGTGAAGTAGGAGCTTATAGAGTTGGGGAAGTACCTACGCCACCCTACAATTGGTATTAAGGAATATAACCCGTCATCCACGCAACTGTAACAAATAATTAACCTGTAAAAGATATCTAGGGAGTAGTGAAGTCTAAGTAAACACAATTCTCCCATTTACTGTTCACAACACTAGTTTAATTAGCTTTATTTACTTTTCTGTTATTTTATTTTGATTGCATCTTAGCTATTGGGTTAGTTGACTAGCAACTAATTCCGCCCACTTTTCCAAAACCCGAGATTTTACTTGCTTTTATAAAAATATAAAAATACAAAAAGAATCATCCCTCACCTCTAGACCTAGTTTTTAGGCTTTCTAATCCTAGCGACACTATTCCTGAGTTGAACGATCAATCCTCCGGTACTTGTCACTATACTATACTACAACGATCAGTTACACTACCTGGTGGGGGTTTTAAGGTTCTCGAGATCCATCGAGAGGTAAAGCCTGATGCAATTCAACGCATCATTATGTTTGACCATGAAAAGAGGTTATACGAGTATATAGAATTGAAGGATGATAGGTGAATTTATTTTCTTTATTATTATCTTTTTTAATGAATTACTATATTTATTGAAACATAATAATTTTATATAAAGTTGGATTAAAGTCTAGACACAAGCTGAGCTTTCATTCTTTTTTTAATATAAAAGCTAACTCTGTGAAAGATAAAAATGTTGGAAAAATGGTTTTGCAAAATGAGTTTTTGCAAAGTTTGGACATAATTTAATATATGTATATGTTATATATATTAGTGTTTATTGGGGGCGTTGTGTTCTCCTCCAAGAGAGCTTCGTAACAAGCTAAAGTATGTCCAAAATAGAGCTAAGATGAATGAGATATCGTGTCTCAAAGTGGGACACTTGAAACACAAAACTTGGAAACAAAAACATATCCCACATCGCTTAGTGAAGGAAGTGGAAACTAGTTTATAAGGTAATCCTTGTACTAGCTTTCAAATTCCTTTCCTACGTGCGCGCGCGCAGGGGGGTGCAGATTGTGGGATTTCTGGACCAAAATGAGTTCGAAGCTATTGAACTCATGCGAGCCCGCGCGACCTGCGGACACGAATGCAGCTCCGAAACCTCGCATACGTGCGAAAATTTTTGCTGCTAGTTTGGGTCAGTTTTTCCAAGATATTCTGTAAATCTATTTTAGGAATAGATTTGAACTTTTTGTACAAGTTTTACAGAATTCTGTTTGTGTAAAATATTATACGAAAATCTGTTTTGTTTATAACAGATTTCGTTTATTATACCTAAAATTTAATCTTGGAGAACAAGATAGGTTTTCAGTATAAATATAAGCCACATCTCATTCGGTTTTAATACATAGAAAACGTAGCTCAATACCAGACGATTTTCTAGCAGCCAGTCGATCAGAAGCACACAAGGTTTTCGTGATCTTTCAGGCAAGTAAGTCAAGTTCGGCTGTGCAACAGCTTTGAACGTTGTACCCTGGGAAACAGACGGCGAATCTGTTTTAAGGGAATCGTGTTAAACACGAGCCTCGTTATTTACTGCTTTCTTTTATTTACGTTTATAGTGTCTGTCTTCTGCTTCTACTCCATTCTGTCTGTATTTATTTTTCTGTTATTTATTTATTATAATCTGATTTTATAAATAAAAGTGTTCACCGTTTCCCACAGTCTTAAAACAGATTCGGTTTAACCGAATTTAAACACTTTGTTAAAATCGGATTAATTATTTTAACAGATTTATAAACTGTTTTCTATCGAGACCTTGTTGAGTTTCTTTGGAAATCAGTTTTATTTACAGATTTGGTGTACAGATCTATAACGTTTTTTTTTTAAGCAGTTGTTCTAATCAGTTTATTGAAACCAAGATTGAGTTTCTATTAACTGATTTATCGAAACCAAGTTAGAGTTTCGTACAGTCAGATCTGGTACAAGTAGATACCGATTTGCAACAGTTTGTTTAACTGTTTGTGTTTATCTTTCAGGATGACAAACACTACTCCTCCTGGGACGACTATTGTGCATGGATCTGGTGCGCCAGTTACCAACGCAGTTGTTAATCATGCTGAGAAACCAGAGAAATTCAATGGGCAGAATTTTAAGAGGTGGCAACAGAAGATGTTCTTTTATCTCACTACTTTGAACCTTGCGCGGTTCTTAAAAGAGAACGCACCTCAAGTGGAACCTCCATCTGAAGGTCAATCCTCTAATCAACAGGCTGTGCAAGCCTTGGAAGCATGGAAACATTCAGACTTTTTGTGTCACAACTATGTTCTGAATGGTTTGGTCGACTCTTTGTACAACGTGTACTGCAAGACCAAGACTGCCAAAGAATTATGGGAGTCATTGGAGCGCAAGTACAAAACTGAGGATGCTGGTACAAAGAAGTTCGTGGTAGCACGCTTTTTGGATTACAAGATGGATGATTCAAAGAAAGTGATGAGTCAGGTTCAAGATCTGCAGATTTTGCTACACGACATTCATGCTGAATGAATGACTTTGAGTGAAACTTTTCAAGTTGCTGCTATCATTGAAAAGTTACCTCCAAGCTGGGTAGAATTCAAGAACTACCTGAAGCATAAGCGAAAGGAGATGAGTGTTGAAGACTTGGTTGTTCGTCTTCGTATTGAAGAGGACAACAAGCTGGCTCAGAAAAACACTTATACGCCTGATTCTGCCAAGGCAAATTTGGTTGAGCATGCTTCGTCATCTTCAAAGTCTCATGTCAAGGGAAAAGGCAAGGGCAAAGGAAAGAATGACAAGAAGAGCAAAGGGAAGTCTGAGTACCTTGCTCCTAAAGCTGCAATTGTGAAACAACAGTTCCAAGGGGTGTGTTTCAATTGTGACCAGCCAGGTCACCGTGCTGCTAACTGTAAGATGCCGAAGCGGGTGACTCCACGCGAGGCAAATATGGTGAATGATGTGGACATGATTGCTATGGTTTCTGACGTCATTGCCATGATCTCTGAAGTTAACCTGGTAGGTTCAAACAACAGGGAATGGTGGGTTGATACTGGGGCTACCCGTCATGTGTGTGCTGATAAGAGTATGTTTCACTCTTTCAGAGCGGTTGACAATGGAGAGAAGTTGTACATGGGCAACTCTGCAACTGCTGATATCAAGGGCGAAGGAGATGTAATCCTGAAGATGACATCCGAGAAAGAGCTCAAGTTGACTAATGTCTTGTATGTTCCAGAGATACGCAAGAATCTTGTGTCTGGATGGCTGTTGAACAAGTTTGGTTTTCGTCTTGTTTTTGAGTCTGATAAGTTTGTTCTTTCTAAGAATCAAATGTATGTTGGTAGGGGATATGCCCTGAATGGTATGTTTAAACTCAATGTAATGGTTGTTAAGAATGATATCAATAAAATGAATTCTTCTGCTTATTTGATTGAGTCTTCTAATGTGTGGCATGGCCGTCTTGGACATGTAAATTTTAATTCAATACGTCGTTTGATTAAATTTAACTGCATACCTAATTTCCATATTGACTCAAAATATAAATGTGAAACTTGTGTTGAAGCCAAACTTACAAGAGCATCTTTCAAATCGGTTGAACGAAAAACCGAACCACTTGATATGATACACACTGACATATGTGATTTGAAATCACTACCCACAAAAGGTGGCAATAAGTACTTTATCACATTTATTGATGATTGTACAAAGTATTGCTACGTTTACTTGTTAAAAAGTAAAGATGAAGCTATAGACAAGTTTGTTCTATACAAAAACGAAGTTGAGAATCAACTTAGTAAGAAAATCAAGGTGGTACGAAGTGATAGAGGAGGTGAATACGTGTCTCCATTCGCTGATCTATGTGCGAAACATGGAATCAGACATGAGTTCACTGCTCCTTACTCACCTCAACAGAACGGTATTGCCGAAAGGAAGAACCGTACCTTGAAGGAAATGGTTAATGCCATGTTGATAAGTTCTGGTTTAAACCAGGACATGTGGGGGGAAGCCATTCTAACGGCTACTTATCTTTTAAATAAGATACCTCGTAAGGAAAAAGAAGAGACCCCTTATGAACTATGGATGGGAAGAAAACCATCATATCAGTACTTACGAGTGTGGGGGTGTCTAGCAAAGGTAGCTATACCGACTCCCAAGGCCCAAAAGATTGGACCTAAATCTGTGGATTGTATATTCATTGGATATGCTAGAAATAGCAGTGCTTATCGTTTCATTGTACATGATTCGAAAAATCCGGATATACAAAAGGGTTCTGTAATGGAATCAAGGAATGCTTCCTTCTTTGAAGATATATTTCCTTGTTTAACGAAGGAAACAGGAAGTTCATCTAGAATAGATGACAATGTTGTCCAAGATAAGAGACAACGAGATGATAATGATCTCCAAGATGAGAGACAAGATCAAATCGAGGAAGAAGAAGTAGAACCTAGAAGAAGCAAAAGGGTAAGAACCGAGAAATCGTTTGGACCCGATTTTGTTTCTTTTATGGTAGAACATGAACCTACTTCTTATCGAGAAGCGGTAACTTCCTCAGAAGGGCCTCAATGGAAAGAAGCCATTAAAAGTGAAATAGATTCTATTTTACAAAATCATACTTGGGAGCTCGTGGATTTACCTCCTGGTTGTAAACCACTAGGCTATAAATGGATCTTCAAGAAGAAGATGAAAGCCGATGGCACCATTGACAAGTACAAAGCAAGATTGGTAATCAAAGGATTTAGACAACGTGAAGGTCTAGATTACTTTGATACATATTCTCCTGTTACACGAATAACGTCGATCAGGATGATACTTGCTATTGCCGCTTTAAGAAATTTGGAAATTCACCAAATGGATGTGAAAACGGCTTTTCTAAACGGGGATTTAGAAGAAGAGATCTACATGAACCAACCTGAGGGTTTCATAGCTCCTGGACAAGAGAACAAAGTTTGCAGGCTTGTTAAGTCATTATATGGCTTAAAGCAAGCTCCCAAACAGTGGCATCAAAAATTTGACCACACCATGCTAGAGAGTGGATTCAAAATTAATGAATGCGACAAGTGTGTTTATGTAAAAGACACAAGTAGTGGATATGTAATCTTGTGTTTATATGTTGATGATATGCTTATCGTTGGCAGTAATGACAAGATGATCAAATCTACTAAAGACATGTTGAAATCAAAGTTTGACATGAAGGATATGGGTTTGGCTGATGTGATCCTTGGAATAAAGATCATACGAACTCAAAATGGACTTGTGTTGAGTCAAGCACATTACGTTGACAAAATTCTGAATACTCATAATGCGGGGGATTCCGGCCTAGCTAGAACTCCAATTGACACCAGCAAGCATCTATCTAAAAATAGAGGCGCAGGTGTTGCCCAATTAGAGTATTCAAGAATTATTGGCATGTTAATGTACTTGATGACAAGTACCCGACCTGACTTAGCATATGTTGTTAGCAGGCTAAGTAGGTATACTAGTAATCCAAGTTATGCACATTGGGGAGCTATGACTAGGGTACTTCATTATTTGAGATACAGTCGCGATTATGGACTGTATTATGAAAGATATCCAGCTGTTATAGAAGGATACAGTGACGCAAATTGGATATCTGACATAACGGATTCTAGATCAACTAGTGGATATGTGTTTACACTAGGAGGAGCGGCTATATCTTGGAAGTCTTCCAAGCAAACTGTTATAGCTAAGTCCACGATGGAATCAGAATTTATCGCGTTAGATAAATGCGGACAAGAGGCGGAATGGCTACGTCAATTCGTAGAGGACATACCAAGGTGGCCTAAACCGGTAACGACCATTAGTATACATTGTGATAGTCAATCGGCAATTGGCAGAGCTCATAGCATAATGTATAATGGAAAGTCCAGACATATCCGTCGTCGACATAATTCGATACGACAACTACTCTCAACAGGAGTTATCTCAATTGACTATGTGCAGTCAAAAGATAACATCGCGGATCCGCTTACGAAAGGCTTAAGCAGAGAGTTAGTTAGTAAGTCGTCTAAAGGAATGGGACTAAAGCCCTTGAAGGAATGAGTTTCTATGAAGGAAAACCTAACCCAGTTGACTGGAGGTCCCAAGATCTGGGTTCAATAGGACAACCTAATCATAGAAATGTGGGGGAAGTCACGTCAATGTGGGGGAGTTACTTAAATATTGTAACTTCCTAGTCCATTCCTATAACAAATGTGACTTTTGAGAGGTTAAACATATGGCTTTTTATGATTCAGGATGAAATCATAAAGCATAATGGTTCAAGATGAAATCACAAACATGTGTTTTTAATGATTCAAGATGAAATCACCTATGTGAGAGAGAAGTGGGGTCGCTTCGAAGGGAATTGTGGGGGCGCAATTCCTAAGAGCTCTTGCAGAACCAGGCTAGTATTCATGACCATAACGAATACGACTATGAGGACTTGACAAGGTCAGGGAGAGTCTTGTGTGAGTATGTATTGTCGTCTACGTAAACAGATGTTGAGTTCAAGGACATCGCGTCTACTCAGATCTAGGAGACTAAGTGCATCTCATAAGGGAAGGTTCAAAGGGTCACACCTACCTATCCTATGCAAGACTTAACCGCAGAAATTTCGCGGAAATTTTCGTGTGTTTTCGACCGATCTCCATTCATGTGGGGGATTGTTGGAAAAATGGTTTTGCAAAATGAGTTTTTGCAAAGTTTGGACATAATTTAATATATGTATATGTTATATATATTAGTGTTTATTGGGGGCGTTGTGTTCTCCTCCAAGAGAGCTTCGTAACAAGCTAAAGTATGTCCAAAATAGAGCTAAGATGAATGAGATATCGTGTCTCAAAGTGGGACACTTGAAACACAAAACTTGGAAACAAAAACATATCCCACATCGCTTAGTGAAGGAAGTGGAAACTAGTTTATAAGGTAATCCTTGTACTAGCTTTCAAATTCCTTTAGGTGAGCTATGCTCCTACTCCTACGTGCGCGCGCGCAGGGGGGGGGGGGTGCAGATTGTGGGATTTCTGGACCAAAATGAGTTCGAAGCTATTGAACTCATGCGAGCCCGCGCGACCTGCGGACACGAATGCAGCTCCGAAACCTCGCCTACGTGCGAAAATTTTTGCTGCTAGTTTGGGTCAGTTTTTCCAAGATATTCTGTAAATCTATTTTAGGAATAGATTTGAACTTTTTGTACAAGTTTTACAGAATTCTGTTTGTGTAAAATATTATACGAAAATCTGTTTTGTTTATAACAGATTTCGTTTATTATACCTAAAATTTAATCTTGGAGAACAAGATAGGTTTTCAGTATAAATATAAGCCACATCTCATTCGGTTTTAATACATAGAAAACGTAGCTCAATACCAGACGATTTTCTAGCAGCCAGTCGATCAGAAGCACACAAGGTTTTCGTGATCTTTCAGGCAAGTAAGTCAAGTTCGGCTGTGCAACAGCTTTGAACGTTGTACCCTGGGAAACAGACGGCGAATCTGTTTTAAGGGAATCGTGTTAAACACGAGCCTCGTTATTTACTGCTTTCTTTTATTTACGTTTATAGTGTCTGTCTTCTGCTTCTACTCCATTCTGTCTGTATTTATTTTTCTGTTATTTATTTATTATAATCTGATTTTATAAATAAAAGTGTTCACCGTTTCCCACAAAAAACACCACTATTATTATTATTATTATTATTATTATTATTATTATTACTTTTTTTTTGTAAACCAAAATTTATTATTAAACATAATAAATTTTACATAAAGTTAGATAGTAGTCTAAACACAAACTGTGCTCCCACTCTTTTCTGAATATAAAAGCTAACTCTTATTATTATTATTATTATTATTATTATTATTATTATTATTATTATTATTATTAATTATTTATAATTAATTAATTATTTATTTTTATAAAAGTAGATAACTAATATGTTATATTTTTATGCATTATAAATAATAATCCAATATCTTTGACGTTTTATATATTAAACAATTTAATATCGTAAATGAACGTTAAGATACGTGTGAATTCTTTCAAGGGAAGGGGCGGCCTGATTCGACATTGGGGCAACTTATCAACTTTTTATTTTTTCAGTTTGCATTAAAAAAATCCCTTATTCATCCATATATTAAAAAATTAAAGTAAATTTAATTCGACTTATCATGTGTATGAGTGTATAGTGCGGATTTAAGTGACTTGACCCATCTTTTGTATCATGTGATCTGATTTCGAATTTTATTTGGCTTGTTTATCAAGTTACAATTCATGAATTTAATTTTACTATACACAAGTGGTTTTGATTCTTTACCCATTTCTTCTACAAAGGAGTAATTAAAATGCATATAAATATATGCTTATTTACAGTTTACACCATGCGGATAAGTTAGACTTACAAGGTTTATCAGGAGCATCTACGCGATAGGAATAAATTGTAATTTCTAAGTGCTAAGGTTTTAACGTATAATTTATGCTGCAAATTAATAATTTAGGTAAACATACAATATAATTGAAAATTTGAAACTCCACAAACTTTAGAAAAATACTCGCATAAAAGATGGTGTATAGCGACAAATAATTTATATTTGCAAACTTCTGATTTTGGTTTGACATTTTCGAATTCAATTTATGCCATAGTGAAAAAATAAATAAATAATAATTAAAAATGAAAATAAAAATTTGAGGATTAAATAATATTTAAACTGTTAAATTAGTGATACATAATTGTTATCGTTTTGAATTAAGGGTATGTACAAAAAGTTTGAAATTTAAAATGATACATTGAATATTTGGATATGACACATAACCTTTAAGTTTTTTAAGATAAATTATTTGTGTTTAATATATAGAGTTTTTCTAACATGTGTCATTGGGCACATGATAAGAAGTGTGCCCGTATGTCTTTTTTACTTAGAAATCTCAAAAAAAAGACACAAAAAATATTTTTTTAATTGACAAATAAGAAGAACTTACAAAAAATGACATGAGGACTCATTTCTTATCATGTGCCTAAGGCCGTATGTTAGAAAAACCCTAATCTTTTATATAATAAAACAAAACCTTTATTGGGAATTTTCTATTTCAAAAAAATCAATTCATACCTTATTTAGTAATAATTGTATTTAAAAAAAAAAATTATTTTCTTATTAGGTAACATTTTATATTTATCCATAACACAAGTAGAAGATAAATACAAAAAATATAGATACGATGCAATTAATAATAGGATTAAAATTTTTAAATAATTATCTTTAATAATAAAAAATTATAATTAAACATTATAAATCAAACAAAACAAATATTAAATTATTTGTTTTTTAATAAATAAATTAAAAATATCCGCACGTGCGCGAGCATTATAACTACTATATAATATAGATATACATAAGGTTTTGCTATATTACGTAGTATTAATTAAAGTAATCCCGTATAAGTTAACATCAATCACATCTCTATAATCAAAATTTTGAAATTCCACAAACTAGATAAGGTTTAATTTGCCATTTAATCAAAGTATTCAACTCCGTATAATTGTTAACGTCAGTCACATCTCTAATCCTGGTACAGTCGTCTTCAAAGAAGCATTATCATTAACAAGTGTTAAATTTGTTTAATTTAATAAAAAAGACGTAGGATCAAATGAGACGAAAACTCTTAGAATGAGAAGGATGAGAAATAGCCATAAATTCATAAGTACACATTAGAGATACATCGATTTTAGTTAGATGTATCCTTAATCTTTTAGATGAAGCATAATATATTTTCTAGCTAAAAATTAGATTCGTATACGTATATTAGATGCATTTCATCAAGTTAAAATAATCCTATATATTTTTCGTCATTTACGGGTCAAATTTGTTGATAGTACTACTTTGCATCTTTTTCAGTTTAAAATCACTTTCGAAAATAATTAGGATGTATATAAATGAATAAAGATGCATTTAATTCAAATCGATGCATCTCAAATATGTGGTTATAGCTATTTATTATTCTTCTCATTTTAAGTTTTCTTCTCACTGAATCCTTACCTAATAAAATATCGATATTACAATTTACAAGTTAAAGTAAGAAAAATCAAATTTACTTGCTTGTAAACGGTTTATTTTTCATTTAACTTGACTATTCATGATATAAAAATAGAACACCACGAAAAGATTAAGAAACCAATCGAGTCATCAAGAGTTTATTTGTTTAAGAGATTCACCGTTGTTATGTTCGGAGTAGTTTTTATAAGAATATATTTCTCAACCACGTAACCTAGCCAAGTATTTTATTCGTAACAAAATTTTGAAAGCTTAGAAACGATCATTTCGTTTGTTTATGTGTATGCTAGCTTAAGACCAATTGATTCGCGGAATTTTGAAAAAAAATGAAAGTGAGATAATAAGAAAACAACAAACGTAAACATGTGTCATTAATATATGATAAAAACAATGATATAACACGTGAATTATTTGATAATCAATCGAATTTGTAACAATGAAAATAATAAACGTCTTTAAGCGTTAATCAATTTAATAGCAATGTCCATTCCTTAAACATATAATAGTCCATAAAAATATAAGTAAAAGTAGTTTGTGATTCATAATATATTATAATTTAAAATATGTTAAAAGAAAAATGTGATATTTTTATTATACATACCTCTTAAACATTGATCATATACCTTAAACTCTTAAAGTACTTTTTTGTAAACGACATTTGTAATAGTTTTAAAGATATTAACATCCTTATCACAAATGTCTTTTTTATGCATCAGTGTTAGAGCTGGCAATTTCTGACACGGACCTGTTAACACGACACGACACGACCTGCTCTTAACAGGTTTCGTGTCGGGTCTTAACATGTTTCGTGTCTTAACAGGTCCACAGGTCCAGACACGTTAAGAGACCTGTTAAGAGGTTATATACTATTATACTTATATATTTATGTTCAAATATAAACCCTACCTCTTTTCTCTCTCATACTATCATATATTCATGCGCCTCTTTTCTCCAGCTCTACAACATGGACATCGATCCACAAATCTCAGTACACCATTAAATCATTAATCGATCCACAAAACAAAAATCCTATCTCAACATTAATCTCTTTTCTCTCTCATTTCTTAGATTATTGCATGTTATTTAACAGGACAATTATACTTATGATTGCGCTTTTATTTAACAGGACAATTAGCAGCCAATCAGCCATGGTGCACCGGTAATATGCTCGAGGACATGGGTTTCACATACGGGTGAAGAGTGAAGACATTATAATTGTTTACTTTTGTTTCGTTATGTATTAGTTATAAGGATTTATTAAGGACTTTTTGTTTCGTTATGTATTAGTTAAAAATATTATTAGGAACTCTCGTTAAATTGTGAACTCGTTTTGTTTCGTTATGTATTTTTGTTAACATGTCCCTTAACAAGTTCCTTATCGTGTAACATGTTAATTTTCATGTTGTGTTCGTGTTCGAGAAAAGTGACACGATTTTTTATCGTGTCGTGTTCGTGTTCAGGTCATTCGTGTTCGTGTCTTATCGTGTTCGTGTCAGACACGATATGCCAGCTCTAATCAGTGTACATAAATTAAGTTATTTTTTAATTATTTAGGAAATGATTTTGGGCGTGTGGATTTAAAATGGAAATGATGGCATGCAATTGATAGCATTGCATGTAACTTGCCTCTTAATTGCATCTTGTTGGCTCTTCTTTTCTTTTATTGCACAAGTTCTACAACTTTTTTTTTGACAAATCACAATAAGATCATCCACTATGATGGTTTAAGAATAGGTTCAAGAAATTATGAAGAGGTTTAAAATTTTATGTACCATAGTGAAGAACAATTTCAAGTCTAGGTGGCATGAAAAGGTTTAGGATTTTGAAGAGGTTTATAAATTACTCCATGCATTGTATAAGTTGACAATTTTATAAACCTATTAAAAGCTTTATCTATAGTGAGAATAGGTTAATACTATGAAAATGTTTGTAAATTAATAACATTTTATGAGGTGTCAATTTTATAAACCTTTTAAAAGGTTCATCACATCATAGTGGATGCGCTAAGGTAAGTTTTGGTTTTGAAATCTGTAAGTGGTTGATTTTGTTCTTATGCTTTGGTAGTTATGTAGCATGATTGTTGGTACATTAGCGTGATTGCAAGTTCATGACGTCGTAGGTTGAACACTAATATGCAAGTCGTTGTACTTAGTTTGTAATGACATATACTGTTAACGTATGATCACTTGGATTATCGAAATAATATTTGTTGATGTTTATACTTTTTTTATTCAGAAAAAAATGAGAACACAGTTTGTGTTCTACGTGACACCAAACACATACGCAATAAGACAGGTATTGGTTTAGTAATTCGTATATTTCACCGTTTTACCAAAATAAATTTTAGTAATTAGTATGTTATACAAAAGAAATGATCCAAGTTTAACGGAAATGTCAAATATCAAAGATGTCATGTCACATACAAAATTACAAAAACAAAAAGCATTGTGAATGGTGATCAAAGGTTATGGTACAAAATTTGTCCATTTTCGTATTGTTTGGAATATTTTGATCATAGAATTTATACTCTCTACTTCATATTTATCTACTCCCAAATGAAACATGACATATTTTGTGATTATAGCACTTTAGTTTGTGATATTAACCTACCATTAGTTTGCACAAACTTGAACCTTGCACGTGACTATCACCTCGGCTAATTAGACTCTTTTATTTACATGACATCATCGCCAAATCTCTTGAGTCCTGTTGATTAAATAAAAATGAGATTAATGTTAAAAAATAAATTAATCATATGTGATAGACTATTCATAAACAGTTATAACATTTTAGACAAAATATGCGACTAAAAAGTTGTCATTTTAACCCATCATGCTCGACTGACAGTAATGTCCTGAAAATCATCACCAAAGAGGCTTGAAAACAGTTCAAAGTTATAAGAAATATAGTGATGTTGTCAAGTTTAAATACCAAGGGACTTGCAAAGTCTTTGTCGTCTAACGTTCCATAATAAAGATACAAACCACAATATTGAAAATCCAAAATTAGACATACCACAATTTTAAATTTTGCACACATTCTAACCTTCTATAACCTCCCCAAATCGAGAAAATGCTTCCTTCAAGTAGTAATGGTCAGTCTAGACTGAAAGACCTGAAACAATTGTAAGTGAATAAATTTCAAAATCAGCTAAACAGGCGAAAGCCATGTACCATAAGGCATATGTACAGAACAATAGAGTATTAGAACATACCACAAAATAATAATAATAATAATAATAATAATAATAATAATAATAATAATAATAATAATAATAATAATAATAATAATAATAATAATAATAATAATAATTATTTGAAGACATTCATCGAATAACATTGAACATCGGGATGCTTGCCCATTTGTCACAACAGTCTGAGATACATTTTGCCTCATGAGACTTTCAATTATTTCGTAAAACGCCATTATAATTGTCTAAGTTAAGAAACCTGCACATAAATTTTCACTTGTTATTAAAAAATCACAAACACGGAAAAAATATAATCTTGAAAAAAAACATCATTCAGCATACACAAAACTTCATTCACTAATATCAATACAAAGATCAATACAATAGTCATACAAATGCTCAACAACCTTTTTACCTATTATACACTTAAAACATCAACACTATTGCTATTATCAACACAAAGTGTTTGCTGTCATCGACACTAAAACTTTTGTACTATTATCGACACTAAAACATTATGCCTCATGAGACTCCCAATTTTGTCGTAGAATACAATCTTAACCAGTTCAATCTAAAAAACAACACATCATTTTTCACTCGTTTACTAAAAAATCCATAACCTATGACCTCCTTCACATACACAAGTGACATAAATATACATTCCAATTCCCTGCAACAATGCTAGTACCATACTTGCCGTCTGATATTGAAGTAACTATCAACGGAAGCAAGCAAACCCATTGCCACAAACTCGCTTTATGCATTATGAGACTTTAAAACTTACGTGGATGTTTAAAAATGATTGAGACCTGTTGATGAGTGCTCAAACACTCATCATTTTTGGTCAAATCTGAACTGCAAAACATACAAAAATACTCAGAAATGCATCAAAATACCAAAAATATTTCAAAATCGTGTTTTATATGTTTTAGATGCAAAACGAGCAAAAACAGATGAAAAACATACAAAGTTTGCAAAATTGGCAGTTTCAGTCCCCTAACTTTTATAAAATTACAAAACTAGTCCCTGTGCATTTATTTTGCAAGAAAACTCAACCCAAGTCCTTTTAAAATAAAAAGTTATCAAAAATAACACTTGGGTAAAAGTTTTGGAAAATTTACACTTTTGGTCCCCGGAGTTTGGAAATTTGCAAAATTGGTCCTCGGGGTTTAAAATTTTGGGAAATTGTAACTTTGGCACTTCTATTGTTCAAATGTGGCATAAATAGTCCTTACGATAAAATTTGGAAAGTTACAGGTTCAGTCCTCGAAGTTTGATGGAATTGCAATATTGGTCCTTGTGTGTTAATAACCAAACGGACCCTTGGTTTTTATTATCCAATACCTAAACCCAATACATTAGTCCAGTCCACCACCCTTATACCTCCCACTTTGGCCCATTCCCTTCCAAAGCCCAATCCCACAAAATAAATACTTTCCCCCCCGTTTTAATATCCCCTCAGTCAACCCCAAGGTCAAACTTGACCTTTGACCCTCCATCTCCAACACCACCACGTGAACCTAGCCCTGCAACCCTACCCTGCCAAGCCCCAACACCTCACCATCATCCCTAAAACCTGCCATCACCCACTCTCCATTACCTTTCCACCACAAAAATACAACCTCTCACCCCCTGCCAAGTGCTAAAAGCCAAAACCATTTTAGGCGCCAAAAGCAATTGAAGGCCAGGATCCATTCCATCTCATCCAAAGGCTAAAAAGAAAGATGGGAAAAAGGACAAGAAGCACAGAAGAGGCAGTGAAACCCTAATTGTATTGAAGTATAAATAGATTATGAATGTAGCCAATTATTTGGCATTAGGATTTTAGGGTAGTTAATGGTAGTTAATGTAATGTAATCAGCCTTAGTTTAATTTTAGTTGAATTCCTAAAACTCAGTTGTAATCCTTTCTTTTTCAATAAAAATTTCAAGCTTTGTTCATGTGTATTTGTTTATCTATATCTGCTCTGCTTATTTACCTATGCTTCTTTCCAAACTGCTTAATCTATGTTAGTAAATGCTTATTAAGTTCCTTTTATGCCATTTATGGTCTACTATGCTTAATTTATTATTTAGAAGTTACAAGCTGAGTTTTCAACTTTTAACTGCCTAAATTAGCTAAATCTGCTTATGCTTGTTTTTGATGTTCTTGTTGTGTAATTAGTGTTTTATCAGCTCCATTATTAATCTACTTGAGACTTAAAATCAGTAGCTAGTAGCTAAAAACAGATAGCTGTAGTGTTAAGCTTAGTTTAAGGAGGTGTTTGGATCAGTAGGTTAGGCAGTGTTCCAATCTGTTTCATGGGTGGATTCTGGTTGTTTCATGTTTAAAGAGGATAAAATAAGTCAGTTCAACCATAAGTGTTAGTATTATTTCAGTTAATAGTCAAAGATCACCATTTAGATTAAAATATGCAAATCTGTTAGAACTTAGCCTTGCATAATCAGTCATTTGAGTTTAAAAGATGATAATTAAGTTAGGTTTAGCTTCATTCTTACTTATGATACCATTTTCAGTAATCTAGGTTGGATTAAAATCCAGTTTAGTCAACCTTGTGCACCAAATTGAAAAGTCAAAAGAAGAAAATCCATATCTGATGAACTGTTTTCTAAATCAATTGTAGAACTCAATGCAGTTTGGAAATAGATAAGAATTATGTTTATGTGTTATTTGGTTGCTGGTTATCCATGATCAACAAGAAAATTCGGATTTGGAGTTGATTTGGTTATAAAAATTTGCATGGGAAGTTGCCTTGTTGACTGAGTTTACCCCTGCACCTCAGTTTTGGCCAGATTTCAATTGTGCATACAAGATCCAATTGTAGGTGTTAGATCTTGTTAGTTGTTGATTTAGGTAGCCCCTTAGGTTAGTTTTAGATATCTGTTTGTAGTTTTGCATTAACTGCTTATTCACTGCTTATTTTGGAGCCTTCAGTTAGCTTATTTTGGTGATTTGCTGCTACAAACTCTTATTGTTCTTGTTCTCATATGCTGAGTTTGTTGATTAATTTTGAGTATGTTGTTGCTGTCATGTATCATTGTTGTTGTTTAGGTGCATAATCTTTTATGAGTTCAAGTGCTTATTTGAGTTTCTTATGTGCTTGTTTGGTCCCTTGTATCTGTTTGATCCCTGCAGCAGTTAGGATAGAGTAGAGCTTATTTTAAGTCCTATATAGCTTTAGCCTTCTTTTTTGCTCTCTTTTAGTTTATTAGGAATCTCCTAGATACCTTTGCTCAGTTTCCTTGCAATATAGCTTCTAGGTGGCTTATTGAGACCCATTTCAAATGAGTTTACCTATGCCCTGCACCAGGGGGCTGTTTCATAAGCCATTCTTCCTTAGGCCATAACTTGCACATCACAAAAGCTCAGCCTGAGCTTTTTGTCAATTTAGATAGCCCCACAGGACATCTCATCAGATCACCAGCTTATTTGGTCCCTGGGTCACCCAGGTGGGCCCCACCAAGGGCTGAAATTAAGCCTTTAGGCCTGTTTGGACTGCAGTTGTGGTTAAGCCCATTTCTGCTCATTTCTGCTTGATTAATGCTTATTTGTTCTAGTCAGCTTAATCTCAGTTTGTTTAATAGTTTTTAACTTAATCTTGCTTAGTTGATTGGGGTTTAGCTTAAGTAGCAGCTTATTCAAGCCTTAAAATCCATATTAAGCCATAAAAGTGAGTTGTTGAGAACTTAAGCTCCCACAGTGCTTATTCTAGATTTCTAAATAAGTTGCCTTTACAAAAATTGTTTATTTCCAGTATTTTAGTAGTTTTGTAAAAGAAAATTTCAGAAAAACCAAATTTAATTTTTAGTGATAGCTTCCATTTAACATAATTTAGCTTTTTAATTTTTCTTTTTAAATTTTTGTCAAGTACTTATATGTTTTTATATTTTTATTAAATTCCTAGTATATTTAAGTGTTTGTAGGAATTTTTCCAGATTTTTATCCTTTTATTTAGTATTTATTATAATTAGTATTAATTCATTATTAATTAAGTAATATTAGATAATTAATTAGGTTTATTAATTTTTATTTAACAACAGTGCTTTTTTATATTTTTCCTAGGTTTTATATTTCATAAAATAATTTTAGGAAATTTTTCATAATTTTCACTGTTCATTTTCTATTTTTCTTAATTTAATTTAGTTTTAAGTAATTAATAAATAGTAATTAGTTAATAATAAATAGAGAAAAAGTAGGAAAAATATATTTTTAGTTTTAAAATTACTTTTATATTATTTTAGAATTTTTAGAATTAAATTTTCATTTTTCTAGCTTAATTTTATAATTAGTGTAATTTAAATATTATTAATTAGTAATTAAATAGTAATTAATTAAATAGTATAAAAATTATTTTTCTTTTTCTAAAATTTTTTTTTACTATTAGGATCGTAAAAATGTAATTTTCATGTTCGTAGGTATTTTATTTCCCTAAAACTCGCGTTTTATTTCGTACGTCAACGTAACTTTAATTCAGACGAACGCGTTTTTAGACTTAGCTCACGTTTTTAGTGTATATGATCATCAGTAAATGTTAATATAATATTTCTAAGTTATTTTCATTCCTCATCTCGTAGCGTAATCATTCATAACCCCTTTCTGTCCAAATTCACCCGATCACAAACCCGTTTTTATACCATCCACACCTCGTCGGGACATAACGACCCGGGGAAACACTATATTCCGCGGAGCATTGACTCTAGGTTGTTTGACCTTGTTGACCATCACCTGGTCAATTAAAGGTTGACTGTTTAGCCTCAATCAATTTTTGGCGCCGCTGCCGGGGAGGTGTACGCGCTATTCTAAACGGTTTTTCTGATTAGTGATTTTGGAATTCGTTCCATTGTACATTTATCCATCATTTGTTCATATTTTCTTATTATAAAAACAAAACCGTTTTCGAAAACATTTTAAATCAAGTTTTCAACGAACACAAAAACACAAAAACATTTTCTTTATCATTTGTACAAAATGTTTATCCAAAAATCCAAAAATATTCACCTTTACCCTCTCACATCTTTGATTCTTCATTCCTACCCCTCCCAAATCTTTTGATTCTTTCTATGTCTCATCCACACTTTCTGGTTTGCCAGTGGTGTGGTAGTTCTTATAATGGTGGTAATTGCCCCGGTTGTGGCATGGTAGAGTCAGGAAACGGGTCTGTCTATAACCAAGATCCCTATTCCTACCATGACACGACTGATTTTGTGATTATAGCACTTTAGTTTGTGATATTAACCTACCATTAGTTTGCACAAACTTGAACCTTGCACGTGACTATCACCTCGGCTAATTTGACTCTTTTATTTACATGACATCATCGCCAAATCTCTTGAGTCCTGTTGATTAAATAAAAATGAGATTAATGTTAAAAAAAAAATAATCATATGTGATAGACTATTCATAAACAGTTATAACATTTTAGACAAAATATGCGACTAAAAAGTTGTCATTTTAACCCATCATGCTCGACTGACAGTAATGTCCTGAAAATCATCACCAAAGAGGCTTGAAAATAGTTCAAAGTTATAAGAAATATAGTGATGTTGTCAAGTTTAAATACCAAGGGACTTGCAAAGTCTTTGTCGTCTAACGTTCCATAATAAAGATACAAACCACAATATTGAAAATCCAAAATTAGACATACCACAAGTTTAAATTTTGCACACATTCTAACCTTCTATAACCTTCCCAAATCGAGAAAATGCTTCCTTCAAGTAGTAATGGTCAGTCTAGACTGAAAGACCTGAAACAATTGTAAGTGAATAAATTTCAAAATCAGCTAAACAGGCGAAAGCCATGTACCATAAGGCATATGTACATAACAATAGAGTATTAGAACATACCACAAAATAATAATAATAATAATAATAATAATAATAATAATAATAATAATAATAATAATAATAATAATAATAATAATAATAATAATAATAATAATAATAATAATAATAATAATAATAATAATAATTAGAAGACATTCATCGAATAACATTGAACATCGGGATGCTTGCCCATTTGTCACAACAGTCTGAGATACATTTTGCCTCATGAGACTTTCGATTATTTCGTAAAACGCCATTATAATTGTCTAAGTTAAGAAACCTGCACATAAATTTTCACTTGTTATTAAAAAATCACAAACACGGAAAAAATATAATCTTGTAAAAAAACATCATTCAGCATACACAAAACTTCATTCACTAATATCAATACAAAGATCAATACAACAGTCATACAAATGCTCAACAACCTTTTTACCTATTATACACTTAAAACATCAACACTATTGCTATTATCAACACAAAGTGTTTGCTGTCATCGACACTAAAACTTTTGTACTATTATCGACACTAAAACATTATGCCTCATGAGACTCCCAATTTTGTCGCAGAATACAATCTTAACCAGTTCAATCTAAAAAACAACACATCATTTTTCACTCGTTTACTAAAAAATCCATAACCTATGACCTCCTTCACATACACAAGTGACGTAAATATACATTCCAATTCCCTGCAACAATGCTAGTACCATACTTGCCGTCTGATATTGAAGTAACTATCAACGGAAGCAAGCAAACCCATTGCCACAAACTCGCTTTATGCATTATGAGACTTTAAAACTTACGTGGATGTTTAAAAATGATTGAGACCTGCCAAAATCAAATGAAGTGTGAAACTATTTTTTTTATCACTTGAAGAAATAAAGACTTAATAAAGTTTCAGGTCATTACCTCCTTGTTTGTGTGCTTGTACATGACTATAAATTCAGCAAGATCTCCGCCCTTTATTTCTTAACTCAAAAGCAACAAACTGAAAATAGTATGATGAGTCAGAGTTGGAATATAAGGAAAGTATGATTAAAATATGAAATCTATTTGTGCTTTTACTAAAGACAAGTTGTTTTATATTCACCTCTTCAAGTCATTAAGTCGAATATGTCATGCTCCACGCTAACCTTTAGAAGTTCACTCTAACAGAATTGAAGCATGATATCACGTTATATGCCCAAGTTCTTTTGTGCTGAACATTATCAAAGAAATCTGAATAAGAAGACCGAAAAATCTGAATAAGAAGACCCACAATAATGAATTTTATGCTAAACAACTGAGTATACCATAAAATATAACCCGGAATAGAAGACTATTAAAAAAGTACATTTTTTTTATTTTTACTAATGCGTACATAAATTTCAATGCCTTTCAATCTAATAAGAGACTTCAGAGGAATTACGAGATGCATCAAACGTGTGATATTCCTTAAAAACCTAAACAACCATACCAAAAAAGTAAAATATTACATACTTATACATTCAAGTGATAGCAAAACATGGAATACAAATAGTCAAACATTTCCCTTAGTATATTTCGAGTCAAAAACGTCTATTTTAATTGTTTCATGTTAACAAAAAACATTCATGGCCCATTTATGAGTTGGGTCATATTGGGTTATAACTTATCTCATGCATGTTACATGAGTCTAACAAAAAACTAATCTAGAAGTGGAATGGGTTAAACGGGTCAAATGTTGCCGAAAGTCTATTTTAATGTGGGCACTTAATCAGATTAATCTAGTCACATTGTTGATGGTTATAATGAGTAACAATACTAACTTATGTTCAATAAAAGGAAGAACACGTTAATACCTCAACAATAAAGGTATGTAACTACATCAAATATAATAAATATCTCGAAACTAAATAAGCATTGTTAAAGGATATTTTGAAAATCGCATTTTAACCGCTTGATAAAAGGAAGAACACATCAATACCTTAGCAATAAAGGTATGTAACTACATTAAACATAATGCATCTTTCAACACTATTTAATCATTGTTAATAGGTTTACCTGCAAGTATATATGTCGAGTAAAATATATAGTTGCATCAGCGTTCTTGGTCCATTCTTTTTTACCACTCTAAGTTCGCCACCCATTTTGTGAACCTATTAATAGAATCCTCGTTATGACACAATATTTATGAAATATGAACCTAAATTATCGTAACGTAATTCACATGAACATCAAAAGAAAATATTGAGTTTACTCATACTTTGTTAAAAGTATCAGGTTTGTATCATTGCCCTCAAAGTTAATATACTTGTCATTTGAAGTTCCTGTGAGCATCAAAAACAAAAATTAATGTATAAGAAGAGTGTAGCTTTAACAAAACACACATACTTCGCGGGGAATTATGCATCCCCAAAAAAACTCTAAATTGGGAGTTTAAGCTTATTAGCTATTTTTTCTCATGAATAAGCTAATCGGGTTTTAAGATAAATTTAACCCAAACAATGTTTTGAAGCTATTAGGCACCACATATAAACTTTTACTCAAACACCCGTAATATACATATAACCAGAAGAAAATTACTTCAATAAACACGAAAAAAAGAAGTTATCAAGAAAGTTTGTGTTAATTTTTCCAACAAAGCAGACATGTTTCTTTCTGAAAAAGGAATAAAGTGATGGTAAAGTAAATAACATCAGATGTGCATGCAATCGGCTACGAATCCAGATTATAAGTTTACCACAAATTAAAGATACAAACAATTACATGCTTTTTGAGGCTTTAACTCAATCAGTGATCATATAAAAATGGACTAAAGCAATTACCAGATTAATTGTTAAACATAAATTCAATTTGCTAGACTATCACGTGCTGCACTTTTGGCCTACAAAAAAATAGGAACTAATTCATATAGTTAATTCATGGACCAACTAACTCAAAATAACTCAAAAGAAAAGAAAATTTTATTATAAGGCCTTTAATGATTGACCATGAATCAGTTAGAATAAGTGGTATGAAAGTAAAATTCATATTTAAGCTCATTCAAAAGATTAAAGAATTTACCTTTCTTGCATATAAGCTCTTTCAATTTTTTCCCGGTCACCTATGTTTTTGTACTCATCAAAAAGGAAATAACATTCTTGAATCTATAGATACAAAAACACACGAAATAGAAATAAGCATATAAACCGCTGACATATTCATCCTACATACCAATACATATAAAACATTAAAAATAATATTGCATACCTATAAATAAACTTTAAAGTTTGTTAATACAAATAATGTCAAAAACGTTATTCGCATTATTTGGTCTTCTCGTGTTTTGATAATCACAAAATATAAAGACATGTTATGTAAAGTTACGGTTTATAAGTTTTTAATCGAGGAAACTCGTTTCTTCTACGTAGCTGCTTCAACATCACTTCAGGTATGAACAAACTTTATACCGTCATTAGTTAAGTGATCAAAGAATTTTGTTTTCACCTAAACTTACATTTTTAAGTTTGACAAAACATTTTCACAAAAGTATTTTTGTGTTTCTAAAGAAAAGTTTTATTAAGAAAATAAATTCAAATTCAAACTTTATATTAGCTAGTCTTCCCACCAAATCAGTTTAGCCTGAACCAGATAAGTTTTCACCACGTCAGGACAAAATGGGAGCGTTTTGTCTGGACGGTCCCTTAAATAGGCGAACGGTCCCTTAGTGATAAAGGACCGTCTGGTATTTAAAGGACCGTCTCCCTCACTCTTGTCGCCTATAAATATTGAACTATTACACTTTAGAAAATAAGGTTTTTCACACACAAAACTTTCTGGTCCTTGTTCATTTTTATCTTTGATCACTATAACATGTCGGTATATGTTTATAAGTGATTTCCTCTTCCGTCAAGTGCAAGAGAAGAACTCTCGACAACTATGAAGACTCGAGATGTTATAGGTGTCCACACATAAATGTAACAAGTATTATGGCGATAGGTTCTGTAAATAATGTCATTGTTTCTGACTTGTGTGTGAGTCGAGGATGGGGATATTTGTGTGAACTTAGATGGTGATGTAGATCCAAGAAGTCTTGTAACTATATTAGTTCATGTATTTGATATGATGAGGGTGATGTCCTAGTGTGTAGGTTAGGACTTAGTCGAGTCATTGTGTAAAGACTTGAATCGGGTAATGATCCAAGTGAGTCTTGTGTGAAGGATTGGTTCGGGTGAAGAACCAAGTGTGTCAAGTGTGTGAAGGCTTGGTTCGGGTGAAGAACCAAGTATGTCAATTAAGTGAATGCTTGGATCGGGTGAAGATTCAAGTTGAACAAGAGTGCTTGTTCGTGTGGCCACGTGAGCCTTGAAGTAGATTGGTTCTAGCTACGATTAGAACTCGACATTATGCTTAGTGTTGTTAAGCCTTGTGTAAGCATGTGTACGGATTGCTTCACCTGAAAGAGTGTTGATATAGTGATTGATAACTCTCAAGTGTGGTACTCGGGGAGTGGAGTAGGACAGAGAGTGAGCTTTGTGCCGAACCACTATAAATCGTCGCGTCTCTTGGTTGTGTTCTTTCCTTACTCTTTACTTTACTTGTTTATTTTTGTATGCTAGTAATCAAATTGATATCACATAACTAGTAGAATTCAACAAGTTTGTAAATGAAAAATAACCGGACCTAAAACGGCTAAACGCTTTAGAAAATTAAAAAGAAGCGGTGAAACTATTCAACCACCCCTCCTAGTTTCTACAATTGGTATCAGAGCTTCATTTATCAAGATCTTTAAAGTATACTGTACTTTAAAACTTGAATCGATCTATGGAATCAAAATGATATCTAGAAGGGCGTTATTTGACTGAGCCACCATTTTTCGAAAATGAAAATTTTGTCATTTGGAAAAATGAATTTGAAAGTTATGTGAAATCAATAGATTATAATCTTTGGCATGTCATTTTAATTGATGATTTAAAATCAATACAAGGAAGTTTTGCTAATAAAATTTTCATTAAAAACTTGTGTGAAATATTTGAAGCAAAAATTTTGATTAATGAATCTTTGTCAAAAATTGAGTTTGATAAAACAATTTTATGTCAAATGGCAAATGGCATTTGGTAAAATGGTTTAAACATACGTCAAAGAAATGTTCAAGCCAAAGATGTTGAAAATGTGATATTAGAAAAATACTTAGTTTAAGTAAAATCATATACTACTAGTTTGAATGTCTTCATTGTAGGTAATATTGCCAACAAGGATTTCTTACGCAACCTAGTTGATGTACCAATCTACTTGTTTTGATGTTATAATAATAAAGAAGACAATGTGCGGTTTAATGTGCAATGTGGATAGCTAGCTAAGAAGACAATACGCGCCATAAGTATAAAGACAATCTAATGGTTATCTCACCAAGCCAAGTGCATAACTAATTATAAGGTCGACTTGGCAAGTGATTATTATCTAGTCTTGCATCACCAAAAACACATGCTTTGGTTATGTGTTATTAAGGATAGCTAGAGGCCAAGGTAAGTTTTTTTACAACCTTGACTATCATGCTTGCTATTTGAGTGTTTACTATATGATTATATGACTACGTGATTAGGTATTACTTGCTTATACGCTAGATGATGTTTGTATGCCAATAGGTGCTAATTGCTTTGTGTTATTTAGACGTTTTGTCTAAATGCTTATCCTTCTTTGGATTCAAGCAAATTATTTGGAAAAACAATGGTCTTACCACAACCATTGTTTATAGCCAATTTGGCGTCAATCAATCACTATAGATGATGCACACTTGCTTCACTCTTTGTTTGCTCTCTAGTTCACGTCTATGACTTTTCTTGAAACTTACATGATTGACTTCTAGCCTTCCTCAATGCGAATCTCATCCTTAAACCTCATTTAATTTTTTTATTCCTTCTTCTCTTCTGTTTCGACTCAAAATCCACTCTTTATTCAAGCGTATCAGGTAATTCACTTTTCTTGTGTCTTGATTCCACTCCATACCCATTCCTTAGCTTACTCGTGCTTATTGAGTCATTTTCATGTCTTAAAATTCAAAGTGTTATGTTTTTAAACCATCTAAAACTAATGACTTTTCATTAAGACCAAAACACCAAAAATCGTCCATGGACCACGACTTCCTGCCAACGGTCCCTTAGCTCTTGGCGGTCCCATATCAATAAGGGATCGTCTAGCATTTGGAGCCTACACCCCGTTTTCTCACTACAGAACAAGAAAAACAAAACCAAACACCCCTTTTGTGCAGTAAGTAACGAAAAACTCGACCCAACACTCAAATCCTCACTAACCCATTATCAAATTAGTTCAATATTTTCAAAGTTAAGATCATCAACCACCTATACTTACTAATCACTCCATTGTAAGTCAATTTTCTCAATTTCATTTAAATTAATTCGTAATTGAATTTCTAGGGTTCGTATGAACTCAAAATTAAAAATTGGGGATTCTCATTTCTTTGCAAAATCAACAACAATTGAAGGTAAATCTTAATAATGTGTCACCAACAACACGTAAATTAACAAGTTAATTATTCTAATTTGTGGGTTTTGAAAATGGGTCAAAAATGAGATTATCCCTAATTCGAATTTGAGACTGTTAATATTGTTTAATCACGTAATAATAACATAATTATGCATTGATAATGCATATCAAAAACGTTTTCATAATCATGCAACAAAATGAATCAGGAATTTCGAAACTAAAGTGTATTATGGTATATGGGAAGTGTTTGAAACAAGCACAATATTATGGTCTAGTTAACCTAATATTAATTTCATATAGGTACAATCATGCCTCACACGTATGATATCGATCACATCTTAACTCAATCTTATATTCCCAAAATTTCTTCTGAATTTGACACACCACCTGAATTTATTCCATGTATCAAACCATTTGAGTCAGGTCATGTTCATTAAGGACGAATGATCGATCCCTCATATCCTGATAAGGAACGTATCGAAAGAGGTTTTCATTTTATAGGGTTTGATAGTCTTCTAAACATTAATGAACCTATTTGTCCTCGCTTTATACTTGAGTTTTACTCTAGTGTTAAAATCAAACGAGATCAAAATTACTTTATACACTTTAGGTGTAGGATTGGTCACTACAATGTCCATGTATCTCTTTAACAATGTGCTCAAATCCTTGAACATCCAAGTAATGGGCAATGTGCTTATTCGGAAGAATTTGATCTCAACTCCCTCCTTGAAAATTAAGAAGATGAAGGTCCATATCGAACATATTTTCCCTCTTCATCCAAAATAATTAAGTCAATTTGTGAAACTTCTAATACTCTTCACCCAAATGAAATTCATATTTCTGAACTTCGTCCTGGTCTTCAAGCTATGGCTGTTATTCAACGTGAAAACGTTTTCTGTCTTGTCAAGGATCGTGAGTATGTACCAGCATGTTGTGCTCACATGCTGCATTGCATAATCAATAAACGACCTTACAATCTAGCATATTTCTTCGTTAAGCGAATAATGCAACTCGAGGACACTAACGATAAGTTAATGCCCTATGGGATATTCTTGACTCGTTTTTATAACTTCGTAATGCAAACATATCCTCACCTCTAAGGCACCCAATACCAACTCTTTTGTCATGTTATGGATCCTATATCTAAGTCATACATTTCATCATTTCTTGAGCATGAAAGGCCTCCGATTGATGATATTCTTGATGAGGGGCTGTCCATATATCAAGAGAGACGCATCGAAGAAGACTAAAGTCACAATTACATATTTATTGAATTAAGAATAGTTGCTATGTAAAAACATTGAATGTTTCCTAGTATTTCCATTTATTGTCATTTTTTGAATTGCTATGTTTATCGTGTGTATGAACTAATCTCATTTCTATTAGACATGAATGTTTGTTGATGATGTTATTGGCTTATTTAGAGTGTGCATAACAATCTTTCATGGTTAAAATTTTGTTTATTTTGGTCTGTGACGAATAGGATTAAAATGCATATGCAAGTTGCAGAAATGAGAAAGTGGGCAAAAACCTGGGAACCCACTGCCGACGGTCCCTTAACGACCTGGCGATCAACAAACAATAAGGGATCGTCCCTAATTTAAAGGACCGTCCCTGTGGGATCACGGATTTTTGCACTATTTTCTTCTTTTCAGCAATCCTAAACCTATTGCATGATTATTGATGAGGCGAACAATGAACCGTTTTTAGGGGGTCATTTTAGCCCGGATTCGAATTTATTTGATCAAATATTGCCCTAAATCATTCCTTTTGTCATTTTAGGTACTTTTGGAGTGAAATCTGGAAAAGGAAGCATTTTGGACATTTTTGGAGCATAAAAGTGAAGAAAACGGCAAAGTCTTAATTTTCCTTGCTGGGAACAGTACCTGACGGCGTCACAAGTTTCTTAATGACGGCGTCAAGAGTAATACAAGAGGTGGAAGGGGATAAAGTCCGTAACGGTCCAGAGAGTTTTGTACTAGGGACATGACGGCGTCACCATAGGCCGTCATGGTCCAAATGTTAGTGACGGCCCAAAACAAAATTACACATGACGGCGTCAAAAGTGGATTTAGGCAATCCGATTTCATTATGGGCGGCGAGCTGACGGCGTCAGAATTTTCTTCTTGACGCCGTCACCCTGTAAAATCTATATATAGTTTTGCAATTTTCATTCATTAGAGTGTAACTTTTAGGGTGCAACTTTGGAGAGAAACCCTAGTCAGATTTTCACAGTTTTTTCAAGGGTTTTTACCCTTTGAAACCTTTCATGTTCAATTGAGATAAGTACTCTTTCAATTCAATCAATATGTCTATGTGTTGTTTGAATATATCTTACACTTGTCTTCAATTTAACATGCTTGGCTAGATCTCTTTTGTATTTGCTTAGATGTAGTGAAACCTAGATGTTAATTATGGGTTGACTATTTTATTATAGTTGTTACGGATGATTGTATTCGATGTTAGGCTTAAGAAAACTGGCAGACTTCCATTGGTAACATGCTTGAACTTCTTAAGAAACATGATCAGAGGTGTACTATGATTTTTGGTTGTATTTAATGCGTAGGAGAATTCTAATGATCATATGTTAGGAGCTTCTAACGGCTCGACATAGGAGTGAAGTAGGATCCTATAGAGTTAGGGAATATTGTACACGACCCTACGACTAGTATTAAGGAATACGACCCGTCATCCATGCAATTGTAACAAATTATCAACCTGTAAAAGCTATCTAGGGAGTAATGAAACCAAAGTAAACACAACTTTCCCTATCATTGTTCACACCACATTAGTAATTAGATTTATTTTCATTTTTGTTATTTTATTTTGATTGCATCTTAGTTAATTTGGGTTAGTTGATTAGCAACTAATTCCGCCCACTCTTCCAAAACCAAGATTTTATTTGCTTTTATAAAATATAAAAAAAATACAAAAAGAATCATCCCTCACCTCTAGACCTAGTTTTTAGGCTTTCTAATCCTAGCGACACTATTCCCGAGTTGAACGATCAATCCCCCGGTAATTGTCACTATACTATACTACAACGTTTAGGTACACTGCCTGGTGGGGGTTGTAAGCTTCTCGAGATCCCTTGAGAGGTAAAGCCTGGTACGATTCCCACATATCAAGTTTTTGGCGCCGCAGCCCGGGGAATAGTTATTGTCTAGGTTAGGATTTCTTTTTATTAAGTCTACTTGCTAGATTCCTTTCTAGCAAGATTGTATTTTATTTCTAGGTTTTCATTAGTCTATCTTATTTCTTCGTGTCTTTGTACGTAATCTTTACCATCCGACATTATGGAAGGTGGTAACATCTTTGAACCCATCAACCCACCACAACAAAACCACCCACAAAACCCACCACTAGCAAACCAACCTCTTAGGCCCCGAACCCTAGGAGAGTATTCCCGTCCTAACCACCAAGGCTATCGAAACACTATTGAGCTCACTCAAGGAGCCAATGTGTCCCCCTTACGATCCGACACCATCCGGTTGGTGCAAAGCGGATGTGCATTCCATGGACTTCGTTCCGAAGATCCTAATCAATATCACAAGGATTTCATTAAAATCATAGATTCTATAGACCTTGATGTTACAACTAGAGAGTCGACCCGATTACGCCTATTCCAATTCTCTCTACGTGATCAAGCTAGTCAATGGCTTGAACGTCTACCCGCGGGATCCATCACCTCATGGGATGATCTCACCACTCGTTTCCTTGCTCAATTTTTCCCACCGAGGAGAACTACCAAGCTTAGAAATGATATCTTGATGTTCCAACAACGTCAAGGTGAAACTCTATATGAAGCATGGACTCGTTTCAAGGACTTACTCCATAAAGTCCCTCATCATGGCATAGATCTTTGGCTCCAAGTCAAAATCTTCTATGACCATATCGATCTCTCCACAAGGCGAACCATTGACCAATCGGCCGATGGCAAGCTACGTGATCTTAGTGCAGAACAATCATGGGAACTCATAGAAGATCTTGCTCTCTATGACAACGAAAGTTGGAATGATCCTCGTGATTTGAATAAAACGGTCAAGGTAATATCTTTTCCTTCGAATAATTCTAGCACTCCCGACCATAGGATCATGGAACTTGAGGACCAAGTCAAGTTTCTCATGAAATCCTACGAAGCTCCTAAGCCTTCAAGCCAAGTGAACAAAATCACTTCTTCGTGTAAATTGTGTAATGGCCCTTGATACGTGGGAATCGCACCAGGCTTTACCTCTCAAGGGATCTTGAGAAGCTTACAACCCCCACCAGGCAGTGTACCTGATCGTTGTAGTATAGTATAGTGACAAGTACTGGGGGATTGATCATTCAGCTAGGAATAGTGTGGCTAGAATTAGAAAACCTAAATACTAGTTCTAAAGATGAAGGATGATTATTTTTGTATTTTTATATTTTTTAGAAAGCAAGTAAAAATCTCGGGTTTGAAGGATTTGGGCGGAATTAGTTACTAGTCAACTAACCCAATACTAAAGATGCAATCAAAATAAAATATTAAAAATGAAAATGAACTAAATTAAACTAAGGTTGTGAGCAATAAGTGGAGAAGTTGTGTTTACTTAGATTTCACTACTCCCTAGATATCTTTTACATGTTAATTACTTGTTATAGTTGCGTGGATGACGGATTGTATTCCTTAATACCATTCATGGGGTGGCGCACTTAATTCCCCAATCCTATGAGTGCCTACTTCACTCCTATGTCAAGCCGGCTAAGAAGCTCCTAACATGGGATCATTAGAATTTACTCATGCGTTAAATACAACCAATAAAACCTAGTGCACGTCAGTTCATGTTTCCTAAGACGTTCAAGCATGTTACCATTTGGAGATCTGCCAGTTTTCTTAAGCCTAACATCGAAATCATTCATCCAATACAACCATAAACAAGTAATCAACACATAATTAACATCTAGGTTTCATTAGATCCAAGCAAACACAAGATAGATCTAGCCAAACATGATGGAATTAAGACAAGAACAAGATATAGACAACCAACACATAGACATATTGATTGAATTAAAAGAATACTTATCTCAATTACACATGAAAGGTTTCTAGGGCTGAAAACCCTTGAAAAACCTGTAAAATTCGTACTAAGTTCGGCCTTAGGGTTTCTCCAAAACTTCTCTCATTTTATGAATGAAAATTAGAAAACTATATATAGGAAATTGAGGCTGACGGCAATGTTTTAAAAAGCGCGCCTAAGGCGCGCCTACTCCTTAAATCCCATGAGGCTCCAGCCTTTGGGGTTTTTTCAGATCGAGGCTCATGACATGCATGAATCCAGTAAAAATTGTAGCGCCTTGGGGATTTCTGCGCTTTTGCGCCTTAGGGATTTTTGCGCCTAGAAGATGTGGCGGGGTTTTGGCCTTTTTTTCTTAATAGTAAGATATATTTTGGGCTTACATATTATATACATTTAGAAAATAACTAAAACACACAATCAACAAAGAAATATATATTTTTTGTAATCTAATGTCTAAGAATAGTAGCTTATTAACAAATACAAAAGTTGTTTCTTACTTTCTTTAGTGTTAAGTGTTACCAAACAACTATAGATTTTTTGATCTTGATAGTTGATAGAGATACATGGTAATTTGTTAAATTTATAAGTCATAAACTCATATATTGTGATGTATTTTCAGGGATTTAGGGTAGTTCATGGATTCTAATATGTTGCTTGCTTAATATTTTGGGTATAAATGCAAGCTTTGTTAGATGTAATAACCATTAAGTGGCATTATGCATTGAATATTGATATTTTTGTCTTATTTCAGCTGCATAAGTTGTCACATATGTTATAAAAAAAACCTAAATGTATAGTGCGCCTCGTATTTATGAATCCCGCGCCTTGGTTTGCGCCTCGACTCAAGGCTCTTTGACCCCTTTTGCGCCTTAGTGCGCCTTGAGCCTTTCAGAACATTGGCTGACGGTGTCAAGACCAAATTGGTGACGCCGTCATCTCGCCGCCAAAAGAATTCTCGGACTGCCTTGATCTACTTTTGACGCCGTCACATTATAACATTTTCTAGGCCGTCACGTATTTTACTCTTGACGCTCTACCTCGTGACGCCTTCAATTCTGTACTGGGTCGTCATGAAAATTACTCTTGACGCCATCACCTACTGTTCCCAGCAAGGAAAATTAAGACTTTAGCGTTTTCTTCACTTTTATGCTCTAAAAACGTCCGAATTGCTTCCTTTTCCAGATTTCTCTCCCAAAGTACCTAAAATCACAAAAGGAACGATTTAGGGCAATATTTGATCAAATAAATTCTATTCCGGGCTTAAATGACCCCCTAAAAGTGGTTCATTTTTCGCCTCATCATATACCCTTACACATGAGATTTGCTTGTCCTCAAGCAAATGCGCTTTTATTCTAATCAAAATACAAGTTAGGGGTCATTTAACACTAATATAAAAGTAATTACAACAAATAATCGTTCCACTAAAGACCAATAGACAAGCACGGAGGTCATACACTAGCACCTCACAAATAGTGTTTAGATACTCACATCTCTCGGGTGTAATAAAGTATAAATTACAATATGGAAATGGAAGATATCTCTCACTACCTGTCATAGAAAAATAGATTACCATAGGCTTGGAAAGGATCAAACCTCCACCACATGGCGTAAGCACCTAGGATAAACTATCAAAGAGGTCTTTTAAAGGGTTGTAACGTTAGGTGTAAGGATATGAAATACACGGTTTTGTTGGATAAAGGAAGTTTTTACTGGTGGCGAGCTAACAATCTTGGTTAATTACATGTGCAATATGGCGTTGCTAAGCCAAGACTAGACTCGACTTAAGCTAATAAATGAAAAATAACAAAAACATAAAATGAACATAGAATAAAACGGGATGGTAGTCCGTATGTTTTTTCTCTTTTTCTTTTTCTATCTATTTTTTTTTTTTTTTTTTTTTTTTTTTTTTTTTTTTTTTTTTTTTTGCATACACTCTTACCCTACCATACAAAATAATACATCATAGGGAATAAACGTTCCCCTTACACTTGAATCTTTACATACTTTACAATAAACTAATCTAATGACTCGAATTAAGAAAATTAAAACACTTGGAGTACTTTTAAGATTAACGCACATACGGGGGTAATAATATGATGTTCTTCCCCATTACTCCATAAATTAAGTACTTTACCCATGAGTCCCAATCGTTTCAAAACAATATGTACAAGGATATGACTCGACTTAGCAACCATGTAATCAATTAGATAGTTAACTTAGGGTTTAACAAATAACAATAATGCACTAAAGATGAGTGCATACACGGAAGGCTAAGGCGATTTGGGTGTACATTTAAGTGGGGTGTAACATATTCTTCCTTTAAGTAAGATGCTTAAAGTTAGAAACGAAAAGATAGGCTCGGAGGGGTGTACTAGGGGTTTCATGTACTAAAAATGAGTACAACGCTAAGGGTGTGAGAAAAATTAGTTGACTTAACTAGCCAAGTAATATGACTTAAATGGTCAAGTAATTAGATACGGGTTTAACACAAGGGTGATCCTAATGCCTCTTATCATGTAGTAAATCCTACTACACGAATGTAGTCTCACTAGCGGTCTCGGGATGCATCACTAACGCAAGTTCTAGAATCTAAATGCTACCGGTACACTCATAAGCACTAATAATAAATGCTTTTCCTATCAAATCTAAAGGCGAACCTCACATATTTGGGTGGAAATTTTTTCTGAATATACGGTTATGTGCTAGTCATACAATCTTCGATCCATGAGACGCTTGCTATGGCTAAAGTTTCACTCCTAAATGTTGTAAAAAATTTTAAATTTGGCGCTAAAATTGCACTAACAAGTATTTCTCATAGTTTTATTACACATCTACCATTAAACAAAACAAACTCAAGCGAAAGTGTACATGTAAGGTATCATCATTTTACTCTCCCCTTACACTTAAGATGAACATTGTCCCCAATGTTCAAGTAAATAATGTAAAAGTGAAAAAGTAAAAAGAATGAAATCAAATACTCCCCTGATTCGCTCGGTATGGATAATAAGGTGGTCAGGTTAAATCTTCCTCCAAGAAAATGAACAATCAATGCTTCCCTTCCAGAATGTAAATCATCTTCTTGTCATACATAACCTGTGAATCCTGAGAAAATAGACAAGACAACCTCGCATAAAATCGGCGGCAACCTATATAAGTTACTAAATCCTAGAAAACAAAATAAGATATAATGCTTGTGGAATGAAGTTTGCAGATTTCTTGGAGATTATAAAACTTAATAATTCACAAAAACTTTAAGACTCCGTTAGAAAAACAAAACCGGTAAAATTTCCAAATTTTTACTCGTGACGCCGTCAAGAGTTAACTCGTGACGCCGTCAGAAGTGACCTGCAGAAATTCTTATGTTAAGTTTCCGGAAAATTTCTGGAAAAACTTGGTCTCACATCCTGGAAAATCCTGCAAAACTTCATTATGACTCGATACAAGCATTTGACTCTAACAAATACTAATATACATGTTCATTTAATATTGTGGAGAATCATGATCGGTTTGTTTCTTAAAAACATATTTGGGGTTTCCCCTTACACTTTTCTTTTGCAAAAATACTTTTAGGTGGAGTTAAGACTAGGCCAAAACAACAAAGTAAAGCATTTCCACTATTTAATTGAGAAACATGATCTACCAACAATAAAAATAAAGCATGCATACGGAAGCAAATAACAAACAAACAAAATAAAATCACACAAAGCATGGGTTGCCTCCCAAGAAGCGCTTTTCTTTATTTACGAGTCTTGTAGCTAGACTCAAGGTCATGGGTTACTACGTGACCTCATCGTTGATTCCACTCTCCAGGTCGTCCTCTAAACCAGTTTTGTATTCCGGACCTAGTTGCAAGCATTCTTTGTAGAAACCAAGCATCCTACTCTTCACATACTCTACTCCTCTACGTCTATCCTCCTCATTCCTATAATAAGCCGCTTGCTTGTGTTCTTTTTCTATATTAGAGAGGAGGCGGTATAGCTCAATTTTGTAGGGCATTTGATAGGCAACCTCATCATTTTCTTCCTTGAATCTAACTATCCCTAGAGTCGGGTCATAACTCATCCTAGTGGCCTCAATAAATGGTTTTCCAAATATTACTTGGCTTAGGCAATCATCTATCACCGGACGAGTGTCTTCCACTATCATAAAATCGATCTCATAGGTGAAATTACCTATAATCACATGCAATCCCTTTACTCTTCCTACAAAATTACTTATCAAATTCTTATTGGGCATCATCCTAAAATCAAGTTGTTTCTTCATCACCCAATTGTAATAAGTCCTAGTCATGATGTTAATAGGAGATCTAGGATCGATATAAGCTTTCCATATATGCATGTGCCCAATATTGCATGGTATGTTAATGTTAGAGGGGTCTCCCATTTTGATAAGGGGTGTGCCAAGGATATATGGTCTCTCAGGACTATCGAATAAATCCTTATGGTATTCCCGTTCTTCCTTGGTGGGAATCTTATCAAAGTATTTCTCTATAGTTTCTACTTCCTCTAATTCTTCTCCCTTATTAACCTCAACTTCCCTACTTTCATCCCTAGTCTCGGTTTCTACTCCAACTTCATCCTTGTCACTTTCTTCTATCACCTTATCTATTGGTTTAATGGTGACAACATTGACAAAGTGGACATGTTTGGATGATGAGGGATATTTAATTTGGTTTCCGTTATTGGTATCCCTAGTGTCCTTCCTAGATGTGGCTAACGCTTGGTTGTTGAGGGCCTTCAACAAGTTGTCAATCTTGTTGGTCATCTGTTTGTTGTTGGTTGAATTTGGTTTCAAACCTAGCTATGCGAGCTTCTTGAGATGCCATGAACTTAGACATTAATCCTTCAAGATTGTTGGTACTACCATAATTGTTAGAAGGATTGTTGTTGGAAGTACGGTTGGAGGATGGACCGTTTGGTTGGTAACGATTAGGCGGATTGGAAGAATTGGGTTGATTTTGTTTCCACATAAGGTTTTGGTGATTTTTCCAAGAGGGGTTGTATGAATCACCGTAAGGGTTTGGCTCGGGCTTGAAAGTGTACCACTTATCTCCCGCTTCGTCGGTACGCGTGGATGCGTAGTCTGCAAAAGCTGTTCCGGGGAGTTCCACAGAATCATGAGTGTCATGGGGACCACTACATAATTCGCATGAAGAAGTGATTTTGTTCACTTGGCTTGAAGGCTTAAGAGCTTCATAGGATTTCATGAGAAACTTGACTTGGTCCTCAAGTTCCATGATCCTACAGTCGGGAGTGCTAGAATTGTTCGAAGGCAAAGATATTGCCTTGACCGTTTTGTTCAAATCATGGGGATCATTCCAACTTTCGTTGTCATAGAGAGCAAGATCTTCTATGAGTTCCAATGATTGTTCCGCACTTAGATCACGTAGCTTACCACCGGCCGATTGGTCAATGGCTCGCCTCGTGGAGAGATCGATATGGTCATAAAAGATTTGGACTTGGAGCCAAAGATCTATGCCAAGGTGAGGGACTTTTTGGAGTAAGTCCTTGAAACGAGTCCATGCTTCATAGAGAGATTCATTTTGACGTTGTTGGAACATCAAGATGTCATTTCTAAGCTTAGTAGTTCTCCCCGGTGGGAAAAATTGAGCAAGGAAACGAGTGGTGAGATCATCCCATGTGGTGATGGATCCCGCAGGTAAACGCTCAAGCCATTGACTAGCTTGATCCCGTAGAGAGAATTGGAATAGGCGTAATCGGGTTATCTCTCTAGTTTCAACATCTAAGTCTATGGAATCTACGATTTTAAGGAAGTCCTTAAGATGTTGGTTTGGATCTTCAGAACGAAGTCCATGGAATGCACATCTGCTTTGCACCAACCGGATGGTGTCGGATCGCAAGGGGGTCACATTGGCTCCGGTGAGCTCAATGGTGTTTCGGTAGCCTTGGTGGCTAGGTCGGGAATACTCTCCTAAGGTTCGGGGCCTAAGAGGCTCTAGTGGTGGGTTTTGTTGTGGTGGGATGACGGGTTCAAAGATGTTCCCATCGTCCATGATTTCGGGTGGTGAAGAGTTACGAACAAAAACACAAAGAAATAAGATAGATTAAAGAAAACCTAAAAATAAAAATAAAATCTTACTAGAAAGGAATCTAGCAAGTAGACCTAATAAAAAGAGATTCTAACCTAGACAATAACTATTCCCCGGGCTGCGGCGCCAAAAACTTGATACGTGGGAATCGCACCAGGCTTTACCTCTCAAGGGATCTTGAGAAACTTACAACCCCCACCAGGAAGTGTACCTAATCGTTGTAGTATAGTATAGTGACAAGTACCGGGGGATTGATCGTTCAGCTAGGAATAGTGTCGCTAGAATTAGAAAACCTAAATACTAGTTCTAAAGATGAAGGATGATTATTTTTGTATTTTTATATTTTTTAGAAAGCAAGTAAAAATCTCGGGTTTGAAGGATTTGGGCGGAATTAGTTGCTAGTCAACTAACCCAATACTAAAGATGCAATCAAAATAAAATATTAAAAATGAAAATAAACTAAATTAAACTAAGGTTGTGAGCAATAAGTGGAGAAGTTGTGTTTACTTAGATTTCACTACTCCCTAGATATCTTTTACACGTTAATTACTTGTTATAGTTGCGTGGATGACGGATTGTATTCCTTAATACCATTCATGGGGTGGCGCACTTAATTCCCCAATCCTATGAGTGCCTACTTCACTCCTATGTCGAGCCGGCTAAGAAGCTCCTAACATGGGATCATTAGAATTTACTCATGCATTAAATACAACCAATAAAACCTAGTGCACGTCAGTTCATGTTTCCTAAGACGTTCAAGCATGTTACCATTTGGAGATCTGCCAGTTTTCTTAAGCCTAACATCGAAATCATTCATCCAATACAACCATAAACAAGTAATCAACACATAATTAACATCTAGGTTTCATTAGATCCAAGCAAACACAAGATAGATCTAGCCTAACATGATGGAATTAAGACAAGAACAAGATATAGACAACCAACACATAGACATATTGATTGAATTAAAAGAATACTTATCTCAATTACACATGAAAGGTTTCTAGGGCTGAAAACCCTTGAAAAACCTGTAAAATTCGTACTAAGTTCGGCCTTAGGGTTTCTCCAAAACTTCTCTCATTTTATGAATGAAAATTAGAAAACTATATATAGGAAATTGAGGCTGACGGTGTCAAGACCAAATTGGTGACGCCGTCATCTCGCCGCCAAAAGAATTCTCGGACTGCCTTGATCTACTTTTGACGCCGTCACGTTATAACATTTTCCAGGCCGTCACGTATTTTACTCTTGACGCTCTACCTCGTGACGCCTTCAATTCTGTACTGGGTCGTCATGAAAATTACTCTTGACGCCGTCAGAATTTCCTTCTTGACGCCGTCACCTACTGTTCCCAGCAAGGAAAATTAAGACTTTGGTGTTTTCTTCACTTTTATGCTCCAAAAACGTCCGAATTGCTTCCTTTTCCATATTTCTCTCCCAAAGTACCTAAAATCACAAAATGAATGATTTAGGGCAATATTTGATCAAATAAATTCAATTCTGGGGGCTTAAATGACCCCCTAAAAGTGGTTCATTTTTCGCCTCATCAGCCCTCATGAAACTCATAACTGCATGGAGCTTCCAAAACATGCTTTTAAGGAATTCACATCGTCACGCGTTGATAAAACAAAGGATAGAGATCTTGCCACGAATCAAGGTCCTCGAAACTTTGACGAGGCCTATGAGGCATGGAAGGATAAACCAAATTTTAGAGGATACCAAACTCAGAGCGTATCCTTCAATGATTCTCCTCCACTCGAATGGTCCAAGCATTTTCCATCATAGAGCACTCCTAGGAAAAGCTATGAAGATGACTTGTGAAAGTTCATTCTCTCTTAAGAGTTACAGCTTTCCACGCTCAAGACCAGATTTAGAAAACAGCAAGCCGATATTAATGACAAGATTTGTAATCTATTAACCACTATTAAAGAGCACGCTGTTAATAAACCAATTCAGGCTGAAGAGGTCAAATCTGTCACCATCATGAATCAGCCAACCTCTCATGTGAAAATAAAAAGTCCTAGTAAACTTTTTAAACATCTGTCACCAAAGGTAAAGGACGTTAGGGACCATGTTAACCCCCTAGGACCAATCCATTTTGTAAATACTATCACCACAATATCTGCTCCTACACCTGACCAGAGCCAACAACCAACTAGAAGTAAGAGTCACGAAGTTAAGGATGAGACCTCAGAGTTAGACCATGAATTGGCCAAGAGCCTTGCCAACTCATTTGAGGACTCCGTCACACAAGATTCAGGCGAATTGGATGAAGCAAAAGAGAGATCAAAAGGGCACACGAAGAATCCAGCAAGTTCGAGTGAATCTATTATGGAGGAACTCGAGGAAAATACGGTGGATATTTGATTGGCCCCAAACGGTCAACCTAAATTGACCAAGTGATGGTCAACAAGGTCAAACAGCTCAGAGTCAATGCTCCGCGGAATATAGTGTTTCCTCGGGTCGTTATGTCCCGATGAGGTGTGGATGGTATTCAAACGGCTTCGTGATCGGGTGAATCTGGATGGAAAGGGGTTTGAGTTATTTAACTAAGGAATCTACAAGAGAATAGCTTAAATAAGCTATTTGAATAATACTGGAAGCTAGGAAAAACCAGAAACGATTTAAACCTAAAAACGCGTACGTTACGTTTAAATAAAACGTAAACGTACAAAATAAAACGTAAAAACTGAAATCTGAAAACACCCAGGGGGTGAAAATGACTATTTTACAAACCTAAGGTTAAAAGAAAATTTTTAGAAAAAGAAAATAAATTTTAACACTAATTAATTACTTAATATTAATTAAATACTAATTATTACTAATTATTAATATTTAAACAACTTAAATATAAAACAATATTAAATAAATACTAAAAAGGTGAAAATAAAATTTCTAAAATTATAAAATAACTAAAAACTAATTTTAAAATTAAAAATAAGTATTTTTGTCTTTTCGTGATTTTTCTATTAATTAATTACTAATTAATTATTAATTACCTAATTAAACTATTTTAAATTAAGGAAAATAGCAAATGAACAGTAATAATTCTAATAAAATTTCTAAAAATGTTTTATAACATATAAAAGCTATAAAAAAATATAAAAACTAGGTTTTACTTAATAAAAACTAATTATGCTATTTTAAACTTAATATTACTTAATAATTAATAAAACTAAAATTAATTCTAATAAATACTAAATGATAAAATAAAATTCTGAGAAAAATATTATAAATACTTTAATATGAAAGGAAATTAAGAAAAATATAAAAATGCTAAGTTCTTAATGAAAATATAAAAATGAAAATTAAAATTAAATTACATTAAATAGAAACTATCACTTAATATTAAATTGTTTTTTTTGAAATTTTCTTTTACCAATCTATTTTATAACTAAAAACAACAAACTTTTGTGATAACAAGTTTTTTAGAAATAAAAAATAAGCAAATTACAAGCTATTTAGGTCAACAGTTGACTTTTGTTGACCAAGGGGCAAAATAAGCTAAAATCAGCTTAGGTGGGACCCACAATGGGTTTTTCTGATCCAAATAACTTGTATGAACATGAATAAGCCAGGAAAATCACAAATTGACCACAGAATAAGCAAATGAGCTATCAAAAAGCACTTGGATTCTTGGTTGAGAACAGAAAATGGGACAAACTTATGTGGTAATTCCAGGTGGGGCCCAGTGGTTTCTAGGTCAAACCATTGGTCAAAATGTAGAACCTAGTAGGGGGGAGTTGAAATGAGCCAAGTTAGGGCTTGTGGGACACCTGGGTTGGCTGGAAAACCACCACCAAGTGGTGGTGGTGGGTGGTGGTCTGCTGCAGCAGAGCAAACAAACACCCCTACAGGTAACAATGGGCAAAGGTGGGGCCCAGGGAAAAAATCACAAAAACGAGTGAACTATGGAACTTCAAAGTTGAGGTGCTGGACTTTAACTAGGAACAAGTTTCAAGCTATGAATCATAACACAAAATTTAAAACAATTCCTTGAAGTTTTGTGAAAATCTGAAATGCATGCAAATTTGACTTTTGATCCAAACTTGAAATGTTGACTTTTGTGAACTTTGAATCAAATTTACCTACTGATTATGTTATTCTAAGCTAGTGAGGTGTGAAATTAAGCTAGATTATCAACTTTTAAGCTAATATGTAGATTATAGGACTTAATGCTACGACAGTTAATAAAAAATGAGGTGAAAATGAGATTTTTGATTTTTAACACTATTACCTACTGATTTTATAACTAAAATGCAACTAATGGACCTACTATGACATGTATAGACAATAAACAACAACTGAAATGCCCTGGACTCAGTGAGCACTCTTGACCCAAACACCCCCTTATGATGGGTCTGTTATGATTTTCAAAGGGAAATGCAAGTTTGGGACCTAGGTTTTACTGATAAATGACAAAGTAAGTGTACCTAAGTCTAAGGGAGCTTAAGTGACTAAAAAATAAGCAAATAACATAAGCAGAAATGGATAAGCAGTGTGCTACAGTGAAATTGCAATAAGATAAGAAAACACTCACAAATTACTTTTATGCAAGAAACTGTGGAACAGGGGCTAAGAGATACACCTACTGCCTCCCAGAGGCTCTAAACCATCATCAATTCACAAATAACCACTGTTGCAGCTTCTTCTTCATTATTTTTCACTTTTGTTATTTATTTTTCATCTAGTTTCTTGTATTTTTATGATTTTTATTAATCTTTGAATGAAACAAAGATTAACTGCTTAGAGGACCTTATAGAAGGTTATTAGCAATTAGTATGAGCTTAAAACAACCAATGACAAGCTTTGAACAAATTCAAACTTACTTTGAGATTTTCAAATAAAAACAACTGGAAATGACTTAGAATCTAATTCAGAGAATGAAAATAAGTTTTAAACTACTCTAATAACCTCTACTACAACCTTTTTACTTTAAAAATTACACTGGGAAAGAAAAACTAATTAAAACGACATGAAAATAAAATGAAAATTATTCTACTCTACACTACTGCTTCTTTCTTCTCTTTTTATGACTTATATGGACCCATGCACTTTTCCTTGACTTTCCCACTTCAGTTTGAAGCCGTTGGATGGCTCAAATCATTCCCAGCCGTTTGATTTTATTTTTGGCGGGAAAGATTATTTAGACAGTTGAGTGGGTTTGGTGAGGTGTAGGTGCATTAATGGAGGAGGGGGGATGTATGGGGGATAAGAGGTGAGTTTGGTGAGCAATTAGTGGGATTTGGAGAGGGAGCAGGGGGAGGGAAATCGGGGAAGAATGAGGTGCGGGTGTTGGTTTGACTGTCTTGTTTGACCCTGGCTTTGTTGACCGTTTGACCTGGGGTGGGAGTTATATTTTTGGGAGTGGGCCTTTGGTGGGCTTTGGGGTGTTATTGGATCAGGGTTTATTGGGTGGATTTGTTTGGAAATATAATACAAGAAAGGGTCCATTTGGTTTATTGTTAAAACACAAGGGTAAAATGTGTAAAATCTGAAAATTGGAGGGTTGATTATGACAACTTTCCAAAGAGCTCACAAGTACCAATCATGCCATATTCCAACAATTATAAGGACCATGAATTTATTTTTTTCATTTTAAAACACCAGGGACCAAAATTGACAAGTTTGCAAAGTACAGGGACCAATCTTGTAAATTTCTTAAACTTTCCTCCCAAGGTCCATTTTTGATAATTTATGATTTTCTAGGATCAAAAATGATTTTTCTTTCAAAAATATCCCACCAGGGACCAATTCTGTCATTTTCTGAAACTCCAGGGACTTATTTTGTAAATTTCCAAAACTTTCCAATTTTTCACCAAGGGACTAAATATGACAATTTATGATTTCAAAATGACCTTTGGTGATAATTTTCTATATTTGAATATCCAGTGACTAGTTTTGTAATTTTATGAAAGTTGAGGGACTGAAACTGCCAATTTTGCAAACTTTATACGTTTTTCATTTGTTTTTGCTCATTTTGCATCTAAAACATATAAAACACAATTTTGAAATATTTTTAGTAATTTGATGCATTTCTGAGTGTTTTTGTATGTTTTGCAGTTCAGATTAGACCAAAAATGATGAGTGTTTGAGCACTCATCAATATTACTATACGAAGTGGTGATAGGGTTAAGGGAAGCGACTCTGAAGTTTTTAAGATTTCCTGCACTATTAGGAAGAAGCTCATAACCGATACTCACATAGATCCTAACCTCCCTATCAACATAATCCCCCTAACCCTGTACAACGAAGCCTTCCCTGAACGTATCTCGTGTGAAAGAATCGATAACGCCGGGATAATTAAAAAGTTATCAGTTGTGATTGAAGGATTCGTCTATAACATTGATCTCACCGTGGTCAATGACATAGTCTCTGTCACTAATCTAACATTAACCAACCTTGTCCTCGGGAAACCATTTGTCAATGAATCGGGAGTGATCCTTGATGAAAAGGATGGTAGTGCATTATTCACCAATGGCGTCAAGAAGGTGATTTTTCGGAAGGGTAATGAGGAGGTGTATGAGTACCGTCCATCACTAGATGGGAATGTATATGGATTACAGGATGGGAGATCGGAGAGGATAGTGCGGTGTGATCCGAATAACCTAAAAATCCCTTGTATGATCGGTCACAAATATTTCGATAATGTCTACATCAACATGTTTCAACCTAAGAATTTTATGTCCCTGTTCCATTATAACAATATTTGCAGATGGGAAATTATTTATAAAGGAGATAATGTTGTTGGTAGAGATCATGAAATCCAGGTATTCATAGGAAATATGGCATTCACAATGGACTTTACGATCGTGGACAACATTGAGGACTATGTCGACCAAAGGTTGTCACAAGTTATTTTCGGAGCGCCCTTTTGTGAAATCACTAACTTAATGGTTGACGACTGGAATGGAATCATGACCTTCACTGATGGAACTAGGAGGGTGTCATACCAAACGCCATACAAGAGGAAAGACCTCAAAGGGATTGATTGTGACGGGCTTGATAAGCTAGGTTCTCAACTTGTCTTATGTGATGAAGTGTTCGGAGAGGATGTAAAAACACTTTTGATTTATCAGGTGGATTCTTTAAGGATATTATTAAACTTGGAGCTAAGTATCGGAAAGATCTTTTTGAGTTTGAAGACCCGAACTATGAAAGCAATCCCGAGATTGGAGATGACCTAGAGAATGAGACCAACGATGAGGTCACGTAATTGCCCATGGCCTTGAGTCTAGCTACAAGAATCGTAAAATAAAGAAAAGCGCTTTTTGGGTGGCAACCCATGTTATGTTTGATTTTTAATTGTTTGATTGTTATTTTCTTCCGTATGCATGCTCTATTTTTATTGTTGGTAGATCATGTTTCAAACTAAATTGTGAAAATGCTTTATTTTGTTGTTTAACTTCGTCTTAACTTCATATAAATGTATTTTGCAAAAGCTAAGTGTAAGGGAAAACCCCAAATTTGTTTTTAAGAATGAAATTGATCATGATTCTCCACAATATTAAATGGACATGTGTAATAGTATTTGTTATAGTCAAATGCTTGTATCGAGTCATAATGATGTTTTGCAGGATTTTCCAGGAAGTAGGACATAAGTTTTTCCAGAAATTTTTCGAAAATTTAACATAAAGATTTCTGCAGGTCACTTCTGACGGCGTCAGGAATTGATTCCTGACGGCGTCATTTGTAAAATTCTGGAAATTTTGCTAGTCTTGTTTTTCTAACGGAGTCTTAAAGTTTTTGTTAATTCTTTAGTTTTATAAACTCCAGGAAATATGCAAACATTCATTCCACAAGCATTATATCTTAATTTGTTTTCTAGGACTTGTTAGTATATATAGATTGCCGCCGATTTTACGCGAGGTTGTCTTGTTTGTTTTCTCAGGTTTAACAGGTTATGTATGACAAGAAGATGATTTATTTTTCTGGAAGGGAAGCTTTGAATGTTTATTTTCTTGGAGAAAAATTTAACCTTGTTACCACACTATCCACACCGAACGAATCAGGGGAGTATTTGATTTCATTCTTTTACCTATTTCACTTTTACATTCTTTAATTGAACATTGGGGACAATGTTCATCCTAAGTGTAAGGGGAGGGTAAATGATGATACCTTATAGGATACAATTGCACTTGAGTTTGTTTGTTTGATGGTAGGTGTGTAATAAAACTAAGAGAAATACTTGTTAGTGTAATTTTAGCGCCAAATTTAAATTTTTTTCAACATTTAGGAGTGAAACTTTAGCCTTAGCAAGCGTCTCATGGATAGGAGTTGTATGAGTAGCACAAAACCGTACCATTCAGAAAAATTTTCCACCCAAATATGTGAGGTTCGCCTTTAGATTTGATAGGAAAAGCATTTATTATTAGTGCTTATGAGTGTACCGTTAGCATTTAGATTCTAGAACTTGCGTTAGTGATGCATCCCGAGACCGCTAGTGAGACTACATTCCTGTAGTAGGATTTACTACATGATAAGAGGCATTAGGATTACCCTTGTTTTAAACCCGTATCATAATTACTTGACCATTTAAGTCATATTACTTGGCTAGTAAAGTCAACTAATTTTCCCCACACCTTAGCGTTATACTCATTTTTAGTACATGAAACCCCTAGTACACCCCTCCGAGCCTATCCTTTCGTTTCTAACTTTAAGCATCTTACTTAAAGGAAGAATTTGTTACAACCCACTTAAATGTACACCCAAATCGCCTTAGCCTTCCGTGTATGCACTCATCTTTAGTGCATTATTGTTACATGTTTAAACCCTTAGTTAATTATCTAATTGATTACATGGTTGCTAAGTCGAGTCATATCTTGTACATATTGTTTTGGGACGATTGGGACTCATGGGTAAAGTACTTATGTTATGGAGTAATGGGGAAGAACATCATTTATTACCCCCATATGTGCGTTAATCTTAAAAGTACTCCAAGTGTTTTGATTATCTTGATTCGAGTCATTAGATTAGTTTATTGTAAAGTATGTAAAAATTCAAGTGTAAGGGGAATGTACATTCCCTATGATGTATTATTTTGGATGGTAGGGTAAGAGTGTATGCGCAAAAAAAAATAAAAAATAAAATAAATAAATAAATAAATAAATGAAAAATTAAGAAAAACGAAAAAAATAGAAAAATATAAGAGAAAAAATATACGGACTACCATCCCGTTTCATTCTATGTTTGTTTTATGTTTTTGTTATTTTTGATTCATTAGCTTAAGTCGAGTCTAGTCTTGGCTTAGCAACGCCATATTGTACATGTAATTAACCAAGATGATTAACTCGCCACTAGTAAACATTGCCTATTTCCAACAAAACCGTGTATTCCATATCCCTACACCTAACATTATAACCCTTTAAAAGACCTCTTTGATAGTTTATCCTAGATGCTTACGCCAAGTGGTGGAGGTTTGATCCTTTCCCAAGCCTATGGTAATCTATTTTGTTATGACAGGTAGTGAGAGATGTTTTCCATTTCCATATTACTTTATTACACCCGAGAGATGTGAGTATCTAAACACTATTTGATAGGTGCAAGTATATGACCTCCGTGCTTGTCTTTGGTGTTTAGTGGAACGATTATTTGTTGTAATTACTTTTATATTAGTGTCAAATTACCCCTAACTTGTATTTTGATTAGAATAAAAGCGCATTTGCTTGAGGACAAGCAAATCTCAAGTGTAAGGGTATTTGATGAGGCAAAAAATGAACCATTTTTAGGGGGTCATTTTAGCCCGGATTCGAATTTATTTGATCAAATATTGCTCTAAATCGTTCCTTTTGTCATTTTAGATACTTGTGGAGTGAAATCTGGAAAAGGAAGCATTTTGGACGTTTTTGGAGCATAAAAGTGAAAAAAATGGCAAAGTCTTAATTTTCCTTGCTGGGAACAGTACCTGACGGTGTCACAAGTTTCTTAATAACGGCGTCAAGAGTAATACAAGAGGTGGAAGTGGATAAAGTCTGTGACGGTCCAGAGAGTATTGTACTAGGGACATGACGGCGTCACCATAGGCCGTCATGGTCCAAATGTTAGTGACGGCCCAAAACAAAATTACACATGACGGCGTCAAAAGTGGATCTAGGCAATCCGATTTCATTATGGGCGGCGAGTTGACGGCGTCATAATTTTCTTCTTGACGCCGTCACCCTGTAAAATCTATATATAGTTTTGCAATTTTCATTCATTAGAGTGTAACTTTTAAGGTGCAACTTTGGAGAGAAACCCTAGTCCGATTTTCACAGCTTTTTCAAAGGTTTTTACCCTTTGAAAGCTTTCATGTTCAATTGAGATAAGTACTCTTTCAATTCAATCAATATGTCTATGTGTTGTTTGAATATATCTTACACTTTTCTTCAATTTAACATGCTTGGCTAGATCTCTTTTGTGTTTGCTTAGATGTAGTGAAACCTAGATGTTAATTATGGGTTGATTATTTGTTTATAGTTGTTACAGATGATTGTATTCGATGTTAGGCTTAAGAAAACTGGCAGACTTTCATTGGTAACATGCTTGAACATCTTAAGAAACATGATCAGAGGTGTACTATGATTTTTGGTTGTATTTAATTCGTAGGAGAATTCTAATGTTCCCATGTTAGGAGCTTTTAACGGCTCGACATAGGAGTGAAGTAGGATCCTATAGAGTTAGGGAATATTGTACACGGCCCTACGACTAGTATTAAGGAATACGACCCGTCATCCATGCAATTGTAACAAATTATCAACCTGTAAAAGATATCTAGGGAGTAATGAAACCTAAGTAAACATAACTTTCCCTATCATTGTTCACACCACATTAGTAATTAGATTTGTTTTCATTTTTCTTATTTTATTTTGATTGCATCTTAGTTAATTTGGGTTAGTTGATTTGCAACTAATTCCGCCCACTCTTCCAAAACCGATATTTTATTTGCTTTTATAAAATATAAAAAAAATACAAAAAGAATCATCCCTCACCTCTAGACCTAGTTTTTAGGCTTTCTAATCCTAGCGACACTATTCCTGAGTTGAACGATCAATCCCTCGGTACTTGTCACTATACTATAATACAACGATCAGGTACACTGTCTGGTGGGGGTTGTAAGCTTCTCGAGATCCCTCGAGAGGTAAAGCCTGGTGCGATTCCCATGTATCAATTATCACCACCTTACCGTGTTTAGATAAACATTTTTAAGTGCTTAAAATCTCCTAATGCATGCTTTGTCCAAACCACAACCATGTTTGATTATTTAAACCTTCCTCATCACCCTCAACCTCATCACAATCACCTTTCAATCCAACTTCATCACCTACAATGGCCTCATCCTCCACTTCTTTGCCAACAACAAAAAAAGAACCCACAACACAACCATGAAACAAAAGGCCTAAGCTCAAAATCGTTCGACCTCAAACTAATTTCATTGACCTCACACTCTATGACACCACTCCATCTCCTAAGTCACCACCATCATCACCTCAAGCATCAAGTTTACCACTCAAAACACCATCCACCAATAGAACATATCACTCTTCATCAAAGACATCCTCTAGCTCAAAGACAACCACATCACCTTTCTCATCATTTGTCAAAAACTTGTCACCCTTGCTTACCGAATCTAGTTCAGGTGCTTACACTCCATTCGTGAGTAATCAACCATCATCTCCCACTCACTCTATCCCATTACCAAGAAACCAACATCCTCCTCCAACAAACTCATCAACTCATTCTACCACATCACCAAATGGGCCATTGGAAAACACTCCTCAAACTCCACCATCATCTCCAAATTTTGGCAATCCCGTTCCATACTACTTTGCTAACAACCACACTGTAGGGTGTGCGTATTGTTACCATAACTTTCATCTCATTCACTCTCTTTGAGATGAACTTCACATCATGTTTGGTCACATTGAGTATCTCATTGCTCAACAAAATATGCAACAAACTCCCCTTGCTTCAATGCCACCATTGGCACCACCTTCGGCTCCACCTTCATCCTCACCATCATCCACTCCACCCTCCGACTAGATATTCTAAAAAATCTAGTCATGAATAATCAAGTGGAAGTTATACTTTGGACCAAACATGCAATGGGAGATAACTTGTTGTATTAGTTAATGATTAATGTTGTTGTTTCTATGATGTGTTTGTCATGAAATTTTTATGGTAGTCATTGTATGTTTTGTGCATGAATTGAAATGAATAAATGATTATATTCTAAGTTATGATAATTTGTTGTGATATTGGTCAAGGTTAAACATGAAAATGAACTAAAATTATCTAACCTTAAAAATGGGAAGTTACTTAAATTACAACATATCTGCCAACCTGGACGCCTACTGCCGGCGGTCCTTTAGATGGACTGGCGGTCCCCAAATCAATAAGGGACCGTCCCCTATTTATGGGGGCCGTCCCCAATAGTGCTCAAAATTAGATTTTATCCTGTGTTTTTCTATCTGATTCCTACACTACAACATTGTTTCACATCCATATCATCTTTCCATACCTTTATATACGTATATTCATGCATGTGCTTTGTCTAACTCTGTTTTGTAGCACATCACCATAGCTCGATTCCCCGGTGCCCTCATTAAGGGGGAGCACTTAGCTAGGGGAGCTTGTATTCCGTTGATCACTCCAACGATTCTCTTTCAAGGATGCTCGTGTCTCTTATCATCAACAACTACGACACACCTTTTTGATTCTAGAAAAAAGGGGGAGAAGTAACGGGAAAACTCATTAAAAATTTATCAACGCGTAATTTTACCTAAAATGAGTTTATATTTTGTAATCATCAAAAAGGGGGAGATCGTTAATACAAATAATGTTAAAAAGGTTATTCGCATTATTCGGTCCTCTCGTGTTTTGATAATCACTAAATATAAAGACATGTTACGTAAAGTTATGGTTTATAAGTTTTTAATCGAGGAAACTCATTTCTTCTACGTAGCTCCTTCAACATCACTTCAGGTATGAACAAACTTTATACCGTCATTAGTTAAGTGATTAAAGAATTTTATTTTCACCTAAATTTACATTTTTAAGTTTGACAAAACATTTTCACAAAAGTAATTTTATGTTTCTAAAGAAATGTTTATTAAGAAAATAAATTCAAATTCAAACTTTATAACAACTAGTTTTCTTCCCAAATCAGTTCAGCCTGAACCATATAAGCTTTCACCATGTCAGGACAAAATGGGAGCGTTTTGTCTGTACGGTCCCTTAAATAGGCGGACGGTCCCTTAGTGATAAAGGATCGTCTGGTATTTAAAGGACCGTCTCCCTCACTCTTTTTGCCTATAATACTGAACTGTTACACTTCAGAAAATAAGGTTTTTCACACGCAAAACTTTCTGGTCCTTGTTCATTTTAATATTTGATCACTGTAACATGTCGGTATATATTTATAAGTGATTTCCTCTTCCGTCAAGTGCAAGAGAAGAACTCTCGACAACTATGAAGACTCGAGATGTTATAGGTGTCCACACACAAACGTAACAAGTGTTACAGTGATATGTTCTGTAAATAATGTCGTTGTTTCCAACTTGTGTATGAGTCGAGGATGGGGATATTTATGTGAACTTGGATGGTGATGTAGATCCAAGAAGTCTTGTAACTAGATTAGTTCATGTATTTAATATGATGAGGGTGATGTCTTAGTGTGTAGGTTAGGACTTAGTCGAGTCATTGTGTAAAGACTTGGATCGGGTAATTATCCAAGTGAGTCTTGTGTGAAGGCTTAGTTCGGGTGAAGAACCAAGTGTGTCAAGTGTGTGAAGGCTTGGTTCGGGTGAAGAACCAAGTATTTCAATTAAGTGAAGGCTTGGATCGGGTGAAGATTCAAGTTGAACAAGAGTGCTTGTTCGTGTGGCCACGTGGGCCTTGGAGTAGATTGGTTCTAGCTACGATTAGAATTTGACATTATGCTTAGCGTCGTTAAGCCTTGTGTAAGCAAGTGTATGGATTACTCCGCCTGAAGGAGTGTGTTGATATAGTGATTGATAACTCTTGAGTGTGGTACTTGGGGAGTGGAGTAGGACGGAGAGTGAGCTTCATGTTGAACCACTATAAATCGCCGCGTCTCTTGGTTGTGTTCTTTCCTTACTCTTTACTTTTCTTGTTTATTGGTGTATGCTAGTAACCAAATTGATATCACATAACTAGTAGAATTCAACAAGTTTGTAAATGAAAAATAACCGGACCTAAAACGGCTAAACGCTTTAGAAAATTAAAAAGAAGCGGTGAAACTATTCAACCCCCCCCCCCCTTCTAGTTTCTACAAAGTTGATTGAAACAATTAATTAGGTCATTATGCTGGCTGTTTTATTGATGTTCTTAAACTACATACACAAACTAATCTTGTATAAGAATAGACTTAAACAAACAAATCACAAAGGCATTATAATTGAATTGAAAAAAAAAAAAAACTCATTACTTACCAATTAATAAAATCCCCGATTCTTTTTGTAGGGTTCTTATAAACACAATTAGATTGCAATATGAAACTAATAATTTGAAACAACAAATATTATAATTAAATCAGTACTCACCTAATATTTCATTAATCACCGGTACACTGATGTAACGAAAATGATTTCTTCATTGATTTTGAATTGTTGTTTTAATAATGGTTTTGAATTCGTAACTTAGTTTTGGATGATTTTTTGAACGCGTTGCCATTAATTGTGGTTTCGAAACTGGCGCTTTAAATGCATTGCCATTAAAATGTTGACATGTTTATTATCCATATAAAAGAAGCTTTGTAGTGTATATAGGTTAGGAATTGGAGAGAACATTGGTGCATTGGGTGTTTGTACAATTGTGTTTATTTATAGTAGGACACATCATCGAATTAAATGGATTTTTAATGTGTGTTCTTCAAAGGACTTGTAAAAAACCTTGTTTTATTAGATAAGGTAGATTGTAATCATATTTAGTAAGTTTTTAAAATTATTGTTGGATTCTTGTTTATAATATTACATGGACTAATTATGTATTGTTTGAAACTTGTGTTATTAACACTTAGTGGATAAAAAAAGTAAAGGGGCCTGGATGTATCAATTTAAGAGCTCATGGGCTGAATGTGTCCTAGCTTATTCTCTGTATGTTTGACTATTTAAAAAGATATCATGTTAGATTTTGGGTTAAAAACCCTCATTCATTCTCCCTCACTTTAACACACAAGTTATACGATCTTCAATATTTCCTGTTCTCTTTAAGTGATCTTGTAATAGAACATTCAGTAATTAGGTGAACGAATCACACCTAATTAACAATGTTACTTGTATTGTGTTTATAGGGTAATCTGCTTTAGATTAGATAGATGTTTTGTGTTGACTTAAGATTCAATAAAGATGTTTTATGCGTGATAAATCCTGATTTTGTACATGATATCAGACAAGGTTTTATAATCTGTCTCAGATTAAAAAAAAAATTAAAGTATCAAAAAGAACTTTGGGTTTTTTCTTATTAACGTTTCTTTGGTCGATTAACTTGTGTTAATCGATAGATCTTGGTTAGATTAAGTTACTAAGAAGTTTGGTTGAAAACGCTCTAAGTGATCTAGCCTAGCATGGTAATGAAAGCAAAAGCAAATAAATAAATCAAACAATAACACATACACATGATTGAATGATTAATTAAAGAACTTATATTTCATCAAATATGAAGACATCAATGACCAAAAGGCCTACAAAATTGGGAAAAATCGTCTAGGGTTTATCCTTCAAAAGTTGCACACTTTACAATGAAAACAGTGCGAAAATATATATAGTTTTACATCTGTGATGGCGTCACTTGTTAAGTGTACGTCGTCAGCTCACCGTTATCTAGGGTTTCAATATTGCACCAACTTAGTTGTGACAGTATCATGTTGAGGTTGTGACGCCATCAGCCTCCAATTTCTTGGTCTTGACACCGTCAGCTTGAGGCCGTCTACAGAGCCTGAGTCATCAGCTCTCACCGATGACGGCGTCACGGGCCCTTCTAGAAGCAGTTTTTTTGATGTTGTCGTTTTCTTCATTTTTCCATCAAATGCCCCAAAACTCTTCTTTTTCCAGCATTTGCTTCCCAAGTACCTAAAACTCAAATATAGACGATTTAGGGCAATAAATGACACATAAATATGAATTTATAGGCTAAATGTACCCTGAAAAGCATATGAAATTACACCTCATCAAATATCCCTACACTTGGGATTTGTTTGTCCTCAAGCAAATATGCTTTTATCATAATCAAATTACAAGATTGGGGGGCATTTAGCATTAGTTTAAAGATAATTTACAACACAACTCGTTCTATAATAGTTATAAAAAGCACGAAATTTATATACTAGCACCCTACCTAAAATGTTTTGATTCCCTCATCTCTCTAGTGTACAAGTGATATAATATGGATCAAAACCTCCACTGCTTTGGCATAAGCACATAGATTACCATAGGCTTAATAAAGGATCAAAACCTCCACTGCTTTGGCGTAAGCACCTAGGAGAACCTTACAAAGAGCTCTTTAAAAGGTTGTAATGTTAGGTATAAGGGTAAGGAAAACACGGTTTTGAGGATATGGGGAAATTTACTGGTGGCAAGCTAATTATCTAAGTTAATGTACAAAGTGGCGTTGCTAAGCCAAGACTCAATAAACCAACTCTAACTCTTTCATTGCCTTTTTTGACTATTTCTTGACTTAAATATAAGCAGGATGGCAGTCCTCTTTTTTTATTTTTTATTATTTTTTTTTGCATACACTTTTACCCTGCCATCTTTTGATCTGCATATAACATCAATAACATAGTTAACTCAGGATTTATAATTGCATCCATACACTTGCATTGTTGCATAAATATAAAATAACTAATGACCCGAATTGCGAGGATCAAAACATGAGGAGTACTTAAACATTATCGTACGTATGGGGTGATGCGTGGAATTGCACCCTCGCAAAAGGTTTTACCTCTCAAGGGATCTTGAGAAGCTTGCAATCCCCACCAGGCAGTGTACCTGTTCGTTGTAGTATAGTATAGTGACAAGTATTGGGGGATTGATCGTTCAACTCAGGAATAGTGTTCGCTATGATTAAAAAGTCTACTAAACTAGGTCTAAAGGTGAGGGATGATTCTTTTTGTATTTTTATATTTTTATAAAAGCAAGTAAAATCTCGGGTTTTGAAGGAGTGGGCGGAATTAGTTGCTAGTCAACTAACCCAATTAACTAAAGATGCAATCAAAATAAAATAAAATAAACTAAAACTAATTTGTGGTGTAAACAATAATAAGAGAAAATGTGTTTACTTAGATTTCATTACTCCCTAGATATCTTTTACCGGTTGATTAGTTTGTTACAATTGCATGGATGACGGGTTATACTCCTTAATATCAGTCGTAGGGCCATGTACGAAATTCCTTAACTCTATAATCTCATACTTCACTCCTATGTCGAGCCAACTAAAAGCTCCTAACATGGGATCACTAGAATTCGCTCATGCATTAAATACAACTATAAATCGTAGTACACCTCCGATCATGTTTCTTAAGACGTTCAAGCAAGTTACCAATTGGAAGTATGCCAGTTTTCTTAAGCCTAACATTGAATACAATCATCCACAACATCTATAAACAAACCATCAACCAATAATCAACATCTAGGTTTCATTACATCTAAGCAAACACAATAAAAACCTAGCCTAGCATGTTAACGAGAAGAAAAGCATAAGATAGAATCACACAACACATAGACATATCGTATGATTATTGGAAAACTTATCTTCAATTGAACATGGATGGAACAAGGGTTGAAACCCTTATTATTACTGAAAATTCGTCTAGGGTTTTCACAAAGAAGCTCTCCAAAATTTCCACCCTTAATAAATGAAAATTATAAAACTATATATAGATTTTACACCTTGACGGCGTCACGTTTTAGCTTGTGACGCCGTCAACTCACCGCCATGATAAAATTCATATTGCCTAGATCCACTTCTGACGCCGTCATGTGTAATATTACTCTGGGCCGTCACATGTATTTTGACCCTGACGGCCTTGGTGATGCCGTCAGGCCAAATAGCCTTGAAAATGCTCTACGCCGTCATGTTTATTTTCTACATCCACCTCTTTTTCCACTCTTGACGCTGTCACTTGCATTGCCTTGACGCCGTCAGGTACTGTTCCCAGCAAGGATTTTGAGACTTTGTCGTTTTCTTCACATTTTCGCTCCAAAAATGTCCAAAATGCTTCCTTTTGTAAATTTCCTCTCAAAAGTAACTAAAATGACAAAAGGAACGATTTAGGGCAATAATTGATCAAATAATTACGAATTCGGGGTTAAATGACACCCCAAAAGCGGTACACTTTTCGCCTTATCAAATACCCTTACACTTGAGATTTGCTTGTCCTCAAGCAAATGCGCTTTTATCCTAATCAAAATACAAGCTAGGGGTCATTTAACACTAAGATAAATGTAATTACAACAAATAATCGTTCCACTTAAAACCAAAAACAAGCACCGAGGTTATACACTAGCACCTCATAAATAGTGTTTAGATACTCACATCTCTCGGGTGTAATAAAGTATATATCACAATAAGGAAATGGAAAACATCTCTCATTACCTGTCATAGCAAATAGATTACCATAGGCTTGGGAAAGGATCAAACCTCCACCACTTGGCGTAAGCATCTAGGATAAACTATCAAAGAGGTCTTTTAAAGGGGTATAACATGAGGTGTAGGGATATGGTAAACACGGTTTTGTTAGATAAAGGCAATATTTACTGGTGGCAAGTTAATCATCTTCATTAATTACATGTATAATATGGCGTTCCTAAGCCAAGACTCGACTCGACTTAAGCTAATAAATCAAAAATAACAAAAACATAAAACAAACATAGAATGAAACGGGATGGTAGTCCGTATGTTTTTTTTCTCTTTTTCTTTTTCTATATATATATATATATATATATATATATATATATATATATATATATGCATACACTCTTACCCTACCATCCAAAATAGTAAATCATAGGGGATTTGCATTCCCCTTACACTTGAACTTTAATATACTTTACAATTAACTGTTCTAATGACTCGAATTAAGATAATCAAAACACTTGCAGTACTTTTTTGAAGATTAACGCACATATGGGGGTAATATATGATGTCTTCCCCATTACTCCATAACACAAGTACTTTACCCATGAGTCCCAATCGTCCCAAAACAATATGTACAAGATATGACTCGACTTAGCAACCATGTAACCAATTAGATAATTAACTAAGGGTTTAAACAAATAACAATAATGGACTAAAGATGAGTGCATACACGGAAGGCTAAGGTGATTTGGTTGCACATTTGGGGTGGATTGTAATAAATTCTTCCTTTAAGTAAAATGCTTAAAGTTAGAAACGAAAAGATAGGCTCGGAGGGGTGTACTAGGGGTATCGTGAACTAAAAATGAGTACAACGCAAAGGTGTGGGAAAAATTAATTGACTTTACTAGTCAAGGTAATTGACTTAAATGGTCAAGTAATTATGATACGAGTTTAACACAAGGGTGATCCTAATGCCTATTATCATGTAGTAAATACTACTACATGAATGTAGTCTCACTAGCGGTCTCGGGATGCATCACTAACGCAAGTTCTAGAATCTATGTACTACCGGTGAACCTCACATATTTGGATGGAAAATTTTTCTGAGTGGTATGGTTTTTGTGCTTGTTATACAATTCCTATCCATGAGACGCTCATTAAGGCTAAAGCTTCACTCCTAAATGTTGTAAAAAAATTTAAATTTGGCTCTAAAATTGCCCTAACAAGTATTTCTCTTAGTTATATTACACACCTACTATTGAACAAACAAACTCAAGTGTAATTGTATTCTCTAAAGTATCATCATTTACCCCCCCCCCCCTCCCTTACACTTAAGTTGAACATTGTCCCCAATGTTCAATGAAAAGGATGTAAAAGAAAATAAGGTAAAAGAATGAAAACAAATACTCCCCTGATTCGTTCGATGTGGATAGTGTGTCAACAAGGTTAGATCTTCTTCCAAGAAAATGAACTTTGAAAGCTTCCCTCCAGAAATATAAATCATCCTCTTGTCCAATGTAACCTGTTAAACCTGAGAAAACAATCAAGGCAAACCTCGCGTAAAATCAGCGGCAATCTATATATACTAAAAAATCCTAGAAAACAAATTAAGATATAATGCTTGTGGAATGAATGTTTGCAGATTTCCTAGAGTTTATAAAACTAAAGAATCAAAGGAAACTTTAAGACTCCGGTATAAACAAAACTCGCAAAATTTTTCAGAATTTTAGTACCTGACGCCGTCAGGTTATAATTCCTGGCGTCGTCAGAATGTTCCTGCAAAAATCTCATATTAAGTTTCCGGAAAATTTCTGGAAAAAATTATGCTTTACTTCCTGGAAAATCCTGCAAAACATCATTATGACTCGATACAAGCATTTGACTCAAACAATTACTAATACACGTGTTCATTTAATATTGTTGTGGTTCATGTCCAATTTCGTTCTTGTAAACAAATTTGGGTTTCCCTTACACTTAGCTTTTTGCAAAATACCTTTATATGTAATTAAGACGAAGTTAAAAATAAAATAAAGCATTTTCATAATTTACTTTCAACAATGATCCACAAACAATAAAAATAAAACACGCATACAGAAACAAATAAAATCAAACAAACAAAACAAATAAAACATGGGTTGCCTCCCAAGAAGCGCTTTTCTTTATTAACGAGTCTTGTAGCTAGACTCAAGGTCATGGGCTACTACGTGACCTCGTCATCGGTTCCTATTCCTAGGTCATCCTCAATCTTAGTTTTGTATTCCGGACCTAGTTGCAAACATTCCTTGTAGAAACCAAGTTTCTTATTCATAACATAGTCTACTCCTCTACGTCTATCCTCATCACTCCTATAGTAGACTGCTTGCTTGTGTTCTTTTTCAATGTCTAACAAGAGCCAGAATTGTTCAATCTTATATGGCATTTGGTAGGCTATCTCATCGCTCTCATCTTTGAACAAAACTATCCCTAGAGATTGGTCATAATTCATCTTAGAAGCCTCAACAAACGGCTTTCCGAACACTACTTGACTTAGACAACCATCTATTATCGGACGAATATCCTCTACAATCACAAAATCGGCAACATAAGTAAAGTTTCCTACAAAGACATGTAATCCTTTCACTCTTCCCAAAAAGTTACTCATCTAACTCGTGCTGGGCATCATCCTATACCCAAGTTGCTTCTTCATTACCCAATTATAATAGGTCCTAGTCATAATGTTTATGGGAGATTTAAGATCGATGTAGGCTTTCCACACATGCATATGCCCAATATTGCATGGTATGTTGATGTTAGAGGGATCACCCGCTCTGATGAGTGGTGAACCAAGGACGTATGGTGTCTCGGGGTCATCAAATAAGTGTGTACCGCAAAAAGATAGGCTCAAAAGGGTGTACTAGGGGTATCTTGTACTAAAAATAAGTACAAAGCAAGGGTGTGGGGGAAATTACTTAACCAAAGAAGTCAATGTAATTATAATAAACGTAGGCTAAAAACAAGGGTTAATCGTAATGCCTCTTATCATTTAGTAAATCATAACCACACGAATATGATCTCACCAGCGAGCTCGGAAAGCATCACTAAAGCAAGTTCGAGAATCTATATACTACCGGTATATGATAAGGATTTATTTGATACCATTTTAATGGGTCATTTAAGCCTAAAATCATGTTTATATGATCAAATATTGCCTCAAATCGTTTCTTTTTGCATTTTAGGCATTTGGGACGAGAATTCTGAAATTTGAAGCTTTTTGGACGTTTTTCGGCGAAAATAAAGAAGAAAACAACAAAGTCGCGAAAAAACTGTCAAGAAAGAAGACCTGACGGCGTCACATTATGCCTTGTGACGCCATCACCCTTTAATCTTGAAGCTAGAAGAATTTACACATGACGCTTCAGAAACTTTTGGAGATTTTACACCTAACGACGTCAGGTGTAATTGGAAGAAAGGTGTCTCGTGTTATAGTTGTGAGAGACAGCTCAGAAAGTTTAATAAAGGACGGCGTCAGAAGACAACAAGTGACGGTGTCAGAAGGTCGACTTACACCAGAAGAAACCATAATCACGGCGGTGTGACGGCGTCAGGATCCATAACCTGATGCCATCAGCTTTGTTAATCTATATATACTTTTCGATTTTTCATCCATTAGTGTGACGCTTTGGAGACCTAAACCCTAGACGAATTTTGCAGCTTTTGTAAGGCTTTTACAGCCTCTTTTCTTCCATGTTAATTGAAGTTAAGTATTCCTTTAATCATTCAATATGTCTATGTGTTATTTGATTACATGTTTATCTTTTCTTTCTTTTAACATGCTAGCTTAAGTTATTTAATATTTTCTTAGATCTAATGAAACCTAGTTATTGATTATTGTTGCGTTGTCTATTATTTAGTTGATTGCCTCGTTAAGGAATACAACACTTCAACTAAAACAACTGCACTGTGACATTCAACAATTTAATAAAAGATAACTTGGGAGTAATTAAATCTAAGTAAACATGTTTGTCTCACTATAAAAAGTTCACCACTTTTATTTTAATTTTTGTTTACTAAAAGTAGCTTTTGGGTTAGTTGACTAGCAACTAATTCCACCCACACTTTCAAAACTCGAGAATTTTACCTACTTTCATTTAAACATAAAAGTACAAAAAGAATCATCCCTCACCTTTAGGCTTAAATCATCATACACTTCAACTTAACGACACTATTCCCCTAAAGAACGATCAATCCCCCGGATATACCTAACTACATTACAACGACCAGGTACACTGCCTGGAGGATTGCAAGCTTCTCAAGATCCTTTGAGAAGTAAAACATTTTGCATGGCCGCAATCCTCGCATTAGTACACACTCAAGCATTAATCGTAAATATTTCCTGTATATCTAAAGGCGAACCTCACATTTTTTGGGTGGAATTTTGAGTGGTAAGGTGTTTGTGCTAGCTATATAAATCCTATCAATGAGACGCTTTATTAATACTAAAGTTTCATTTGTAAATGTCATTAAAAAAATTAAATTTGTGCTAGAATCACCATTACAAGTTTTTCTTTCGGTTTATTACACAACTATTTAAGAACAAGACAAATAGCAAATGCATGGCTAGTTTCTAAGGTGTGCATTTTTACCCTCCCTACACTTAAATTGAACATTATCCCTTGTTCTAAAGCACCAAACACGGTAAAGGAAAAATAAAAAAAAAACATGAAAGAAACTAGTAATACCCAGATTTGTTCGGTATGAATGGAAAATGGAAATACAGTTAAATCCTCATCCAAGAAGATGTAATAGTCCAATGATCCGCTTCTTGTCCAATATAACCTGTAAAACTTAAAGAAATACAAAGGAGACCTCGTGTTGGTCTGGAATAACTTGAGCAACTCATGAATTGATAAGATAAACATAAAAACGTGGCGTTTTGACATAGAACATATAACGAGTTTATGATTCATGATACATCGGAATTACAATGGTTACTAAAGAACCCACTTTGTCACTCTAGTAACTTGGTTAGCTTTTCAGCAAGGATACCTGCCGACGGTATCCCCGACGAGAGACAAATTAAGGAACACTGAGAAGCAAGCTAGACAATGCTTTGTTTCTCAGTGTGTTGAGAATACTAAAACTCTAACTATGCTAAGGTAGTCTCACTTCTTACTCTCTATTAATGCGCACATTCATCGTTGTTTGGAATGGGTTTATATAGCGGTGAGATTACTGTTGCTTCACGTAGGAATAGTGATCTTGCCAACTGTTCGTAGATAAGCATGTGCCTAGACATCTATCCTTGATGTCCTTTTGGTTTTCCATAGTTGATAGCACTGATTTCCCATGAGCTTCTTTTGTTCTTGGGAAGGAACATATATTTATCTTCCCAATAGTTTTCCTGCTTAAACTCTATTGACTCACCTGCTTCCTTGGTCTTGATTCAGGGAACTGATATATCATCAAGTTATTCTTATCTTAATGTTTCTCTAGTCTCGAGCTAGAGTCTTTAACTGCAAATCAGCTGATCAGTACTTGGTAGATTTGCACGACTCCAGGTTCCGAACTTCACTGGTTCTATATGTCTCTGAATCACTGAGTGTTGGTGAAGTTATGTTGATCACCATAACTTCACGACAGTTATATTAGTAGTTGGTGAGGTGGTCATTAAAATGAGAGATAAGGTCATCAGGGATACAGAGACATTTGTCAGATCTCAATGTCCCTGATCCTACTAAAGTACCTTAATCACTGGCTGCAACAGTGACTAAAGCGCATCTTCAGTTGGTTTCTTCTACCAACTTTAAAAAGATGCCATTGAGGTTCTACCCTGAGGCAAAGGGAAGACAAGCTCACTGATCATCAGTGTGTTAGAATTATCACTGATATTTGTATTGGGTTTATTGATTTGATGAGATAAAACAAGAAGGATTAAATGTATATTTATGGTAATCTACAAAAGACTGAAGATTTAGAAGATATTCTTAATTGTTAAAAAGATTTAGTTTGTATTTATCCTTATTCCTTTGTAAACCCTAATCCTCTAGTATATAAAGAGGACATGGGACGTATGTTTTAGTGTGCACAAAAAAGGAAAAACGTGAGTAGCACACGTTTTTCACAATGTAGACGTCTAGGTATTTATAGCCCAAAGGTAATCAAGGTTTACCTTGATCCCTGTTAGATTGTAATCGTTCTAGAATTGATCATCTAGAATTAGGGTTTGAGGAAAACGTATTAATGAAAAACCTTGTTATGATAATATTGATTATATAATTGAATATTCCGCCTATATTATCATTATCCTAGATTAGTTCTAAACAAACTAGAGTCACAAACGGTCCAATAAACTATCCTTACCATGTTCTTAGTTTCTATCACTTAAAAATCTCGCATCAACTATCTAAACTAAACCAATCTAACCTAGAAAGCAAGTAAATATGTTTGGGGGTTTTAGCCCAAGAGACTAGCACGATTTTGTATGTTTTTATAAAAGTAATGATAATAAAATAAGTACCTAAACTAAATTAAACTAAAGACAAGATAATTAAAGTGATGAGGCGAAAAATGAACCATTTTTAAGGGGTCATTTAAGCCCGGAATTGAATTTATTTGATCAAATATTGCCCTAAATCATTCCTTTTGTGATTTTAGGTACTTTGGGAGAGAAATCTGGAAAAGGAAGCAATTCAGACGTTTTTGGAGCATAAAAGTGAAGAAAACGCCAAAGTCTGAATTTTCCTTGATGAGAACAGTAGGTGACGGCGTCAAGAAGAAAATCCTGACGGCGTCATGAGTAATTTTCATGACGGCCCAGTACAGAAATGAAGGCGTCACAAGGAAGAGCGTCAAGAGTAAAATACGTGACGGCCTGGAAAAAGTTTTAATGTGACGGCGTCAGAAGTAGATCAAGGCAGTCCGAGAATTCTTTTGGCGGCGAGATGACAGCGTCACCAATTTGGTCTTGACGTCGTCAGCCTCAATTTCTCATATATAGTTTTCTAATTTTCATACATAAAAAAAGAGAAGTTTTGGAGAAACCCTAAGGCCGAACTTACTACAAATTTTACAGGTTTTTCAAGGGTTCTCAGCCCTTGAACCCTTTCATGTGTAATTGAGATAAGTATTCTTTTAATTTAATCAATATGTCTATGTGTTGGTTGTCTATATCTTGTTCTTGTCTTAATTCCATCATGCTAGGCTAGATCTATCTTGTGTTTGCTTAGATCTAATGAAACCTAGATGTTAATTATGTGTTGATTACTTGTTTATGGTTGTATTGGATGAATGATTTCGATGTTAGGCTTAAGAAAACTGGCAGATCTCCAAATGGTAACATGCTTGAACGTCTTAGGAAACATGAACTGACGTGCACTAGGTTTTATTGGTTGTAATTAATGCATGAGTAAATTCTAATGATCCCATGTTAGGAGCTTCTTAGCCGGCTCGACATAGGAGTGAAGTAGGCACTCATAGGATTGGGGAATTAAGTGCGCCACCCCATGAATGGTATTAAGGAATAAAATCCGTCATCCACGCAACTATAACAAGTAATTAACATGTAAAAGATATCTAGGGAGTAGTGAAATCTAAGTAAACACAACTTCTCCACTTATTGCTCACAACCTTAGTTAATTTAGTTTATTTTCATTTCTAGTATTTTATTTTGATTGCATCTTTAGTATTGGGTTAGTTGACTAGCAACTAATTCCGCCCAAATCCTTCAAACCCAAGATTTTTACTTGCTTTCTAAAAAATATAAAAAATATAAAAATAATCATCCCTCACCTTTAGAACTAGTATTTAGGTTTTTTAATCCTAGCGACACTATTCCTAGCTGAACGATCAATCCCCCGGTACTTGTCACTATACTATACTACAACGATCAGGTACACTGCCTGGTGGGGGTTGTAAGCTTCTCAAGATCCCTTGAGAGGTAAAGCCTGATGTGATTCCCACGTATCAAGTTTTTGGCGCCGCAGCTTGGGGAATAGTTATTGTCTAGGTTAGAATCTCTTTTTATTAGGTCTACTTGCTAGATTCCTTTCTAGTAAGATTTTATTTTTATTTTTAGGTTTTCTTTAGTCTATCTTATTTCTTTGTGTTTTTGTTCGTAACTCTTCACCACCCGACATCATGGACGATGGGAACATCTTTGAACCCGTCATCTCACCACAACAAAACCCACCACTAGAACCTCTTAGGCCCCGAACCTTAGGAGAATATTCCCGACCTAGCCACCAAGGCTACCGAAACACCATTGAGCTCACCAGAGCCAATGTGACCCCCTTGCGATCCGACACCATCCGGTTGGTGCAAAGCGGATGTGCATTCCATGGACTTCATTCCGAAGATCCAAACCAACATCTTAAGGACTTCCTTAAAATCGTAGATTCCATAGACCTAGATGTTGAAACTAGAGAGACAACCTGATTACGCCTATTCCAATTCTCTCTACGGGATCAAGCTAGTCAATGGCTTGAGCGTTTACCCGCGGGATCCATCACCACATGGGATGATCTCACCACTTATTTCCTTGCTCAATTTTTCCCACCGGGGAGAACTACTAAGCTTAGAAATGACATCTTGATGTTCCAACAACGTCAAAATGAATCTTTTTACGAAGCATGGACTCGATATAACGACCTGCTCTGAAAAGTCCCTCATCATGGCATCGAACCATGGCTCTAGATTCAAATCTTTTACGATAAAGTTAACTATCAAACAAGGAGAGCTATAGATTACGCAGCTAAGGGCAGGCTAAATAGACTTAGCATTGACGAATGCTGGAAAGTTCTTGAGGGGTTGGCACAATACGAAGAAGAAGGATGGGAGGACCCAATGTTTCCAAGCAAGGGAAAACTTGACTACGCACACGCCACCCAAGAGCAATTATTAGGAAGCATCGAGAAGCAGGTAAAAGAATTAATGAGGATTGAGAAACCTGCTACCGAAACCGTATGGAATCCTAATTTACATAGGAATGCGGTTATCAACCATAATTTTCCTGAACGTTCACGACAAGAGGAATTCGAAGGGATAATGGTAACCTTCATGAATAATCAGGAAAAACAAATCCAACACCTAGAAGCACGCATGGAAAGCACTCACAATGCTTTTATGGATTTAGCAGACAAATTCATATCAAGGATCAAAAAGAAGATTAAAGAAAATTCCGCACCAAGAAAAATCGAAAAAGTCTTCGAGGTTTCAACTCCTTTAGTGTTTGACCAAGAGGATAACGAGAAATCTTTCCCAAGTGCCTCACTGTCAATCACCTCCCACTTTTGTGAGCATCCTCAGGAAGAGAAGAATTCGCAATTTCATAACATTTTCATTGGATGCTTGCAAACCACGCTCCCAAATTTGTGCAAGAGACGTTCTTTTGGTTTTAAACCCGGTGTGAAGAGGTTGCACCTCAAAACACCACAGATTTGAAACCCTCTATGGAACAACACCTCTTTGTACACACCGGTGACCTGTGCGAAGGTTACAACTTAACTAAAACATCACCCACTCCTTTCTACAACCATACCTCTTTCCATGACAGTAATGAAATGTTCGACCCTGGTGGACTTTACTAATGGAATAGCTAATCATGGTTTTACTTGTGTTTAGCTATTCACACAAAGTTCAGGGACCAAATGTGGAATTACTCCATTTCTCACTTCATACGGGCATCTGACGGCGTCAGATATTAACTCTTGACGCCGTCACCTCGCTCATTCAGCAATAATAACCCAAATTCAATCACTTTCAACCCATACCCCACAACTCTCACCCAAAGTGCTGCTACTACTCCGAATCTCCACCCTCCAATTTGACATCTTCCGCAACTAATCTCCACTTGGTAAGTAGTTTTTCTTCACTCTTTTTCGATCAATTGTCCTTAGGATTAATCAATTTTGAAAACCTCTTTCATCCGAAACCCCATTTTTGATCCATCATTGACAAATCGTAATGCCATCCATTTGGTGATTTGTATTCATGGGGTTACCTTTCGATGATGTTGTCCCACTCGAATCATGCGTTAATTTAGGAAAAGCCCTTTATGCCACGGATTTTTTGACCCCCACCCATGTTTTCTGATTAAAGGAGCGTTTGGGTAATGGGTTAAGAGTTTGAAAATTGATTTTTCCCTCGCAATTGCATGGTTCGGATTCTGATAGGTCTGACGGTGTCAGGACTTCCTCCTGACGGCGTCAGATGTGTCTGACAGCAAAAATCAATAAAATTCTCGTTCTAATTGCTTCAGTTCCCTCTATCTTTTTCCAGGAAAATGAGCAAGCAATCTCGCCAACATCGTGGCAGCTCTTCCAGGTCACAAGGGGTTAACTATGGAGAATTGGTCCATAGTTGGGGTGAATTTGACACCGTTGCCGCAACCACCAAATATGCGGAACTTTGTAACCACCACATTGATGCTGGGGCTGTGGTTGATTGGGAGTTTCTTAGGTCCCAAGGGCTGGAAGCTGCGTTCCTGGCGAGGATCCACACTGATGGGTTTGCGGGTCCTCAATGGGAGAGGTTGTTTAGGATTAGGGAGACGGTGTATAGTGAGTTGGTGAGGGAGTTCTTTGCGACTTTCCATTTTGATCAGGCTGAGGCTAGGACAGAAATGGGGGGCACCACCATCTATTTTAGGCTAGAGGGGGAAATAGATCCGAAGCTTAATAACTACTTTAATATATACCCCACTAAGGAGGAGATTGCATATTATAATAATCTTATTGATAACCCGCGATCTCCTTTCACTATAATCGAACCTAAGATAAAGAGAGGCGATCCTAAGAATGCTAAAATACCATGTATGATTAGGTACAAGCACATTGAAAATGCTTACATTGACTTTAAATCCCCAATCAACATTATGTCCTCAAATGTTTATAATGATATAGTGAAAACAAGACTTGAACCTAGAAGAGATCCCAAAAACCCCGGTGGAGTTTGTAACTTTGTCGGGAGAGTATCACTTATAGGATGCCTAATAGAATGAAAGAATTTCGCTTTCTATCCCGATTTGATAAGGATAACGTTGGTGCTTTTGAGGACATCAATGAAGAGGATAAGAAAAAGGGCATGGATTATGTATGGGAAAAGAGGAGTCTTTTTTACAAAGATTGCTTGGCCCTAGGACCAAGGTATAAAGTCGATAAGGAATTTGCCCAAAGGATTATGGGGGAGATTGAGAAAAAGGTGATTGGTTTCTACAAAGAATATTTACAATCAGAGAGTGGAACCAACGATGAGGTCACGTAGTAACCCATAATCTTGAGTCTAGCTACAAGACTCGTAAATAAAGAAAAGTGCTTCTTGGGAGGCAACCCATGTTTTGTGTGATTTTTATTTTGTTTGTTATTTGCTTCCGTATGCATGCTTTATTTTTATTGTTGGTAGATCATGTTTCTCAATTAAATAGTGGAAATACTTTACTTTGTTGTTTTGGCCTAGTCTTAACTCCACCTAAAAGTATTTTTGCAAAAGATAAGTGTAAGGGGAAACCCCAAATGTGTTTTCAAGAAACAAACCGATCATGATTCTCCACAATATTAAATGAACATGTACATTCATATTTGTTAGAGTCAAATGCTTGTATTGAGTCATAATGAAGTTTTGCAGGATTTTCCATGAAGTAGGACCAAGTTTTTCCAGAAATTTTCCGGAAACTTAACATAAGAATTTCTGCAGGTCACTTCTGACGGCGTCACGAGTTAACTCTTGACAGCGTCACGTGTAAAAATCTGGAAATTTTACCAGTTTTGTTTTTCTAACGGAGTCTTAAAGTTTTTGTGAATTATTAAGTTTTATAATCTCCAGGAAATCTGCAAACTTCATTCCACAAGCATTATATCTTATTTTGTTTTCTAGGATTAAGTAACTTATGTAGGTTGCCGCCGATTTTATGAGAGGTTGTCTTGTTTGTTTTATCAGGATTTACAGGTTATGTATGACAAGAAGATGATTTATATTCTGGAAGGGAAGCTTTGATTGTTCATTTTCTTGGAGGAAGATTTAACCTGGCCACCTTATTATCCATACCGAGCGAATCAGGGGAGTATTTGATTTCATTCTTTTTACTTTTTCACTTTTACATTCTTTACTTGAACATTGGGGACAATGTTCATCTTAAGTGTAAGGGGAGGGTAAAATGATGATACCTTACATATACACTTCGCTTGAGTTTGTTTTGTTTGATGGTAGATGTGTAACAAAACTATGAGAAATAATTGTTAGTGTTATTTTAGCGCCAAATTAATTTTTTTTTACAACATTTAGGAGTGAAACTTTAGCCATAGCAAGCGTCTCATGGATAGGAGATTGTATGACTAGCACATAACCGTATATTCAGAAAAATTTTCCACCCAAATATGTGAGGTTCGCCTTTAGATTTGATAGGAAAAGCATTTATTATTAGTGCTTATGAGTGTACCGGTAGCATTTAGATTCTAGAACTTGCGTTAGTGATGCATCCCGAGACCGCTAGTGAGACTACATTCGTGTGGTAAGATTTACTACATGATAAGAGGCATTAGGATCACCCTTGTGTTAAACTCGTATAATAATTACTTGACCATTTAAGTCATATTACTTGGCTAGTTAAGTCAACTAATTTTTCCCACACCTTAGCATTGTACTCATTTTTAGTACACGAAACCCCTAGTACACCCCTCCGAGCCTATCTTTTCGTTTCTAACTTTAAGCATTTTACTTAAAGGAAGAATTTGTTACACCCCACTTAAATGTACACCCAAATCGCCTTAGCCTTCCGTGTATGCGCTCATCTTTAGTGCATTATTGTTATTTGTTAAACCCTAAGTTAACTATCTAATTGATTACATGGTTGCTAAGTCGAGTTATATCTTTGTACATATTGTTTTGGGACGATTGGGACTCATGGGTAAGTACTTATTTTATAGAGTAATGAGGAAGAACATCATATATTACCCCCATATGTGCGTTAATCTTAAAAGTGCTCCAAGTGTTTTGATTTTCTTAATTCGAGTCATTAGATTAGTTTATTGTAAAGTATGTAAAAATTCAAGTGTAAGGGAAATGTTCATTCCCTATGATGTATTATTTTGGATGGTAGGGTAAGAGTGTATGCAAAAAAATAAATAAATAAATAAATAAAAAATCGAAAAATCAAGAAAAAGAAAAGAAAAAAATAGAAAAAAAAAAGAGAAAAAACATACGGACTACCATCCCGTTTCATTCTATGTTCATTTTTATGCTTTTGTTATTTTTCATTTATTAGCTTAAGTCGAGTCTAGTCTTGGCTTAGCAACGCCATATTGTACTTGTAATTAACCAAGATTGTTAACTCGTCACCAGTAAAGACTGCCTATATCCAACAAAACCGTGTATTTCATTTCCCTACACCTAAATTTACAACCCTTTAAAAGACCTCTTTGATAGTTTATCCTAGGTCCTTACGCCATGTGGTGGAGGTTTGATCCTTTCCCAATCCTATGGTAATCTATTTTGCTATGACAGGTAGTAAGAGATGTTTTCCATTTGCATATTGTAATTTATACTTTATTACACCCGAGAGATGTGAGTATCTAAACACTATTTGTGAGGTGCTAGTATATGACCTCCGTGCTTGTCTATTGGTCTTTAGCGGAACGATTATTTGTTGTAATTACTTTTATATTAGTGTTAAATGACCCCTAACTTGTATTTTGAGTAGAATAAAAGCGCATTTGCTTGAGGACAAGCAAATCACAAGTGTAAGGGTATATGATGAGGCGAAAAATGAACCGTTTTTAGGGGGTCATTTAAGCCCGGATTTGAATTTATTTGATCAAATATTGCCCTAAATCGTTCCTTTTGTGATTTTAGGTACTTTGGGAGAGAAATCAAGAAAAGGAAGCAATTCGGACGTTTTTGGAGCATAAAAGTGAAGAAAACGCCAAAGTCTTAATTTTCCTTGCTGAGAACAGTAGGTGACGGCGTCAAGAAGAAAATCCTGACGGCGTCAAGAGTAATTTTCATGACGGCCCAATACAAAATTGAAGGTGTAACAATTCACATTTTTCAGGATAATCACCATTCCCGGAAAATTTCACTATTCACTTTTACTATTCATTTTTCCCGAAACTTTCCCGAAAGTTGATTTTTATTTGATATTCTCGAGTGATAAATCATTTCCATGACAAATTAAAAGTTTGACATTCATAAGCTCATTTTCGTGAAAGTTATTAAGGAATTACACGTTTTAGGGTAAAACGTCAATCAGAAATTCTATGCACAACGAAATTCCACCCCGTCAGGTGACCCCACATCAGAAAAATGTTTGACACACTCATGATTTATTTGAGAATTAATCGTGACTGAGAAAAACATGACCAAAAACTTCCCAGCAGGTCACCCAAGCCTGTACTACTCTCGCATGAGCACGCTTAACCATTTGGGCGATTAACCGTTAGACCACAAAACGCGTTTCTAAGACAATTTGAGTTTTTCAACTTATTAGAAAAAGTCAACATATTTTTCCCTCCTCCATTGACCAAAAATCATCCCTTGATGTTATAAGTCATTCCTTGATTTTTAGGCTTACGGTTTGATGTCTAAAAGACATTTAATACCAACCGACACTAGACTGAGCCCAGTCTAGACATTATAAGTCATTTTAAATCATTTTTATAACATTAGAAAAGTAACATTTTACTTTTCTCAATTTTACGCAATATTCAGCGTTTTACGCGAATTACGCGTTTTAGACCCGTGTTTCCAGTTTTTAGCAGGGTTTTACACCCAAATGGAACCTACCACTCATTTTATATTTTATTATGGAACTTATTGACATGTTTATCAATACTTTCAAATTCCATAATTTTACGACACCCGGTTTTACGTTTTGAGGCGTAACAACTTACGGTTTGCAGTTTTCGGAGTCAAAACACACTAGATATCTTGGATAATATCATCCAAAGTCCAACCCTTGTTCTCCAAGGTCTTGAAACCGCCACTAGGGGGGGGGGCATTCACACTATGTGGCATGATCTCATGCTAAGTACTCTTAGATTGCATCCATGTGTTAAACTTGGTGATCAAGTGTTGACAAGTCAACACTTCTAACCTCCTCAAGGCCATATAAAGCCTCCTTGCCTCTCCTTGAACGTCCACAACACACACACAAACACCATTCCATTTTCTAATTCACTCCAAGTATTATCCAAAAGAATCAAGAGCTTAAACAAGGTAGAAACCCTAGATAGGTTATCATTCATCAAACACTTCCATAACCTTATATACTTGGTGATTTCTCTTGAGTTTAAATCCACTCAAGTCACCTAAACCTTCATCATCCATCTTTCAAGAATACCAAGGGTAGAAAGATTGCATGAAGTGAAAAAGGGTTGAAACAAGTCTATCAATGTCCTATCCTTACATGTTAACTTCCTTTCATCTTTGAAAGCCAAAAGTTGTGAGCCAAACCCTAACTTGATTCTTGTTAAATAATCATGTTCATGTTATTTACATATTATTTGTGCTATATATTGTCTTGTTATCATGTCCATGATGTATAAAAATGACCAAAACAAGTTATTGTTATTGATTGTTAAAACAAGTTACTAAAACAAGCAAACTAGTGAATTTCTTGGTAAGACCTGATCAAAATGGTAAAAATTTGATATTGGATTATTACATATTACAGTAGAGGACTTAACAAGGAAACCATAGCAATTTGAACCACCTAAAACGAGTATACGAGTCAAAAGTTACGCCCATTTGAAGTTACCAAAGATTTCCGGCAAAACTGCCTAAACCTCCTGAATCGCATTCTGACTTTTTGAAAGTCCCACTTCTGGTCCGATTCATCAAAAAGTTAAAACACGAAAGTTGTCCGGAACGACGTTTTCGTTCAGGAACAAAGAAGCTCGAGCCCTGAAAATGCTTTCCGAGTGATAAAATTCTTCAAATTCTAAACAGCCCATTTTAAGGCGAAAGTCACTAGATTATGGTTATACTTTGAAAGGAACAAGAGGTCTTATGACCTATAATCAAGACCACCACCATAGCTAGAGTCAAGGTTGTGTCTCATAACCATGGAACAAGGACCAAAGGTCATGGCTAGGCCATGACGAAATGACCAAGCCAACTTACAAAGGCGTAAACATGAAACAATGAAATTGGCGATAACATGAACAAGCAATTTGTATCTACTTCACCTAAAAGGAAACCATGAGATTTTACCAAGACAAATGGTCATACAAGACTTATGAAACTATCCCTAATAACAATCTTCATGTACTAATAAACTATCCTAAGTTTATTCAAATATCGGACATGTAACTTTTCGGATCAAAACTTATACTTTATCAACTACTACAATAGTAGGGAGCCTCATGTGAGGAGTTCATTATGTAAGCCGTCGAGTTGAGTTGTGGATTTACGAGTTAAAGTGTCCTGGCTCCTCGAACGCTTACTAACATGACTTCTGAATTATGTCGGCCCGAACGGTAGTAAACGATATACAAAACATACATGTTCATGAATCTTTTCTTACAAAGACTTACAATATACATCATACCACATCATGGACTTAGATGCAAGATATATATATAGGCACTCCGTTATATTACTCAAATCCTAAGTCGCAACATTCGATTATAGGTTGCTCGTAGAAACCTTCGCGATTCGACCATCACATTCATTACTTGCTATCTTACTTAAGGTGAGTTCATAGCCCCACTTTCGATTACTTAATTGTTTTACAAACCCTTGGGGGGAATACATGCTATTTATAACCGAGCACAATGTTTTTAAATTGTATGCTTACCTGATTGTTTTATTATCATTAAGTACCAACCTTGCTAAACCGATATCCTTGATTATGAACCATTTAATCACTAGCAATAGTGAGCGCGAATATTAATAATAGGCCTATTGGGATTGACGAATCCCATTTGTTTTGACTAAGTGCAAACAAATGCATTAATATTTGAGATTTAGGTATGTTAGCAAAGTACCTACCGGGATAAATCTGCCGATCGATATTGGTACACGTTAACGTTATGGTGTCATAAGCTTAGTGTATAATACATGTTCCGGGCGTATAATAACGTAGCCTACCTGTTTTGTTTCCAAACATTGGTGTGAGTCTATAGCTCACACTACCAACATATTGTGTTCAAACGATTAAACAAACTCTATGAATATCACTCAACCTTTGTGTTGACCTCTCAAGCATGTATTTCAGGTTCATGACGATCAAGGATGGCACAGAAGGACACGGATACTCAAGAGGGCTATAAATTTTATTATCATTCAAAAACTCATTTATTATACATTGTAAACATGGAACCAATTGGGACCTCATTTTGTAACCTCTGATATTTATACAATTTGAATGATAAATCTTTCAAAACGACTCAATTGGAGTTCGTTTTCTATTATTGTGACTATTGTGCCGTCGAGTAACACCCAGTTTGAATTCCGCTGCAACCATGAATTGGGGGTGTTACAGATTGGTACCAGAGCCATGGTTATAGAGAAACGGGTCTAATTGAGACCTAAACTATAACCACACATACAAGCAAAAACATTTTATAGCCTTCCGCTCTCCGTGTCTTCCATCCTCCAGACGATTATGGACTTAGTAAGCATGTTATGCTACACAAACATATTAGTATATTGATATATACACACTAAGCATTTTATGCTACATGAACACATATAAGTATATTGATATATACACACTAAGCATTTTATGCTACATGAACACATATAAGTATATTGATATATACACACTAGGCATTTTATGCTACATGAACATATTAGTATATTGATATATACACACTAAGCATTTTATGCTACATGAACACATATAAGTATATTGATATATACACACTAGGCATTTTATGCTACATGAACATATTAGTATATTGATATATAAACTCGGTTTATTTTCAATCATTTATCTAAACAATGGACTAAACATATCTGTGTATGCCTATTCTAAGGCATTTCGGCACAGCCACACTCTCCCAATCATGTTCCTACTCCAACATTATATGTCCAAGACATTTATGATACAATGGTCTCATTCATTTTCCAAGACATTGTGAGATACAATGGTCTCATTCATTTTCCAAGACATTGTGAGATACAATGGTCTCATTCATTTTCCAAGACATTGTATGATACAATGGTCTCATTCATTTTCCAAGACATTGTGAGATACAATGGTCTCATTCATTTTCCAAGACATTGTATGATACAATGGTCTTAATCATTTCTCAAATGTTTTGAGTCACACAATGGCCTAACCTACTTCCCAGACATTGTGAATTGCACAATGGTCTAACCTATTTCCGAGACATTGTGTTTTGTGCAAATGGTCTCTAGAATTATTCCATCACATCATTAATATCATTTCTTATGATATCAAAAACCCGTCACAATCTATCGATTTCAAAACAAGAAATATGAGATTTCTAAAGGACAAACTAATCCATCATCGACAAAAGCTGAACTTTCTCTACATTCATCAAAGTTTTCTTATGAAACCTTCATTATTAAAAGTTCGTGATCCTGGCCAAGTATGTTCTATTTTAGAACTACTTAAAACTTCCTTTCCATACGTATCTACCCTTACTACCTTCTATGCAATGGAGTATGAAAACATACGTTACAAGTCTTGTATGGACGGGACTTGCAACTTAAGGGTTTGACATCGCCTTTGTTTAGTGGACAGTTTCCCGAAAGCAACGGACATATCAAAAGTATACCTAGTTTAGGTATTTGAAAATTTTATCGAACCTTGGCTAAATATAGACTAGTCACCTATATTTAACCTAGGGACAGTGGAATATAGTCTGACTAACTATATTCGACTTAGAATTTTCAAATACTGAGAGTAGTTGTACTAGGGTTATGTTTAGGTTGATTTCCTACATGAACACGATAAACCACCAGAATACATTAAAACAATCTAAAGACACGATAGTGCCTTACCACTCAGCAAGATCTTAACACCTTATTTGTATGATCTAAATTCATTCTTGAAAATTTTCATTTATGAGATAATCCGAACGACTATCTTGGGATAGTTATCAATTCTTCTCTTCATCCCGTGGAAGTACCATCCTGTTTAGGATACCATTCTGTCATAAACTTTTAAAAATCTCTTAAGATTTTTAAAGCAAACTCAACATCGATACCTAAGAGTATTAATGTTAAGCATACACTACACACTTTTGTTCATCAACATATCACATCATTATCTTCACAACCGTTACAAACACAAGCTCATTAATAGATCTTGATGCACTTTTAAAGCTCAAATCATCCTTAGTTACACCACAAGTACCCTCATCAGCTTTACAAGTTTGAATATTCATCTTGTACTCTTGGAACACCATTATCATCTCGTAATACACTACCTTGTAACTCATCGGCTAAGTATGAATGTTGTGTCGGGAATTCTTGAGTAGGATGATTTATAATGTCCTTATTTGAATGGATTGGGATGCCTTTTCATTCAAATAAAGAAATTATAAATCATCGAACCATACGTTTATATTCCTTTAGTTACATTGTTTGGGATGCCTCTCTATGTAAATAAAGAATTATAAACAAGTGGGCTTAATTATATCCGAAATAACATAAGTATGAAGTCAACCTACATTACATTGCTCGGGTATGGCTTGATACCTACATTTTATTCGCCACAAGAAATCCTATCTTTTCACCGACATCGCTTCAAACCATGACATAAACACTAGGTACAACAACCGATTACCTACTAGGCTATGATTGCAACGACTATCCCAATTTCCATTAGTACGAGGTTTACACTTTGGTTTTCATAATGATAGTGCAATAACAAACAAACTCGTTGCGAGGCCATGTAACCATATGCATGTGCAGTCGTACCAAACTCATTACGGGGCCATGTAGCCATATGCATGGGCAGTCATACCAAACTTATTGTGAAGCCATGTAGCCATATGCATGGGCAGCCGTACAATTCAAACAGGACTTGGTCCAACCGCATGTTCAACGCTTATTCCATGATTCGATTCTTATATCAATTTCCATTTATTGGATTCCTATGTAAATTGCTATTGTTGTTCAACTGTTATATCAATTGCTATTGATACTTGACAACTATATCAATTTCCATTTTGATATTTAACTATATCAAGTTCTATTTGATATTCAACTACTATATCGATTCCTATTAATATTCGACTGCTATATCAATTTCCTTTGATATTCGACTATTACCATACCTTTCCTACATAAAAGGAAGCCTCATCCTACACCATACACTGAAATGACAAATCAAATTACATTACCGGAAATCCCAGACTTTGGTCCTCATAAGTAACCACACATCTTTATCGACACCACTCCAACATATGACACACATAGAACTTCGGGACGAAGTTCCCCGTAAGGGGTAGAGACTGTAACAATTCACATTTTTCAGGATAATCACCATTCCCGGAAAATTTCACTATTCACTTTTACTATTCATTTTTCACGAAACTTTCCCGAAAGTTGATTTTTATTTGATATTCTCGAGTGATAAATCATTTCCATGACAAATTAAAAGTTTGACATTCATAAGCTCATTTTCGTGAAAGTTATTAAGGAATTACACGTTTTAGGGTAAAACGTCAATCAGAAATTCTATGCACAACGAAATTCCACCCCGTCAGGTGACCCCACATCAGAAAAATGTTTGACACACTCATGATTTATTTGAGAATTAATCGTGACTGAGAAAAACATGACCAAAAACTTCCCAGCAGGTCACCCAAGCCTGTACTACTCTCGCATGAGCACGCTTAACCATTTGGGCGATTAACCGTTAGACCACAAAACGCGTTTCTAAGACAATTTGAGTTTTTCAACTTATTAGAAAAAGTCAACATATTTTTCCCTCCTCCATTGACCAAAAATCATCCCTTGATGTTATAAGTCATTCCTTGATTTTTAGGCTTACGGTTTGATGTCTAAAAGACATTTAATACCAACCGACACTAGACTGAGCCCAGTCTAGACATTATAAGTCATTTTAAATCATTTTTATAACATTAGAAAAGTAACATTTTACTTTTCTCAATTTTACGCAATATTCAGCGTTTTACGCGAATTACGCGTTTTAGACCCGTGTTTCCAGTTTTTAGCAGGGTTTTACACCCAAATGGAACCTACCACTCATTTTATATTTTATTATGGAACTTATTGACATGTTTATCAATACTTTCAAATTCCATAATTTTACGACACCCGGTTTTACGTTTTGAGGCGTAACAACTTACGGTTTGCAGTTTTCGGAGTCAAAACACACTAGATATCTTGGATAATATCATCCAAAGTCCAACCCTTGTTCTCCAAGGTCTTGAAACCGCCACTAGGGGGGGGGGCATTCACACTATGTGGCATGATCTCATGCTAAGTACTCTTAGATTGCATCCATGTGTTAAACTTGGTGATCAAGTGTTGACAAGTCAACACTTCTAACCTCCTCAAGGCCATATAAAGCCTCCTTGCCTCTCCTTGAACGTCCACAACACACACACAAACACCATTCCATTTTCTAATTCACTCCAAGTATTATCCAAAAGAATCAAGAGCTTAAACAAGGTAGAAACCCTAGATAGGTTATCATTCATCAAACACTTCCATAACCTTATATACTTGGTGATTTCTCTTGAGTTTAAATCCACTCAAGTCACCTAAACCTTCATCATCCATCTTTCAAGAATACCAAGGGTAGAAAGATTGCATGAAGTGAAAAAGGGTTGAAACAAGTCTATCAATGTCCTATCCTTACATGTTAACTTCCTTTCATCTTTGAAAGCCAAAAGTTGTGAGCCAAACCCTAACTTGATTCTTGTTAAATAATCATGTTCATGTTATTTACATATTATTTGTGCTATATATTGTCTTGTTATCATGTCCATGATGTATAAAAATGACCAAAACAAGTTATTGTTATTGATTGTTAAAACAAGTTACTAAAACAAGCAAACTAGTGAATTTCTTGGTAAGACCTGATCAAAATGGTAAAAATTTGATATTGGATTATTACATATTACAGTAGAGGACTTAACAAGGAAACCATAGCAATTTGAACCACCTAAAACGAGTATACGAGTCAAAAGTTACGCCCATTTGAAGTTACCAAAGATTTCCGGCAAAACTGCCTAAACCTCCTGAATCGCATTCTGACTTTTTGAAAGTCCCACTTCTGGTCCGATTCATCAAAAAGTTAAAACACGAAAGTTGTCCGGAACGACGTTTTCGTTCAGGAACAAAGAAGCTCGAGCCCTGAAAATGCTTTCCGAGTGATAAAATTCTTCAAATTCTAAACAGCCCATTTTAAGGCGAAAGTCACTAGATTATGGTTATACTTTGAAAGGAACAAGAGGTCTTATGACCTATAATCAAGACCACCACCATGGCTAGAGTCAAGGTTGTGTCTCATAACCATGGAACAAGGACCAAAGGTCATGGCTAGGCCATGACGAAATGACCAAGCCAACTTACAAAGGCGTAAACATGAAACAATGAAATTGGCGATAACATGAACAAGCAATTTGTATCTACTTCACCTAAAAGGAAACCATGAGATTTTACCAAGACAAATGGTCATACAAGACTTATGAAACTATCCCTAATAACAATCTTCATGTACTAATAAACTATCCTAAGTTTATTCAAATATCGGACATGTAACTTTTCGGATCAAAACTTATACTTTATCAACTACTACAATAGTAGGGAGCCTCATGTGAGGAGTTCATTATGTAAGCCGTCGAGTTGAGTTGTGGATTTACGAGTTAAAGTGTCCTGGCTCCTCGAACGCTTACTAACATGACTTCTGAATTATGTCGGCCCGAACGGTAGTAAACGATATACAAAACATACATGTTCATGAATCTTTTCTTACAAAGACTTACAATATACATCATACCACATCATGGACTTAGATGCAAGATATATATATAGGCACTCCGTTATATTACTCAAATCCTAAGTCGCAACATTCGATTATAGGTTGCTCGTAGAAACCTTCGCGATTCGACCATCACATTCATTACTTGCTATCTTACTTAAGGTGAGTTCATAGCCCCACTTTCGATTACTTAATTGTTTTACAAACCCTTGGGGGGAATACATGCTATTTATAACCGAGCACAATGTTTTTAAATTGTATGCTTACCTGATTGTTTTATTATCACTAAGTACCAACCTTGCTAAACCGATATCCTTGATTATGAACCATTTAATCACTAGCAATAGTGAGCGCGAATATTAATAATAGGCCTATTGGGATTGACGAATCCCATTTGTTTTGACTAAGTGCAAACAAATGCATTAATATTTGAGATTTAGGTATGTTAGCAAAGTACCTACCGGGATAAATCTGCCGATCGATATTGGTACACGTTAACGTTATGGTGTCATAAGCTTAGTGTATAATACATGTTCCGGGCGTATAATAACGTAGCCTACCTGTTTTGTTTCCAAACATTGGTGTGAGTCTATAGCTCACACTACCAACATATTGTGTTCAAACGATTAAACAAACTCTATGAATATCACTCAACCTTTGTGTTGACCTCTCAAGCATGTATTTCAGGTTCATGACGATCAAGGATGGCACGGAAGGACACGGATACTCAAGAGGGCTATAAATTTTATTATCATTCAAAAACTCATTTATTATACATTGTAAACATGGAACCAATTGGGACCTCATTTTGTAACCTCTGATATTTATACAATTTGAATGATAAATCTTTCAAAACGACTCAATTGGAGTTCGTTTTCTATTATTGTGACTATTGTGCCGTCGAGTAACACCCAGTTTGAATTCCGCTGCAACCATGAATTGGGGGTGTTACAGAAGGCGTCACAAGGAAGAGCGTCAAGAGTAAAATACGTGACGGCCTGGAAAAAGTTTTAACGTGACGGCGTCAGAAGTAGATCAAGGCAGTCCGAGAATTCTTTTGGCGGCGAGATGACGGCGTCACCAATTTGGTCTTGACGCCGTCAGCCTCAATTTCCTATATATAGTTTTATAATTTTCATTCATAAAAAAAGAGAAGTTTTGGAGAAACCCTAAGGCCGAACTTACTACGAATTTTACAGGTTTTTCAAGGGTTCTTAGCCCTTGAACCCTTTCATGTGTAATTGAGATAAGTATTCTTTTATTTCAATCAATATGTCTATGTATTGGTTGTCTATATCTTGTTCTTGTCTTAATTCCATCATGCTAGGCTAGATCTATCTTGTGTTTGCTTAGATCTAATGAAACCTAGATGTTAATTATATGTTGATTACTTGTTTATGGTTGTATTGGATGAATGATTTCGATGTTAGGCTTAAGAAAACTGGCAGATCTCCAAATGGTAACATGCTTGAACGTCTTAGGAAACATGAACTGACGTGCACTAGGTTTTATTGGTTGTATTTAATGCATGAGTAAATTCTAGTGATCCCATGTTAGGAGCTTCTTTGCCAGCTCGACATAGGAGTGAAGTAGGCACTCATAGGATTGGGGAATTAAGTGCGCCACCCCATGAATGGTATTAAGGAATACAATCCGTCATCCACGCAACTATAACAAGTAATTAACGTGTAAAAGATATCTAGGGAGTAGTGAAATCTAAGTAAACACAACTTCTCCACTTATTGCTCTCAACCTTAGTTAATTTAGTTTATTTTCATTTCTAGTATTTTATTTTGATTGCATCTTTAGTATTAGGTTAGTTGACTAGCAACTAATTCCGCCCAAATCCTTCAAACCCGAGATTTTTACTTGCTTTCTAAAAAATACAAAAATAATCATCCCTCACCTTTAGAACTAGTATTTAGGTTTTCTAATCCTAGCGAAACTATTCCTAGCTGAACGATCAATGCCCCGGTACTTGTCACTATACTATACTACAACGATCAGGTAAACTGCCTGGTGGGGGTTGTAAGCTTCTCAAGATCCCTTGAGAGGTAAAGCCTGGTGCGATTCCCACGTATCATAAAGATAGATAGAGATCAGTAGGAAGAACTAGTTAGCCAAGGCTAATCCATTTTATAGTTATGAATCTGTTTATGTCTACTTGTTTTACTTCATTTAATTGTTAATCGATATCAATTACAAAATTCTGTCACAATTAAGTAACTAGCCATGGGGCGGATATGACAGTAGATCATAGTGGTATCTAGCATCAATACTAACTTATTGCTTTATACCATCTAACCTAGTTCGGTATTACACGCTACAAGTCCTATTAGGTTGTAGACACATTCCGTTTATGCCATACAACGATTCCTAATAAAGATTCGGATTAACATACATATAACTTAACCAAAGTAATCACTATCGCATGAGGTTAATTACATCAATTAAAATCATAAAAATCATAACCTAGTTACATAGACTTCTATTAGTAATAAGTAACAAACGAGTTTTTATCGACAAGCACCCAATCCAATAACAAAGTAAATCAATTCGACACAAACATATAAACTAATAAAACTTCATATACTTCGCTAACACTAAAGGGTGTTAGCCCATAATCTCAGAAAATAAGTACAAAGTTGTAATCAAAGAGATAGAATACGAATTCATTAAGAAACAGTATGCTAACCAAATGATTATACTAAGTCATTAATCTCGAAACTTCCTTCCACACTACCGATGTGATCTCTGGCCTTTATTTGCTTCTCTTCTCTTCTGGAGTCGAGCTTGGTGGGGTTAAAAGCATATCTAAAACAGAATTTAGGTTTTCTGTATATAGGCTTCAAATTGGGTCAACACAATGTATCGAGAGGGTCCAATACACCGTATTCATAAGTAAACGTAGCCTCCAAGTCTAAAATTGACCCAATATGCGTATTCAGGATTCCAATATAAAGTATTAGCCAATACGGCATGTCCAAGTACCCAATACACCGTATTAGATCTCTAGAACATGTTGGTCTCCTTTTTATCTTCGTGTGTCCGCTTGAACAGAGTAAAACGGAGCTCAGATGAAGATTTTATGGCAAAAATACTAAAGCATCTTCGAGTGTCGTAATGTAATCTTGATTTCTTCATTAAGCTTTGATTCTTTACTTGATTAACTGGCCAAGGCTCATGTATGGCATATTCATCAAATATCATATGTTCTTCAAATCGACCAAGTTTCATATACGGCGTATTCCCAAAGATGGATACGCCGTATTCATCAAAGTCAGGTAAGGTCTTGAAATCTTCTAAGTATATGAATACGACGTATATAATTAGCACTGATACGCCTTATTGAGTATCTGGTCAGTAGGTTTTCTTCAATATCTTCGTTTTTGCTCCAAAACACGTATTTTCCATAACTTTCTCCAATTGCTCAAATATTACTGATATTTAGAAAAGTAAATGATTAAGTAACAAATCTCATATAAAATAGTATGAAATGAGCAATATAAATGGGATAAATGATGCTATAAATATGACCTTATTTGATGTTGTCACAACTCGTAATTTTAAATCCCTTTTCAGATGTCGAAATTTCACTTTCATATTGGAAAGTTACTATTTACCAATTACTATTCATCATTTACTATTCACCGATAACTATTCATCATTTTTGGAGTCAGTTTGAGATTCCGAGAAGCGTTCAGAAATTTCACTATTCATATGACACTATTCATTTCGGAAGGAAAAACACTATTCATGTGCATCACTCATTTCATTGTAAATTAATTTACGGGTATTTACATTCGCGTAACCAGACAGGTTGAGCTGCGAATTCATGAATCGTAAATAGGGACACTTCATATAAACTAGAAACAGATTACATATCATCACCATAGCATTTGCATACTATACCACTCGTAGGATATTCAAATTACTATTTTTGGTATAACTGACTTTTAACGTATGTTTATTTTTAAATAAACGTTAACACGCAACCAATAATGTGACTAACACGTCCGACGCTCCCGACTATAATCTTTATATATTTTTATATTCATTTTAATAATATATAAATTATATTATTAATTTACCCGGTATTTTGAAAAATTATTTATTTCGTATCGTAAGTTTAATATAATTACGACGGTTTTTGTAGAAATTAAACAATAATCACCCAAACACTCAATACTTGTACCCAACATATTTTCACAATTTTTATGACTTTGTTATCTCCCGGTTAACTCCATTAAAATTTATTTCTAGTTAACTCGGTACCTGGTATCCTCTAAAACTAATAATATCTACACAATCCTAAACCAAAGTCAAGATTTCTTACAAGGTTCATATTTTTCTTCCATCTCCTATGTGTTGCCGCCCCCCCCCCCCCCCCCCCCTCCATACCAATCCCTTATCATCCTTGAAATTTTATACTAACTCTCATAAATACTTGTCCTTTATGTCTACAATACAATAATACATAACTTAGACTTAGATATTTTACTCATTCTACAAACTCAATCAAGAAACTTTTCTCCTATTTTCTCTCTTCTTTAGATCGGCCAAGAACAAACAACAAGCAAGAACCACAAAGTTTTCAAGATCAAGTGTTTTTCAAGTTCCATTAGTTACCTATTTTAAGGTTTTGAAATAAAAACCTTTAGGTTAATTAGGTTTTCATCTCCAAAACTCTCTAATCTTTCAAGTAAGTATGTCAAACTTATTTTCATAATTTTAGCAAGTTCTAATTATGTTCATATGATTTTTATGCAAGATCTACATGCATATGTTAGTTTATACCACTCTATTTAAACTTTTATATCTTTTAAGCATTAGAAATGGATAATAGGTAGATCCTTTGTAGATTAACTTGGTGGACAATGTTTAGGAACCCATGGCATCCTAAGAAGGTGTATGATAAGAATAAATTAGTTTGGTGGTGATTGAAAGTGATTTGGTTAAATTTGAAACAAGTTTGAAACTAGGAAAATGGTTTTTGAGACTATATATATACCTACTGTCCTTCTTTTAAAAACGTGGGAAACTCAGGAACTCAGGGGTAGTTTTTAACCAAAGATTTAGAAACTACTTTCAAAACGAAACTTTTGGCGAAAGAACGGATTAAAATAAGTTTATAACGAAGGAGATATGATTTTTGCAAGTTTAACGACGAAAACTATTTTCCTAAAAATTTAACGTGCTGTTGGGCGATTTTTGACGGACAAATAGAGGCGTTAGACGTAACCTAGAGGAGCCGAACTATCAAAAATATGTTAATACATGTTAAGACGAATCCGTGGATATAAAGAACGAGGAAAATGAACTTATAACGACAAAGATATACACGTTTCAAAATCGACAAAACTATATTATTTTGGCAGCTACAATTGGAAATAATAAACTACATACTAAATATTATATTTTCTAGAAATATTGTTAAAGAGCTATATTCTTAACTGATGAAGTATGTATGACTCAAAGCTTATTTATACGACTAATTGACGTTATTTTTAAGGTTTTCAAAACGATGAATATAACACTAACATTTTATATACGATATATTACGACTAGTTTTTATAAGTCTAGTTGGACTTATTTTTCCTAAGTATGGAAAATACCTTACTTTGACAATAACTAGTATTTTCAAGTTACGAGTGGTATAGGTATCATGTGCATGTGCATTCATTACATCACGGCATGATCTAAAGTAGATCGTCATTATTCATATTAGGTTGCAGCTAATATTCGCGCCTTGTTGTCCCTATCATTTCACGTCATAGTATCATCGCTTCAGGTGAGTTTTCATAGCCCCGTTTTAATTCAATATTTTGATTTCAAATCCGACGGGGGAGAATACATTGCATCACTTATTTTTGTACATGCCAAAGTATTAAATTCCTTACATTGCTTAAGTTGCCTTATTTACCACGTCATGAAAAGTCCCCTTTATTATCATGGACCGTTAATTAAGATACAAGCGAGAGTGAGTGAATAGATCTATTGAGGGTGACTCCTCCATCCGTGTTTGGGTTGCTCCAACGGAATTACGGATGCATTTCATGTCTAATAACTTTAGAGTGTCTGGTAAACACTCATTTGGGGCCATGTAACGTCTAGCTTCGGGGTCATGAGCTTAAGAGCCAATGTATTATTATTTCTGAAACCTTATTGCTTTACTTTTTACTTTTGGCTATTGTACATACGATTTAACTCATAAACCTATGACTTCTCACCAACATTCGTGTTGACGTTTTAGCAATGTATTTTCAGGTTATTAAAGTAGCTTTTGCTTGCATGCATTTGGACCTTCATGGAGTCGCGGAGTCGACGCGTCTCATCTTTATGCACTTATGAAAACGTTTGATCTAGTATGACTTGTTTTTCAGTAAACTTGCAACACCTTTTGGGACCTTACTTTGTAAACTCTGAATATTTTAAATGATCAAACGATGTATTTTATAAATGACACTTTAGGTCATTCAATATAACTGTAACTGTGATGCTATGGCAATCACCCCAGGTATTCCATTCCGCTGTTAATACAGGTATTTTGGGGGTGTGACAGATTGGCATCAGAGCTAACGTTATAGCGAACTAGGATGTATCTTGGACCCTAGACTATAACCACGTCATCATAGCATCTCATAATTTCATCATAGGTGCATATTCATTAGACATGTCGTTTCATGCATACACTGTGCGAGTTATTTATACCCATACTCATATATATATGATTATATTGACCTGGTTCACAAGTGACATGTCTTCACATACCCACCCTGTCATCCTTTTATCAGATTCCGACATTGAAGATGCCTTGTCATCTTCCACTACCATTGTACCACCAGTTGCACTTACACCGCCATTAGCACCATTGAATTGTTATAGGAACAAGGTTTTCCTATCATCCAGCCCATACATAGAATGCCGTTTGGTAAAGTATTCAGACTTAATCTTAATGGACCTATTAGGATGCTTATCGCAAGGAAGTTAATATGTTTTCTTTCCTTCACTAGTAAGGCAATCACTACTCAGTACTACCACCACCATCAGCTACTTATTACACTATTGGTCGTCCCATAGTGCGTACTTCAGTTTTACCTCTTAGATGTCGCGAGATAGCGCGAAAGAGGGTAGTATTCCATTCGCTATTATCACCAACGCCTCCTAACTCATCACTAGGATCTCATCGTCATCAATGTTATTCTCATCCTTTAGAGTACCACCATTGTCATTTCCTTTTTTTCCACTCCCACTTACCATGAATTAGATAACACCTTGTGGATAATACCAAGACCACGGACTCAACAGGAACATCCGCAGATTTCTCAAGAATGGTTTAGAATCTACATTATCTAAGACTTGACCGATGCACAACTCAAGACCCCACTTCAGTACTATCTCGACCTTATGATGCCACAAACCTGGTTTCACTCAGAGGGACACCAGGAAGTCTCGAGACTAGACTTATATATATACTAGCTTTTACTATTATCCTAGCCACGGGAGGTGTGGCGTAGTTCAAAGAAACTGGTAGTATTTTGATTGTTGTACAACGAAATCACCAAGTATTGACTCTACCATATGGGTATGGTTGTGCTATCTATGATATCGGTCCATGTAGACCAAAATTTTCATGTATTATATTCAAGTGTTGTGATTATATTTATGATATTTCGGAATTACACCACATTCTAAGTCGATGATTGCATCATTAGTCGCTCTAGCAACACTACACCGACCAAGGTGGTCACATTAGTAGATTTGACATGTAATTACAACTTTGGGAAGATGCAAGTAAGACAATAGGATTAATAAAGACGAAGACGTCATTACAATTAAATGGTCATGTTGACCAAGATAAAAGTGACTACCCTAGTGTTCGTGTTTTGGAGATAATAACAATTCAAGTAAGTCAAAGCCCAATTAAATTTTTGTACAAACAAAAAGATTTCTTGCAAACCTTACGAAGTACGACAAATTATTGATTTTCAATGGTTGGATTAAAACTCAATTTTTTTTAGCAACAATCTTCTTGAATTCCCTTTTTCCAAAGACATATATATATATATATATATATATATATATATATATATATATATATATATATATATATATATATATATATATATATATATATATATATATATATATGTGTGAGATATTGTTTTTATCAAAATACAAATATTTCGTAGTCACATCTTTTACATAACTATATTCATTACAAACTTCAAATAAAGTCACTCCAAAATACATTTATGATCAAATTTTCACAGTGTTTCACTCAAATAAATGTTGTTAATTTTAGAAACCATATCTCTAAGAAGGAACACGCATAACTCATGAATGAATCTCGAAAGCAACCACTATACCTACTTACTATTTGACCTTAGATACGAAAGAAACCCCTCTACCAGAGATTGCCAATATTGATACACCATGCCTTAACACCACTACTTCAAATTACAACTTTTTCGCTCATTCCATATTATAAGACCCTCACGCTAGTATAAGTTCGTTGGATTAAAAGATCAAGGTACAATTACTCAACAAAATTTATATTCTTTTCAGAGATCGATATAGCTTAGTCACATTGGGACAAGACCTCATTTTCATGAAAGGATATCGAGAAGTTTCACCTGACCATAAGACATTTAGCTTACATTCATGGCAAATCAAACATCATTCGATGTGGTACCTACTTGACTCAGATCACCCGTACAACAATTTCCATTCTTTATACATTTTAGTCATGCCTAGAGGGATTAAGCATTTGAACCTGCGAACTTTACCTAGTATAAATTCTCGAATACTTCAAATCATTGGCACCAAATTTCTGCACTATATCCTTTCACACATAGACTGTCCCCTTCAGTTGACTGTAGATGCCTTAAAGACACGTTCATCTTTCACGCTCTCAATATCACTACCATATTCTCGACCACTTCATAATCATAAACCACTTCCCTGTTATGAACTAAGATATTTACATTCTTTAAATAAGTGGATTAGTAGACTATTACCATACCATAAGATTCACCCACGTATCCAATAAACCATACAACAAATTTTATTTCAAGCTATTCTATTATCATATGGGGAAATTGTTTTATAGAATTTTTAAAATAAGCTATTTTATTGCCACCCTATAAATTGGTTTTTCGTCATTACATCAAATATTTACTATTATTATACAAAACAACTTTTTTTATGTTACCTTGAAAATAATTATCTAGAATACCATTTTTCGTAACAAAGCGTTGAACACCATCTAAAACTTTTGAGAAAAATAATGCCATTTTGACTAAATCAAGCATCACATCATTGGTCCTAAATTAAACATAGCCTGATCACCTATGTATAATTCAGGAAGGATTATGCCATGAAGAAAATAATTATCTTTTTAAAAGAATTGTTAATAACAATCTTCATTTAAAAGTTTTGTAAACAAGTAAACTCTTTCATAAATATCTCTTTTTGACAAACCCTCCCTGGATACTTACCCCACCTGTCACTCACTCAGCCATTAAGTCGGATTTTTCCATTGACTTCTCTAGGAGAGACTTTCCATATCAATTACAAGGAGGATTCCTCGATACAAGAATAACAATGAAAGGATTACAACACAATTAACCATGACTAGGAGTATATAGTAGGACAATTCATAACTCAACAACAATTCTAAGATACCACGAGACCATCCGAACCACCATCTCTGACCTATTTGACCAATTCTATCATTCAAAGGTACTAGCTAGATTGAGTTACAGGATCGAACACAATGTGAAGGTACGCTAAGCAACACTATAGGGATAAACCAAGCCTCTTAACCGATACTGTAAAGCATTTCAATTAAACATGTCCTCATCCATACGCAAACTTTCCAGCAGTGAGTTTTCGCAAAGAATTATTGATTCGAATTATGGATATCGATATAGATTCCCCTAAGGTGTTGTATCCTCAAGAAATTCTAGATAACCTCACCTATACATCAAGAGAGGCATCAGGCCCAAGCATATCTCCCCAGCTTCATGTGGAAATAAAATAGACATTCATCAATATAGTATCAATGGACACCTTTATTTTGCCAAACATGATGACAATTTCAGCGATAAAGCATTTCAGGACTTAAGTTGGTTGAATACCTAGGCTTTTAGTTTTGCCAAATAATCGCCAATAAGCATCTTCCAATATCAGGAACCGAATGTTAGACATCTATGCATTTATGCGAACATTACCTATCCTACTATTTTATCCTTGTTAGCATTTTTACTTTTAAATAAAGTTGATTTCAAAATTGTGTTTATACAAATCACATATCTCGTAGAAAATAATTTTGAGTTGCCTATTTTGAACAAATACGATCCTTTTTAGTCAATATTTAGCAGAACCATTGTATAATGAGAAATATTTAAACATCAAACTTTGGTAAACAGTCCTACTCACAACATGTTTAAAAACCGCGTCATATTTCGTAACTATTGAATTCTGAATCATCAAGAAAGATATTATTTAGTAAACCTTTTGTTCCATTTCCTAAATTTGTTTATTCAGAAAAAGATTTCGACCAAAAACTCAAAATCGCGAGATAAATTTTGAAAACAAATCACCATACTACATCGCTTATGCATTTAGGGCTTTATGATTTGACAATAAGGAATATTAGAATATGTGATGAAGAAAATTAGGAGGGACACCATAGATCGATTACAAAAGTCAGTAATGGAGACCAAGCACAATAGGCAAAGAAAGACACATGTCTTAGCACCCATTAGACCAAAACACAAGGAATCAAAATTTTTACCCATATTCTATCTTCTTCGTATAACGCCCTTCTCGAAAATTATAACGTTGTAGAATTAGTCACCAGATTCATTGTAACCGTTTCAATTATTCCTGATAAAGGTGATCAAATCACCTCAGACTTCTAGCAATCATTTTAAGATTTCCTTCGGAACCCCATTTAGATGTAAACACTGCCTATCATCCTCAGACCAATGGTCAGATCGAGAGGAAAATTCAAACATAGGAAAGATATGCTCAGAGAGTGAGCGATTGACTCTAGAAATGGTTGGACTAACCATTTATCATAAATCATATTCGTTTGCAACAATAGTTATCGCACGAGTGTAGAGACTACACCATTTGAGGCACTCTATGGTCGAAATACCAATTATCCATTTACATACCGAAATTTGAAAGTTAAATTCACTGGTATAGAACTAAACTATGGAACAACAAAGGAAATTTCACAAGTCAAGAACCGGTTACAAGCAATGAGAAACTGGTAGAAGTTAGGTTGATGCATGACGCACATCATGCGGATTGGGTATCCCTGAACAGCAAACCATCTAGATTCAAGTGGGAGAACGAACTAAGTTGAAAGCCTTGCCTTGGAAAGGCATGATACAATTTTGGTAACACGAGAGATTGAACCTCTAGTATATTGGACCATTTAAGATTCATTTTAGAATCGACCAGCTGACATACAAATTTGAGTTTTGGCAGAGTTCAGCAACATATATTACCCATATCACATTGTAAACCTCAAGAAGCGCTGATCATCTATTGACGGACCGCAGTCGGAAAAAGCCAAACTCACTATTCATGTAAGCACTCATGAAATAATCAAGAATTTCCTGCAAATCAAGAATCAGTTACAAGTCGATAAGTTGTAAACCCTTAGAATTTCAAGTTGGTGGTAGGGTCACCTTAAAAGTTCTGCCTAGGAAAGGCATGATACCATTCAGAAAAATCTGGGAAGTTAAACTCGATGTACACTGGACCATTTAATATTTCAGACAGAGTAGGCCAGTAACCCTTAGACTTGAGCCTTGTCAGAAAGTAGCAGATTACACAAACCTGTTTTACATTTTCATATCCCAAGAAATGACTTTCAGATTAGTGACTCATAATTCCAATTGGAAGAAATCCAACCCGATGACAAACTTAAACCTGGTAGGAGAACCAGTAGAAATCATGGACCGTGAGGTCGAACGGTTGAAGCAAAGACGAATTCCTATCGTGAAAGTTCGCTGGAATTCTCGAAGAGGCCTCGAATTTACTTGGGAACGGGAAGACCAAATGCAACTCAAGTATCCACGTCTTTTTTACCGAATATACTTCAGAGACCAACCAAAACTGAACTTCGGGACGAAGTTCCTTTTAGAGGGGAAGACTGTCACAACTCGTAATTTCAAATCCCTTTTCAGATGTCGAAATTTCACTTTGATATTGGAAAGTTACTATTGACCAATTACTATTCATCATTTACTATTCACCAATAACTATTCATCATTTTACTATTCATCATTTTTGGAGTCAGTTTGAGATTTCGAGAAGCGTTCAAAAATTTCACTATTCATATGACACTATTCATTTCTGGAGGAAAAACACTATTCATGTTCATCACCCATTTCATCGTAAATTTAGTTTACGGGTATATACATTCGCGTAACCAGACAGGTTTAGCTGCGAATTCATGCATCATCAATAGGGATACTTCATATGGACTAGAAACAGATTACATATCATCACCATAGCATTTGCATACTATACCACTCGTAGGATATTCAAATTACTATTTTTGGTATAATTGACTTTTTACGTATGTTTATTTTTAAATAAACGTTAACACGCAACCAATAATGTGACTAACACGTCCGACACTCCCGACTATGATCTTTATATATTTTTTTATTCATTTTAATAATATATAAATTATATTATTAATTTACCCGGTATTTTGAAAAATTATTTATTCCGTATCGTAAGTTTAATATAATTACGACGGTTTTGGTAGAAATTAAACAATAATCACCCAAACACTCAATACTTGTACCCAACATATTTTCACAATTTTTATGACTTTGTTATGTCCCGGTTAACTCTGTTAAAATTTATTTCTAGTTAACTTGGTACTCGGTATCCTCTAAAACTAATAATATCTACACAATCCTAAACCAAAGTCAAGATTTCTTACAAGTTTCATCTTTTTCTTCCATCTCCTATGTGTTGCCGCCCCCCCCCCCCCCTTCCATACCAATCCCTTATCATCCTTGAAATTTTATACTAACTCTCATAAATACTTGTCCTTTATGTCTACAATACAATAATACATAACTTAGACTTAGATATTTTACTCATTCTACAAACTCAATCAAGAAACTTTTCTCCTCTTTTCTCTCTTCTTTGGATCGGCCAAAACTCTCTAATCTTTCAAGTAAGTATGTCAAACTTATTTTCATAATTTTACCAAGTTCTAATTATGTTCATATGATTTTTATACAAGATCTACATGCATATGTTAGTTTATACCACTCTATTTAAACTTTTATATCTTTTAAGCATTAGAAATGGATAATAGGTAGATCCTTTGTAGATTAACTTGGTGGATGATGTTTAGGAACCCATGACACCCTAAGAAGGTGTATGGTAAGAATAAATTAGTTTGGTGGTGATTGAAAGTGATTTGGTTAGATTTGAAACAAGTTTGAAACTAGGAAAATGATTTTTGAGACTATATATATACCTACTGTCCTTCTTTTAAAAACGTGGGAAACTCAGGAACTTAGGGGTAATTTTTAGCCAAAGATGTAGAAACGACTTTCAAAAACAAGACTTTTGGCGAATGAACGGATTAAAACAAGTTTATAACGAAGGTGATATGATTTTTGCAAGTTTAACGACGAAAACTATTTTTCTAAAAAGTTAATGTGCTGTTGGGCGATTTTTGACGGACAAATAGAGGCATTAGACGTAACCTAGAGGAGCCGAACTATCAAAAATATGTTAATACATGTTAAGACGAATCCGTTGATATAAAGAACGAGGAAAATGAACTTATAACGACAAAGATATACATGTTTTAAAATCGACAAAACTATATTATTTTGGCAGCTACAATTGAAAATAATAAACTACGTACTAAATATTATATTTTCTAGAATTATTGTTAAAGAGCTATATTCTTAACCAATGAAGTACGTATGACTCAAAGCTTATTTATACGACTAATTGGCGTTATTTTTAAGGTTTTCAAAACGATGAATATAATACTAACATTTTATATATGATATATTACGACTAGTTTTTATAAGTCTAGTTGGACTTATTTTTCCTAACTATGGAAAATACCTTACTTTGACAATAACTAGTATTTTCAAGTTACGAGTGGTATAGGTATCATGTGCATGTGCATTCATTACATCACGGTATGATCTAAAGTAGATCGTAATTATTCATATTAGGTTGCGGCTAATATTCGCGCCTTGTTGTCCCTATCATTTCACGTCATAGTATCATCGCTTCAGATGAGTTTTCATAGCCCCGTTTTAATTCAATATTTTGATTTCAAATCCCACGGGGGAGAATACATTGCATCACTTATTTTTGTATATGCCAAAGTATTAAATTCCTTACATTGCTTAAGTTGCCTTATTTACCACGTCATGACAAGTCCCCTTTATTATCATGGACCGTTAATTAAGATACAAGCGAGAGTGAGTGAATAGATCTATTGAGGGTGACTCCTCCATCCATGTTTGGGTTGCTTCAACGAAATTACAGATGCATTTCATGTCTAATAATGTTAGAGTGTCTGGTAAACACTCATTTGGGGCCAATTAACGTCTAGCTTCGGGGTCATGAGCTTAAGAGCCAATGTATTATCATTTCTGAAACCTTATTGCTTTACTTTTTACTTTTGGCTATTGTACATACGATTTAACTCATAAACCTATGACTTCTCACCAACATTCGTGTTGACGCTTTAGCAATGTATTTTCAGGTTATTAAAGTAGCTCTTGCTTGCATGCATTTGGAGCTTCATGGAGTTGCGGAGTCGACGCGTCTCATCTTTATGCACTTATGAAAATGTTTGATCTAGTATGACTTGTTTTTCAGTAAACTTGCAACACCTTTTGGGACCTTACTTTGTAAACTCTGAATATTTTAAATGATCAAACAATGTATTTTGTAAACGACACTTTAGGTCATTCAATATAACTGTAACTGTGATGCTATGGCAGTCACCCCCAGGTATTCCATTCCGCTGTTAATACAGGTGTTTTGGGGGTGTGACAGATGTCATCAGTATCGCATTCATTATGTTGCATACTCATTATGTTTTGAGTATGCTTGTATGCTTTGCTACTGAGATTATGCGCTAACACCTTTAGGTGTTAGCCAAGTTTATGAAAATTATGTGTCTTTGATTTTTTTACATCAATTACTAGTTTACATCATTGGATATTCTTTATGTTTATCGCCTATGCTCGTTTATTTAATTGTTCTTGGTCATCTGGTAACTAAATCTTTGGATTCTAACTAAAATTTTGTAACTTATCTAACGATAATAGTGATTATTTGATTTATAAACTTTAGATCCATATCATGATAATTGAATATAGGTAACCATCTATATTGGTCCTAGCTTAGGAATACTAAGCCTGCAAGAGTCCCTAAGTAGTTCCTTTATCGTGACTAGTGTGCGTGATGCCATTTGGTAGATGATTACAAGAATAAGGCAAATAGTTAGTAAACCTCGTTAGAAGTTTAGGTTGCATTTATGTCACCTTAGATAGATTATAAATAGTAATTGAATTATTTTATGCGGGCTCCATTAATGATGACAGCATTAACCCTCGTCAGAGCCTCAAATTAAGGGAAAAGATCCACCTTGTTTACATTAGCAAATCACCAACGAGGATCTGTATCTAACTAGAATCATTGCACTCGTAAACATATTAATAACATGTAATTGGATTAGACTTGGCTATCACATTCTTCCTATCATTTAGTACCTTTTTACTTCTATTGTTTGTCTTGTTTTATTTAGTTTATTTAATTGCTTTACTAGTTTTAGTAGAAATCAAACTCGTTGATGAGTGTGTAAATACTCATCATTTCTGCCTCATTTAGACTGCAAAAACATCTGAAAACACACAGGAATGCCTTAAAATACATAAAATATCTTTGGATTGTGTTTTTATGCAAAAGGACTGAAAACTGATGAAAAACAACATATTTCACATAATTTACAGTTTCAGTCCCTGAACTTTGACAAATTGGCAAAAATAGTCCCTAGTAATCCAAAACATGTAAAATATCATCAAAGGTCCTTAGGGATTCATAAGTTGTCAAGTTTAGTCCTTTAAAGTTAAAAATTGCAAAATGACAACTTTAGTCCCTCAAGTTTCAAAAGTGGCAAAATTAGTCCCTGGGTATTTAAAAATGGAAATTTATCAAAATGTACCCTTGTACTATTCATAACTTACAATTTAGAACCTTTTGATAAACTTTTGGGAAATTACAATTTTACCCCCTCAAAATCCAAAAATGACATAAAAGGTCCTTTATGTTTTAAAAATGCAAAAATTATAAATGTGGAAAACTAGAAGGGGGGTTGAATAGTTTTACGTCTTTTTAATTTTATTATGAAAACTTAGTTTAGTTTTAAAACCTTGTTTGCTTTTAAAACTTTGATTCAATCTTATGTGAACTCAAATCTTGAACAATATGAACAAGTATAATTAAGTATGAACAATAATAACAATGTAAGCTAAGTATGTGAAATCAACACATGCATAATATAAACAATTATAACTATATATAAGAGATAAGTATGTAATCGTTTATTTTATAAATCTTAGTTATATTTTGTATGAAAACTATACTTGATCGAAATGATCAATTATATGTATATAATCTTTTTAGTTTGATTGTAAAAACTTTGTTTTGTAAATGAAACTTTCGTTTGATCTTTAAGTAAAATCAATACTAGCACTATATGAGCAACTATATATATACGTCTACGTCTACAAAAGTAATAACGATATAAGCAAGATAATAAGTAAGATATGGAAAGATCTAACCGCGAGACAAAGGATTTATAGTGGTTCGGCTACAAGGACACCTTCCTTGCCCTACTCCACTCCTCGAGTCACCTACTCGAGAGTTTTCTTCACTATGTCAACAAGCTCCTTATGGCGGAGAAACCTTACACACCAATATACACACCACAACTTCGTCACAACTTATTCACACCTTCTACACAACTTCTTCACACCTAGTCACTACTTAATCACAACACTACTTCTTCACACCTTATCTATCTTCACAACTATCTACTTCAAGCCTATCTTCTTCACACCAATTTGCTTCACAACTAATAACTTCACACCTATCTTCTTCACTATAATTTAATTCCTAACTTTTCTTCTTCACACCAAACAACTAACTAATCACACAATCAATATACCTAGCACAACTATCTATAATCACATATACACAACAATCTTCACAAAGAGTAATGTAAATGATCTTGATGATGCACCAACAACTTGTATGTGGAGGTCACAACAAGTTGTAATACTTCTTGTCTTGGGGGATAGAAGTATTCTTCTCTTGCACTTGAGAGGATGAAGTTTGAATCACTTTGAAACAAAGAATTATACACTTATGATCAAAGGATTAAGAGAATAGAAATGTGGATCTAGAACAGAAAGTTTAGGAGTGCAAAAGGTGAGGAAAAAATCCAGATTTAAGGTGGTATTTATAGGCAAAAGATTCTGACAGAGGAGCGTGGCCGGTCCCCTTAAATCAAGGCCGGCCCCCTTAAAATTAAGGGGACCGCCCCTTATAATTAAGGGGGCCGCCCAGCTGAAACGGCCAGAATCCTTGTCTTTTAGTGGGGAAAGTTTATTTGGTGAAAAACTAACTGATTTTGGTTAAAAATTTGAATTCATATATTTAGTATGAATAAAACATTTTTCTTAATTACCAAAAGTGTTTTTCAAAAATATATAATATGTTTATATAATTAAATAAACTTTGTGTTAGTTAATTAAATACCCCTTTGATCATAAATTGCACTAAACACTTTGTTTATTCATACCTTAAGTGATTTGGATGTAAAGAGAATGTTAATCACTAAATACATGTTTATGTCACAAGTTTTAGTTCTATAAGTTTATATTTTGTGATAATCAAAACATAGAGATATTGATAATATGTTAATAATGTTTTTAGGCATTATTTATGTCAACAATCTCCCCCTTTTTGATTATTACAAAACCTTAAACTCAATATATCTAAAACTTGTTTTTAGACAAGTATTATAGAGATTACATTTCTCTTCTCCCCCTTTTTGTAAAATCAAAAAGGGTAAGCCGAGTAAGCTTCGCGAAGGAAGTTTAAACGGGTAGAATGCTCCCCCTTGATGTATGCTCCCCCTCATTTGAGAGCACCAAGGGAACGAGATATGGAATGCTCGCAAGAAAAATATTAGAAGCACAAGCATATATAGAAGAATATGCAATATACAAATAACAAGCACATCAAACAAATAATAAGGATACATAACAATTAATTTAAAGTGATTATGTAAAAAAAATCCTAATTTGCCAAAGAGAGCCATCGGACTTGCTTGTAAAAAAAGGTTGGTTGATTCGTATTTGAGAGTGAAAATCTTAAGCATATAGTATGCTTAGATGGTTGATGATGGAGTGTTTGGAATGAAGATGGTTGAGTTAGGGTAAGGTTGTTGGATTAATGGAGGTATGTTTGGGTCATGAATGTTGGAGATTTTGGTGGTGGAGAGTTTGTAGCGGAAGAGGTTGATTAAGGTTTTGGATGTTGTTCAAGTGAGGGTATTGGATGTGATCTAGTGAGAAGACATTCAATCCAAGTGAGGTGTTCATTGAATGCAATGGTTTTTACGAGAAAGATGCAACAAGGTCAATTGTTGACATGTTTTTCAACTTGATTTATGTTGTGTGGTGATGAGGGTGAGCTTAGATGAAAGTGGATCCAAATTGTGTTGAGCAAGATGTAAGGTTAAGAGAGCATTAAGCTCACAGGCTTCTTGTAGCTCCTCAACGAACTTCAAGTGTTCGAAGGAAGGTGATGGTGGTGGAGCATGATAGTTGTCTTGGGTGAGGGTTTAAACATGCAACATAGGAATGGCATGTGAAGTTGTAGGATGTGGTGGTGATACTCTTGGTGGTGGAGACATGTTTTAGCTTGGGTAATCATGAAAACATGATATAGGTGGAAGAGATGCTTCATGAGTGGATGGTGTTTTTTGTTGAGTGAGCAACATGTAAAGTGTTGGTAATGAGGTTGGGATTATTGTTTTGGGATTGTGCATGCTCATCATAAGAAGGAGCATTAGTGAAAGCACGAATGGATGATTTGTTGTTAAATGGATCATTTGTGTGAGAGTGAGGTTTAGGTGTTGGTTGATTATGAACAACATCGCTTGAGTTGTGAAAGGGTTCATTTGAGTGAACATGAGGTTTGTGTATCATGAAATATGGTTTGACCATCATGGGTTAAGTTGTAGTGGTGATGACACACTTTGTAGAGTTTAGGAAACGGTTATATGGTTGAATCTTTTTGTGAGGATGACTAGGTGGAGTTATTGGTGAAGATGGAAAATGAGTATCAAGTGATGTGATTGGTGAGAGTGAAAGAGTGATGTTCATGGAAGGGATTTCTTGGTAGGAGAGTCTTATAGATGGTGCATTAGGTGCACTAGGAGATGAAATTTGAGGTTGAGATGAGTAAAGGTTATGAGGTTTAAGTGTGTAAAGGTTTTGGTTTAATGGGAGAGGACATGATGAGATGAGTGGAGATTGAGAGGAATGAGAGTGTTTATAATGTAGGATTGGTGGGATCAAGGATGGATAAACTTTGATGGAAGGTTTAGGATAGAATAGGTTTGTGTATTATGAGAAGTGTAGGATGAAATGGGCTAAAAAGTAGAAAAAGGAAACAGCACCTTCGACCATCAGATGGCCGGTCCCCTTAATTGGAGGTCGGTCCCCTTAATAATTAAGGGGGCCGCCTTATGATTTAAGGGGGCCGCCCATCTGGTGATTCCCAGATTGCCAGAAAAGGGTTTTTAGTAGTGAATTGCAGAAAGGTTGTGTTTTTGGTTTCAAACAAGTCCAACTCTTTGAGGCAATTAAGCATATACTAATAATGTAGGCAATTATTTAGCCAAAGCATGTTAATCAAAGAGATTAAGAAAACAAGCAATTACATCTAGTCATGCAAACATATTCATCAAGCAAGTAAAATATAAGTGCTAGGAAACAACAAGCAACATCAAGTATTTCATAACTACATAACTAGGAGGATTAATCCTAATGTGTATCAATGTGCAATAAGTGGGTAGTTATGATAGCATGGATTTCTAGACTTGTTACAAACAAAGTCTTAATGAACAAACCATGGTCCTCTTGATTTGATTTAGTTCACTTATAAGTGTCATTTATATAAATATAGATGACAAATATGAGATCACCATGCATGATTTTAAAAGAGACGTTTTTAGCATTATTCAACAATGTTTTAAAAGTAAGTTTTTACTTAGATGTGAGAGTTATTCGAATAAAATAGATTGGATTTTTTTTTTACTTCAAAATGTGTGAAAGAACGGTAAAGAATATTTTCCCAATCTTTAGTTTTGATCAAAACAAAATTATGGATGAAAACATGTTATTTAAAAGTGGGATAGTTATTTGAAAAACTATTTTCCAAAATGTGAGGTTTTTGCATATTTTTAGAGATATTAGATTTTTGACAACAAATATCATAAATCAAATATTTAAACAAATGTTTATTAAAGATCTCATGCTCAAGAGGATTGGTTAAGCCTATTATTATGTCATGCTATCATTTCTACATATCCTATGATCCTAAAGGAAATGAAGGCGATAATTAATATGTTAGATGCGAGAGTGTTGAATGGGGTATAACCTAATATCTATAGTTCCTTTGTTTTCGCACGCTTATCTAACTTAATGCCATAGTCTACGAGAGCTTGTTTCATCCATAGTTTTCTTACGCGAGGGATCTAATCCTACTTCTATGTTAATGATCGATCCACTTAACTCATTTCACTTCATCACCATGAGTTTGCTAATAGTGGATATAGAAGATTTCCATTTTCTATTTCGTTCGGCAATGAACAATTTTATCTTATTCCTAGGAGAGTCAACCAATGATGTTTCTAGGTTATAAGAATATAAGCAATAATGTACTAATCATTTATCTAACTAATCATTTATCTAAGCATGCAAATTATAGTGATGAACTTAAAAGAAACGCGTACCTTTTAGTCTTCAATGGAATATCTTCAAACACTTCAAGTGACCATGTTGACTTATAGAAGTCATTTGTAGATGATATTCCAACTTCTTCCAAGATTGACAACTTAGCCACTTGGTCCCCATTGTCTCATTGGTCCAAACATATTTAACATTTGGCTAGGATGCATGTATGGTGGTAATATTTCCCATTGTCTCATTGGTCCAAAGTTGTTTGGTCCAAACATATTTAACATTTGGCTAGGATGCATGTATGGTGGTAATATTTCCCAAGGATTGTAACTTGGTTGATAATTCCACATTTGATTTCTAGTGTTATTGTAATATTGTCTATTTTGATTTCTTCTAGGTTGAGGTGTTTTAGATCTTGGATGATGATTGTTAGGTTTTCTTGGTGATGGAGTTTTAGATCTTAATTTAGGTTTAGAGGATCCTACTTCGGTCTTTAAGGATGGTTTATAAAAAGTTTTTACTTTTTCATCATTTGCAATGGGTATTTTTCTATCTTTTGTAAGTATATACTTAGGATTTGATTCTAATGATTTTTGTTTACTAGATTCACATTCAAACTTTATACTTTTATTTTCACAAGTTGAAACATTAGTTGAAGTTAATCCTAGACCGGTTTTATCTCCCGAAGTTTCTTGAACACTTATTATTTTCTTAAGTGGGTTACTACAATTTTTAAACTTGTCAAGTTTGAAAATTTCATTTTTAAGTTTTTCGTTTTCATTTTTAACCTCTAAGCATGTTTTACATTTTATAAAAACTTCTTTTTCTTTTTCCAAATGTTGTAGTTTAATTTTTAATTCGAGTACTTCATTCTCTAATAGATTATTAATATGTTTTAGTGACTTATTTTTAGCTATAACCTTTTTACCTGATATGCATAACCTATTATATTCACTATCTAGGTCTTTTTCGTCTAATGATAATTTTTTGTCACTAAAGTATTCGGTTTCAGAACGTACATCGCTTGATGTCGTAGCCATAAGACACTTTTCTTCATTTGTTGTTTCTTTGTTGTCCTCATCGCTATCACTCCAAGAACCTCCGATAAACGCCTTTTGATTTTGACCTCTTGACATCATTGGACACTTTCCGATGAGATGATTTGGATTGCCACATTTAAAACACTTCCTTTCATTATATGGTTGCCTAACATATCTTCCTCGTCTTTTGAAGAATTTCTTGAAGTCTCGTACGGCCATAGCATATTCTTCATCGTCACTTTTGGAGGTTGAGCATTCTTCGTCACTAGAGTTCTTTTTAGCTCTCAACGCAATTGATTTGCTTTGCTCCCTTTTTCCTTTGACCATCTCGGAGTCTTTCTTTATTATTTCTTCATAGACCATTAAGTTGCCGATCAATTCGTCAAGTTGTAGAGTTGACAGATTCCTTGATTCTTCAATAGCCGTGACTTTAGCTCGCCATTTTGGATGAAGAGCCCTAAGAAATTTCCTAACAAAATTCTTACTAGAAGAATTCTCATCAAGTGCTTTTAAACTTGTGATAATAGTGTTAAATCTAGCAAAAGCATTATCTATTGATTCCTCCTCCGGAATCGTAAATTGTTCATATTGTTGAACAAGAAGATCTATTTTGTTATCTTTAACTTGACTATTACCTTGGTGAGTGATTAGTAAAGAATCCCAATTTTCTTTTGCGGTTTTACACATAAAAATTCTTTCGTATTCTTTACGTGGTAACGCATTATAAATAACCATTTTTGCTTCATTGTTTTTAGAAAGTCTTCTTTTTAAATCATCATTTTGTTTTTCAAAAGGTACTATTTCATCTTTATTTGTTTCGGGATTATTTTGAGTAGGTAAAAAATCACCATTAGTAATAACATGCCAAAGATCTAGATCCTTTGATTTCACATAAGTTTCGAATCGATTTTTCCAATATAAAAATCCATCACTTTCAAATAGTGGTGGTCTTTGCATAGATTGCCCTTCTAAATATTTTTCAGATTCCATAGATCGTTACAAGTTTTAAAATACAATTTATTTTAAAAATCTTGCTAGACGTGGCTCTGATACCAATTGTGGAAAACTAGAAGGGGGGTTGAATAGTTTTACGTCTTTTTAATTTTATTATGAAAACTTAGTTTAGTTTTAAAACCTTGTTTGCTTTTAAAACTTTGATTCAATCTTATGTGAACTCAAATCTTGAACAATATGAACAAGTATAATTAAGTATGAACAATAATAACAATGTAAGCTAAGTATGTGAAATCAACACATGCATAATATAAACAATTATAACTATATATAAGAGATAAGTATGTAATCGTTTATTTTATAAATCTTAGTTATATTTTGTATGAAAACTATACTTGATCGAAATGATCAATTATATGTATATAATCTTTTTAGTTTGATTGTAAAAACTTTGTTTTGTAAATGAAACTTTCGTTTGATCTTTAAGTAAAATCAATACTAGCACTATATGAGCAACTATATATATATACGTCTACGTCTACAAAAGTAATAACGATATAAGCAAGATAATAAGTAAGATATGGAAAGATCTAACCGCGAGACAAAGGATTTATAGTGGTTCGGCTACAAGGACACCTTCCTTGCCCTACTCCACTCCTCGAGTCACCTACTCGAGAGTTTTCTTCACTATGTCAACAAGCTCCTTATGGCGGAGAAACCTTACACACCAATATACACACCACAACTTCGTCACAACTTATTCACACCTTCTACACAACTTCTTCACACCTAGTCACTACTTAATCACAACACTACTTCTTCACACCTTATCTATCTTCACAACTATCTACTTCAAGCCTATCTTCTTCACACCAATTTGCTTCACAACTAATAACTTCACACCTATCTTCTTCACTATAATTTAATTCCTAACTTTTCTTCTTCACACCAAACAACTAACTAATCACACAATCAATATACCTAGCACAACTATCTACAATCACATATACACAACAATCTTCACAAAGAGTAATGTAAATGATCTTGATGATGCACCAACAACTTGTATGTGGAGGTCACAACAAGTTGTAATACTTCTTGTCTTGGGGGATAGAAGTATTCTTCTCTTGCACTTGAGAGGATGAAGTTTGACTCACTTTGAAACAAAGAATTATACACTTATGATCAAAGGATTAAGAGAATAGAAATGTGGATCTAGAACAGAAAGTTTAGGAGTGCAAAAGGTGAGGAAAAAATCCAGATTTAAGGTGGTATTTATAGGCAAAAGATTCTGACAGAGGAGCGTGGCCGGTCCCCTTAAATCAAGGCCGGCCCCCTTAAAATTAAGGGGACCGCCCCTTATAATTAAGGGGGCCGCCCAGCTGAAACGGCCAGAATCCTTGTCTTTTAGTGGGGAAAGTTTATTTGGTGAAAAACTAACTGATTTTGGTTAAAAATTTGAATTCATATATTTAGTATGAATAAAACATTTTTCTTAATTACCAAAAGTGTTTTTCAAAAATATATAATATGTTTATATAATTAAATAAACTTTGTGTTAGTTAATTAAATACCCCTTTGATCATAAATTGCACTAAACACTTTGTTTATTCATACCTTAAGTGATTTGGATGTAAAGAGAATGTTAATCACTAAATACATGTTTATGTCACAAGTTTTAGTTCTATAAGTTTATATTTTGTGATAATCAAAACATAGAGATATTGATAATATGTTAATAATGTTTTTAGGCATTATTTATGTCAACAATAAACTTTGGTCCTTGTGTTATTGTTAATTGGCAGGTTTGGTCCTTGGAAGAAAGTTGGAAAGATTACATGTTCAGTCCCTCCAAAATTCAGAAACTACAAAATTGGTCCTTGGGCTTTATTAAACTACAAACAAACGGAACCTTTATATTAAAACCAAAACCAAACCAAGCCTGATCCAAACACAAACACCCCAGCCCAAACCCTTACCCTGGCCCAATACACAACCGGCCCACAACCCTTTTATAATAAAAACAGGGTTTGACCCCGTTGACCTCCCCAAACCATCACCACTGTTCACCTCCCTCTCCACAACCTGCAAACCAGAAACCAGGGTGGTTTTCCTACCATCTCACCACCTTTACACCTGTTACTTACTCCCCTTTCACATCCCTTCCACCTCACAACTAGCCCACAAACACAATAAATGCTTCTCCACCATCATACACTCCACGTCCACCTCACAAAACTCTATTGTATTAAGCTTTTAAGACATTTATAAATTGTTATTAGTGTTAAATAAATCCTTTGCAAACCTTTGATTCCAGTTTATCAAGTTCAAATTTTAATTTATGCTTATTTGTACTTTAAAATCTCATATTCACTATAATGTTATTAATAATTGTTGTTAGGGACCCATAAGCTCATAATATAGCTTCTGTAAGCTAATAGAACTATTAAAACCAGTGTTACATATAAAACTAAAAAATTCAAGAAAATCAAGAAAAATAGGTCAATAATTCAAAAATCAGTAAAGATGAATGAAGAAAGCTGGAGCAGGGTTTATATTGGATTGCCCTTGGGTTAATAGCTTATTTGGAAGGTGATAGGTGTATTCATTGGCCTTGGTTTTCATTTGTAAGCTTGGAAGCAAGTTGTAAGTTCATTTCTTGATTTTTGGTAATTTACTGTAGAAGTGCTTATACACTGTTCTTTCAGTCCCTTTGTGCTTATTTGATATCACTTAGTTGTCATCTAGCTTAAAATAAGTATCTTGTTAATTGATATTAATAGTTGCTTAGTATTTCCATTTTCAGTCAAATTTAGTATATTTTTGATGTCTGAGTTGTTGTTGTTATTAGTGATACAATTGAGCTTAAATAGATTTACCTAATCATAATATAGGATTCTGTGTCAGTTTTGTGGCTTAAATCACTTTAAGTCTTTGAAAATCTTCAAATCAGTCAACAAAAGGCGTGTTTGGTTAAACTGCATTGAAGGATTCAGAGCTTGTTTGGTTTTTTGATTGTTGTTGAAACAGGTTACCTTAGGTCTAAATAGGATAAATAAACCATAAAACTTAGGTCTTATTAGTTTAAAAGTCAAGTTTAGCTTTAATCTTCATTAAGTAGTTAACTGTTAAGTTTTCAAGTCTCATTTTCATCACAGTAGTGCATTAATAGGTAATCTAGCTTAATTTAGCTTAGTCATAACATATTACACCATAATTAGTCAGTGGGATTAATTTAAAGTTCATAAAAGTCAACTTGTCAAGTTTTCATAAAAAGTCAAATTGTGCACACCTCAGATTTTGCAAAACTTGCAAGATTTTTGTAGAATTTTGTGTTGAGAGTTAAGACCTGAAACTTTCACATGTTACAACCCTCCAGCTAAACTTTGAGATCCAACCTTCATTGTATTTTTGTGATTTTTCTTGTGCAAGCCACACAGGCTCAAACACACTTGCAACGGAAGAAGCTCCCCTGCTACACAGACCACCACCACCACACCCACCACTTTAGTGGCTGATTCTGAGAAGCTCAGTGGGTCCCACAAGCCCCAAGTTGGTTCTTTCAACCCCCTCCAACCCACCTTTAAGTTTTGAGCTTGGTTTTGAGCTAAAGCTCACTGGGTCCCACCTGAAACCATCCCACAACCTTGTCCCATTTTCTGTCTCAGTCACCCAATAAGCAGTTGCTTATTGTGGCTTATTAGCTTATTCTGTGAGCTTATCTTATCAAATCTAGCTTAAACAAGTCCAACTAACTTAGGTAAACCAGAATCCACCCTTGTGGACCCCACATAAGCTCATTTGAGCTTATTTCTTAGTTTGGTCAAACTTGGTTAACTGTCAAAGCTAATAAGCACTCACAGTGCTTATTTTTGATTTCCAAGTTAGTTTTTTTTACAAAAGTTTCATATTTTTAGTATTTTAATACCTCTGTAAAAGAAAAATTAGAAAAAGCCAACTTTAAGGAAAGTGATAGCTTCTATTTAGGCCATTTGGCTTATTTTCAGCTTATTTCAAAAGCTTTTCTCATTTTTATAATTTACATAACTTCTAGTAGTTATAAAATAATTTTAGAAAAAGTTTTAGATTTTTCACTGTTCATTTGCTATTTTTCATAATTTAAATTAGTTTTTAATAATTAATAAATAGTTAATAATTAATAATAATTAGATAAAAAGTCTTAAAAATATATTTTCTGTTTCAAAATTAGTTTTATATTATTTTAGATTTTTCGAAGTTTAAATTTCATTTTTTAAGTAATTTTCATAATTTCTTGTATTTTAGTGTATTATTAAATAATTAAATAATAGTAATTAATTAATAATAAATACATAAATAGTGTGAAAAATATAATTCTAGTTTTAAAATAAGTTTTATAATATTTTAGTCTTTTATAAATTTTAATTTTATTTTTCTAGACTTATTTTACATTTTCTTACTTATTAGTGAATTATTAAATAATTAAAAATAGGTGTTAAATAATAATAATTAATTAAATAGTTATAAAAATAATTTTAAATTTCTAATAATTTTCTTATACTTTTAGGAATCCAAAAATATAATTTTCACATTTGTGGGAATTATATTTGACAGAATTCACGTTTAGTTTTGTACGTTTACGTTTATTTAAATTTAAACGTACATTTTATATCTTTTTACATTTTTAGGTTTTATTAACTTTTAAATAAATTAGTAATTATAAAATAAATATTTTAAGTTTATTTAATTTGCATTTAAGCTCCTAAGGCATGCAAACTCCTACTATAGTTAAAATCGTTTTTGTTTACATTTAAAATATTAAACGTACGCGTTTTCCAGTTCCTTTTCATTTGTACTTATCTGATTTCACGTATTAGTTGATATAGCTTATCAAAGCTATTCTAACTTATATTTCAGTAGTACAATCACTTGAACCCTTTTCCTGTTCAATTCACCTGATTTCAAAGTCATTTTATTTCAGATTTCACGCCTCGTTGGGATCTAACGACCCAGGGAAACACTACACTCCACGGAGTATTGGTTTAGACTGTTTGACTTATTGACCATTACTTGGTTGATATTTTCTGACTGTTTACCACCAATCAAAATTTGGCTCCGCTGCCGGGGAGGTGTGCTGCGTATTACGACTTTTGAAGCATCTGTGAGTTTGAATTATTCACTCATTGTTATATATCATCTTTGTCCATATTTCTATATTATCTTATAAAAACAAAAACCCAAAAAGACTTTTCTTTTCTATTTTTAAATCCCCGTCACTCTAAGTATTCTTAGAGTCTTCTCTAGTGCATGCGCACTCGTTCTTCTAGGTCAACAAGCCCTTTCCGTGAGCTTGTCAGAATTCCTCGAAGACGCCATCGACGTTCTGCCCCAACAGCCGTATCTGAGATACGTGCTGTTACCCCAAACAAAGTTATCATGGCGGAAGACCGTCCGATGAATGAGCTTCTCCAAGCACCCATTGAGGGTTACGGAGACGCTATTGTTGTCCCAGCCATTGTGGCAGAATACTTTGAGCTCATAACCGGGTTACTAAATCTAGTAACCTCAAGCCAATTTTATGGTTTTTAGAGGGATGATCCTCATGCTCATATTCGATGGTTTAACAATATTACATCTGCCATCAAATACAAGAACGTCCCTTCCGAAGCAGTCAAACTTCTTCTATTCCCATTTTCTCTTGAGGGGGCAGCCTGGATTTCGCTGGAAAAACAACCTCCTCGTTCAATAACATCATGGGAGGATTTAGTTACCAAATTTGTAAACGAATTTTTTCCCCCGTCCAGAACGACAAGTCTTAAAAATGAAATCATCAAATTTACTCAAAGGTTTGATGAATCGTTTGGTGACGCTTGGGATCGTTTCAAAGAATTGCTTCGTCGATGTCCTCATCATGGTTTCACTGAATTAATGCAAATTGACACTTTCTATAATGGTGTGAGTCAATCTGACCAAGATTCTCTCAATGCCTCCGCGGGAGGTAATTGTTTGAGCAAAACCACTAAAGAAGTTTTAGAAATCATTGAAAATAAGTCCAAGGTCCGCACTACACGCACAAAGCCATATAACTCCCAAGTGAGTGCTGGTCCTTCTACTTCATCTCCCGTGAGTACTTCTAGCACCGATGCTAAGATAGACAAACTCACGGACGCTATTCAAGCTTTGGTTCTCTCAAACCAAAAGAAAGTCACTTTCACACAAAACCCTTCACATGCTGAAGTAAAAAAGGTGGAAGTTTGTGTCACTTGTGGTGGCCCACATGCATACTACAACTGTACTGACACCGATGGTAGTCCTTTTGAAGCCAATGCCTTAGCCGGTACTACAAATCAGGGAGGTAATCAATACCGTCCTCAAATGGAACCAAGTTATCGTGCTAACACACATATGGGACCACCCGGTTTCAACCAAAATTTGCAAAATCGAAACCAGAACCAACCTCGAATGAACCAAGGTTATCAAAACCAAGGGAATTTCAATCCTGGACAGAATGAAGGTTTCCACAACCAAGGAAACTTTAACAGAAACAATTTCAACCCGGGAAATCATTTTCAGGGAAATGGTAATCCAAATCAAGGAAATTTTCAACCACAAGAAGGTTATAATCAAAATAACCGAGTCCAAAATTTCCCTAACCAAACACAAGCTATTCTTCCAGCTCCACAACCATCATCTGATGAGTTGTTGAAGCAGTTCATGAAAACTCAAGAAGAGACAAACAGGTTGTTGGTCAGCCAGATTTCTGAAATCAAGAAATCTTTAAATGAACAACCCTCGGGCTCTGGAAAACTTCCGAGCAACACGATCGCAAACCCAAGGGGCGATGCAAAGGCGATCACAACCAGGAGCGGAGTTTCATATGATGGACCCACTGTTCCCACTACCACTTCTTCTCCTTCTCCCAAGGTAGTAGAAAATAAAACCGAGGTAAATAAGGATGAAGTACTTCCTACTCATAATGGGGGTACCCAAGACGTCCCACCTCATGTTGTCCCGAAACCCAAACCAAAACCTAGAGTTGTTTTTGAACCAAATGATATCCCAGTTGAAACACCTAAGTCTAAACCTTCTACCTCCTCTATTCCTTACCCCTCACGCTTGAGTGAGCAAAAGCTCCACGAAAAAGCTAGTCACCAGAAGGATAAATTCTTTCAAATCTTCCAAGATTTGCATTTTGACATTAGCTTCGCGGATGCTATTATTCTGATGCCCAAATTTTCATCAACAATCAAACACTTGTTAAGCAACAAGGAGAAACTGTTTGAAATGGCAAAGACTCCCTTAAATGAGAACTGCTCAGCAGTTCTTTTAAAGAAGCTTCCCGAGAAGCTTGGAGATCCTGGAAAATTTCTAATACCTTGTGTATTTCCAGGAATGGTTGATTGCTATGCTTTGGCTGATCTTGGTGCAAGCATCAACCTAATGCCTTATTCAGTTTGGAAGAAACTTTCTCTTCCAGATCTTACTCCTACCTGCATGACTCTAAAGCTTGCAGATCGATCGATATCTCGTCCTCTTGGCATTGCCGAGGACGTGTTTATGAAAGTAGGAAAGTTCCATCTCCCCGCTGACTTTGTGGTTGTTGATTTCGATGTTGATCAAAGGGTCCCTCTCATTGTTGGGAGGGGATTCCTTAGAACGGGTCGTGCTCTTATTGATGTATTTGAGCAAGAAATCACCTTGCGTGTGGGTAATGAAGCCACTACCTTTAACCTCGATCAAACCTCGAGGTACTCCTCAAATTATGATTCTGAAGCAGTTAATCAAATAGATATCATAGACATTGCTTCAGATGAGTACTCTCAAGAATTTCATGGTTATTCTCATAATTCTGTGAGTGGGGATTCCACTCCAACATCTGAACCTATCATTTCCGACTCTACCCCTTCTCTTACTCCGTTTGAGGGAAGTGATTTCCTTTTGGAAGAGGTCGAGGCCTTTCTCAAAAGTGATTCAGTTCCATCGGGAATTGATAACACTAGGATTGATCTGGAGGGAGATATTCTTCTCCTTGAGAAATTGCTAAATCAAGACAATTCTCCTCCACTCCTTCCCGTACAACTTCATAATGAGGAAATTAAATCGGTTGATAAAAACGATGAATTTCCTGAGGTCGAACTCAAGGACTTACCTCCTCATCTTAAATACGCATTTTTGGAGGGTGATGATAAATTACCCGTCATTATTGCTAAAGGTTTAAGTGATGAGGAAGAGGTTGCTCTCATAAAGGTCTTGAAGTCACACAAGCAAGCAATTACTTGGAAGCTCTCCGATATTAAGGGTATTAACCCAGATTTTTGTACACACAAAATCTTAATGGAGGATGACTTCAAGCACGCAGTGCAACATCAAAGACGGGTGAATCCAAAAATCCATGATGTCATTAAATAAGAGGTTCTCAAACTTCTTGATGCAGGATTGATTTACCCCATCTCTGACAGTCCATGGGTTAGTCCCATCCATTGCGTCCCAAAAAAGGGTGGCATTACGGTTGTCACTAATGAGGAAAATGAGTTGATTCCAACTCGGCTGGTTACCGGGTGGCGTGTTTGCATTGAATATCATAAGTTAAATGACGCCACCCGCAAAGACCACTTTCCGCTGCCCTTTATGGATCAGATGCTTGAGAGATTAGCAGGGAACGAGTACTATTGTTTCCTTGATGGTTTCTCAGGATACTTTCAAATCCCCATTGATCCATCGGATTAAGAAAAGACTACCTTTACATGCCCTTATGGAACCTTTGCTTATAAACATATGCCTTTTGGCTTATGTAATGCTCCAGGTACGTTCCAGAGGTGCATGATGGCCATATTTACCGACATGATCGGTAAAACCATGGAGGTCTTTATGGATGACTTCTCGGTCATTGGGGATTCATTCCAAACATATCTCACCAATTTAGAAAAAATGTTGAAAAGGTGTGAAGACACCAATCTATGTCTAAATTGGGAAAAGAGTCATTTTATGGTCAAAGAGGGCATTGTCCTCGGCCATAAGATTTCCAAGAATGGGATTGAGGTTGACAGAGCTAAGGTTGATGTCATTGCTAAATTGCCTCACCCTACTACCGTCAAAGGTATTAGGAGTTTCTTGGGTCATGTCGGTTTCTATCGTAGATTCATACAAGATTTTTCTAAAATCTCCCGGCCTATGACTCATCTCCTCGAAAAGGATGCTCCTTTTATCTTCTCCCCCGAGTGCATCGAAGCTTCTGAAACATTGAAGAAAAAGCTTACTGAAGCACCCATTCTTGTTGCCCCCGACTGGGATTTACCCTTTGAGCTTATGTGCGATGCAAGTGATTTTGCTATCGGTGCAGTCTTGGGGCAACGCAAAATGAAACACTTTCAGCCTATCCACTACTCAAGCAAAACTATGAACGAAGCTCAAACTCATTACACCACTACGGAAAAAGAATTATTAGCCATAGTGTATGCTTTTGAAAAGTTTCGGACATACCTAATCTTGACCAAATGCGTAGTGTATACGGATCACTCGGCTCTAAAATATCTCTTTGCAAAACAAGATGCAAAGCCGAGATTGCTCCGTTGGGTTCTCCTCCTTCAGGAATTTGATATCATTATTCGTGATAAAAAAAGGAGCTGAGAACCTAGCTGCTGATCACATGTCCCGATTAGAGAACCCTCATCAAATGTGTATGAGAAAAAGGAAATAAATGAAACATTTCCTCTCGAAACACTCAATGCGGCTGCTTTTCATGGAGATTCTACTACCCCATGGTTTTCCGACTTCGCAAACTACCATGCGGGTAACTTTGTTGTGAAAGGGATGTCAACCCAACAGAAGAATAAATTCTTTAAGGATATCAAACATTACTTCTGGGATGACCCCTACTTATTCAAAATCTGTGCGGATCAAGTCATCCGACGGTGTTTATATGGACAGGAAGCCACTGAAATTCTCAAGGCTTGCCATGCTGGACCCACTGGGGGACATCATAGTCCCAATTACACCACCAAAACGGTGTTTGATTCCGGATTCTTCTGGCCCACAATTTATAAAGATGCCCAGGATCTCATTAAAACCTGTGACGCTTGTCGACGTCACGGGAACATTTCACAAAGAAATGAGATACCACAAAATGCTATTCAAGTCTGTGAGATCTTTGATATCTGGGGCATTGACTTTATGGGGCCATTTCCATCATCTAGAGGAAAAAAATACATATTTGTGGCTGTTGATTACTTATCAAAGTGGGTGGAAGCGAAAGCTTTACCCACAAATGATGCCCGAGTTGTAGTGAAATTCCTGAAATCTCTTTTTGCCCGTTTTGGAACCCCACGTGCTATCATAAGTGATCGTGGTACGCATTTCTGTAATGACAAATTTGACAAAGTCATGCAAAAGTATGGTGTAACCCATCGTCTTTCTACCGCGTATCACCCACAAACAAGTAGGCAAGTGGAGGTTTCAAACCGTGGTATCAAAAGGATACTTGAGAGGACTGTAGGTGAAAACCGTGCTGCCTGGTCGGATAAATTGGATGACGCATTATGGGCCTTTCGTACAACTTATAAAACACCCATTGGGTGTACACCTTACAAGCTTGTGTACAGAAAGACATGTCATCTACCGATGGAACTTGAGCACAAAGCCTACTGGGCATTGAAACATGCCAACTTTGACCTCAAAACTGCGGGTGATCACTGAAATGTTCAAATGAATGAATTAAATAAACTACGTGATCAGGCTTACGAAAACTCTTTAATCTATAAAGAAAAAACAAAGAAGATTCATGACTCAAAAATAAAGAACCGCGTTTTTAACGTTGGTGATCGAGTCCTTCTCTTTAATTCTAGATTAAAGATCTTCTCGGGTAAACTCAAAACCCGTTGGACTGGCCCATTCACTATCACTAAGGTTTATCCATATGGTACCGTTGAGTTATCTCAAAATGACGGTCCATGTTTTAAAGTGAATGGGCATCGTGTGAAACACTACTTTGGAGAGGACATATCATCCATGGTTGTCCCGGATCTCCAAATTTTTCCCAAGGACAATTAAATTCGGGGTCGAGTCAAGCTAGTGACTCGGTAATCAAAAACAGTAGCAATATGGGTTTTCACCCATATTTCTGTCTTCTTTCTCTTTTCTACCACCCTAGTGTGGGGGAGATGCCCCACATGTTGTTTATATGTATATATCTTCAAAAAAAATGAAAAAAACAAAAAAAAAAAAAAAAAAAAAAAAAAAAAAAAAAAAAAAACATGTAAATAGCCTAAAATAAAGGTTATTAATATTTCCTACTTACGTTCTAAGTGTCAGTTTAACACCCGGTGCTTTGAATATTTAGGGCAATATTCATTTCTAAGTGTGGGGGGGGGGGGGGGGGGGGGGATTCTAACAAATTCAAACACATGTTCCATCAAGCACCCTCATTTGATCAAAATTTAAAGTTTTTTCACACTTAGAAATGCAATAAATGGTTATCAGTCCACCATGTCTAACCCACAAAAGGATTGGCTAATCCAGGAGCAAACGGCTCTTGGTAAAGATATCTCAAATACTTTGATGGCTTGCAATGTGCCCAAAATTGTATGGTAAATCAACTCGCCATATCCTAAAAAGTGAATGAGTTGGCTAGCCCGCAAGATTATGGCTTGTGGTAAAGGCAGTGGAAAAACCATAATTGGTAATCAGCTCACCAAGATGTTGACTTTGTCCATCAAGAGTTAGCTAGTCCAGAAGCAAACGGCTTTTGGTAAAGACAAAACATATCCGTAGACAGCTGGTGGTTTGCTCAAAATCACATGGTTATCAAGTGGACTATAGTTCTTACTTGAACTGATACATTTGGCTACTCCAGAAGTGATGGCTTTTGGTAAAGAGACAAAAATCCATTAAAATTTTCTCAAAAGATTGCTAGGGACTAGCAATAGTTTAGTGTGGGGGATTGATGAGTGTGTAAATACTCATCATTTCTGCCTCATTTAGACTGCAAAACATCTGAAAACACACAGGAATGCCTTAAAATACATAAAATATCCCTGGATTGTGTTTTTATGCAAAAGGATTGAAAACTGATGAAAAACAACATATTTCACATAATTTACAGTTTCAGTCCTTGAACTTTGACAAATTGGCAAAAATAGTCCCTAGTAATCCAAAACATGTAAAATATCATCAAAGGTCCTTAGGGATTCATAAGTTGTCAAGTTTAATCCTTTAAAGTTAAAAATTGCAAAATGACAACTTTAGTCCCTCAAGTTTCAAAATTGGCAAAATTAGTCCCTGGGTATATTAAAATGGAAATTTATCAAAATATACCCTTGTACTATTCATAACTTACAATTTAGAACCTTTTGATAAACTTTTGGGAAATTACACTTTTACCCCCTCAAAATCCAAAAATGACATAAAAGGTCCTTTAAGTTTTAAAAATGTAAAAATTATAAACTTTGGTCCTTGTGTTATTGTTAATTGGCAGGTTTGGTCCTTGGAAGAAAGTTGGAAAGATTACATGTTCAGTCTCTCCAAAATTCAGAAACTACAAAATTGGTCCTTGGGCTTTATTAAACTACAAACAAACGGACCCTTTATATTAAAACCAAAACTAAACCAAGCCTGATCCAAACACAAACACCCCAGCCCAAATCCTTACCCTGGCCCAATACACAACCGGCCCACAACCCTTTTCTAATAAAAACGGGGTTTGACCCCGTTGACCTCCCCAAACCATCACCACTATTCACCTCCCTCTCCACAACCTTCAAACCAGAAACCAGGGTGGTTTTCCTACCACCTCACCACCTTTACACCTGTTACCTACTCCCCCTTAACATCCCTTCCACCTCACAACTAGCCCACAACCACAATAAATGCTTCTCCACCATCATATACTCCACCTCCACCTCACAAACCTCTGTTTTCAACCTAAACCCCGAACTTGCTTCAAATAATATCAAAAATGTCCCTGCCACCTCCACAAGACTCCACAAATCTTTAATTAGCTTAAAATTGTCCCTAGCCACCTGTTCCAGAATTGGCGCCAAAAAGTAGTTTAAATGGCTAGGATGATTCTGACTGAATCAATGGCTCAGAAGTGGTAGGATTTGCTGATTGGACATCTGGAAAGCAGAAAATATCTATATAATTGAAGAGGGAAGCAATGTGAAGACTTATCTAGTGTAATTGTTATTTCATAGTGTCGATTTTATTAGTTTTTAATTTCCAGTGTTGTATTAAGCTTTCAAGACTTTTATAAATTCTTATCAGTGTTAAATAAATCCTTCACTATAATGTTATTAAAAATTGTTGTTAGGGACCCATAAGCTCATATAAGCTCATAATATAGCTTCTGTAAGCTAATAGAACTATTAAAACCAGTGTTACTTATAAAACTCAAAAATTCAAGAAAAATAGGTCAATAATTCAAAAATTAGTAAAGATGAATGAAGAAAGCTGGAGCAGGGTTTATATTGGATTGCCCTTGGGTTAATAGCTTATTTGGAAGCTGATAGGTGTGTTCTTTGGCCTTGGTTTTCATTTGTAAGCTTGGAAGCAAGTTGTAAGTTCATTTCTTGATTTTTGGTAATTTACTGTAGAAGTGCTTATACACTGTTCTTTCAGTCCCTTTGTGCTTATTTGATATCACTTAGTTGTAATCTAGCTTAAAATAAGTATCTTGTTAATTGATATTAATAGTTGCTTAGTATTTCCATTTTCAGTCAAATTTAGTATATTGTTGATTTCTGAGTTGTTGTTGTTATTAGTGATATAATTGAGCTTAAATAGATTTACCTAATCATAATATAGGATTCTATGTCAGCTTTGTGGCTTAAATCACTTTGAGGCTTTGAAAATCTTCAAATCAGTCAACAAAAGGCGTGTTTGGTTAAACTACTTTGAAGGATTCAGAGCTTGTTTGGTTTGTTGATTGTTGTTGAAACAGGTTACTTTAGGTCTAAATAGGATAAATAAACCATAAAACTTAGGTCTTATTAGTTAAAAAGTCAAGTTTAGCTTTAATCTTCATTAAGTAGTTAACTGTTAAGTTTTCAAGTCTCATTTTCATCACAGTAGTGCGTTAATAGGTAATCTAGCTTAATTTAGCTTAATCATAACATATTACACCATAATTAGTCAGTGGGATTAATTTAAAGTTCATAAAAGTCAACTTGTCAAGTTTTCATAAAAAGTCAAATTGTGCACACCTCAGATTTTGCAAAACTTGCAAGATTTTTGTAGAATTTTGTGTTGAGAGTTAAGACCTGAAACTTTCACATGTTACAACCCCCCAGCTAAACTTTGAGATCCAACCTTCATTGTATTTTTGTGATTTTTCTTGTGCAAGCCACACAGGCTCCAACACACTTGCAGGGGAAGAAGCTCCCCTGCTACACAGACCACCACCACCACACCCACCACTTTGGTGGCTGATTCTGAGAAGCTCAGTGGGTCCCACAGGCCCTAGGTTGGTTCTTTCAACCCCTCTCCTACCCACCTTTAAGTTTTGAGCTTGCTTTTAAGCTCAAGCTCACTGGGTCCCACCTGAAACCATCCCACAACCTTGTCCCATTTTCTGTCTCAATCACCCAATGTTAGGAATACGATTATTCATATGAAGACTCGGTCACCCCTAGTATGGTTTAGCATATCGTAGCTCGTAGTAATTATCATATTAGTTAGTAAGTAGTTTAGTATTAGTTAGTATTTGTGGAGTCGGGTCGGGTCTCTTACCCACTATCGGCCCGCTTTACAGCCCGTTTCAAGGGGCATTTCCATTGTAACTATATATACCCTTTCCCACCCATGGGAAAGGGATGGAGCTTTTCATTCTCAATTAACATTCTACATTTTCTTTCATCTCTTTCTCTCTCTAGAAAACTCCCAACTCTTCTCTTCCTCTCTCTACTTTTCTTTTATTATTTGAACCATAATCACAAGAATCATACAAGCTACTATTATGAATATCCTACAATTGGTATCAAGAGCCACGGTTAGATCTTAGGGATAGTTTGCTCTCGAATTTTCCGCTTGGTTCTTGTGTTTTTGTTTGGTTCGAATTCCTTTTTTCATGCTTTATTTGTCTCGTTAATTTTGTTTAAACTGAGTCGAAGATACCTTCTATTATAACAAAGCATTCTATTGGCTATTTTCTCTTCTTCACGTGGGTGTCCATTTATTTGAAATTGTTGTTACGTTCATAGTAGCAAGTTGATTTTCTGTTTTTTCTTACTAGCGACTTGGCTGTTTACCACATAAGGATAAAAAGACAGAAAACGTCAAAGTGACTGATGTGTCCTTTTCTTGGCAGCGAGTTGCTTGGTATTCATAGTAGCAGGTTGACAAAGATTCAAAGTAGCGAGTTGGTGGTTTGTTTAAATAGCGAGTTGATGATCTGTTCTTGACAGCGAGTTGAGTTGTTTTTGGAATGCAATTTGGTTACTTAGCCAAAAAGGGATATTAAGACAAATACCAAGAAAGTGAATGTAGCGAATTGCCAGTTTCTTTTCTATAGCGAGTTGGTCTCACTTGTTTGCCGATAGCGACTTATCTAACTCTTGTCCAGCAATTTGTCTTTTTACCATTAAGGGAAAAAGAAGACAAACTGGAATGAAAGCTACATATGTACTAGTTTGACAGTGTCCAGCGGTTTGTCCAAACCAGGGATTTATTTTAATAGTGGTTTGTCTCTGTAGCGAGTTGGTTCGAAGATATGTTAAATCCACAACTGTCAAACTATTTCATCACAGCGAGTTGGTTCATTTAATTGGTGGCGAGTTGATACTAGTTCTGCCCGGCGCTTTGATCCTAAGTCCCTTAACACTTATGATATTATAAAACATAATCTGTTAATCATCTTTTTTTATTGTTCCAAGATAAAGATAAACGATCAACTCGACAAAACAACAAAAACAAAAACTTCTACTAACTTAACCCATTCCAAACTCAGGTCTCAATCATAACAATTATCATACAACCCACTTCAATACCATATTCAATACATAAAAAGAAAGGGACGAGAATCTAACTTCCATCACAATACCTTGTCTCCACTGCTACAACTCAGACTCGATCCAAAAATTATTATTATTATCAAAGTATAAGAAAGGATCTCAATCTCTTGAACCTTAAACGATTCGAGTGTAACACAAAACCTCAAGAGAGTTACATCATAGATCTTTGTGAGAAGCTTTGCTTCAGTTTCTCTATTCGAAGCTTAAGTAATAGAACAAAACAAAAACAATTGCATCCTTTCTCTCAGTTCGAAGTCAAGAAAATACAAGATAAACATAATCAAAGGATCTCAGTTTCATTCACCTAGGGCACCAATCTTTATAGATATTTTGTAGGTGAACTTCTGAACATCATCGATCTATCTTTTGAAGACAAAGCTTCATTATATATCCGAACAATTAAAGATATACCTATAACAATCGTTTTATAGTCATCTCCTTGGTTCGTTCAAAGTGACAAGATAAGAAAAACATGATTAAAGCAAGTTGTAAACCTACCTGTGACCTTAATTGCTCGTGACCTTAACTGCTCGTGACTTTGTGGTCTTAGTATGGTTCAATCAAAACCAAATTAAGGGTAACATATTTGTGTTCAGTTTTGACAATGAACAAGGGATGAATCTGAGTTGTATAAGGACGATTTTTTTTGTGACTGCGGTGTGAAAAAGAAAGTGTGACTGCGTTCTTATTGCTGTTTTGTTTTATTAGGGTTTGGACTGAGGAGTAATCTTATACGTATAATCCAGGATTAGCTTAATTGACATGGGCTTGTAAGTGGGTGGACTAATTTGGGCTGCGTCATATTGGACACGTGTTGGGCTGTTTGGATCCATTGATTTAGTGTGTTTCGACTGTTGTTTTGTTATCAAAAGGAACGTATTTTCATTTGGTTGGTGTTTATAATTATAAGGGTGAATTCTTGGTTGAATAATTTTGTGGATATAATTTTTTTTATACGGTTTTGAGTAAGCTTCGCGAAATCCGAGTTTGAGAATTATTTTGGGTTGTGATATTTTCGGGTTGATTGGATATATCTACGGAATATTCTTCAGACTTCGACACACGAATGTGGTCTGATATTCACTGTGACTTGTCTACTTCACCACTCAAACTCACTTCAACCAAATCAGATCAATTCTTCGGTGTCTCACAGTTTATTCTTGATTTTGTAAAATCCCGCGAAAGAATTTATTTCTCGGTTTAAATCATAGAATTGTAAAATCCCGTGCACGGTTACATCATGTCTACTACTTCAGACTCTGTCAGATCTGAGAATGTACTTCATCAGCCACTTAAATTGCTCGATAATGCAAAGGATTGTTGCATTGAATGCTTTCAACAACTACATTCACACCTCTCGTTACTTTTAGAGGGAAATGGATTCAAAATGGGATTCGAACGTGCATTTACAACTCTCTTCGGTCAAGATGTTCAGACTTTCACAGACACAATGATTCTTAATTTAGATCAATTACGACAACAACTTGACCAAGCAAAACCTTCCAAAATGGGATCCATGGCTGCCCTTTGTGTGATCAACAAACAACTCCAAGTGTTCTTTGATTCGAAATTCACTCTGGAGTATGACCATTATAGTGAGATGATGAAAAAGTGCTTTGCTGATCACACGGGAATTGAGGTTGACACGTTCAGAGACACACTTGTCCAGCTTATGGATAAAGTGAAAAGATTCATTAACGAAAAGGCACAGCATATACCTGCATATGATGACAAGGTGAAGGCATGTAGGGTACAATCATGTGATGGTAGTGGAGATTTGGGTAAAGCATCGGATGTTGGGTCAGTTTTCATGATATGCAAAGGGTCAGAGACTGATAATCCTGACACTACCAGCAGTTCAGTGAGTCTTACTACACATGACATGGATGCAGATTTCAGACCAATAAAAGAACAAGTGTCATGTACTGAGGTACCCCTAACTGATCATCATAATGTGCTTTCTGATGAACGACTACATACTGATCAAGTTATGCCCAGTTATGACACATATTTGTTGAAAAAGACTGATAGCAATACCATTTCTGATTTAACAAATATGAATCATAAAGGGGGAGAAAGTGATCAGGATGCTGAACGTGATGATGAGTCAAGTTCTTTGTCTATAGCTGAGTCTTTTAAATCAAATGATATGGTTGATAAAGAAACTTTTAATGAACTTTCAAAGAGATTCTTACAACTTGAAAAACATTGTATTTCACTTGAAATCGCAATGCAACAAAAAGAAGAAAGTTTTCATACTAACCAACCATGTAAAAATCCGAAACTTCCTGATTTCCGCGAATTCTTTTTGATTAATATTTTGAAAGCTCAGCTAGAAACCAAGGACTTGACAATCAACAACCTGAAAAAACGTATTACTGAGTTACGTGATATGTGTAATGAAGTTAAAGTTAAACATGACTGCAATGTTATTGAATTGGAACATAATGTGGCTAAATTACGTGATGAAAATGAGTCTTTGAAAATTCATTGCAAAGAACTGTGTGATTCTATCAAAGAAACAAAAACTAAAACTGTTGAGCAAACAACGTCTTTGATTGCAAAAAATGATGAACTCAAAGCTCATGTTCTGGAAAAGGGTTTCACAATTACAGCATTAAAGAACGAGCTAAGAAAAGCAACAGGGAATAGTGTGAACACTAAGTTTGCAAAACCATCAATCTTGGGGAAACCAGTTTTTCAATCGAATAGAAACCAATCAGTTGTTAGACAATTGACTGCGTTCAGATCTGAACGACCAAAATTTTCAAAAACAAGGTTTGCCTCCCAAGTTGATGCGGAACAAGTTTTGACAAAACCAGTCACTCCACATTATTTGCCCAAAGTAACTGCTTCTAGTTTTGTTCAACCTCAACAAGTAGCTACTCCCACTTCTAGTGTCTCTAGGATTAGTTTAAGAACATAGTTGAAACCAAGCATTAAGATTAAAAAATCTTATGATATCAAGGACTTGTACAAGAACTATGATCTAGAAAAGGCTAGGAAAAGGGCGTTACTTCAAAAGGATAGAATCTTAGGCTCACAACCTTGTATGATGCCTCCTAGGTTATTGAGGAACACTGCTAAGGTTAAACCTGTTAAGTCTAGGATTTACAGTAAGTAATCCACAATAAATAAGAAGCAAAACAAATCTAATATTTCTCCTAGGTGGATACAGACTACTAAATCTTTGGAGACTAGGTATATTGATAAGCCTTCTACTATGCATAAGAAGATTAGCAATCCTAGACCTCGCCATAAGTGGACTCCAACTGGTAGAATTTTTAAGTATGTTGGACTTAAGTGGATACCTACCGGAAAGGTGCTTACTGATTGCAATGCCATGGTTGACCATGAAACCCCTAAGGGTTTGGATATTGTTGTCACTAACCCATATATATGCAATCAAGTTTGTAATGTTAGTGCAGGTAGTCCTTACTCAGTTGCAGGTACATCAATCACTCACAATATGAGAAGACTCAAAGTCTGGAGGCCTAAAGCAAGCATATCTCCTACGTCAGGAGGTCTGGCAAGTCAATGTTGATGTATGTGTGCATTATGACGTCTGATCACATCAGTTCAGGCCTTGTTCTTCAACGACTATGACGTTTGATCAAATCAGTTCAAACCTCGGTCTTCAAAGTCAACATTATGGTGTCTGCTGACAACACTTTAGGCCCCGTTCATCAAAGAAAAGAAAGGTGTACGATTCAGTGCGCCTTATCTTCGGAAGAAGACAAATCTTCTTGTTTTGACCATTCTCAACAACGTGCTTCATGCTTTCTCCATGCTCATTCAGTCATCAAGTGGATCTACTCATCTTGGCTCAAATTTTTATTCACATGCTCATTCAAAAATGGCAAACATCGTATGCAATTTTTGAGGGGGAGAAGAGTTAATAAACTACATGATTGAATGTATTCTTATTCACATGCTCAATCAAAAATGGCAACCTCGTATGCAATTTTTGAGGGAGAGAAGTGTGAATAAAATACATGATTGATTGTATTCTTATTCACTTGCTCAATCAAAAATGGCAAACTTCGCTTGCAACTTTTGAGGGGGAGAAGTGTGAATATACCACATGTTGATTGATGCTTGAAGAATGGTCTTACGACTCTCCTCCAACACCTAATGTTCCGATTACTAAGGATGACTGGGATTTATGGTTGATGAATACTTCCAAGCTTCAACGAATGTTGATCATCTAGTTCCTGAAGCTCTTGCTCCGGTTCCTGCTGACTCAACTGGTTCACCTTCCTCAATCTCCATTGATCAAGATGCACCATTTAGAAGTATTTCTCAGATTACTCTTGTAACCCAATCTCAGTTACTCCTCAAGGTGTTGATGTTGACTATCATGATTGTGAAGTTGCACACATGAATAATGATCCGTCTTCTTTATTCTACTTCTATACGGATTGTTGTTCCTCCAAATTTGCACTTTGTAAATCAACCACAAGAACAACATGTAAAATGTCGATTATAACGTCAAAACGGCTAAGAACTTGGACATTGAATGTCAAGTGATCACGAAGTTTATTTGGTATCCCTTATTTGAGATTGAAGTTGACTTTCACAAAGGCGTGATCTTATTTCATCTTGAAGTCAGGGTTGGTTGGATGAAGATTCTTCGAGATCCTTGCGTGAGCTTTTACCGTTACAATGACGAACACTTGGATATCTAGTTATTTTGGTGATTCTACATTTTATTACCACAAAATAACTATCACTTTAAGGAGTGTCACAACTCACACGAAGTTGTCGGTAGTCAAGAGGTGATGTACGTCTTATACTCGATGGTTGGTTGGTTGAAGAGTATAGAGTACTAAGGGATTCGATGTTGTACGAACTCTCTACACCGCTCTTTGTCACACATTAGTGCAAGCTTAAGTCACAAGAACGAGGAATTCTATTTCAGTTTCAAGTTTGGTATATTGGCTTTACTTAATCAGTGGTCACTTCAAATAGCCTACATAAGGGGTGGTAAAGATAGTCAGAGAGAGTCTTTTTGCAGCAGTTGATTCTCACCAGATCCATTTTTGCAAATTTTTGTTCTTCTCACAAGATTTCAAGAAAGTGTGCCTTTAATGTGTTGCTGATTCTGAGGTATCAAAACCAGCAAGGGGGAAGGAGACATACATCTAAATGCATAATGTGTACATGCGATGAACTTAATACTTCTTCTTTATTGAAGTTATCCCGGGAAGACATATGTCATAACCGCAGAGAATATCAGTGTATTAACTTGTGGCGTTTGGTGTATCATTCCAACTACATGGGGGAAGTGGTCTTCTGATACTTGTGGTATGTATTACTTCAGCCTTCAGTGGGAAGAAATATGAGAAGAACAATTGGATCGGGAGATGATATTGCTTATCGACATCTTCATATGAGTTGATATGATTTATGGCAAAGTGCTTCTGGTTAATGCTTCATGTACACAATGGTATGATGATTCCGATGAGATCGCAACCATCAGGGGAGAGATTTGTGTACATCAAGGACGCGCAAAAGGTTCACGTGATCGGGCCTAATCATTCATAGGATATATGAGTAATTCAAAGGATAAATAGAAAGATTTTATAGGATTCTTTAGTAATGAACAAAACAAATCTGTTACTTTGGTGTCATCGTTCTCTTCTTGTGTTCGATGCATGCGTACAATATGGAGTGAGTTGGTATGTGTAAGATAACTGGAAAGCAATCGGTGAAATGAAGATGTCGATATATTATTCCCCTGAATAGACAACTGCTCCAAGCTAGAAAGTAATGTGTACATTGGGGACGTACAACAGGGTCATGTGATCGGGCTTCATCATACATTCCGGGATTGATAACCGCAGAGATTATCCATGGTTCACCCTGTTACTTCGGTGTTATCGTTCTCTTCGGGTTCTCGAGCTTCATACAATGAGACGTCTTGCATCACTTCCACTACTTGGGGAAGTGGTCTCATGAAGATGATTGTCGGTTTGGGGGGAAGCTACCAAAGCTTCACATTGAGGAGACTAAAACTCAGCAATTTGGTGGTGTCTAGCGATTTACTCAGTTGTGAGATTCTAGTGATTTGTTAACTACTTGTGTTTGGTGAATTGTTGTGACTTAAGTCATTTCGATTAGTCTGATTGAGTTTTGACGTTGTGAGTTAATCTTTACGACTTGACTTATTACGATCGGATCTATTGTAACTTGACTTGTCGCGACTTGACACTTAATGCTAATTGTCACTTATCCAAGATCTCTCTCTAAGTTTAACTCGCATATTACATCTTTCGATTTCTTTTGTTGACTTTAGTAAAATCCTGGGAGAGAATCTATCTCTCGGTTTAAGTCACAAGAGTTGTAAAATCCCGTTTAAGATTATATCATGAAAACTACCGCTTCAGACGATTATTCAGGAGCCTCGAAAGCTTTGGCGGTGAAAGTTTAAAAGATGTTGACTACCGATTTCTACAACGAGCTGAACGATACTATCATTTTGGTACTCAAGTCAACATCTTCTTAAACTGATTAGTATCCTTTGTACATATACTATACTTAATTGTATATAGATATATAAAATCAACAAAAACCCATAAAAAATCAGAAAATTTGAAAATACCAAAAATAGTTTTCTTAAAGGCATGTCTTCTGGCATCGATAACATTTACGGTCCTAGAAATGTCATTCAATAATGACACGGGACTTTAAATGAAGTTCGAGCAGAAGTTCAAAAGGTTTTTCAAAACATGCCTAAATGGCTTGCAGTTATTTCAGACTGCAACCCAGATTTAAAATTTATGGTTTGCTATTACTTCAGATAGCAACCCGGTCTTAGTATTGGGGAAAGTTCGTCGCCAAAAAGACGACTGTTCCTTATAAAGGCATGAATTACTTTATATTCGTGCCTTTCCGATCTGATGTACACTTAAGTGCATCATTTCTGGTAAAAGAAGAGAAGTCTTCTTTGCATCTCAAATACTTTTCCTTCAAAGATTATTCGGGAAAGTATTTGCTCCAAACTTGGTGGTACCATAGTTTTTGAAGATCAAACAAACCTGAAGAGTTGTTTCAAAACTTTCCACTCAATCGATGCTATAAAAAAAATCAACACTTTATGCAAAATGTTTAATTTTAAAATGTGTCATCGATTGAGGGGGAGATTGATTTCAAAACCTATACATCATCAAAACAAATGATCTTTGTGCATTACTTCAAGTGGATTAAGTGCAATTGTTATGTGTTAGTACATGAATTTTTCATGAGTTTCGCGCTAAACTCAAAATCATTTATAAACTCATCATCTCTAACACATAACATACTCCCTCAAGGTTTGAGGGGGAGCTTAAATGTCGTCTCAAAATCAGTCATTCTTAAAAATGTCACATCCCTCTCCAAAACTCTATACTTACTTAAATCACTTGGGATCACAAATCTCAAATTGATTTGAAATTTTTGATCGGGGGAGAAGATGTGATTTAAATATGAAAAACTGATTCAAAAGTGATGTTTTTGAACAAGAAAACAAAAATCTGCTCTTTCCTATGTGCCAAACTCTTTCGTATATCAATGCACATATTGAGAGGGAGCAAAATGATTTGTGTAAAAGATCATTGCATCTCATATGAGTGCATCTTAGTCGTGAATCATGAATTGACGAAACACAAATGTCCTGAATCAAAAGGACTGGTCATGGACGGGTAATAACTTCAAGCTGGTTTAACCAGTGATGTAAGCGTGTCTCGAAGAGGACTAGTTTAAGTAGAATGTACCGTTTCGAGAAACCTTGGGTGAATCTGATCGAGCCGGGTAATAACTTCAAGCTAGTTTATCTAGTGATGTAAGCGTGTCTCGAATGCCCGGTCATGTTCACTCAAGGTAGATCAATTCAAAAGTGCAACCCTTCCCGACATGTGCAAATTTTTAAATCAATACTGATGAGCACATGTTAAGGGGGAGCATTTGAAAATGACAAACTCTCAATGTGTTAACAAAATGTGTTTCTCAATCATAAACACATTGAGAGAGTTTTCAATGACTTGGTAAATGGCAACTTACGACAGTCATGGTGTTATAAGGTGGCTAAGGCTAGGAAAACCGTCCTATGATCCGCCAGAGCTGGAGGGATCTACCCATGGACAATACCAAATAGATAGTATTTAGAAGTCCGTAGGTATGATTATGAAAAAAGGAGAAATGTAAGAATGGAGAAAGAAGGGGTTAAAGAATTAAAAAGAAATGAAATGAGAAAGGGTGAAAAGAAATAGCCCTCCAATTATTCAACCTTAGGGCAGAAACCGGGTTCAATTCATAATCTACTGATTGTTGCTAAGGCGACATCGGTATTGAAGACAAGACGTCATGGACCCAGTGACGCAATGCACTAAACCTTCTAGCCACTCAAGTTCTCTTAAAAGAACTTGTTTCATTCTCACGGGGAACCGGTGTAATCTATCGACATATCTCTTAGAGATAGTGTAACAATTCGCATTTTCAGGTTAACTTTTATTCCCGAAAATTTTACTATTCACTTTTTACTATTCACATCCAATATTTTTATTTCATATTCTCGTAAGTTAAACTATTTTAATGATAATCCGAGAATTTGACACTCGTCGGATCATTTCTGCAAAAATCACAAAGCCGTGTCCGAGATTTACTTTTAGGTTTAAACGTCATTCCAGCATCCCGATATGTCCATAAAACATTATAAACAATAGAAATATGATTTTCTCTCATTTTAGGACAATTCCAAAAGTTTCAGAATTTTATGTTTTCTAGTTCAGCGTTTTACGCGAATTACGCGTTTTAGACCCGTGTTTCCAGTTTTTAGCAGGGTTTTAGCACCCAATAGAACCTACCACTCATTTTATATTTTATTATTGAGTATATTGATAAGTTCTAGCATATTTATAATTTTCATATTTTTAGGATACCCGATTTTAAGTTTCATGACTTAATGACTTACCGTTAGCGATTACCGGGACCAAAACTCACTCCGTAAGCTAGATAATACCAAGTTTAAGTACCTAGTCACTCCTCCCATCATATGAACGTGTATATGATGATTCACCAAGCCTTGGTGGCTTGGTGATAAGCCTTGGACTTTAGGATACTTGTATATTAAGCAAACTTGGTCACCAAGGGATCATTAGATCATTACAAGTGTACATCTTGGCCTCCAAGTTTAGGCAACTTCCTAACACCTTCCTAACCTCCTCAAACTCACTATAAAAACCCTCTCATCCCCTCCTTTAAACGCCACACCCTTTAATCCTAGCACCATGATCCTTTGATCTTCAATATACAAGTTACACTACAAAGTTCAATGTCTTAGTATTCTCTACCTAGTTCTTAAGTTTGTTTGGTGATTCCATGGTTGAATTAGGAGCTACACAAGGTGATTAGGGGCTGAAGTTAATGGGTTTTCACAAGGGTTACAAGAGTTATGGTGAAGGGTTTACAAGCTTAGGTTTAGTGTCCTAGTTCTATACTTGACTTCCTTTCTTTAGAAAGCCAAAAGTTGTAAGCAAACCCTAATATACTCCTTGCTTAATTATCATTTTCATGCTCTTTGTGTTCCTTTCATGCTATATATGTTCTTGTTATTGTGTTCATGATGTTTAAAAATGGATAAAACAAGTATTGGTCTACATATGTTAACTTATGACAAGTAAACAAGCAAACTAGTGATTTTTATGGAGAACCACGACCAAAATAGTATAACTATGATATTTGACATTTACTTACTGTTAAATAGGACTTCAAAAGGAAAACATAGCAATTTGAATCACCCAAAACGAGACACGAGTCAAAAGTTATGGCCATAATAAGTTAGCGAAACCAAAACGGCGAAACTGCCTATACCCTACTGTTTTGCATTCTGCCAATTTGAAAGTCACTCTTCTGGTCCGATTCATCAAAAAGCTAAAACACGAAAGTTGTCCGGAACGACGTTTTCGTTCAGGATCAAAGAAGTTCGAGCCCTGAAAATGCTTTCTGAGTGATAATTTTCTTCAAATTCTTAACAGCCCATTTTTAGACCAAAGTCACTATATAATAGTTATGTTTTACTAAGACCAAGAGGTCTAATGACCTAAAGCCAAGATCACAACCATGGCTAAAGCCAAGGTTGAGTCTCAAGACCATGGTAATAATGACCAAGGTCACGGCAAAGCCACGGCTAAAGACCATATAACTTTTAAAGATCAAAGACTTATATATATGTTATCAAATACTACAATAGTAGGGAGCCTCATGTGAGGAGTTCATTAAGTAAGCCGTCGAGATGAGTTGTGGATTTACGAATTAAAGTGTCTGGCTCCTCGAACGTTTACTCCATGACTTCTGAATTATGTCGGCCTGAACGGTAGTAAGAGATATACAACCTATACATGTTTCATAAACCATTTATATTCAAAGACTTACACTATATACTAAGTACTACATCATGAACATTATGCAAGACATATATGGGCAATTCTTTGTATTCTTAGACGTTACTCCAAACCTAAGTCGCAACGTTCTATTATAGGCTGCTCTTAGAGACTTTCGCGATTCGACTACCACTTTCATCTCTCATTACATAGACTTAAGGTGAGTCATAGCCCCTACTCTTTTTATACTTGTTTCAACTCTTTGGGGGAGATACATGCTCAACTACTTGCTTACTTGTACAAATACTCTTAAACATTTATACTTGATTGTGTTATACTTGATTGGCATTATACTTGATTGCGTTATACATACTTGATACACTATACTTGCTTAATTTAAATACAAGATTCGTATTTACGTGCATACATAATACTCTATTCTGTCGGAGAGGTATTGGTAGTACTCATGGGAAGATTCCCCTACCCTTGTGTCTATGCTTGACCTTGGATGTCATAGTACCATTTGGGAGATGCCCCCACCATTGCCATATATTCCTGGCCTTGGGTGAATATAATCCGGTGTATTATGTAAACTATCTTTTAGCGGTGGGTTGTGAACACACAGGTTACAAGTCTCTTATGGCGGGACTTGCAACTGAGTGGATTCACGATGCCTTTTGTAAGACCTTAAATAACACAATTTTATCACAAATATAGAAGATTAGAAGAAGAAAGATGGTGACTTGGTGACTTATATGTGATTCGTGTATAGAGAGAGAGAGATGGAAAAGATGAGAGCTTTTATTCAAAGAAAACACACACAAATACACACACAAGCACACCCCTCAAATGAGCCTTTGAGGTGTTTAAATAGTAAGATACATGAGATGCCCTATGGGCTTTCTATGGGCTTGGGCTTGGACTTGGTTACATGATTGGATAACTAGGCTTATGAAACATAGCATATAACATATTAGCTTGCCAAGTCCAAGGCCCAATGACTAAACTATTACTAATCTTAACAAACGACACAAAGTTACAATATGAGAATGACCATCACTTCATAATACATATTTTTAATGCTAACAATCTCCCCTTAAGGGATGGTCATTCGAATGATGCTCCACGTGAGTGGGTCTTCCGTGTTCTTTGTCTTTAACTTTGTGTGTCGTTGTAGAATAGTCTTTAGTCTTTGTTCCTTCATGCTTTGTGATCTTCGATAACTGATTTTTCATCGTTCTTTGTTCCTTTGTGATGTGGGATTATCTGCCTTTCGTCACTTCTGCGTCTGTGGTGGTTGTTTGCCATTCCAACATGCTCATACATCTTCAGTCTTTGCGATACATGCATTTGTAGTTCCCGTTCTTTCACACAGATCTTTGTCACTTTACTTCTATAGATTCTTTCACATTGCGTAGAATCTTTCTTTGAACCTTTCTTTGCTTTGATCTTTGCGAGAACTTTTCTTTGACTTCGAGATGCATGTATGAGCATGTGGAATCTGTCGCCATGGAGATGAAGTGTCCCTGCATATAAACAGTTAGCAATAAAACATCCGGTACTTACAGATAAGAATTAGAGATCGTCAACAGCATAGTGTGAAGACTCCTTCTAACCCTTACCAAGGCCGTTCCCATGTCAGATACTCTCGAGAGAGCTTACAAGACCTACTTAGTAGCTCAATGACTGGGTGAGTCGCTGGGGATCACTCCACGACTGTAGACCGTTTGAAACCACCGCGAACACTAAGTGTAACCCATAAAGAATTACCGAAGTGACCTGCTGTCAGGGCTGTTTGATGTTGACCCTGGCAGGAATTTCCATTTAATCATTGAGAATCACAAAAGTGAATCCTCTCATAAATGTTCTGGCAGATTGCTAAGATCTGTGTAGGACTCTAAAGTTTACATCTGGCGTCCTTAATGTTGAACAACCAGTGTATAAATATCATGTGTTCCTATGAGATCTTTTGATGAATCTCGAGGCTCTAGACTCGATAAGTGCACATTTGGTTTCCTATGTGGAGATTAGGGAGAGGTCTCCTGCTTCAATATCAACCATCTCTAAGAGACATGTCGATAGATTACACCGGTTCCCCGTGAGAATGAAACAAGCTCTTTTAAGAGAACTTGAGTGGTTAAGAAGGTTTAGTGCAGTGCGTCACTGGGTCCATGACGTCTTTGTCTTCAATACCGGTGTCACCTTAGTAACAACCAGTAGCATATGAGTTGAACCCGGTGTCTGCCCTAAGGTTGAACATTTGGAGGGCTATTTCTTTTCACTCTTTTTCATAACTTTTCTTTTTAATTCTTCAACCCCTTCTTTCTCCTTTCTCATTTTCTCCTTTTTTTCAATCATACCTAAGGACTTCTAATTCTAATCTATTGGAATTGTCCTTGGGTAGATCCCTCCGGCTCTGGCGGATCATAGGACGGTTTTTCCTAACCTTAGTCACCTTATAACTCCATGACTATCCTATTGTTGCCAAGAAACCTTTTTGTGAAAATCTCTCAAAGTGTTTATGATAATAAAACACATTGTTGACACTTCGAGAGTTTTGCATTTCTTTTGAAGGACTCCCCCTTCACATGTGCTCATGAATATTTTAGAAATTTGCACATGCGTGAGGAGTTTGCACTTTTTGAATTGATCCACTTTCAGCGAACATGACCGATTCGAGACACGCTTACATCACTAGTTAGACTAGCTTGAAATTATTACCCGTCCTGGTCAAGTCCAAAGAAAGTCTCTCGATACGGTACACTCTACTCAGACAAGTCCTATTCGAGACACGCTTACATCACTAGTTAGACTAGCTTGAAATTATTACCCGTCCAGGACAAGTCTTTTCGATTAATGACATTTTAAGCTTCGTCAATTCATTGGTACTTACTGAGTCGAGCTCTTTTGAGATTCAGTTACAAACTTTAAACATCTTTGATCACATTTTAATCATGTCTTCTCCCCCTCAAAAATAGCATAGCGTGATATTTTTGATATCAACTGATTAATAAAAGGCTTTTTGGAGAGAAAGACAGATTTGCATGAATTTGGAACATTTTTGTTTTTGAACTCCCCCTTAATGATAGCATATTTAAAATTACTTAAGGGTTTTGAGGGAGTTATCTTGAGCACTAATTTTGAGAGATTTTGAGAAATCTTTTGAACAATCTTGAAAAAGTGCTAAAGAATTTTGTTTGAAAACGAGTTTATGCTTGAAATCTTTTTCGTTTATTTAGACTCGAACATTTTGAAAAAGAGTTCGTCATTGAACGTGCGAGTCCTTGATTTGAAAATAATCAGAAGTCATCTTTTAAGTACGGGTTTCGTACTGAAGTATACGAAAGCCATTGTGAAGAAAATTTTGAGAAACGACATGTTTTAGGAAAACATAAAAAAGAACTCCCGCTCAAGCATCTGTACATATCCGTATCATTGTTGAATGACATTTCTAGAAACGTACAGAATATTGATTTATACGAGAGACATGTCGTGAGAAGAATATTTTTGGATTTTTTGATTTTATATTGTTTTTGTATTTTTTGAAAGATTTTATATTTTTGTATTTTGTTTTTGATTTTATAAAAGAAATGGAAAATCAAAAATAGAAGATTGAAAGAGTGATTTTATAGAATTTACAGAATTTGAACCCTTTGATGAACTGGGTTCTGAGATAGTTGAAGCACCTGCAACCAAAGACGAAGAGGTTTCACAAACAGTGTTAGAAGTACATGAAGCATCACTCTGCGGGTGTTGACTATCAACGGTTCTTGTGGTTTCTACTTCCTTATCCTGAAGATTATCACTATTATTTGTCTTGGTGCAACTATCAAAAATCTTCCCTGTGGGAATCCATCTAAGACCAACTGTTTTAAAAACTTTCCCGGTAGGAATCCACCTAAGGTAAGATCTAGATGTAGTTTTCTTATCAGATGCAGCGGAAATCTCAGTCTTGGAAAAACTACATTCTTTAGATATCCACCTATTAGGTTTCTTAACCTCTTGCTTCTTATCAACGGGTTTGTTTCGATTTGGTGTCTTAGTAGATTGTGTCTTGACACTTGATTTGGAATTCTTTGTGTTGCATTCTACGTTCCTAGCATACTCTTTTGTGTCACTACTCTTAGATGCAAGCCAATCCCTAGTATTTTGTTGAAAGTTTCTAGGTAATGGTTTACTACTACTAGCGGTGCTTTGGAATCTTGTAGAATTTATCACACTAGGTTTTGCACCTAAAATTCCGTTTTTTCGATGTTGTGCCTTTTTTCTAGCTTCTTCTAGATGATGATTGAGGACCATGTCATTAGAACCAACAGACTCATTAACAGTTTTTGTAGTCTTATTTGGTGTACTATACTTAGAAGAGCCAGGTGAAATCACATTTTTGTTTCTTTCAACAAACAAATTTTGTTTTTCAACAATCTTATCATTTTCACATTGCTGGGGCAAGGGTGTTGGAGTGACTGGTTTTGTCAAATCCTTTTTCGCATCGACTTTTGGAGCAAACCGTGAAATTGACATTTTTGGTTTTTGAACCGTGTTTGAAACATTTGGTTTCTCCGAAGTTGATGGTTTTGCAAACTCAGTTTCCTCACCCTTCCTTTTTTGACTTTCAAGCTGAGCCCTCAAAAGATCATTTTGCTCTTTCATGTTCTTGAAAGCACGCTCATACGACAGTTTGTCATATTTGCATTCTTCCTTTTTTCGATCAAGTTGTTTAAAACATGACACATTTTCTTTTTCAAGCTTTATAAGAGCATTTTCATATTTTGAAACAATTGCGGAGGTCTCAGCTCTCAGTCTTTCATCGTCTTGAACAGAATATGTTTGTAAAATGATGGACATAATATCAGTGGTCATAACAGCTTCGAAGAGAGAATCATTTAGGTTTTCCAAAACATTGATTTGCTCAAAAGATTCATTAGCCTTCTTTATCAGGGATTTGTGATCCGTGACGAAGTCAGCTGTTTCTTTCAAAAATGCTTGTTCAAAGTGAATTACACGAGCATGAATGTTATTAATTTGAGGAGCAAATTCATTTTCAAGAATCTTTTTAAGCTGTAAGTGAACCGTGGAATTCCAGTTAATCTCATTGAGTCTCGTTTTAGATTCTAAAGTCGTTTTAAGTTGCCCAACTCTTGTTTTAAGATCATCAAGATATCCTCTGGCAGCACTTGAGTTAAAAGTGTTGTTTGAAGACATCTGTTCCATGTTTGAAAGCGATTTGGAAGCAACTACTTTCTTAGAAAACATTTTCGAGAATGGTCGTTTTATGGAAAACACAGATGGTTCTTTTTGTGGAACAAAAGTAATACCCGAAAGTTTGTTCAATTTGTTGTAATCAATGGGTTTCAAATCCTTTTGTTTCATTTTAATAATGCTCTCTTCGACATGTTCTATCGTTTGCACAGAATCCCGAACGACGGGAGGATCATGTTTGGTGTAAAAAACACTACCATTATACAAGACGTTCTGTTCTTCCTGAGCTTTCTTGAGATTACAAGGATTGTTGTTACCAAGAGCCATTTTGTGTTTCGTATGGTAAATCGGATTAGTTTGATTTGAAATCATTTTCATTGTTTGACTTGACTGACCCGACTTAACCACTAATTCTTCTAGATGTGCAATCTTGTGTTCTGACTCTACGATTTCTTCCAAAAGTTTATCTTCTTTCTTTGCAAAGTCCTTTTTCAACTCATCCCTTTCTTTTTCAAGATTGGTGTAAGCTGTTTCTTGTTTTGAAAGTTGGTTTGTTAATTCAGAAATTTCTTGTTTTAAAGAGTTAATGGTTTTTGTTGAACTTATTTCAAGATTAGCAAACTTGGTTTTCCATTCCCTATCTTTAACAAGTAACTTCTTATAACCAATTTCAAATTCTGACTCGCGTTCTTTCTTAATTTGAAAACTTTTTGCATTTTCCTTGTATCTCTCAAGCTCAGTGGTCAATTTCTCATTCGCGGCCTTAACATCGCGATTGACCTTTTTCACTTTCTCGATTTCAATACCACAATTATTTAATAATGATTCAAATAAAGCGCGTGTTTCCTCATCATTCTCAGCATGCTGTGAAATGAAGCCTCCATTATGATTCACATCTGGAGTTGCTGAAGGAGTATTGCTACTACTTGGCGTGTCCAGGTATGTATCATAAGTGGGTGCTAGCTTCTCAGAATGTTGTTCCTCATGAGGAGACATATCAAATATATCATTATTGTGACATGTGTTGAAATTTGGTACCTCAGATGGTGCATTGGTGTCATAAACAGGAAGTGTGTCAGAATCCGTGTCATACTTAGCTTCCTGAAGATTAGCCATGAATATGCAGTTCGCATCGATATCCTCTCTATCTTCCATGTCATCCATAAGAGCCATAAAATCATTCTCCTCTGCGTTCAACTGAAACCCTGCCTTAGCCTTTTGTGCCAACATCACTGCTTTCTGCAAGTACTCTAGATCTTTCTTGTTCGGCTTAGTAGGACAGTTCCTTGCCATATGACCTACTCCTTGGCAGTTGAAACACTTTACCGGATTACCCTGATTCACATTTCCATAATTCCCAACAACTGGAGCTGCCACATTCCTATTCTGATTACCCATTGCCTGATTACCAACATTCTGACCCCTCTGATTTCCAACATGCTGACCCATCTGATTCCCTGCATACTAACCATACTGATTCCCTGCATACTGACCTGCATTCTGCATATTCTGATTACCCATGTTAATTCCAGTAGTATATCCTTGCTGATTCCCATAAACTCCAACCATTTGGCCTCCATTGCCCATATTGAAACTCGGCTGAGCGATCTGCCTGTTGCGAGTATTCGATGAAATCCTTTGGTTGTTGTTTGTTGGGGTAGAATAGCGTCCTTGGAATGCTTTTGTCAGAAAAGCAAACGCTTGTGTCAAGGCTGCAGTAGCTTCATCATTGTCAGTGAATTCTGGTTCTTGGAAATGTTGGTATTGCTGTTGTGGAATAAGATGTTGTTGTTGCTGTGGGTAGAACTGTTGTTGGTAGACCGGTGTTGGTTGTTGAATGTAGGATGGTTGCATGTAGTTGTGAGTGGAAGATGATGATGGTTGTTGTTGTGTGTTCACTGGTATAGGTGTTGGTGTATCAGCCATTAATGCTAGAGGATCATGCTTTTTAGCTAGTAATTCAGCTCTTACTTCATTAGCTTCATCCTGATTTTGCTTCAAGAAATCATACACCTGATCATAAGTCACTTCATGCAAATTCTTTGTCTGATAAACAATAGTGACATATCTTCCCCATTCTGGTTGTAACTCATTCAGAAAAATGGTGTTGTTAGCAATATTTGTCTGACTGAGGTTGTGTCTCGATAAATCATTCATGATCTTACAGAATCTGTGGTAGTACGTCTCTATGGATTCACCAGGAATTGAAGTAAACTTGCGAAGTTCCTTAAGCAATTGTGTTTCCATTTCCTGTTTCCCGATGTCTGTCCCATACATTAACCTCTTGACTCTTTCCCAGACTGCATGAGCACTTACTTCACTGTCAACAGTAGCATAGATGGTTTCAGGTAAACCAAGAACGACGTAATGAAATGCCTGATCATCAGCTTCAATCTGTTTTCTGTCTTCCACAGTGTATTCAGTCTCATTCTGATCTCTGTAGTATGGTTGTACTGGGGGGGTACCATTTGGATCACCAGGGTCTAGTACTTGTGATGGTTTGAAGGGTCCATCCATAATGGATTTGATGATAAGAGTTCCATTTGTTTTGCTCTTAAGATAGCGCATCATACGACTAGCCCACTGTGAGTATCCACCCTTTGACAGCATGGGAGGTCGGTTTTCGGCACCGGCTGCATGAATGTCTTGCTGAGTTGCCATAAATGAAGTGTAGATAGATAAAGTTGATTCTTGGATCATTCCAACGAAATAGGAGTTGAGTTCAGAGTGAGTTGATGCAAGTTTTTATGGTGAAAATTTTGACTAAAACTTTGAAACCTCAATAACTTCTTCTCGGAGCGTTTTTAGGCCTCGAAACTTCGCCTAAATCGATAAATCATTTAGCGTGTCGTTCTTCTCTGTCTGACGGTCGTTTTGACAGCTGATTCGTCGAAAACGGAGTTACGGTTCAAAAGTTATGGCCGTTTGAAGTTTTGTCGTCAAAAACCTCACTTTTGTCAAAATTCTCGAAACTTTGCAAATCTTCACCCAAGTTCTCGAAAATATAAGTTCTCAATAATTTTTTCAAGTTCTCGATAAATTCACCCAAGATCTCGATAATATCTGAAGTTCTCGAAAATCTCTGAAATTCTCGATAAATCTGATGTTCTCGAAAATCTCTGAAGTTCTCAAAAAAATTGAAAATTCTCGATAAGTTCCAAGATCTCGATAGTATCTGAAGTTTTCGAAAATCTCTGAAATTCTCGATAAATCTGATGTTCTCGAAAATATGACTTTTTCGAAAACCCAATTTCACAAGAAATTTCGAAATTATACAATTTCGAAATTTAGCCCGAAAGTCGAAGCAATTTCTTTCTTATACAAGAGAGAAAATACCGAGTATCCAACGGTGAGCACGAACGGAGCCTTTTCTTGTGTTCTCGAAAACTTGGCAAAATGTGATTTCGAAAAAAACACCAAATTTTCGAAATGTTGACAGTTTTGAGAATGAGCTTAAAGCACACCCAAATGACTTTTGCAATCTAAGATTCTTGTACTTCTAGGCTAAAAAACACCAAAACTTGAAGAAAGTTCAAAACTTGATGATTTTTATGAAACTTTTTCGTGATTTAGAAAACAAGTACAAAAACCAAATCGAGTTTTTTAAGCTATGAAACTTCAAAAAGATTTAAACTTTCTTGTTTGAAAAAGTTTATAACACTAGTTTGTAATCAAAAAAGTGTTAAAAACCAAGAAAAACAAGAGAAGTAAAGAACTTTTCAAAAAAAAACGTGATATTTAAGCTTAAAAAAAACGAAACACACAAACTCAAAACCCTCCTAAATCATTGTTAGGCGATTGATACCACTTGTAGGACCTTAAATATCACAACTTTATCACACACAATATAAGCACAATAAGAAGGAAAGATGGAAAGATGGTGACTTGATATGTATTTATGTATTTTAGAGAGAGAAAGTAGAGAGAGTAGAGAAAGAAAGAAGAGAGAATATTATTAGAGAAACACACAAATACACACACAAGCACACACCTCAAATGAGCCTTTGAGGTGTTTAAATAGTAAGATACATGAGATGCCCTATGGGCTTTCTATGGGCTTGGGCTTGGGCTTGGACTTGGTTACATGGTTGGATAACTAGTCTTATGAAACATAGCATATAACATATTAGCTTGCCAAGTCCAAGGCCCAATGACTAAACTATTACTAATCTTAACAAACGACACAAAGTTACAATATGAGAATGACCATCACTTCATAATACATATTTTTAATGCTAACACCTTTGCTATGCGAATATTCTTTTAAGGCTTTTCAAATGTTTTAAGACAAACTCTATGAACTCACCAACCATTGTGTTGACACTTTAGCATGTTTATCTCAGGTTAGTAAGGCGATAGCTAGTGCGTGGAACTTAGAGTCAAGCTGCATATTCTGAAGACTTACGCTTTTATCATTTACCATTCAAAACATTTTGTATACATTTATGTATCATACTTTGGAATCTCATGTTTGTAACTTTGAATTCATTAATCGAATGGTAACTTTTCAAAACGTCTCATTTAGAGTTCGTTTTTTATAACTTGTACTTTGTATTATGAAGTAGCACCCCAGTGACACAGTCTTCCGCTGCGGTATTTTGGGGGTGTTACAGATTGGTATCAGAGCCTTGGTTATAGAGAACTAGGTTGCATTTAATGCCTAGACTATAACTGCTATATACGTTAAGACTATCCTCTTTATTTGCCTTACACACACTACAAGCGCATATGCTTTTTGGAAGTTGTTGGTTTAGTTACACGCTGTTAGATGATGTAACTTTAGTATTATAAGGAACCCCAGAGATTAGCCGAGTCATTAAAAACATGGAGCTCGGTAATAACTATAACTAATTATTTAACTTGATCTTGTGACAGTTCTTGTTTGATGAGACACAAGATTTGAGTTAAATAATATTATTGCTTAGCTTTAGGGATTTGATGACTTGATTATCCTACTATCGGCCTCAGAAGGCGGATTTTGTGTCGGAAATTCTTAAGTGGGATGATTTAGAATCTCCTTATTTAAATGGATTGGGACGCCTCTTCATTTAAATAAAGAAATTGTAAATCACCGAACCATAAGTTTATGATCCCTTACTTACATAAATTTGGACGCTTCTTTATGTAAGTAATGAGTTATAAATAAGTGGGCTTAATTGTATCCGATACGACTCCTTAACCAGAACCTTAGACGAATCAGAGTAAACACCACTATATTAGAGATCCCGAATTCTTTTAGACACACCGTAAGTAGTTAACATCAACTGAACTTCGGGACGAAGTTCTCCTTAAGGGGTAGAGACTGTAACAATTCGCATTTTCAGGTTAACTTTTATTCCCGAAAATTTTACTATTCACTTTTTACTATTCACTTTTACTATTCATATCCAAAATTTTTATTTCATATTCTCGTAAGTTAAACTATTTTAATGATAATCCGAGAATTTGACACTCGTCGGATCATTTCTGCAAAAATCACAAAGCCGTGTCCGAGATTTACTTTTAGGTTTAAACGTCATTCCAGCATCCCGATATGTCCATAAAATATTATAAACAATAGAAATACGATTTTCTCTCATTTTAGGACAATTCCAAAAGTTTCAGAATTTTACGTTTTCTAGTTCAGCGTTTTACGCGAATTACGCGTTTTAGACCCGTGTTTCCAGTTTTTAGCAGGGTTTTAGCACCCAATAGAACCTACCACTCATTTTATATTTTATTATTGAGTATATTGATAAGTTCTAGCATATTTATAAGTTTCATATTTTTAGGATACCCGATTTTAAGTTTCATGACTTAATGACTTACCGTTAGCGATTACCGGGACCAAAACTCACTCCGTAAGCTAGATAATACCAAGTTTAAGTACCTAGTCACTCCTCCCATCATATGAACGTGTATATGATGATTCACCAAGCCTTGGTGGCTTGGTGATAAGCCTTGGACTTTAGGATACTTGTATATTAAGCAAACTTGGTCACCAAGGGTTCATTAGATCATTACAAGTGTACATCTTGGCCTCCAAGTTTAGGCAACTTCCTAACACCTTCCTAACCTCCTCAAACTCACTATAAAAACCCTCTCATCCCCTCCTTTAAATGCCACACCCTTTAATCCTAGCACCATGATCCTTTGATCTTCAATATACAAGTTACACTACAAAGTTCAATGTCTTAGTATTCTCTACCTAGTTCTTAAGTTTGTTTGGTGATTCCATGGTTGAATTAGGAGCTACACAAGGTGATTAGGGGCTGAAGTTAATGGGTTTTCACAAGGGTTATATCAAGGCTAGCAAGGGTTGCAAGAGTTATGGTGAAGGGTTTACAAGCTTAGGTTTAGTGTCCTAGTTCTATACTTGACTTCCTTTCTTTAGAAAGCCAAAAGTTGTAAGCAAACCCTAACATACTCCTTGCTTAATTATCATTTTCATGCTCTTTGTGTTCCTTTCATGCTATATATGTTCTTGTTATTGTGTTCATGATGTTTAAAAATGGATAAAACAAGTATTGGTATACATATGTTAACTTATGACAAGTAAACAAGCAAACTAGTGATTTTTATGGAGAACCACGACCAAAATAGTATAACTATGATATTTGACATTTACTTACTGTTAAAGAGGACTTCAAAAGGAAAACATAGCAATTTGAATCACCCAAAACGAGACACGAGTCAAAAGTTATGGCCATAATAAGTTAGCGAAACCAAAACGGCGAAACTGCCTATACCCTACTGTTTTGCATTCTGCCAATTTGAAAGTCACTCTTCTGGTCCGATTCATCAAAAAGCTAAAACACGAAAGTTTTCCGGAACGACGTTTTCGTTCAGTATCAAAGAAGTTCGAGCCCTGAAAATGCTTTCTGAGTGATAATTTTCTTCAAATTCTTAACAGCCCATTTTTAGACCAAAGTCACTATATAATAGTTATGTTTTACTAAGACCAAGAGGTCTAATGACCTAAAGCCAAGATCACAACCATGGCTAAAGCCAAGGTTGAGTCTCAAGACCATGGTAATAATGACCAAGGTCACGGCAAAGCCACGGCTAAAGACCATATAACTTTTAAAGATCAAAGACTTATATATATGTTATCAAATACTACAATAGTAGGGAGCCTCATGTGAGGAGTTCATTAAGTAAGCCGTCGAGATGAGTTGTGGATTTACGAATTAAAGTGTCCTGGCTCCTCGAACGTTTACTCCATGACTTCTGAATTATGTCGGCCTGAACGGTAGTAAGAGATATACAACCTATACATGTTTCATAAACCATTTATATTCAAAGACTTACACTATATACTAAGTACTACATCATGAACATTATGCAAGACATATATGGGCAATTCTTTGTATTCTTAGACGTTACTCCAAACCTAAGTCGCAACATTCTATTATAGGCTGCTCTTAGAGACTTTCGCGATTCGACTACCACTTTCATTTCTCATTACATAGACTTAAGGTGAGTCATAGCCCCTACTCTTTTTATACTTGTTTCAACTCTTTGGGGGAGATACATGCTCAACTACTTGCTTACTTGTACAAATACTCTTAAACATTTATACTTGATTGTGTTATACTTGATTGGCATTATACTTGATTGCGTTATACATACTTGATACACTATACTTGCTTAATTTAAATACAAGATTCGTATTTACGTGCATACATAATACTCTATTCTGTCGGAGAGGTATTGGTAGTACTCATGGGAAGATTCCCCTACCCTTGTGTCTATGCTTGACCTTGGATGTCGTAGTACTATTTGGGAGATGCCCCCACCATTGCCATATATTCCTGGCCTTGGGTGAATATAATCCGGTGTATTATGTAAACTATCTTTTAGCAGTGGGTTGTGAACACACAGGTTACAAGTCTCTTATGGCGGGACTTGCAACTGAGTGGATTCACGATGCCTTTGCTGTGCGAATATTCTTTTAAGGCTTTTCAAATGTTTTAAGACAAACTCTATGAACTCACCAACCATTGTGTTGACACTTTAGCATGTTTATCTCAGGTTAGTAAGGCGATAGCTAGTGCGTGGAACTTAGAGTCAAGCTGCATATTCTGAAGATTTACGCTTTTATCATTTACCATTCAAAACATTTTGTATACATTTATGTATCATACTTTGGAATCTCATGTTTGTAACTTTGAATTCATTAATCGAATGGTAACTTTTCAAAACGTCTCATTTAGAGTTCGTTTTCTATAACTTGTACTTTGTATTATGAAGTAGCACCCCAGTGACACAGTCTTCCGCTGCAGTATTTTGGGGGTGTTACAGATAGTTGATATTGAAGCAGGAGACCTCTCCCTAATCTCCACATAGGAAAACCAAATGCACTTATTGAGTCTAGAGCCTCGAAAAGCATAAAAAGATCTCATAGGAACACGTGCTACTCCTATCCTGGTTATTCAACATTAAGGACACCAGTGATTATCTTATGTTTCCTATGCAGATCTTAGCAATCTGCCAGAACATTTATGAAGGATGTTGCTTTAGTAACTCCCAGTGATTGAATGGAAATTCCTGCCAGGGTCAACATCAAGCAGCCCTGAAAGCAGGTCACTTAGGTAATTCCTTGTGGATTACGCTTAGTGGTCGCGACGGTTACTAACGGTCTACAGTTGTGGAGTGATCTCCAGCGACTCACCCAATCGTTGATCTACTTAGATAGTTCGTGTAAATTCTTTTAGGGTTTACCGATTGGGAACGGTCTTGGCAAGGGTTAGAAAGGGTCTTCACACTATGCTGTTGACAATCTCTAATTCCAAACCTATAAGCACCGAATGATTTGTTGCTAACTGTCTATTTACAGGAATCTCTAACGGTTGCGGGTAATTGCTGAAAAGATGCAGATCCATCAACACATGCTCACACTTCAACCTTATAATTCAAAAGACATCATGATCATTGAATGGGCTTCAATCGTGCTTCCTCAACTCTGATGAAGAAGATCATGATCCTGAAAAGTGTGAGCATGCCAACACAAAGAGGTTCATATCACATGGAGACATTACTACTCTAAGATGACTTTCAAACATTCTTGTGGATGATGCAGCTGATGTTATTTCCAAAGATCATCCATCACATTGAAGGTGTCATCTAGAGTCGTCCACTTAAAGCACAAAGATCTCAATAATGAAGAATCAAAAGGCTACGAGCTACAAAGATGTCGTCAAAGATCTAAATGCTATGACTCAACTTTTATTTTCCGGGGTGACCTCCCTTAGGGGGAGATTGTTAGGAATACGATTATTCATATGAAGACTCGGTCACCCCTAGTATGGTTTAGCATATCGTAGCTCGTAGTAATTATCATATTAGTTAGAAAGTAGTTTAGTATTAATTAGTATTTGTGGAGTCGGGTCGGGTCTCTTACCCACTATTGGCCCGCTCTACAGCCCGTTTCAAGGGGCGTTTCCATTGTAACTATATATACACTTTCCCACCCATGGGAAAGGGTTGGAGCTTTTCATTCTCAATCTAACATTCTACATTTTCTTTCATCTCTTTCTCTCTCTAGAAAACTCCCAACTCTTCTCTTCCTCTCTCTACTTTTCTTTTATTATTTGAACCATAATCACAAGAATCATACAAGCTACTATTATGAATATCCTACACCCAATAAGCAGTTGCTTATTGTGGCTTATTAGCTTATTCTGTGAGCTTATCTTATCAAATCTAGCTTAAACAAGTCCAACTAACTTAGGTAAACCAGAATCCACCATTGTAGACCCAACATAAGCTCATTTGAGCTTATTTCTTAGTTTGGTCAAACTTGGTCAACTATCAAAGCTAATAAGCACTCACAGTGCTTATTTTTGATTTCCAAGTTAGTTGTTTTTACAAAAGTTTCATATTTTTAGTATTTTAATAGCTCTGTAAAAGAAAAATTAGAAAAAGCCAACTTTAAGGAAAGTGATAGCTTCTATTTAAGCCATTTGGCTTATTTTCAGCTTATTTCAAAAGCTTTTCTCATTTTTATAATTTTCATAACTTCTAGTAGTTATAAAATAATTTTAGAAAAAGTTTTAGATTTTTCACTGTTCATTTGCTATTTTTCATAATTTAAATTAGTTTTTAATAATTAATAAATAGTTAATAATTAATAATAATTAGATAAAAAGTCTTAAAAATATATTTTCTGTTTTAAAATTAGTTTTATATTATTTTAGATTTTTCCAAGTTTAAATTTCATTTTTTTAAGTAATTAACATAATTTCTTGTATTTAGTGTATTATTAAATAATTAAATAATAGTAATTAATTAATAATAAATACATAAATAGTGTGAAAAATATAATTCTAGTTTTAAAATAAGTTTTATAATATTTTAGACTTGTATAAATTTTAATTTTATTTTTCTAGACATATTTTACATTTTCTTACTTATTAGTGAATTATTAAATAATTAAAAATAGTTATTAAATAATAATAATTAATTAAATAGTTATAAAAATAATTTTAAATTTCTAATAATTTTCTTATACTTTTAGGAATCCAAAAATATAATTTTCACATTTGTGGGAGTTATATTTGACAGAATTCATGTTTAGTTTTGTACGTTTACGTTTATTTAAATTTAAACGTACATTTTATATCCTTTTACATTTTTAGGTTTTATTAACTTTTAAATAAATTAGTAATTATAAAATAAATATTTTAAGTTTATTTAATTTTCATTTAAGCCCCTAAGGCATGCAAACTCCTACTATAGTTAAAATCATTTTTGTTTACGTTTAAAATATTAAACGTACGCGTTTTCCAGTTCCTTTTCATTTGTACTTATCTGATTTCACGCATTAGTTGATATAGCTTATCAAAGCTATTCTAACTTATATTTCAGTACTACAATCACTTGAACCCTTTTCCTGTTCAATTCACCTGATTTCAAAGTCATTTTATTTCAGATTTCACGCCTCGTTGGGATCTAACGACCCGGGGAAACACCACACTCCACGGAGTATTGGTTTAGACTGTTTGACTTATTGACCATTACTTGGTTGATATTTTCCGACCGTTTACCACTAATCACTCGTGCTAGTCTCTTAGGCTAACCCCCCCCCCCTTGCATTATTTTAAATTAATAAGATAGTTAGAATACCTTTAGAATTAGTATATTAGTAAATCACTCCAGACGAACAACTCGTACTTACCTCACTAGCTACATTGATCTATTCCACTGCCCGTTAGTGTTAATCTATAGGTTAATTCAGCAAAATATAAATAATAAAACGTGGTAGAAAATATATAGACCTATAAAGCACATCAAGTTTGTGTCGCCGCTGTCGGGGAGTGAATTTTATCTTTTTACTAGGTTTATTTGGTATTTTATTTTTTGTTTAGTGTATTTAGTTTGAGTTTTATTAGTTTGTTTGTTTTTTAGTTTTATTTAATTTGTCATTGTTCATTAAATTGATTATGTTGTCTAACCTTCTGTGTGATTTGGCCGTGTATCCAACTTTTGAATACGGCGCATCCTATTTTAAAACATACAATGCGTATCCGATTTAAATTTTCCAATACGACGTATCCACTTATGTGAATACGGCGTACTTACTTTTTCAGATACATACAGAGTATGCAGTTCTCAAAAATCAATACAACGTACTTAAACCTCAAAACTAAATACGGTGTATCCACTGCTGTGAATACGGTGTATTCAAATTTTTAGACAGAAACATCGTATCCAGTTTTAAAATTCAATATGGCATATTCGGTTCACAAAATACGGCGTATTGGTTGTCTAAACAACAAAATTTCTTTTAGTTGTTCTTTTTAGTAGTTATATTCTGTAAAACCTATTCTACTGTAGTTTCTTGATTGATTTTAGGTTTTGAAGAGATGGCTTATCAAACTATGGATGAATATATGACTCAAACGCGAGATGGTTATGGTTAGGAAATTGTTAGGCCAAGATTCGAGAAAGAAACCAAGTTTGTACTGAAAGGGCACTTTCTCAAAAAGCTACGCAATAATGCTTTCAGTTGTGCAGAAAATGAGGGTGCTAACTGCCATATTGAAAACGTGCTCGAGATCATTGATTTATTTCATATGCCTCATGTGGGAGAAGACCATCTCATGTTGCGAGTATTTCCGATTTCACTTACTGGACAAGCATATAGCTGGGTTAAGACAATTCCTACTGGAAGTATCACTACATGGGCCAACCTTAAGGCAAAAATTTTGAACAAGTATTGTCCACCATTAAAAACTGCATACAAAACAACTGGATTCTGTAAATCAAATTTCATATATATTTTAATAAAGGGTTAGATACAAAATAACTCAATTTTTTATATTACAAGTTACAAATGTTATATATGTATAAGAATCCAATTAAGTTGGTATGCTAAAATTATAACTAGATTCTGGTTTATAATATCACATGGACTATTTGTGTATTGTTTCAAACTAAGTGTTATTAACGGTTAGTAGATAAAAAGGAGTAGATTTTTTTTTGAACGGCGGCTTTTGTTAAGGCTAGTAAAAGCTCGAAAAAAAAACTTATAAAGAAGTAATCAAAACTAAAGGGTTTTTAAACCAATCTATCATCGTCTAGATGTGTTATTTGAAGAGTTTAAGGGTTGAATGTTTTCTCGGCTTATTCATCGGATGTTGAACTATATAAAGAGATGTTATGTTATATTTGGGGTTAATAACCCTCGTTTATTCTCTCTCACTTTCACACATAAGTTATACGATCTTTGATCTTTTTAGTTGCTCTCTTTGAGTGATATTGTAATAGAAACATTCATTAATTAGGTAAATGAATCACGAGCCACTTTATTTTGGAAACCCTTATTTTGGATCATACCAAGAGACAAATCCCAACCATCTATCTAGTTTAATTTAATAATTGGGATTAACCTAAGATTTAATATTTAAACCTAAGTCCATGTTTTTTCCTCTTTCTTTGTCTTTTTGCCTTTCATATTTACTTCTTTTCTTTTTTTGTGTATTTTTTTTTTGTCTCTTTTATAATTTACGTTTTTCTTAATTCACATTTTTTTTACAATCACGTTTAATTTTCTCCACTTCCATACGTTTTCGTCTGCTTGCATACGTTTTCGTCCATTTTCTTACGTTTACATCCATTTTCATCTGCTTTCTTACGTTTTTGTTCATTTTCATAAGTTTTCGTCCATTTTCATACGTTTTCATCCGCTTTCTTACGTTTTTATTCATTTTTATACGTTTTCGTCCGTTTTCTTTTGTTTTCGTTCGTTTTCATCCATTTTTCATATGTTTTCGTTCATTTTCATACGTGTTTTTACGCTTTCTTACTTTTTTGTTTGATTTCTTATGTTTTTGTCCGTTTCCTTACGTTTTCGCCCATTTTCGTCCATTTTCTTACGTTTCGTTTGTTCTCATCGGTTTTCTTTTATTTTCGTCCATTTTTCATACGTTTTCGCCCATTTTCATACGTGTTTTTACGCTTTCATACGTTTCTGTCCGTTTTCATACATATTACAAGTGATATTCTGTGATATATAACAAGTATGCTTTTTTAACTTTTAATTCGCCTGAGATATTTCATTGCTCTAAATGTTTTTTATATATTATCACCAATGTATTTTCTAATAATTTTATAATTGTCAGTTACAAGATGGTTTTTGTGTCTTTAATCGCAATGGATAAGCACATATTTTTTTTAAAATGTAATCAAAGTTATCTATCACTTGTGATATTATACTATTAGGAGAAATAAAAGTGTTAAAGCCTCTTTAGGCGAATTCTTATTTTGCTAAAAAACAATGCTAATTTAATGTAACACTTGCTTGATTTTGAGAATACATCAAGTTTCTATTTTCATAGTTTGCTTCATTTTAATTCATTTTGGTATTTGTAAGTGACACTTATCATTCTTGTGATATAACACTTTAAGAAAGATGAAGAGTATTTAAATTATTATTCTTAGTTACTTAAGAGTAATATCTCATGTGATAAAGCAATGTAATATGACACTAATTTTGTTATTCTACATATGAGTAATATCACAGGTGATAAAGCAATAGAATGTAACACTAATTCTGGTATTCTACTTATGAGTAATATCATATGTGACAAAATAATAAAATGACCAAAAGTAGACATCATTTATATATATATATATATATATATATATATATATATATATATATATATATATATATATATATATATATATATATATATATATATATATATATATATATAATCTAGATCAAATAAGATTAATCTTAAAGTTGTAAAAATAAGATCCAACTAAAATTTGACAAATGACACTCTTGTTAAAATAAAATTAATTTTTTTTTATTGAGTAGAACTAAAATTGTGAAAGTTCCGATGGTTTTCTTTTTTAAAATGACGAAAACAAGGTGATACACTTTGATTCGACATGTAATGTATCAGGTTAGGATGATACACTTTGATTCGACATGTAAATTTATAGTTGTGTATCACTAATATAAACTCATGTATCATTTGGTTATTAGTTGCTAAAATGTTAATTCGTATTAATACTTTATTTTTTGTGTATTATCGCTAATATGGTTATCTATAAAATGGTTTTAGTGGTTGTTTATACTAGATCTTATTTTTACTACTTTAAGTTTGATCTCACATTAACCCTCCCCTATATATATATATATATATATATATATATATATATATATATATATATATATATATATATATATATATATATATATATATATATATATATATATATATATATATATATATATATATATATATATATATATATATATATATATATATATATATATATATATATATATATATAGGTCACCATATTGATTTCACACAAACAAGAATGAGATAGATATAAGGATGGAATTTCCTTATGATTTCAAATAAACAACCAAGTTTTACATTAGCCTAAGACATCTATTTATAGGTGAGGAGCTAGGGCAACACTCCTAGTCCTCCCTACATGAATTTCGTATGGGCTATAAGGCCCATGGACTCAATAGCTTAAGCCTTGTAAACTAATAATATAACATAAATAAAAGTAACTAGTAACTTAAGCAACCTATTATTACAAATGACCGAAACTTGATAAAATAGTAAAAACTATGATCCCAACAATCTCCCCCTAAGGGTCGGTCATCACGGTTGCTTGACGTCTTTGTCTTTTCTTCATCTTTGACTTTCATAGCTTGAGACGTCTTTCAATAATAATGAGATAAGAATCATTCATCGTTCTTTGTGCTTTGTTCATTGCTGTTGTGATAGTGATCAAATAGTGAAGTTGTCTGCCTTTCGTCACTTCCGCGTCTGTGGTGGTAGTCCGCCATTCCAACATGCTCATACATCTTTGAATTCTGACTTATACATGCACGTAGTCCCTTTCTTTCACTTAAGATCTTTAGTCTTTATACTTTGTAGATTCTTCTTTTTGGCGTAGAATCTTTCTTTGAACTTTGTGTTGCTTTGATCTTTGAGGGAGCTTTTGATGACTTCAAGCTGCATGTATGAGCATGTGGAATCCGTCGCCATGGAGATGATGTAACCCTACATGTAAACAGTTAGCAATAAATCTGGTACTTACAGATAAGGAATTAAAGATCGTCAACAGCATAGTGTGAAGACTCCTTCTAACCCTTATCAAGGCCGTTCCCATATCAGATACTCCCGAGGGAGCTTACAAGACCTACTAAATAGCTCAATGACTGGGTGAGTCGCTGGGGATCACTCCACGACTGTAGACGGCTAAGAAACCACCGCAAACACTAAGCGTAACCCACAAGGAGTTACCGAAGTGACCTGCTGTCAGGGCTTTTTGATGTTGACCCTGGCAGGATTTCCGTTCAATCATTGAGAAATACTTATGTAAATTCTCTCATAAATGTTCTCGGCAGATTGCTAAGATCTGCGAAGGACTCGATAATTTACAGCTAGTGTCCATTGATGTAGAACACCAGTTGTTGAATGCTAAGTGTTCCTAAGAGATCTTTGATGTATCTCATGGCTCTAGACTCAAAAAGTGCACACTTAGGTTTCCTATGTGGAGACTAGGGAGGGGTCTCCTGCTTCAACATCAACCATCTCTAAGAGATAGGTCGATAGATTACATCGGTTCTCCGTGAGAATGAAACAACCTCTTTTAAGAGAACTTGAGTGGTTAAGAAGGTTTAGTGCATTGCGTCACTAGGTCCATGACGACTTTATCTTCAATACCGGTGTCGCCTTAGCAACAACCAGTAGCATATGAATTGAACCCGGTGTTTGTCCTAAGGTTGAACATATGGAGGGCTATTTCTTTTCACCCTTTTCTTTACTTTTCTTTTTAATTCTTCAACTCCTTCTTTCCCTTTTCATTCTTTTCTTCTTTTTTCGTATCATACCTAAGGACTTCTAATTCTAACTATTGGTGATGTCCTTGGGTAGATCCCTCCGGCTCTGGCGGATCATAGGACGGTTTTTTCTATCTTAATCACCTTATAACACCATGATTATCCGACAGTAGCCATGAAACCTTTGAAAATCTCTCAAAGTGTTTTGTGATTATCAAATATTTGTTTAACACTTTGAGAGTTTTGTGTTTACTTTAGAAGGGCTCCCCTTTCACATGTGCTCATAAGTGTTTAAATAAATTTGCACATGCGGAAGGAACAAGCACTTTTTGAATTGATCCACTTTCAGTGAACCTGACCGATTCGAGACACGCTTACATCACTAGTTAGACTAGCTTGAAGTTATTACCCGGCCTGGTCAAATCCACAGAAAGTTTCTCGAAACAGTACATTTCTACTCAGACAAATCCTTTTCGAGACACGCTTACGTGGCTAGTTAAAGAGTTCCATTGTCAGCTTTTAGGTGACAACTAGCTCTAGTAACTAACTTGATGTTGTTACCCGTCGAGGATAAGTCTTTTCGAGATTACTAACTTTTATGTTTCGTCGATTCTTGGGTGAATCTGAGTCTAGCTCGCATGAGTTTTGACTTTTAAGCAACTTAGAACTTTCATATCTTAATCACTTTCAGTTTTCTCCCCCTCAAAAATAGCATATGAGACGTTGTTTTTTATAAACTTTTGATTAAAATATGCTTTTTGAGTCTTATGGGGAGAATTCAACACGAACTTTTGATTTCAAGAACGATGATTTTGTTTCAAGTGCTCCCCCTCAACAAGTGAATTCTTATTGAGGTGAAATACTTGACTTTTGAGCAAAATTATGAAAATCAGAAAATGTTTGATTAATTCTACTCAAAAGTAAGAAGCCTTCGCTCCTTATATAAGGATTGAGGCACTGATGCGTACCTCAGGGTCCTTTCATTACAAGTGCGGGTTGTACACTGTTATGTGTGCACAAGCCATTATGAAAGTAGTTCAATCAAATGAAACAATTGATATTGAAAAGTGAATGACCAAATGTACCAAGTTAAGCTTCGTCAGGAAGTGGAGCATCAAAGTCAGTGAACTTAGGTTCTGGTCTTTCGAAGTTTCTGATCGGAAACGATGGTCTTACACCGATATAGCTTTCCAGTCGTCTGATCTGTTCCCGTCGAAGTAGCCTTTCTTTAATCTTTAAGACGAAGTTGCGAACTTGTCTTCTTGAGCTGGATTTCCATCTAGGTTGTTCCCCCTTTGCTATCTTTCGGCGATCATCATTCAACCTTTTGACAAGCCCATCACGAACGGATTTGAGTGTAACATCACAGAATTTGTGTATCTCATCGAACCTCATGAAGCTTTGTAGCTTTTTGCTGTTGATGTAGGTGAAACCAAAAGGTTCTTGGTTGAGAGTAAACTGTGACGTTTGATAGATTCCATCAAATGTGAATTGCGGCTTTGTCAAATTGATCTTCTGTTGGTAACTTTCCACTCCAAGCTGAAGATCTTCCACTCTTTCTTGAACTATCAATCGTCGGATGTATAGAAGTAGTGATGCCATAAAGTTGTACTGTACTTCTCTATCGAATCCACGCATTCTTCCTTGAACCTTTTCGAGATACATGTCTTCGATGTCATTGAGATTAAGGTCTGGAAAGTCTGCTTCGGAGAACTTGTACTTCTTTTCATCTTGTCGTTTAACAACAATTTCACGCATGAATATGTAGTTAAACCGTTGCGACTCTTGAATCTCCAAGATAGCGATGATCTTAGATTTCTGCTTCACATTTTCCAATGATTTCTCTCCTAATCTGCTGGTATAACCGAGACGACGACGTTCTGGCCAGTGTTGAATTCCGTGTAGAGCATCTCTGTCGTAAGCTACGATGGAGTTGTGATGAGTGCTTATTCACACATCATTTTTAGGCCTTAATTCAGACCAAATACACCAAATACTAACCAAATATGCCAAGAAAATGTATGTTTTTGTATTTGTGTATGTATAGGTACGGATATGTGAAAAATGAACAAAAACAAGCCAAAAACCGACAAAAACGAGCACGAGATTGGAAAAAGGTAAAAAGCCGAAGCCGAGGAAGAAATTTATCCAAGAAAAGCCCAAAATGACAAAAGTAATCCTTAGAGATTCAAAGAATAATAAAAGAGACTCTTAGTTGAAGTATGAAAACCTTGACAATAACGGTCCTTCAAGTTTCAGCAATTTGTCAACTTTGGTCCTTTGAAGAACTTTGGAAGAAAAGTCAACTCAACTCCTCCAAGTTACAAGATCGTTACGTGTATTATTTAGTTGCATTTGTAGCATTTTAATATGTTTTAAGTAGTTTTCTCATGTTTTGTAAAAGTCTAGGGGCTAATTATGCAACAAACTCAAATATTAGAGAAGCTCTAGCCCCTAACCTATAAATAGATCTCATAAGCCTCATTTGAGAGGTTGGTTAGTTTTTTGGTAAGTTTATGGTTAGTCTTAGGGTTGTTGAGGGTTGGTCCTCATAGTAGTAGGAGTAGTGTAGTGTTATTTTTATGAAGTATGGTTTTATTTTACTTTCTCTCTCTAAAAAGCTTTATCTTTCTTAAAAATCTTTAATTTTTAGTTGTTAAATTCGTGTTTTTATTGGTGGGATTTAAAGTTTATGGTTAACCTAAGTTGTTTAGTAATAAATTTGGTGAAAAACATTAGTTTTTAGGCTTTATTTTGGATCAAAATGGTGTTTTGTTATGTTTTTATCGAGTTAGATCTTTAAATAAACTACCGAGTTTGAAAACAAAAATATATATATAAAAAAAGAAAAAAAAAAAAAAAAAAAAAAAAAATCTTTCGAGTCAGGGGTTTTTAAATTTTGTTTCGAGTTAGCATTTTGCATCTAGGGACTATATTGCAAAATAACTTTCGAGTTAGATTTTTAATACTAAAACTTTCGAGTTAAGATTTTTTCATCTAGGGACTATATTGCAAAACTTCTTTTCGAGTTTGAAACTCAATTTTTGGAACTTTCGAGTTAGGATTTTTAGTGTTTTCGAGTTAGGATTTTTTTTTTATAACTTTCGAGTTTGGTAAAAAAAAAAGGGTTATCGAGTTTGAGATTTTTGGTTTACCGAGTTTGAGTAATTTTTTTTAGTACTGAGTTTGAATTTTTTTTACTTTTTATTTTTTTATTTTTTTTATTTATTTTTATCTTATCGAGTTTCATTTATTTTGGCGAGTTAGCCAAGATTATCGAGTACGATAATCATTGCCTCATCGTTTATCGAGTGAGGTTCTCTCTTATGCTTTATGCTAAGGCGAAACTCTGCCGAATTTTATTTTGGCTTATCAAGTTTGTTTCTTTTATCGAGTCTTTTTATTTTATCAAGTAACTTTATTTTATTAATATGAGTTTTGAGTAGTTTATTAGTGTTTGCTTGGTGGCACGAGTTTGTGAGTTAAGTGTGGATTACTTAAAAGGGATCGTGATTAATAATTGTTATGATTATTTAGACTTGTGATTTTATTATTTGAAGGGCAAAAGCCGGAGAATAATCAAATTACACATCTAGTAATTATTTTCTTTTTAAAAGATTATTTTCAAAATAAACCAACGTTGTGAGAAAATAGTCTTGTTTAAGGAAAATAATTCGTCGTCAATCCTTGGCCCACACTTGATGAACTTATTCAAGTCGCTTAGCAAACATATTGTTTTTAAATTCATTTCCAGTCTTAATTTCTTTTCGCGTTTTAAATCTCGTTTTTCTTTAGTTATTTTATCTTACACTTGTTTTATTTGTTTGTTTTCTTTGCGTCGTTTTATTGTTTCTTTTTACCTTTACTGCGTTTTAAAACCTTTTAGTAGTGTAATCTAAAACCAACCAAATCATCTTTTTAATTCCATTCACTTCACAATCACGCGACTCAAAGCCGACTCAATCGCCGTCTTACCTTCGTTGGGACATAACGACCCGGGGAACATACTTTCACGAGCATTTCTTCGATAAAACAAACATATACTACAAAAAGACTAAAATCAAGTTGCTGAAAATACGAGTGGTCTCTTCAATGGCAGGAATTTCGTATCTTGCGGCTGGTACTGAGATAGTGAGTGAGGAAGCATATTTCGTGGATGTCTCTTGGGTGAGTTGGATGTTACGAAGATCTTTGTTGAAGAAGAAGCTGTAAGGTATCTTGGGTTTGTTTGGAAATCCTTTCAAAGGTAATGGTTTAGTCCAGTCAGTGAAGTAAGGCTTTTCATGGTTTTTGGAACTGAGATCGATATTCACTTCAGGATTTAGCCAGTCAAAATCGGCGGACATTGCACTAGCTATATTCTGCATGTGATACTCCTATTCCACTTTGTTTCCGGATCTGGACTTAAGGAATTCTTGTGCATCCCTGTTGATTCTTCTAAGCTCCGTCTTTGTGAGTTTGTTGATCTGAAGATCCTTCATTATGACTTGAGTGAATTGTAGAGTGTTACCAGGAAGGGGTTCTTCTTCTTCGAGAGGAGGTTGAGCTTGAACCATTTCTGTCAACCAATCATTCTGTGGAGTGTCATCATTGTCGAACCATGAATGACGTCTTTTCTTCTTTGATTTCTTGGACTTAGATGTAGCATCTTTATCTTTAGCCTTGGATGGTGACGATGGTCCAGCATGAGAATCGGGAATAGGTGAAGCACGGTAATCGGTGTCAGGTTGACCCTGGTAGTCATCAGTAGGTTCCATGAAAGTTTCTTCCTCTTCAGTTGGACCTTGACCGGTAGCTGAGTGGTGTTGTTGATTTCCAGGAGGAGTGGAGTCCTTTCGTGGTTGTAGAGAAGATGAGGGACCGGTTCCAGACTTAGGTTTCTTGCCATTTGAGTTTGGGTCAGGGTCATCATCTTTTCGTGACCTTTTCAGGGTTCCAGCTGCATCTTTGCATGACTCTTTGGATATGTAAGCCGCCATAGCATCAGCAAGTGCTTTTTCTTCAGTAGTCTGTGTGGTTTTGGAGGCAACATTGTCGAAGAGTTTAGCAAGCATTTCATTGAATGATAATTCAGGAGCTGCAGTAGAAGCTTTTGCAGTGTGGAGCGTGAATGGTGTTGTTGACAACATTTTTCTAACGACGCTTCTGATTCTGTGATCTAAGTTGTCCTTGATTGGTTCAAGAAGGTTTGCTACTTCAGGAGTGACCATCTCAACTAGATTTTCAGTGAGAAAGTCTTGTGTGACAGTCCTTATAAATCCTGTGTAATCAGAGTTCAAGAACTTATCGATCAGCTGCTTTGACTCCTGAAAATCTTCAACTTGTTTGGTAAGACCGGTAACCATGTTGGTAAGTTTGTTGACTTGTTCCTGAAGATCAACTGGTTGTTTCGATTCATTGATTGATTGCTGCTTTGATGTGGTTTCGGAAGGTGTGGGAGATGAATGCTCAGGTGATGATTCGGATGATGACTCATTGTGAGAGTTTGAAGAAGAAGCAGGAGGAGTCGGATCCTTTGGTGGAGAGTCTTGAGGAGGTGGAGGTTGTGCTAAGGAAGTCTGCTGAGAAGATGACTTAAGAAATATGTTGGTGTCGAACGCGTTCTTCTCTTCGTTTTCTTTTCTTCGACGTTCCTCTGCTTCCTCTGCTTCTTGTGCAAGAAACTCTGGAGTAATGAGGTATTCATGTTCCTGATCCGTAGCAATATTCTCTTGTCCGCCAACATTCTCCTCTACATTAGCAGTTTCAGTCATATTGACATCTCCTGTATCGTCTGTATCTTTAACGGTGTCATCAGGCTGTGGAGCTAATTCTAACGTAGTGGACACAACGGGAGGAATCATGCTGCTTGTAGCTCCTTCATGTTCTGACTGATCGATAGGTGGTGGTGTTGGAGGTTGAGACATAAGTCGGCTTTCGAGAACTGCTTTCCTTTGTTCTTTGCGAAGTTGCTTTTCTTCAGCTCGGGTATCGACAACTATACTTTTCAGTTTGCATTTATCGACCAACTGTTCAACGATTGGTTCATCTTCATCATCATCATTAGGCTCATTAATAGTGATCCCTTCCTTTTTCTTGTCTCTTCTTCATAAGTTTCTAGACTTTGTTGTATAGCGATCTCTGTTGCAGGAAATCCTTCTTCAGGTGCTCTTACTCTCAGATCATAGTCTGGTTCTTCTTCTTCAGATTCCGTGTCGAACTCAGATTCGCTGTCAGAAGGTGGAGGTGTAGGTTCATCTTGAAGAATGTACTCTGGATGTACCTTCTTTTTTGGCTTGGTTGCAGGCTTAGGTTTGGATGTTGGTTTAGGTTTGGCGGAAGTCTTGGGTGTTGCTGATGGTTTTGTCTTGGGAGCAGCCTTAGACTTAGTCTGAGGTGAGCCAGTGGTGCTTGTAGTACTCCCAGACTTCACACCTCCTTTGCTTCGAGTCTGTATAGTAGCTTCTTCCTGTACCCCTTTGTAAGCATTATCATAGTATTTGTAGTTCAGACTTTTCTTGATCTTATCATCAAGAAGGTATTCTGGAAGCCTCATTCCTTTGATATTGGTAGAGGAAGTGGTCGTCTTGATGAATGAGGTGGTGAAGTCGTCCTCGAAGAGGTGCTTCGGCTCATTAGGATCTGCCATCCTCTTGATAAATTCTGGTGTGTCTTTGCAGAAATGTTCTATGAGAAGCTTGGTGAATCTTGTGAACGGGATCATAGTCTTAACACATTCGGTTTGAATGCTGTAGACTATATCGTTCATGATTGGAACTACAAAGTCAATAGGTGTCAAAGTCACCATTCCCCAAAATGTTTGCAAATGTTCAAGCCTAGGATGTTCATGACCACTCTTTCTTCCTGATATTGATCTTACAACCAACAGACAGAATGTTCTCCAAGGCTGAGGGATATTCTTGGCATTGAATTGGGAATGTTTGACTAGAGGTACGTCGTCATCAACATCATATCCTAACTCAACAAAGAAGTCAAGAAGGTCCAGTTCAGGTAGTATTGGAGCAAATTCATTGTCAGTTTGAGGCAGGAGAAGGACTGTACGAAGAACTTCGTGATCTACAGTGTAGACTTAGCGATCCAATGTAACAGTGAAAGACTCATCATCCAAATTTGCCTTAGCCGTAAGCCAGAACCGATGTAGGTAGAACAGAGGAACTGAAGTAGAACAGATGAGCAGATGTTTGCATGGATGTGAAAGTAGAATATCTTTGACAATCCTGCACGAGTTCTCAGTAATTCTTAACTTGTCGAAATCAACTCGTGGATTGTTGTTGCCAATCGTAACATTGTAGTTTTCGTGAGTGATGTCATCCATGGTGAGTAATGGAAGAGCTTGTTCAGGGACGTTCTCGTTGTGTTCAGCCATGTTATTCTGAAAAGCATGATCATAAACAAAACATCCAGATTTGTTACGAGTTAGCACGGTTGCAATGTTTGAATATGAATAAGCATTTTGAATTATGTAATCACGTATGGTTCAATAATAGCATGTGAGCTTAGAAATACATATGCACAAGGAATAAATCATAACACATCATATTATACATGACTGGAATCCATAATCACATTGCCACTTTAAACACGTTTACGAAATTACATAATCACAGAGTTTTCGAAATGTTACAATTGAAGTACAAGATATAACATAGTTAGTAATTTCGAAAACAATGCACTTCTGACCAATTTTTCGCAAACCTAGTCACAAATGCCAATAATTTCGAAAGACAGTCATAAAGTAACAATTTTTTTTCGCAATCCTGTATAATAAGTATTTTCGAAAAAACTTCAAGTGTGATCTCGATAAAAAATTTATCGAGAACAGACTACTAGAGAGAAAATTTCGAGAATACATGTTATAAGGGATTTCGAAAAATTTGCAATTATGAGGATTTCGAAAAATATGGCAATGGTTGAGATAATTTCGCAAACACACAAATATTTTCGAGAAGATGACGAAATGAGCATTTTCGAGAAAAATACAACATTTTGAAATTTCTCGAAAAAACTTGTGATTGCGAAATTCTTCAAACATGATTGCGAAAAAGATTTTCTCAAAAATTCTTATACAAGAATTTCGAAACAATGCCCATGTACGTTTCTTAGTGATACAAAGTATTCCAAGTGATGAGACCTGTTGTAGAACATGTTATGCAATGATTAGAATCAGTCTATCCATTCGAATAAGGTGATTTCGAAAATGTATCAAGAACATGTTCTCGATAAAAATCAAAATCGTGAATCAAATGAGGATAAGAAGTTCTCGTACATCACAAGCATATAATAGAAGCATATTATCACACCAAGTAAGCTCACATGAACACAAAACGAGAGAACCCACAAAGAACGAAGCCCTAAGTTATCAAGAATCATGCATACTAGGAAGTAAATCTAATTAATAATCATAACCATGATACTCATACACAAAATATCATATCCCACCAAGAAAAAAAACAAAAACAAACAACAACTCAAGAAAACCCAATTCGTACCCACCCCTAGGTTTCGAAAATCACACAATCGTGTGTTAAAATAAGATTAAACGTGATAGAAAGGATAGAAACATGTTATAGTACAAAAGCCCTATCATTAATTAATCTTTTAAACACATATTGCATGATTCCGAAATTACATAAACCCTAACTTTTAAATCGCAAATTCGGGACATCAAGCCATTAACTTTGTGATTAAACAAAAACCCATGTTAGAAATCATCTAAGAATCATGTAAAGACTTACGTATTGAAGATCACAAGCATGGTTTACTCGAAAGAATTAGAGCCGTGGATTTGGTAGAAAGGGTTCAAGAGTTTTTTAGAAATAAAAGTGGGGATTTAGAGAAAAACGGGGGGTGTGGATTTGTGTTATTTTTTAAACTTTTGATATTTGTCACATATGGTCCCCTAACTATTCATTTTGCAACATAAGTCCTAAAGTTAAAATTAAATAAGGACACAAAGAGATTCTAACTTACAAGACCATATATAGAAAAGGAAATACGAGTTACGAGACATCTTATGAAATCCTGAAACAACTTAACTTACCGCATCAAAGGTAATATGCAAGTATATCGTTTTTGGAAAAAATTTATAAAATTTTAGGCGAATCTCCCCCTCGACACTTGTAAGCAGACAAAGTGTTGAGAAAGAGCGATATACTTGCAGTTTTTTTTTTTTTAATTGTAAAAGAAAAATATTTTTGTGTTTTTGAGGTTTAATAAAAAATAAAGAAAAAATATTTATTTTACAAAGATAGTAAAATAATTGATGTTTGACACTTTACTTTTGTTTTAAAAACTTTTGTAAGTCAAATGGTGTCAAACATCGCATACCAATTTGGTGAACTAAACTTGCAAACCTTGATGGAGCTAAGGGTTTTGTAAGTAAGTCCGCTAATTGGTACTCAGTGCCCACAAAATATAACTCAACTGTACCCTTCTCGACATGCTCTTTGATGAAATGGTATCGGAGATCAATGTGTTTGGATTTGCAAGGATGAACTGTGTTGCAGGAGATTGCAATGGCACTCTTAGAATCGCAGTAAATTGGAATCTTGTTGAATAAGTAGCCATAGTCTTTAAGTTGTGATCTCATCCAAATTACTTGAGCGCAACAAGCAGACATAGCTACGTATTCAGATTCGGTAGATGATAGTGATGTGCAATCCTGCTTCTTTGATTGCCAAGACACAAGTTTATCTCCAAGAAACTGTAAGCCACCTGATGTACTTTTTCGCGAGTCTAAGCATCCTGCATGGTCAGCATCTGAAAAAGCTATTAGTTCAAAACCAGAATCCTTCAGATACCAGATCCCCAAATGGATGGTTCCCTTTATGTATTGAAGGGTTCTTTTTGCCTCATTGAGGTGTTTTTCAGTTGGATTAGCCTGATAGCGAGAACACATAAACACAGCAAATACAATATCAGGTCTACTGGATGTGAGATACATGAGGGACCCAATAATACTTCGGTACTTGGTAGGGTCAACTGGAGTCCCATGTAAATCAGCATCTAGTTTAGTAGAGTTGGCCATCGGTGTATTCATAGTATCACTACTTTGCATACCATGTTTCTTTAAAATCTCAAGAGCATATTTGGACTGATTTAGAAAAATTCCACGGGGTGATTGATGAACTTGTAGTCCTAGAAAGAACGTAAGTTCACCCATCATGGACATTTCAAAGTTATGTGTCATTAATTTTGCAAAATCCATTGAGTAATTTTTGTTGGTCGAAGCAAAAATAATGTCATCGACATAAACTTGAACAATTAATAAGTCCATCCCGTAGGTTTTTGTAAACAGTGTTGGATCCACCGAGCCTAGAATAAAATCATTAGCCAACAGAAATTTAGAAAGCTTGTCATACCACGCCCTGGGGGATTGCTTAAGACCGTAGAGAGACTTCTTAAGCTTATAGACATGATTGGGACGTTCTGGATCAACGAATCCTTCAGGTTGACTGACATAAACCACTTCTCGGAGTTGACCGTTAAGAAAAGCCGTTTTCACATCCATTTGGTAAACAATCATATTCCGATGAGCAGCAAATGCTAAGAACATCCGCACAGCTTCAAGTCTAGCCACAAGAGCAAATGATTCTTCAAAATCGATACCTTCTTCTTGAGAATAACCTTTTGCTACCAAGCATGATTTGTTGCGTATGATTGTGCCTTCTGCATCCAGTTTGTTTTTCCAGATCCATTTTAAACCAATGACGATGATGCCTTCAGGTTTTTCAACCAATTCCCATACTTCTAATCTTTGAAAGGTTTCGAATTCTTCTTGCATAGACTCAATCCAGTTTTCATAAGTCATTGCTTCTTTGACATTTTTGGGTACGGTTTCACAGACTGTGAGTGCATAAATGCAAGTTTCACCGTCTGTGTGAAGGCGTTGTCTTGTCATGATAGGTGCATCTGGATGGCCAATAATTTGAACTAAGGGGTGATCTCTAGTCCATTTATGTGTTGAAGGATGAAGTTGATAAGAATCTCGCAAGTGAGCAGGACCCAAATTGCGTGTGGATGACTCAGCAATGTCGGGGACAGGTTGAGCATTTGCAAATGGATTAATGAATGGTTCTGGGTCATGCTCTGCGGGTTGTGGAACTGATAAAGGTATGGACTCTCCAGCTGATTGTCGTGAGTTGGACCCGATTTGTTCGGTTGTTGTACGTGATATGACTGGAGGACCATCTCTTCCAACAGAAGTTGTTGTTTGTTAAGGTGTATCAGGTACTTGATGTTGATCAAGGTTTGCAGCGGAATTTGGTGTGGCCTCAGGTGGACGGTTAACAGGCGAATCATCAAACAATGGAGCAAACAAGGTTTCCACTTCTTTACGAGAAAGTGAAAATGGTTCAGCCGAAGAGACCGGAAAATTAAGACGGCTGGTTGCGGGTCCTAAGCTGTGTTGCTCAGAAGCCATTTGAGTGAGTTCATCGAAATTAGCATGAATAGTTTCTTGAATTTCCCGAGTACAACGATTCCAGATCCGATAGCCTTTAGAATTTTCACAGTAACCTATGAATACTCCAATGTCAGCCTTTGCTTTAAGTTTACCTAGATCATCATGATCATTGACGGGGTAGCATAAAGCACCGAATACATGAAAGTGACTGATGTTTGGTTTCCTTTTGTGACCAATCTGATATAGGGTTTTGTTGTGGCGTTTTGTGATCATGCAACGGTTTTGAGTGTAACAGGCGGTTGAAACAGCTTCTGCCCATAAGTAATCTGGTAATTGAGCGTTGATTAACATCGTTCGAGCAGCCTCCACTAACGTTCTGTTGCGTCTTTCGACAACTCCATTCTGTTCGGGTGTGCGTGGAATAGATGTTTGATGTTCCATTTTCTCAAAATACGACCTTAGAGTCTGATTCTTAAATTTTGTGCCATTGTCAGTTCGAACAATTCTGACAGTGTTTCGAAGCTGAACTTGTATTTTAGTGAGAAAGGTGATGATCATTTAAGGAGCTTGATCTTTACTTCGAAGAAAATAAACCCAAGTCCAGCGAGAATAATCATCAACAATTACTAAAATGTAGCGTTTACCGTTGATTGTTTGAACACGCATCGGACCACACAAATCCATATGAAGCAATTGTAAAACATGATTAGTACTGTGTTCAGGTTTTGAGGGAAAATGAGCACGAGTACTTTTACCTTGTTCACAGGCTGGACATAGATGATCTTTGGCATAACGGAATCTTGGAAAGCCTTCAACTAATTTGTGACGAGCGAGATCAGTCATCGTTTTGAAATTCAAATGAGAAAGGTGTTTGTGCCATAACCAAGATTTAGTCGATTCAGCTTTGGATAGAAGACAGATTGGAGATGAGGCGATCATGTCTGACATTGAAATAGTATAAAGGTTAGAACCACGTTTGCCAGACATCAAATCATTTCCTTGTAGATCACGAACAAAACAGGTTTTCTCGCGAAATGCAACTTCTAAATCTCCATCACAAAATTGACCGACTGAGAAGAGGTTGTGACCCAAGCCTTCAACATAATAAACTCTGCTAATTTCAATGTTCCCATGCATGTAGTCTCCGTAACCCATGATTAAAGCGTATTGATCATTCCCGAATCTGACAGTTTCAATAAACTTTGAGACAAAGTTCTTTAACAGTTTGAGATTGCCTGTCATATGTCGGGTGCAACCGCTATCAACAATCCAGAGAACGATCTGAACCACCTGCATCAAAAGAAGACGACAGAGATGGAACAAAAGTAAGGGTGGAACCCGAAGAAATAGTGGGTTCCTGTTGGTTAGAAATGCAAATATTTGACAATTTAGGAATCCATTTAAAATTTGGTTTGTATTGTAACCAATGTTGCCAATTCCAACTAGTTTTTGCTTTGTTCTTAGTGAATGCACTAGCTTTGGTTGGGTTCCTAGAATTGTTAATTGCTGCTTATGGGTTGACTACAACATCATTAGAAACAGTAGTAGGCATTTTTCTTAAGGTAGACTTAGAAGCATTAGTGGACCTAGAAGAAGAGCCGAATCTACGTTTCTTTTTGCGGTGTAAGAGATTATTAGCTACACATTTGGTATGATCACCAGATAACACACTTTTTCGACAAAACACACAAGACGCATTAATATTCAAAACATTTGAAGGTTCAGCATTCGTTACATTAAGATTTGGATTACAATTTGCCAGATTAGAATCTAAATCAGATGCAACATTAGTTTTATTCGAGTTCCTAAGGTGGTCTTCTACTTCTTGCACTTCTAGTGTTCCGCTTTTATGTTGCGAGAGCCTACTCTTTTTAGTCTTCTTAACTCTTTTTGGCTTTGGGCTTCTAACACTCTTAGGGGAAACTAGACCTGTGGAAGTGGAAGAGCTAACATTAGAACTCTTAATATGCTTACCCTTATCAGTTATGTCTATTTAAAACATTCTTGGTGCAATCACAGTTGTGTCAATGAATTTTCCTTTTTGAAGTAGCTTAATTTTCTCTTTCAAATCAATGATGATGTGTTTTTTGTCCTGAATATCAGACTCAAGTAAGCCATTGCAATAACGAATGTCATCACGGTTTTGTTGCCATTCGGCGTTTTCAATTTTTAACTCCGTAATTTCATTTTTTAACTTCTCAATTTCATTTTTACGTAGACGACATTTGTTTTTACGAGACTCATGCTTGTTACACAGTTGCAATTCAGTTTCAATACTTTGAGCTTGACACCAATCAATCTTATTATTAAGTTGACAAATTTCGTTTGAAAGTTTGTTTATCACATCATCACTGTTTTGACGCAATGCTTCATTTTGATGTTTCAATGATTCATTTTGTGACCTCAACGAAACAAGTTCAGCACAGTACTCAGCAAATAATTCAGTATTGCTGGAAAAATGTAGTTCACCCATGAGAGAACTATGAAAATCAGCTTGAAGAAGTTGTTCCAAGAGTCGATCAGTATCTTCTTTCAAAAATCGGTTTTTGCTTTGTTGAACCAAAATTGCATTTTCATTAAGAGCGAAAATTTCTTTCATATCTTTAACTTCCTTTTGGAGTTCCTGTTCCCAACGAGTAGCACAATAACGCAAATTATGAACTAAAGGCAGAATTTGTTTTTCAAAAATATCTCGCTTTTCCCATTCGTAAGCTGAATGAAAAGTATGAACTGTAATTTCAGAATGTTGTTCAATGACGTTTTCCAAAGTATCGATGCCTTTCATGAATGTTTGAAAATAGTCTAAAACTTAACAGCATGTTGGTAATGGTGTCACATGACCAGAAGAAGGTAATGGACCATTTACTTGTGCCACGGGTTTGACAGGAGCTCCATTGGAAGATGAAACATAAGACTCAGTAACATACCATGATTTCTCAGGTATTTCTCTTGATGGAACAAAAGATTTTGAAATGTGAGGAGCTTTTGAGTAATCATATGGTTTGCAAAATTCAACATGACTCATTTTTGATCGACTTTGCTCTTCAAGTTCGTATTCTTCCTCAGTATCATGTACAATAACACGCACAACATTGTTATCCATCAATTGGTCCATATTGTACAGCTTAGGATTTGTTTTGAACACAGTGCGAAGAAAAGAGGATCTGTAATCGCCGAGGCCAAAACCTTTACCTGGTCTTGGTTTTAACGAAAACTTTTGAATTGTCGTTACAGATTCCCCATGTTTATAAACGATGTTTTGAAAAGCTTTGATTTGACTTTCGAGAGCGATGTTATCATCAAGTAAAGAGCTTTCTTTTACACGTTTTTGCACTTTATGTTCATAAAATTCCTGTTTGCAAGTTATCACCTCTTTACGTGTTTTTGAAAGTTCCTGTTGGAGTTGAACAACTTGTTTTTGAAGATAATGTTTTTCATTTTCCAGTTTGGAAACGATTTTACCGTTTGACTCAACCATGTCATACATTTGCTTTTGAAGATTTTGTTCTTTGACATATGATTCTTGAAATGACTTTTCAAAACTTTGTTCACGATGAACGACATATTGAAAGCTTGAAAGTTGCTTTTTATAACATTCAATGTCCTTTTTAACTTGGCATTTTCTTTCAAAACTTCAGTTTGCACGTCCGTTATGTGATTAGAAAGAAGTTGATTATTAAGTTGTATGGCCGTAACTGTACAGTCAGGAGCTGGATCAGAAGGAGGTTCATGTTGTTCACTAAAGTCATTTTCGTCTTGCGCAATAGGATCATCAAATGAGACGACAGTGTCATCATCAAATAGTTCATCCTCTTGAGAAGAGAAAAATGTTTCAGAAGGAACAACTTGCGCCTGATCTGATTCAGAAACATAGGGTGATGCATTAATATGTATGGAGCTTATGGTTAGGCCATTTACCTGAGACAAGCCATCAGTGGAGAACACTGGGCCTGAATCATTCAACTGATGTTCCTGCATGTTGGCCATAAGCATCACAGCTGCATTGGCTTCAAGATCTTCCATTTCATCATCATTGTAAGCATTAGCAAAGAAACTGTTCTCTTGAGCATTGAAAGTTCCTTCCTTTTCATCTTTGAGAGCCATAAGTAATGCCTGCTTGTGAAACTGACTACCTTTTCTTGGGTGAGGGCATGCAGTTGCAATATGACCTTTTTCATTGCAGTTGTAGCACCATATCGCATTCCCAGATACTGCATTGTTACTAGCAGCATTGTCATTACTTCGTTGAGGAGCACCTGGATTGTTTCTGAATCCCCCATTGTTGTTAACTCTTTGTCCATATCCAGAATTTCCAGTATACCCACCTGAACGTCCTGAATTACGATTCTGAATCTCAACTCGACCATCTTGAATGACAGCTTGGTTTCTTGTATTTGATGAAGAACGAAGACGGTTGTTGGTTTTGTTGGATAATTTGCTAAAAGCACGAGAAACAAGAGCAAGTCCTTGATTCAACGTATTGACGCCATCATCATCATCTTCAAACTGATTAGAGTAATACATGTTATCATTGTTGTCATATGGAGCAAATTGATTAGAAGCGTGTTGAGAAGCAGGAGGATGTTGGTGACTGAAATAATTCTGTTCCTGATCATAAGTATGATTAGACATCGGAGGATGTAAAGCAGGAGTTTGAGCAACGAGTGCAAGGGGATTAGAGTTAGGGATATGTATCCTCCTCGAGCGAGTTTGTCTTTTTCAACTTCAGACTCATAGTGCTTGAGATAGTCGTACAACAATCCATATGGATCCCTGTGAAGATTCTTGGCTTGTCTCACAAATGTCACATACTTTTGCCACTCAGGACCCAGACTACTAACAAACTTTGTGTTTACAGCGATTCCTGGAAGAGTTATATCATGTCTCTCTAAATTATTGACGACATTAGTGAAACGATGAAAGTAAGACTCAAGAGATTCCCCTGGTTCGATCGCGATGTTAGTTATTTCCAAGTAAAGTTTAGATTCCATGTCTTCCTTGTTCAGTTGTGTGCCTTGCATCAGTAGATGGACGTGTTCCCACATAGCTTTTGCAGTTGTTTGAGCATCAACACTTCTGAATATGATATTTGGTATTCCTTGAAGTATGTAAGACATAGCAATTTCATCTGCTTCACGATGGTGTTTTTGTTCCTCAGTAAGTTGAGACTCAGGAACACGCACAGCAGTTGGAGCTACCGGAGGATCAGCCTGTAGGTCACCACCAACGTAGTTAATAGGCCAAGGAAATGGTCCTTGGTTCTAGTCTTTTTATAGTATAGGTTTATTTTCCGAAGAAACGCTCGTGAAAGTATGTTCCCCGGGTCGTTCTCCCAACGAAGGTAAGACGGCGATTGAGTCGGCTTGAGTCGCGTGATTGTGAAGTGAATGGAATTAAAAAGATGATTTGGTTGGTTTTTGATTACACTACTAAAAAGATTTAAAACGCAGTTAAAGTAAAAAGAAACAATAAAACGACGCAAAGGAAACAAACAAATAAAACAAGCATTGGATAAAATAACTAAAGAAAACGAGATTTAAAACGCGAAAAGAAATTAAGACGGGAAAAGACTTTAAAAACAATATGTTTGCTAAGCGACGTGAATAAGTTCATCAAGTGTGGGTCAAGGATTGACGACGAATTATTTTCCTTAAACAAAACTATTTTCTCACAACGTTGGTTTATTTTGAAAATAATCCTTTAAAAAGAAAATAATTACTAGATGTGTAATTTAATTATTTTCCGGCTTTTACCCTTCAAATAATAAAACTACAAGTCTAAATAATCATAACGATTATTAATCACAATCATCTTTTATATCCACACTTAACTCACAAACTCGTGACACTAAGCAAACACTAAAAAAACTACTCGAAACTCATATTAATAAGATAAAGTTACTTTATAAAATAAAAAGACTCGATAAAAGAAACAAACTAGATAAGCCAAAATAAAATTCGGCAGAGTTTCGCCTTAGCATAAAGCATAAGAGAACCTCACTCGATAAACGATGAGGCAATGATTATCGTACTCGATAATCTTGGCTAACTCGCCAAAAGAAATAAACTTGGTAAAATCAAACTCGATAAAAAATGAAAAAGAAAAATAAATAAATAAATAAAAGGTCAAACTCGATAATATTTAAAAAAAAACTTAACTCGACAAAAAATTGCAAATTGGTCCTTTGACAAAAAATGTAACTCGATAATATATTAAAAAAACAAACTCGGTATTATTTTTGAATCCAAACTCGGTAACAATTTAGAGATCAGACTCGGAAATAAAATTTGCAAAAGTCAAACTCGGTAAGATTTTTTTTTGCAAAATGGTCCCTGTCTCAAAAATCCTAACTCGATATTTTTTTTTTCACTAACTCGATATATTTTTTTTTTTAACTCGATACTTTTTTTTTAACTCGATAAAAACATATTAAAACCCCATTTTGATCCAAAATAAAGCCTAAAAACTAATGTTTTTCACAAAATTTATTACTAAACTAACTAGTTTAACCATAAACTTTAATTCCCACCAATAAAAACAAGATTTTAACAACTAAAAATTAAAGATTTTTAGAAAGATAAAGCTAGAGAGAGAAAGTAGCATAAAAAATGACTTCATAAAAATAAAACTACACTACTCCTACTACTATGAGGACCAACCCTCAACAACCCTAAGACTAATCATAAAACTAACCCACCTCTCAAATGAGGCTTATGAGATCTATTTATAGGTTAGGGGCTAGGGCTTCTCTAATCTTTGAGTTTGTTGCATAATTAGCCCTTAGACTTTTACAAAACATGAGAAAACTACTTAAAACATATTAAAACGCTACAAATGCAACTAAATACTACACGTAACGATCTTGTAACTTGGAGGGGTTGAGTTGACTTTTTTTCCAAAGTTCTTCAAAGGACCAAAGTTGACAACTTGCTGAAACTTGGTGGGCCATTATTGTAAAGGTCTTCATATTTCAACTAAGAGTCTCTTTTGTTTTTCTCTGAATCTCTAAGGATTACTTTAGTCATTTTGCGCTTTTCTTGGTTAAATTTCTTCCTCGGCTTCGGCTTTTTACCATTTTCCAATCTCGTGCTCGTTTTTGTCGGTTTTGGCTTTGTTTTTGTTCATTTTTCACATATCCGTACCTGCACATACACAAATACAAAAACACACATTCTCTTGGCATATTTGGTTAGTGTTTGGTGTATTTGGTCTGATTTTAGGTCTAAAAAGAATGTGTGATTAAGCACTCATCAAAATCCCCCAGACTAAGGTATTGCCGTGCCCTCACGCAATGTCATCACCTCACGCTTAAGAGATAAATAATTTCAAAACCTCTCTTTACTGACGTTGTAAAGTTGCAATGACTTTCAAGAGAAATATTAAAATCATTTATTCTCAAAAACACTCCGTTTTCCGATTTTCAGGAATAACACTACAACTACTCTTTTTGTATTTTTCATTTTTATATATGTGACGGTTTGCTTTGACTTTCATTATCAATTCATATCTGTTGATAACTTTCAGGGTCAACGAGTAGAAACACTTCTCACAGAGAAGAGACCGTACGGATAAAAATCGTCATCCTTGATTTTTTACAAGCTCCCAAACTAAGCGTAAAATCGAGATCATTGTTTATCCAGAAGTTAGATGCTAACACTGCCCACAAAAGTTACTTGTGTATTACCTCTTGTTCCCAAGTCCTAAGTTTTGTATCTCAAGATTTTAATTGTGAGAAATGAATTGCTTCATATTTTCTCGTTACGAAATTTTTTAGTCCGATAGTGATACCTAAGTTAAAACGATAAGTAGTTATTAATTTTCTCTTAAGAACCACTGCAATAGAAATTCGGTCCACATCAAGGAATTTGGGGTATATACAATATCAAAGATATAAGTTGCGGAGTACAATCACGTGCACCTCATGTGACTGATTATTAATCACTTATCACATGCACCTCACGCGCCAACAACTTATTTACATACATAAGCTCTTATTCGATACAACTTCAACTTTCACTTTTCTTACTTTTTTCACTCTTTTCATATATATATTTTTTTCTTTCTTGATTTTTCTCTCATAACATCAATGGAAGCTTATCGGGTAGCTCCAAAACCACATAGATAATCAACTTTTGATTTTTGATTTTTGATTTTTTTTCACTTTTTGCTCTTATTTTTTATGTTCCTTGATATGTACCCAACTTCTAAAGCAAAAATTCTCTTAAGAAAACAAATAACTAAATATTATTCAAACCAAAATACCACTAATTAACCTAGAACATCTATTATATATGGGTGACGTTTCTGATGGGAACAAGGAGGCCACAAGTACCTCTTGTGGGTTTTTTAAATCCCAGTAATGCGATCCGTGTATAGCACGAAACTTCTAAATAAACTCTATCATTCCTTGATCTCCGCAAATTTAAAATCCCAAATAATGAGATCCGCGGATGCTTAGCCATAATCTTTTGATTATTTTGGTTAAGGGAAACAAGCTAGGGCTCAACACGCCCGGTCAAGTCGGAACATTTATTTCTACTCTCGCCGGTAGGAAAGTCAAAACAAGGTGTCAAAACTTATTATTCATATCATATATATTTTTTCTTTCATTTTATCATACTTTTTTTTTTTTTTTTTTTTTTTGATTATAAAGCGGTGACAAAAATTAAATTTTTTGGTGGAAAACAGAGTTGCGTAAGTTAAACAGCTCAGACGATGGTACAGGTCAAATCGAATCGAAGATTCGCCCCCCCCCCCCCCCCCCCCAGACTAAAGTGAAACATTGTCCTCAATGTTTTAAGGGTAAAGGTAATCCTACGTAAAATCTAAGGCCGTTTATTATGTATGCCAAGAGATAAACGTTAGTCGATAAGATTTAGGATATGGTGAATTTCCGAAATAGCAGCGAAGGATGAGACTCGAGTGGAGAGAACGACAAACCACGAGCACGAGAGTCCTCAAACTTCGGGGAAATTCCTGAACATTCACAAACAACCACGAAAACACGAGTTTGGAAAGGGTCGCCCCCCTCACGTCACGTTATTAAAGAAAATAGAAAATTAAGAAGATGAAATGGATAAGCATGGGGTGCCTCCCACGAAGCGCTTGTTTTTGTTCACCGAGTCACATGAGCTTGACTCGCTCCCCGAATTAATTCGTCCTTGGGGAGAGCAGATAAAACGGATAACCGACATAAACGGAGATGCCGGGGTCAAAAACGGTATCCTCACTCCCGGTGGAGTGGAAAAGTGAAGAAATGAGGGGATAAGCAAAGAACGGATAAAACACCCAGATGATAAAAGCAAATTCAAGTTCAGAATCATGGGTGGGTTGGGTGGGCAAAATATCAAGCACAGGAACATCATGTTCAGAAATCTCGTCCACCACTTCAAAAATATCTTCATTCGTATCTGATTCAAAAACTACATCGGGTGGTTTCGCGGGCGGACGAGAAGAAAGTAAATTGGAAAGAATACTTCTTTGAACGTCATTCTCGTCATTCTCAATACCCGGTGGTATCGAGTCATCCGCAGCAAGAAATGGATCGACATCCTCTAAAATAGGGTTACGTAAAGGATTATCGAAAATAGATATAGAGTCGATCTCAAAGATAAAACGCTCATAATCCGGAAGAGAGATATCAGCATGAATAGTGGGATGCCACTACTCGTCTCTTCAAATCGAAAAATTTCAAGCTCGGGTAAGAAATCACTATCCATATTGGGGATAGGAGAAGAAATCGGAGGATCATTCAACGCCTTGATCTTAGAAATAAGAAGATAAACTTTGGATAATTTCTCACGAAGAGCTTCATCTTGAATTTCAGTGTCAACTTCTTCATCATTCTCTTCTTCTAAGCTGACGAGCTCATAAGGTAACTCCTCAATGTAATCGATATCTCCACAAGATAAAGAAGTACAATCATCGTCGGAATCAGAATGATTATTAGCAAGACAAGCCTCGATCTCATCTAAAAAGACATCGCTCCTCTCAACTGGTTCTAGAGAAGGATGGAAAGAGTCGGAAATGAGAGGATCAGAGGATGGAGTGGGATTGCCACTCGGAGATGAATCTGAAATTTCAAGAACGTCTACGTCGACCTTTTTATTAGCATATAAAGCTCGGATATTCTTCATCTGCTCTTCTGCTAATAATTCTGCAATACTCTTTTCTTCTTCGACGGGTGTGGTTTCAGCAGATGAAGTGTAAATACCCCCAATTTGGATGGAATCCTCATCATCGTCGTCATCGTAAATAAAAGACTTTCGTAATTTAGCATTTATTTCTTTGGCAAGTAATTCTTCCATTGACTTCTCATGAGGATCAGGAGTATATGTAATACGATTAGCCACCCACTCTCGTACCGTTTCGATAACGGATTTCATTTCATCAATAAATTCATCCGGAACTTGAAACTTATCGGGAGTTTATGGGGGTTGGTTAAAACAATGAGAATCGTAACATGAATTCGGCTCATAATAATTTTCAAACGATCCCTCACAATTTTTGAAATTTGATGAATTATCATTGAAATAAGGTTCCTGCTCATAAGAGTTTTGAGGAAGGTAATTGAAATTGTTTTGAGGATAATCGAAAGAGTTCGGATCATAATCGGAGGTGAATGTCGGTTCAGTTCTCGAAGCATAACACATACAAAGTCCACGAGTAAATCCACATTCTTTGCAAAAACACCGTTCACAAAGTACTCCTTCTTCGGAGGGATTTCCACAATTAAAACAAGTCGGATCCATAAGAATTATCGGTTTAGAGGATTAAAGAAGAAGAATCAAATGATAAGAGGAGAAGAAGATTATTTTTGGTTTTTAATTATCGAAAAAGAAAATTAAAATAGAAAAACAAAATCTTTTTGTATAAACTTTTTTTTTTTTTTTTTTTTTTTTTTTTTTTTTTTTGAGAATATTTACAAAAAACGATAACTTCTTGGGAGAAGGGTCTTCAAATCACCAACAAACGATACAAGTACAACGCTCTCGTTTCAAACCTTCCCCGGCAACGGCGCCATTTTTGGTTCTAGTCTTTTTATAGTATAGGTTTATTTTCAGAAGAAACGCTCGTGAAAGTATGTTCCCCGGGTCGTTCTCCCAACGAAGGTAAGACGGCGATTGAGTCGGTTTGAGTCGCGTGATTGTGAAGTGAATGAAATTAAAAAGATGATTTGGTTGGTTTTGATTACACTACTAAAAAGATTTAAAACGCAGTTAAAGTAAAAAGAAACAATAAAACGACGCAAAGGAAACAAACAAATAAAACAAGCATTGGATAAAATAACTAAAGAAAACGAGATTTAAAACGCGAAAAGAAATTAAGACGGGAAAAGACTTTGAAAACAATATGTTTGCTAAGCGACGTGAATAAGTTCATCAAGTGTAGGTCAAGGATTGACGACGAATTATTTTCCTTAAACAAAACTATTTTCTCACAACGTTGGTTTATTTTGAAAACAATCCTTTAAAAAGAAAATAATTACTAGATGTGTAATTTAATTATTTTCTGGCTTTTAGCCTTCAAATAATAAAACTACAAGTCTAAATAATCATAACGATTATTAATCACAATCATCTTTTATATCCACACTTAACTCACAAACTCGTGACACTAAGCAAACATTAAAAAAACTACTCGAAACTCATATTAATAAGATAAAGTTACTTGATAAAATAAAAAGACTCGATAAAAGAAACAAACTAGATAAGCCAAAATAAAATTCGGCAGAGTTTCGCCTTAGCATAAAGCATAAGAGAACCTCACTCGATAAACGATGAGGCAATGATTATCGTACTCGATAATCTTGGCTAACTCGCCAAAAGAAATAAACTTGGTAAAATCAAACTCGACAAAAAATGAAAAAGAAAAATAAATAAATAAAAAAAAAGGTCAAACTCGATAATATTTAAAAAAAAACTTAACTCGACAAAAAATTGCAAATTGGTCCTTTGACAAAAAATGTAACTCGATAATATATTAAAAAAACAAACTCGGTATTATTTTTGAATCCAAACTCGGTAACAATTTAGAAATCAGACTCGGAAATAAAATTTGCAAAAGTCAAACTCGGTAAGATTTTTTTTTGCAAAATGGTCCTTGTCTCAAAAATCCTAACTCGATATTTTTTTTTCACTAACTCGATAATTTTTTTTTTTTTTAACTCGATACTTTTTTTTTTTTAACTCGATAAAAACATATTAAAACACCATTTTGATCCAAAATAAAGCCTAAAAACTAATGTTTTTCACAAAATTTATTACTAAACTAACTAGTTTAACCATAAACTTTAATTCCCACCAATAAAAAGAAGATTTTAACAACTAAAAATTAAAGATTTTTAGAAAGATAAAGCTAGAGAAAGAAAGTAGCATAAAATATGACTTCATAAAAATAAAACTATACTACTCCTACTACTATGAGGACCAACCCTCAACAACCCTAAGACTAATCATAAAACTAACCCACCTCTCAAATGAGGCTTATGAGATCTATTTATAAGTTAGGGGCTAGGGCTTCTCTAATATTTGAGTTTGTTACATAATTAGCCCTTAGACTTTTACAAAACATGAGAAAACTACTTAAAACATATTAAAACGCTACAAATGCAACTAAATACTACACGTAACGATCTTGTAACTTGGAGGAGTTGAGTTGACTTTTCTTCCAAAGTTCTTCAAAGGACCAAAGTTGACAACTTGCTGAAACTTGGTGGGCCATTATTGTAAAGGTCTTCATATTTCAACTAAGAGTCTCTTTTGTTTTTCTCTGAATCTCTAAGGATTACTTTAGTCATTTTGCGCTTTTCTTGGTTAAATTTCTTCCTCGGTTTCGGCTTTTTACCTTTTTCCAATCTCGTGCTCGTTTTTGTCGGTTTTGGCTTTGTTTTTGTTCATTTTTCACATATCCGTACCTGCACATACACAAATACAAAAACACACATTCTCTTGGCATATTTGGTTAGTATTTGGTGTATTTGGTCTGATTTTAGGTCTAAAAAGAATGTGTGATTAAGCACTCATCAAAATCCCCCAGACTAAGGTATTGCCGTGCCCTCACGCAATGTCATCACCTCACGCTTAAGAGATAAATAATTTCAAAACCTCTCTTTACTGACGTTGTAAAGTTGCAATGACTTTCAAGAGAAATATTAAAATCATTTATTCTCAAAAACGCTCCATTTTCCGATTTTCAGGAATAACACTACAACTACTCTTTTTGTATTTTTCATTTTTTATATATGTGACGGTTTGCTTTGACTTTCATTATCAATTCATATCTGTTGATAACTTTCAGGGTCAACGAGTAGAAACACTTCTCACAGAGAAGAGACCGTACGGATAAAAATCGTCATCCTTGATTTTTCACAAGCTCCCAAACTAAGCGTAAAATCGAGATCATTGTTTATCCAGAAGTTAGATGCTAACACTGCCCACAAAAGTTACTTGTGTATTACCTCTTGTTCCCAAGTCCTAAGTTTTGTATCTCAAGATTTTAATTGTGAGAAATGAATTGCTTCATATTTTCTCGTTACGAAAATTTTTAGTCCGATAGTGATACCTAAGTTAAAACAATAAGTAGTTATTCATTTTCTCTTAAGAACCACTGCAATAGAAATTCGGTCCACATCAAGGAATTTGGGGTATATACAATATCAAAGATATAAGTTGCGGAGTACAATCACGTGCACCTCATGTGACTGATTATTAATCACTTATCACATGCACCTCACACGCCAACAACTTATTTACATACATAAGCTCTTATTCGATACAACTTCAACTTTCACTTTTCTTACTTTTTTCACTCTTTTCGTATATATTTTTTTTTCTTTCTTGATTTTTCTCTCATAACATCAATGGAAGCTTATCGGGTAGCTCCAAAACCACATAGATAATCAACTTTTGATTTTTGATTTTTTTCACTTTTTGCTCTTATTTTTTATGTTCCTTGATATGTACCCAACTTCTAAAGCAAAAATTCTCTTAAGAAAACAAATAACTAAATATTATTCAAACCAAAATACCACTAATTAACCTAGAACATCTATTATATATGGGTGACGTTTCTGATGGGAACAAGGAGGCCACAAGTACCTCTTGTGGGTTTTTTAAATCCCAGTAATGCGTTCCGTGTATAGCACGAAACTTCTAAATAAACTCTATCATTCCTTGATCTCCGCAAATTTAAAATCCCAAATAATGAGATCCGCGGATGCTTAGCCATAATCTTTTGATTATTTTGGTTAAGGGAAACAAGCTAGGGCTCAACACGCCCGGTCAAGTCGGAACATTTATTTCTACTCTCGCCGGTAGGAAAGTCAAAACAAGGTGACAAAACTTATTATTCATATCATATATATTTTTTCTTTCATTTTATCATACTTTTTTTTTTTTTTTTTTTTTGATTATAAAGCGGTGACAAAAATTAAATTTTTTGGTGGAAAACAGAATTGCGTAAGTTAAACAGCTCAGACGATGGTACAGGTCAAATCGAATCGAAGATTCGCCCCCCCCCCCCCCCCCCCCCAGACTAAAGTGAAACATTGTCCTCAATGTTTTAAGGGTAAAGGTAATCCTACGTAAAATCTAAGGCCGTTTATTATGTATGCCAAGAGATAAACGTTAGTCGATAAGATTTAGGATATGGTGAATTTCCGAAATAGCAGCGAAGGATGAGACTCGAGTGGAGAGAACGACAAACCACGAGCACGAGAGTCCTCAAACTTCGGGGAAATTCCTGAACATTCACAAACAACCACGAAAACACGAGTTTGGAAAGGGTCGCCCCCCTCACGTCACGTTATTAAAGAAAATAGAAAATTAAGAAGATGAAATGGATAAGCATGGGGTGCCTCCCACGAAACGCTTGTTTTTGTTCACCGAGTCACATGAGCTTGACTCGATCCCCGAATTAATTCGTCCTTGGGGAGAGCAGATAAAACGGACAACCGACATAAACGGAGATGCCGGGGTCAAAAACGGTATCCTCACTCCCGGTGGAGTGGAAAAGTGAAGAAATGAGGGGATAAGCAAAGAACGGATAAAACACCCAGATGATAAAAGCAAATTCAAGTTCAGAATCATGGGTGGGTTGGGTGGGCAAAATATCAAGCACAGGAACATCATGTTCAGAAATCTCGTCCACCACTTCAAAAATATCTTCATTCGTATCTGATTCAAAAACTACATCGGGTGGTTTCGCTGGCGGACGAGAAGAAAGTAAATTGGAAAGAATACTTCTTTGAACGTCATTCTCGTCATTCTCAATACCCGGTGGTATCGAGTCATCCGCAGCAAGAAATGGATCGACATCCTCTAATATTGGGTTACGTAAAGGATTATCGAAAATAGATATAGAGTCGATCTCAAAGATAAAACACTCATAATCCGAAAGAGAGATATCAGCATGAATAGTGGGATGCCACTACTCGTCTCTTCAAATCGAAAAATTTCAAGCTCGGGTAAGAAATCACTATCCATATTGGGGATAGGAGAAGAAATCGGAGGATCATTCAACGCCTCGATCTTAGAAATAAGAAGATAAACTTTGGATAATTTCTCACGAAGAGCTTCATCTTGAATTTCAGTGTCAACTTCTTTATCATTCTCTTCTTCTAAGCTGACGAGCTCCTAAGGTAACTCCTCAATGTAATCGATATCTCCACAAGATAAAGAAGTACAATCATCGTCGGAATTAGAATGATTATTAGCAAGACAAGCCTCGATCTCATCTAAAAAGACATCGCTCCTCTCAACTGGTTCTAGAGAAGGATGGAAAGAGTCGGAAATGAGAGAATCAGAGGATGGAGTGGGATTGCCACTCGGAGATGAATCTGAAATTTCAAGAACGTCTACGTCGACCTTTTTATTAGCATATAAAGCTCGGATATTCTTCATCTGCTCTTCTGCTAATAATTCTGCAATACTCTTTTCTTCTTCGACGGGTGTGGTTTCAGCAGATGAAGTGTAAATACCCCCAATTTGGATGGAATCCTCATCATCGTCGTCATCGTAAATAAAAGACTTTCGTAATTTAGCATTTCTTTCTTTGGCAAGTAATTCTTCCATTGACTTCTCATGAGGATCAGGAGTATATGTAATACGATTAGCCACCCACTCTCGTACCGTTTCGATAACGGATTTCATTTCATCAATAAATTCATCCGGAACTTGAAACTTATCGGGAGTTTATGGGGGTTGGTTAAAACAATGAGAATCGTAACATGAATTCAGCTCATAATAATTTTCAAACGATCCCTCACAATTTTCGAAATTTGATGAATTATCATTGAAATAAGGTTCCTGCTCATAAGAGTTTTGAGGAGGGTAATTGAAATTGTTTTGAGGATAATCGAAAGAGTTCGGATCATAATCGGAGGTGAATGTGGGTTCAGTTCTCGAAGCATAACACATACAAAGTCCACGAGTAAATCCACATTCTTTGCAAAAACACCGTTCACAAAGTACTCCTTCTTCGGAGGGATTTCCACAATTAAAACAAGTCGGATCCATAAGAATTATCGGTTTAGAGGATTAAAGAAGAAGAATCAAATGATAAGAGGAGAAGAAGATTATTTTTGGTTTTTAATTATCGAAAAAGAAAATTAAAATAGAAAAAGAAAATCTTTTTGTATAAACTTATTTTTTTTTTTTTTTTATTTTTTTTTTGAGAATATTTACAAAAAACGATAACTTCTTGGGAGAAGGGTCTTCAAATCACCAACAAACGATACAAGTACGACGCTCTCGTTTCAAACCTTCCCCGGCAACGGCGCCATTTTTGGTTCTAGTCTTTTTATAGTATAGGTTTATTTTCAGAAGAAACGCTCGTGAAAGTATGTTCCCCGGGTCGTTCTCCCAACGAAGGTAAGACGGCGATTGAGTCGGTTTGAGTCGCGTGATTGTGAAGTGAATGGAATTAAAAAGATGATTTGGTTGGTTTTGATTACACTACTAAAAAGATTTAAAACGCAGTTAAAGTAAAAAGAAACAATAAAAAGACGCAAAGGAAACAAACAAATAAAACAAGCATTGGACAAAATAACTAAAGAAAACGAGATTTAAAACGCGAAAAGAAATTAAGACGGGAAAAGACTTTGAAAACAATATGTTTGCTAAGCGACGTGAATAAGTTCATCAAGTGTAGGTCAAGGATTGACGACGAATTATTTTCCTTAAACAAAACTATTTTCTCACAACGTTGGTTTATTTTGAAAATAATCCTTTAAAAAGAAAATAATTACTAGATGTGTAATTTAATTATTTTCCGGCTTTTACCCTTCAAATAATAAAACTACAAGTCTAAATAATCATAACGATTATTAATCACAATCATCTTTTATATCCACACTTAACTCACAAACTCGTGACACTAAGCAAACACTAAAAAAACTACTCGAAACTCATATTAATAAGATAAAGTTACTTGATAAAATAAAAAGACTCGATAAAAGAAACAAACTAGATAAGCCAAAATAAAATTCGGCAGAGTTTCGCCTTAGCATAAAGCATAAGAGAACCTCACTCGATAAACGATGAGGCAATGATTATCGTACTCGATAATCTTGGCTAACTCACCAAAAGAAATAAACTTGGTAAAATCAAACTCGATTAAAAATGAAAAAGAAAAATAAATAAATAAAAAAAAAGGTCAAACTCGATAATATTTAAAAAAAAAAAAACTTAACTCGACAAAAAATTGCAAATTGGTCCTTTGACAAAAAATGTAACTCGATAATATATTAAAAAAACAAACTCGGTATTATTTTTGAATCCAAACTCGGTAACAATTTAGAAATCAGACTCGGAAATAAAATTTGCAAAAGTCAAACTCGGTATGATTTTTTTTTTGCAAAATGGTCCCTGTCTCAAAAATCCTAACTCGATATTTTTTTTTCACTAACTCGATAATTTTTTTTTTTTTTAACTCGATACTTTTTTTTTTAACTCGATAAAAACATATTAAAACACCATTTTGATCCAAAATAAAGCCTAAAAACTAATGTTTTTCACAAAATTTATTACTAAACTAACTAGTTTAACCATAAACTTTAATTCCCACCAATAAAAACAAGATTTTAACAACTAAAAATTAAAGATTTTTAGAAAGATAAAGCTAGAGAAAGAAAGTAGCATAAAATATGACTTCATAAAAATAAAACTACACTACTCCTACTACTATGAGGACCAACCCTCAACAACCCTAAGACTAATCATAAAACTAACCCACCTCTCAAATGAGGCTTATGAGATCTATTTATAGGTTAGGGGCTAGGGCTTCTCTAATATTTGAGTTTGTTGCATAATTAGCCCTTAGACTTTTACAAAACATGAGAAAACTACTTAAAACATATTAAAACGCTACAAATGCAACTAAATACTACACGTAACGATCTTGTAACTTGGAGGAGTTGAGTTGACTTTTCTTCCAAAGTTCTTCAAAGGACCAAAGTTGACAACTTGCTGAAACTTGGTGGGCCATTATTGTAAAGGTCTTCATATTTCAACTAAGAGTCTCTTTTGTTTTTCTCTGAATCTCTAAGGATTACTTTAGTCATTTTGCGCTTTTCTTGGTTAAATTTCTTCCTCGGCTTCGGCTTTTTACCTTTTTCCAATCTCGTGCTCGTTTTTGTCGGTTTTGGCTTTGTTTTTGTTCATTTTTCACATATCCGTACCTGCACATACACAAATACAAAAACACACATTCTCTTGGCATATTTGGTTAGTATTTGGTATATTTGGTCTGATTTTAGGTCTAAAAAGAATGTGTGATTAAGCACTCATCAAAATCCCCCAGACTAAGGTATTGCCGTGCCCTCACGCAATGTCATCACCTCACGCTTAAGAGATAAATAATTTCAAAACCTCTCTTTACTGACGTTGTAAAGTTGCAATGACTTTCAAGAGAAATATTAAAATCATTTATTCTCAAAAACACTCCGTTTTCCGATTTTCAGGAATAACACTACAACTACTCTTTTTGTATTTTTCATTTTTTATATATGTGACGGTTTGCTTTGACTTTCATTATCAATTCATATCTGTTGATAACTTTCAGGGTCAACGAGTAGAAACACTTCTCACAGAGAAGAGACCGTACGGATAAAAATCGTCATCCTTGATTTTTCACAAGCTCCCAAACTAAGCGTAAAATCGAGATCATTGTTTATCCAGAAGTTAGATGCTAACACTGCCCACAAAAGTTACTTGTGTATTACCTCTTGTTCCCAAGTCCTAAGTTTTGTATCTCAAGATTTTAATTGTGAGAAATGAATTGCTTCATATTTTCTCGTTACGAAATTTTTTAGTCCGATAGTGATACCTAAGTTAAAACGATAAGTAGTTATTCATTTTCTCTTAAGAACCACTGCAATAGAAATTCGGTCCACATCAAGGAATTTGGGGTATATAAAATATCAAAGATATAAGTTGCGGAGTACAATCACGTGCACCTCATGTGACTGATTATTAATCACTTATCACATGCACCTCACGCGCCAACAACTTATTTACATACATAAGCTCTTATTCGATACAACTTCAACTTTCACTTTTCTTACTTTTTTCACTCTTTTCATATATATTTTTTTTTCTTTCTTGATTTTTCTCTCATAACATCAATGGAAGCTTATCGGGTAGCTCCAAAACCACATAGACAATCAACTTTTGATTTTTGATTTTTTTCACTTTTTGCTCTTATTTTTTATGTTCCTTGATATGTACCCAACTTCTAAAGCAAAAATTCTCTTAAGAAAACAAAGAACTAAATATTATTCAAACCAAAATACCACTAATTAACCTAGAACATCTATTATATATGGGTGACGTTTCTGATGGGAACAAGGAGGCCACAAGTACCTCTTGTGGGTTTTTTAAATCCCAGTAATGCGATCCGTGTATAGCACGAAACTTCTAAATAAACTCTATCATTCCTTGATCTCCGCAAATTTAAAATCCCAAATAATGAGATCCGCGGATGCTTAGCCATAATCTTTTGATTATTTTGGTTAAGGGAAACAAGCTAAGGCTCAACACGCCCGGTCAAGTCGGAACATTTATTTCTACTCTCGCCAGTAGGAAAGTCAAAACAAGGTGTCAAAACTTATTATTCATATCATATATATTTTTTCTTTCATTTTATCATATATATATTTTTTTTTTTTTTTTTGATTATAAAGCGGTGACAAAAATTAAATTTTTTGGTGGAAAACAGAGTTGCGTAAGTTAAACAGCTCAGACGATGGTACAGGTCAAATCGAATCGAAGATTCGCCCCCCCCCCCCCCCCAGACTAAAGTGAAACATTGTCCTCAATGTTTTAAGGGTAAAGGTAATCCTACGTAAAATCTAAGGCCGTTTATTATGTATGCCAAGAGATAAACGTTAGTCGATAAGATTTAGGATATGGTGAATTTCCGAAATAGCAGCGAAGGATGAGACTCGAGTGGAGAGAACGACAAACCACGAGCACGAGAGTCCTCAAACTTCGGGGAAATTCCTGAACATTCACAAACAACCACGAAAACACGAGTTTGGAAAGGGTCGCCCCCCTCACGTCACGTTATTAAAGAAAATAGAAAATTAAGAAGATGAAATGGATAAGCATGGGGTGCCTCCCACGAAGCGCTTGTTTTTGTTCAGCGAGTCACATGAGCTTGACTCGATCCCCGAATTAATTCGTCCTTAGGGAGAGCAGATAAAACGGACAACCGACATAAACGGAGATGCCGGGGTCAAAAACGGTATCCTCACTCCCGGTGGAGTGGAAAAGTGAAAAAATGAGGGGATAAGCAAAGAACGGATAAAACACCCAGATGATAAAAGCAAATTCAAGTTCAGAATCTTGGGTGGGTTGGGTGGGCAAAATATCAAGCACAGGAACATCATGTTCAGAAATCTCGTCCACCACTTCAAAAATATCTTCATTCGTATCTGATTCAAAAACTACATCGGGTGGTTTCGCGGGCGGACGAGAAGAAAGTAAATTGGAAAGAATACTTCTTTGAACGTCATTCTCGTCATTCTCAATACCCGGTGGTATCGAGTCATCCGCAGCAAGAAATGGATCGACATCCTCTAAAAGAGGGTTATGTGAAGGATTATCGAAAATAGATATAGAGTCGATCTCAAAGATAAAACGCTCATAATCCGGAAGAGAGATATCAGCATGAATAGTGGGATGCCACTACTCGTCTCTTCAAATCAAAAAATTTCAAGCTCGGGTAAGAAATCACTATCCATATTGGGGATAGGAGAAGAAATCGGAGGATCATTCAACGCCTCGATCTTAGAAATAAGAAGATAAACTTTGTATAATTTCTCACGAAGAGCTTCATCTTGAATTTCAGTGTCAACTTCTTCATCATTCTCTTCTTCTAAGCTGACGAGCTCATAAGGTAACTCCTCAATGTAATCGATATCTCCACAAGATAAAGAAGTACAATCATCGTCGGAATCAGAATGATTATTAGCAAGACAAGCCTCGATCTCATCTAAAAAGACATCGCTCCTCTCAACTGGTTCTAGAGAAGGATGGAAAGAGTCGGAAATGAGAGGATCAGAGGATGGAGTGGGATTGCCACTCGGAGATGAATCTGAAATTTCAAGAACGTCTACGTCGACCTTTTTATTATCATATAAAGCTCGGATATTCTTCATCTGCTCTTCTGCTAATAATTCTGCAATACTCTTTTCTTCTTCGACGGGTGTGGTTTCAGCAGATGAAGTGTAAATACCCCCAATTTGGATGGAATCCTCATCATCGTCGTCATCGTAAATAAAAGACTTTCGTAATTTAGCATTTCTTTCTTTGGCAAGTAATTCTTCCATTGACTTCTCATGAGGATCAGGAGTATATGTAATACGATTAGCCACCCACTCTCGTACCGTTTCGATAACGGATTTCATTTCATCAATAAATTCATCCGGAACTTGAAACTTATCGGGAGTTTATGGGGGTTGGTTAAAACAATGAGAATCGTAACATGAATTCGGCTCATAATAATTTTCAAACGATCCCTCACAATTTTCGAAATTTGATGAATTATCATTGAAATAAGGTTCCTGCTCATAAGAGTTTTGAGGAGGGTAATTGAAATTGTTTTGAGGATAATCGAAAGAGTTCGGATCATAATCGGAGGTGAATGTGGGTTCAGTTCTCGAAGCATAACACATACAAAGTCCACGAGTAAATCCACATTCTTTGCAAAAACACCGTTCACAAAGTACTCCTTCTTCGGAGGGATTTCCACAATTAAAACAAGTCGGATCCATAAGAATTATCGGTTTAGAGGATTAAAGAAAAAGAATCAAATGATAAGAGGAGAAGAAGATTATTTTTGGTTTTTAATTATCGAAAAAGAAAATTAAAATAGAAAAAGAAAATCTTTTTGTATAAACTTTTTTTTTTTTTTTTTTTTTTTTTTTTTTTTTTTTTTAGAATATTTACAAAAAACGATAACTTCTTGGGAGAAGGGTCTTCAAATCACCAACAAACGATACAAGTACGACGCTCTCGTTTCAAACCTTCCCCGGCAACGGCGCCATTTTTGGTTCTAGTCTTTTTATAGTATAGGTTTATTTTCAGAAGAAACGCTCGTGAAAGTATGTTCCCCGGGTCGTTCTCCCAACGAAGGTAAGACGGCGATTGAGTCGGTTTGAGTCGCGTGATTGTGAAGTGAATGGAATTAAAAAGATGATTTGGTTGGTTTTGATTACACTACTAAAAAGATTTAAAACGCAGTTAAAGTAAAAAGAAACAATAAAACGACGCAAAGGAAACAAACAAATAAAACAAGCATTGGATAAAATAACTAAAGAAAACGAGATTTAAAACGCGAAAAGAAATTAAGACGGGAAAAGACTTTGAAAACAATATGTTTGCTAAGCGACGTGAATAAGTTCATCAAGTGTAGGTCAAGGATTGACGACGAATTATTTTCCTTAAACAAAACTATTTTCTCACAACGTTGGTTTATTTTGAAAATAATCCTTTAAAAAGAAAATAATTACTAGATGTGTAATTTAATTATTTTCCGGCTTTTACCCTTCAAATAATAAAACTACAAGTCTAAATAATCATAACGATTATTAATCACAATCATCTTTTATATCCACACTTAACTCACAAACTCGTGACACTAAGCAAACACTAAAAAAACTACTCGAAACTCATATTAATAAGATAAAGTTACTTGATAAAATAAAAAGACTCGATAAAAGAAACAAACTAGATAAGCCAAAATAAAATTCGGCAGAGTTTCGCCTTAGCATAAAGCATAAGAGAACCTCAGTCGATAAACGATGAGGCAATGATTATCGTACTCGATAATCTTGGCTAACTCGCCAAAAGAAATAAACTTGGTAAAATCAAACTCGATAAAAAATGAAAAAGAAAAATAAATAAATAAAAAAAAGGTCAAACTCGATAATATTTAAAAAAAAACTTAACTCGACAAAAAATTGCAAATTGGTCCTTTGACAAAAAATGTAACTCGATAATATATTAAAAAAACAAACTCGGTATTATTTTTGAATCCAAAATCGGTAACAATTTAGAAATCAAACTCGGAAATAAAATTTGCAAAAGTCAAACTCGGTAAGATTTTTTTTTGCAAAATGGTCCCTGTCTCAAAAATCCTAACTCGATATTTTTTTTTTCACTAACTCGATAATTTTTTTTTTTTTTAACTCGATACTTTTTTTTTTAACTCGATAAAAACATATTAAAACACCATTTTGATCCAAAATAAAGCCTAAAAACTAATGTTTTTCACAAAATTTATTACTAAACTAACTAGTTTAACCATAAACTTTAATTCCCACCAATAAAAACAAGATTTTAACAACTAAAAATTAAAGATTTTTAGAAAGATAAAGCTAGAGAAAGAAAGTAGCATAAAATATGACTTCATAAAAATAAAACTACACTACTCCTACTACTATGAGGACCAACCCTCAACAACCCTAAGACTAATCATAAAACTAACCCACCTCTCAAATGAGGCTTATGAGATCTATTTATAGGTTAGGGGCTAGGGCTTCTCTAATATTTGAGTTTGTTGCATAATTAGCCCTTAGACTTTTACAAAACATGAGAAAACTACTTAAAACATATTAAAACGCTACAAATGCAACTAAATACTACACGTAACGATCTTGTAACTTGGAGGAGTTGAGTTGACTTTTCTTCCAAAGTTCTTCAAAGGACCAAAGTTGACAACTTGCTGAAACTTGGTGGGCCATTATTGTAAAGGTCTTCATATTTCAACTAAGAGTCTCTTTTGTTTTTCTCTGAATCTTTAAGGATTACTTTAGTCATTTTGCGCTTTTCTTGGTTAAATTTCTTCCTCGGCTTCGGCTTTTTACCTTTTTCCAATCTCGTGCTCGTTTTTGTCGGTTTTGGCTTTGTTTTTATTCATTTTTCACATATCCGTACCTGCACATACACAAATACAAAAACACACATTCTCTTGGCATATTTGGTTAGTATTTGGTGTATTTGGTCTGATTTTAGGTCTAAAAAGAATGTGTGATTAAGCACTCATCAAAATCCCCCAGACTAAGGTATTGCCGTGCCCTCACGCAATGTCATCACCTCACGCTTAAGAGATAAATAATTTCAAAACCTCTCTTTACTGACGTTGTAAAGTTGCAATGACTTTCAAGAGAAATATTAAAATCATTTATTCTCAAAAACGCTCCGTTTTCCGATTTTCAGGAATAACACTACAACTACTCTTTTTGTATTTTTCATTTTTATATATGTGAAGGTTTGCTTTGACTTTCATTATCAATTCATATCTGTTGATAACTTTCAGGGTCAACGAGTAGAAACACTTCTCACAGAGAAGAGACCGTACGGATAAAAATCGTCATCCTTGATTTTTCACAAGCTCCCAAACTAAGCGTAAAATCGAGATCATTGTTTATCCAGAAGTTAGATGCTAACACTGCCCACAAAAGTTACTTGTGTATTACCTCTTGTTCCCAAGTCCTAAGTTTTGTATCTCAAGATTTTAATTGTGAGAAATGAATTGCTTCATATTTTCTCGTTACGAAATTTTTTAGTCCGATAGTGATACCTAAGTTAAAACGATAAGTAGTTATTCATTTTCTCTTAAGAACCACTGCAATAGAAATTCGGTCCACATCAAGGAATTTGGGGTATATACAATATCAAAGATATAAGTTGCGGAGTACAATCACGTGCACCTCATGTGACTGATTACTAATCACTTATCACATGCACCTCACGCGCCAACAACTTATTTACATACATAAGCTCTTATTCGATACAACTTCAACTTTCACTTTTCTTACTTTTTTCACTCTTTTCATATATATATTTTTTTTCTTTCTTGATTTTTCTCTCATAACATCAATGGAAGCTTATCGGGTAGCTCCAAAACCACATAGATAATCAACTTTTGATTTTTGATTTTTTTCACTTTTTGCTCTTATTTTTGACGTTCCTTGATATGTACCCAACTTCTAAAGCAAAAATTCTTTTAAGAAAACAAAGAACTAAATATTATTCAAACCAAAATACCACTAATTAACCTAGAACATCTATTATATATGGGTGACGTTTCTGATGGGAACAAGGAGGCCACAAGTACCTCTTGTGGGTTTTTTAAATCTCAGTAATGCGATCCGTGTATAGCACGAAACTTCTAAATAAACTCTATCATTCCTTGATCTCCGCAAATTTAAAATCCCAAATAATGAGATCCGCGGATGCTTAGCCATAATCTTTTGATTATTTTGGTTAAGGGAAACAAACTAGGGCTCAACACGCCCGGTCAAGTCGGAACATTTATTTCTACTCTCGCCGGTAGGAAAGTCAAAACAAGGTGTCAAAACTTATTATTCATATCATATATATTTTTTCTTTCATTTTATCATACTTTTTTTTTTTTTTTTTTTTTTTTTTTTTTGATTATAAAGCGGTGACAAAAATTAAAATTTTTGGTGGAAAACAGAGTTGCGTAAGTTAAACAGCTCAGACGATGGTACAGGTCAAATCGAATCGAAGATTCGCCCCCCCCCCCCCAGACTAAAGTGAAACATTGTCCTCAATGTTTTAAGGGTAAAGGTAATCCTACGTAAAATCTAAGACCGTTTATTATGTATGCCAAGAGATAAACGTTAGTCGATAAGATTTAGGATATGGTGAATTTCCGAAATAGCAGCGAAGGATGAGACTCGAGTGGAGAGAACGACAAACCACGAGCACGAGAGTCCTCAAACTTCGGGGAAATTCCTGAACATTCACAAACAACCACGAAAACACGAGTTTGGAAAGGGTCGCCCCCCTCACGTCACGTTATTAAAGAAAATAGAAAATTAAGAAGATGAAATGGATAAGCATGGGGTGCCTCCCATGAAGCGCTTGTTTTTGTTCATCGAGTCACATGAGCTTGACTCGATCCCCAAATTAATTCGTCCTTGGGGAGAGCAGATAAAACGGACAACCGACATAAACGGAGATGCCGGGGTCAAAAACGGTATCCTCACTCCTGGTGGAGTGGAAAAGTGAAGAAATGAGGGGATAAGCAAAGAACGGATAAAACACCCAGATGATAAAAGCAAATTCAAGTTCAGAATCATGGGTGGGTTGGGTGGGCAAAATATCAAGCACAGGAACATCATGTTCAGAAATCTCGTCCACCACTTCAAAAATATCTTCATTCGTATCTGATTCAAAAACTACATCGGGTGGTTTCGCGGGCAGACGAGAAGAAAGTAAATTGGAAAGAATACTTCTTTGAACGTCATTCTCGTCATTCTCAATACCCGGTGGTATCGAGTCATCCGCAGCAAGAAATGGATCGACATCCTCTAAAAGAGGGTTACGTAAAGGATTATCGAAAATAGATATAGAGTCGATCTCAAAGATAAAACGCTCATAATCCGGAAGAGAGATATCAGCATGAATAGTGGGATGCCACTACTCGTCTCTTCAAATCAAAAAATTTCAAGCTCGGGTAAGAAATCACTATCCATATTGGGGATAGGAGAAGAAATCGGAGGATCATTCAACGCCTCGATCTTAGAAATAAGAAGATAAACTTTGGATAATTTCTCACGAAGAGCTTCATCTTGAATTTCAGTGTCAACTTCTTCATCATTCTCTTCTTCTAAGCTGACGAGCTCATAAGGTAACTCCTCAATGTAATCGATATCTCCACAAGATAAAGAAGTACAATCATCGTCGGAATCAGAATGATTATTAGCAAGACAAGCCTCGATTTCATCTAAGAAGACATCGCTCCTCTCAACTGGTTCTAGAGAAGGATGGAAAGAGTCGGAAATGAGAGGATCAGATGATGGAGTGGGATTGCCACTCGGAGATGAATCTGAAGTTTCAAGAACGTCTACGTCGACCTTTTTATTAGCATATAAAGCTCGGATATTCTTCATCTGCTCTTCTGCTAATAATTCTGCAATACTCTTTTCTTCTTCGACGGGTGTGGTTTCAGCAGATGAAGTGTAAATACCCCCAATTTGGATGGAATCCTCATCATCGTCGTCATCGTAAATAAAAGACTTTCGTAATTTAGCATTTCTTTCTTTGGCAAGTAATTCTTCCATTGACTTCTCATGAGGATCAGGAGTATATGTAATACGATAAGCCACCCACTCTCGTACCGTTTCGATAACGGATTTCATTTCATCAATAAATTCATCCGGAACTTGAAACTTATCGGGAGTTTGTGGGGGTTGGTTAAAACAATGAGAATCGTAACATGAATTCGGCTCATAATAATTTTCAAACGATCCCTCACAATTTTCGAAATTTGATGAATTATCATTGAAATAAGGTTCCTGCTCATAAGAGTTTTGAGGAGGGTAATTGAAATTGTTTTGAGGATAATCGAAAGAGTTCGGATCATAATCGGAGGTGAATGTGGGTTCAGTTCTCGAAGCATAACACATACAAAGTCCACGAGTAAATCCACATTCTTTGCAAAAACACCGTTCACAAAGTACTCCTTCTTCGGAGGGATTTCCACAATTAAAACAAGTCGGATCCATAAGAATTATCGGTTTAGAGGATTAAAGAAGAAGAATCAAATGATAAGAGGAGAAGAAGATTATTTTTGGTTTTTAATTATCGAAAAAGAAAATTAAAATAGAAAAAGAAAATCTTTTTGAATAAACTTTTTTTTTTTTTTTTTTTTTTTTTTTTTTTTGAGAATATTTACAAAAAACGATAACTTCTTGGGAGAAGGGTCTTCAAATCACCAACAAACGATACAAATACGACGCTCTCGTTTCAAACCTTCCCCGGCAACGGCGCCATTTTTGGTTCTAGTCTTTTTATAGTATAGGTTTATTTTCCAAAGAAACGCTCGTGAAAGTATGTTCCCCGGGTCGTTCTCCCAACGAAGGTAAGACGGCGATTGAGTCGGTTTGAGTCGCGTGATTGTGAAGTGAATGGAATTAAAAAGATGATTTGGTTGGTTTTTGATTACACTACTAAAAAGATTTAAAACGCAGTTAAAGTAAAAAGAAACAATAAAACGATGCAAAGGAAACAAACAAATAAAACAAGCATTGGATAAAATAACTAAAGAAAACGAGATTTAAAACGCGAAAAGAAATTAAGACGGAAAAAGACTTTAAAAACAATATGTTTGCTAAGCGACGTGAATAAGTTCATCAAGTGTGGGTCAAGGATTGACGACGAATTATTTTCCTTAAACAAAACTATTTTCTCACAACGTTGGTTTATTTTGAAAATAATCCTTTAAAAAGAAAATAATTACTAGATGTGTAATTTAATTATTTTCCGGCTTTTGCCCTTCAAATAATAAAACTACAAGTCTAAATAATCATAACGATTATTAATCACAATCATCTTTTATATCCACACTTAACTCACAAACTCGTGCCACTAAGCAAACACTAAAAAAACTACTCGAAACTCATATTAATAAGATAAAGTTACTTGATAAAATAAAAAGACTCGATAAAAGAAACAAACTAGATAAGCCAAAATAAAATTCGGCAGAGTTTCGCCTTAGCATAAAACATAAGAGAACCTCACTCGATAAACGATGAGGCAATGATTATCGTACTCGATAATCTTGGCTAACTCGCTAAAAGAAATGAAACTTGATAAAATCAAACTCGATAAAAAATGAAAAAGAAAAATAAATAAATAAAAAAAGTTCAAACTCGATAATATTTAAAAAAAAAAACTTAACTCGACAAAAAATTGCAAATTGGTCCTTTGACAAAAAACGTAACTCGATAATATATTAAAAAAACAAACTCGGTATTATTTTTGAATCCAAACTCGGTAACAATTTAGAAATCAAACTCGGAAATAAAATTTGCAAAAGTCAAACTCGGTAAGATTTTTTTTTGCAAAATGGTCCTTGTCTCAAAAATCCTAACTCGATATTTTTTATTTTTTTTCACTAATTCGATAATTTTTTTATTTTATTTTTTGTAACTCGATACTTTTTTATTATTATTTTTTTTTTAACTCGATAAAATATATCAAAACACCATTTTGATCCAAAATAAAGCCTAAAAACTAATGTTTTTCACAAAATTTATTACTAAACTAACTAGTTTAACCATAAACTTTAATTCCCACCAATAAAAACAAGATTTTAACAACTAAAAATTAAAGATTTTTAGAAAGATAAAGCTAGAGAGAGAAAGTAGCATAAAAAATGACTTCATAAAAATAAAACTACACTACTCCTACTACTATGAGGACCAACCCTCAACAACCCTAAGACTAACCATAAAACTAACACACCTCTCAAATGAGGCTTATGAGATCTATTTATAGGCTAGGGGCTAGGGCTTCTCTAATCTTTGAGTTTGTTGCATAATTAGCCCCTAGACTTTTACAAAACATGAGAAAACTACTTAAAACATATTAAAACGCTATAAATGCAACTAAATACTACACGTAACGATCTTGTAACTTGGAGGAGTTGAGTTGACTTTTCTTCCAAAGTTCTTCAAAGGACCAAAGTTGACAACTTGCTGAAACTTGGAGGGCCATTATTGTAAAGGTCTTCATATTTCAACTAAGAGTCTCTTTTGTTTTTCTCTGAATCTCTAAGGATTACTTTAGTCATTTTGCGCTTTTCTTGGTTAAATTTCTTCCTCGGCTTCGGCTTTTTACCTTTTTCCAATCTCGTGCTCGTTTTTGTCGGTTTTGGCTTTGTTTTTGTTCATTTTTCACATATCCGTACCTGCACATACACAAATACAAAAACACACATTCTCTTGGCATATTTGGTTAGTATTTGGTGTATTTGGTCTGATTTTAGGTCTAAAAAGGATGTGTGATTAAGCACTCATCAGTCCTTCAAGGATAACTTGTTTCATGTACTTACCATTGGGTTTCTTTAGCTCAATAAACCTTAAGAATCGACTTGCCCATTGAACATAGTTACCCTGTGTTAGCATTGGTGGGGTGTCAGGAGAGCCTGCTTCGTGTCTGGATTGTTGAGTTGAAATGACTTCACACATCCTGTCAAACCAGTGAGTAGGTTTTGGTGAAAGTGGGCTTTGTTGTTGTGACATCGGATAAGATTGTTGTATTGGAACCATTTGTTGCATGAAGTTATGTTGGTGTGAGTAAACCGGTCGATGATAATATTATGGTGATTGTTGATACTGTTGCTGTTGCAGATGTTGCTGATGATACTATTGATACTGATGTTGCTGAGGATTGTTAAAGTTGTAATACGGTGGTTGAGACATTATGAAACACTTTGTGTGAAAGGATGGATCTTGTAGAAGGTATAGTTTCGCCAAATCTCGAAAATATGCCCAAGTAGATGTTTTCGAAACTTTGTCACATAACTGGAGATTGCGAAAACTTGACTTATGAGGATTGCGAAAAAATTGTTGCTCAAGGATTTCGAAATATTTAGTTTTCGAAAGTATTGAGATTTCGAAATAAAGTTTCTCGAAACTTAGAAATATTTTCGAAAATCTTAAATTTTTCGAAAAACCAAAGAAGTTTTCGAAAAAACTAAGGTGATTTCGAAAATTTGTGAACTTTTCGAGAACACAAGGAACAATTTTCGAAATTATACAATTTCGAAAGTAAACCAAAATTCGAAGTACTTTTCTTCCTTATAAAAGAGAGAAAAGACTGAGTACATGATCCGTAAGTCGATATGAAGCCAATTCACAAGATTTCGAAATTGGTGCAGTTAGGGATTTCGAAAATTGGGCAGATTTATTGTTATCAAAGAAAGCTTGCCTAAAACATGTTTTTATAAAAAGATTTTTGTACTTCTATGTATAAAATGATAAGATCATAAAGAAAGTTGAAAACTTTATAAACTTTTCAAAAAATACAAAAGATTTCGAAAAATAGTACAATAATCCTAAATCGATTTTTTTAACAAAAGTTTGAAACTTTTTTGTTTGTTTTGATTTGTAGACCAAGTTTGTAAGCAAAGATGTGTTAAAAACCAAGAAACAAACAAGAAAGTACAAAAGATTTAACAAAAAAAAAAACGATTTTAAAAGCAATTTTAAGATGAAATTCAATGAAAACAACAAAACTACACCTTCATATGGTGAATGATACCACTTGTTAGGTCACCATATTGATTTCACACAAACAAGAATGAGATAGATATAAGGATGGGATGAATATTTGAATAAGAGAATGATAAGAGCAAGAGTTTCCTTATGATTTCAAATAAACAACCAAGTTTTACATTAGCCTAAGACATCTATTTATAGGTGAGGAGCTAGGGCAACACTCCTAGTCCTCCCTACATGAATTTCGTATGGGCTATAAGGCCCATGGACTCAATAGCATAAGCCTTGTAAACTAATAATATAACATAAATAAAAGTAACTAGTAACTTAAGTAACCTATTATTACAAATGACCGAGACTTGATAAAATAGTAAAAACTATGATCCCAACATATATATATATATATATATATATATATATATATATATATATATATATATATATATATATATATATATATATATATATATATAATGTGATAACATGGCTGATAATGAATTACTGTGCAATGAGGTGGCGTTTTCTTGAATTATCTACGTGTAACGCCTCCTGTTATATACAATGTGTATATATATATATATATATATATATATATATATATATATATATATATATATATATATATATATATATATATATATATATAACTCAAAAGCATATAAGTCTACATCATTGTGTACAAGAGTTAACATGAACTTTTTCTAGTTACTTCCATAATCCTTGTATTTCTTTGTTCTTCCACAAAATGCTTTATCTTTTCCTTGTTCGGATGTTCGGTTGCAAAAGATGGCCTTAAAAAGTTGCAGTTGTGGTTGAAGAAAGCACAATATATCAATAAAATAAACTGAAGAAGCTCAAACACCTGTGATATCACCGGTGATATCCATTGTGATATCAACTGTGATATCACTAGTGATAGCACATGTCATATCACAGGTTCCTCCATCACCAATACTGATTCAACAAATAGAAGGAAGCCGGCACACTTGTGAAATTACAAAATGTAAAGTAGTACGAACTTGCAAGTTATCAAAATGATTATCAACGGAGATATTTTTTGATTTTCATGTGGTAGGCTATAAGTTGTTGAAAATAGAAAAAAAACGATATTCAAAACTCGTTTGATGTGTTTTGTTTATCTGATTGCTTCATATTAAAGTTGTATTAGTTGTAGTTTTTTAAGTTGATGATAATTTAAAATGCTTCTTAGTTAAACTATATTATATGACATGCGCTTTTCTAGTTACTTCCATAATCATTGTATTTCTTCGTTCTTCCACAAAATACTTTATCTCTTCCTCGTTCGGATGTTCGGTTGCAGAAAACGGCCCAGTCAAAAATTGCCATTGTGGTTGAAAAAAGCACAACATATCCATAAAATAAACTGAAGAAGCTCAAACACGTGTGATATCACAAGTGATATCACTGGTGATATCTTATGTGACATCACATATGATATCAACTGTGATATCAATGGTGATAGCACTTGTCATATCACCGGTAATAGCACCTGTCTTATCACAGGTTCCTCAATCACCACCAATAGATAAAAGCCAACACACTTGTGATATTGCCAAAATGTACATAAAAAATACGTCTGAAAAAGGACGAAAATGTATAAATAATGGACGAAAACGTATGAAAACAAACGAAAACGTAAGAAAATGGACGAAAATGGGCGAAAAACGGAGGAAAATGTATAAAAGCATAAAAACACGTTTGAAAACGTATAAAAATTGGAAGAAAACGAAAGAAAACAGATGAAATAGACGAAAATGTATGAAAACGGATGAAAACATATGAAAACGAACTAAAACGTAAGAAAATAGACGAAAACGTATGAAAACGGACGTAAACGGGCGAAAACATAAGAAAACGGACAAAAACGTATGAAAACGGATGAATACATATGAAAACAGACGAAAACGTTTTAAAACTGGCGAGAACGTCTAAAAATGGACGAAAACGGATGAAAACGTGCAAAAACGTCTGAAAGTGGACGAAAACGTATATAAACGTATGAAAACGGACGAAAACGTATAAAAACAGACAAAAACAGACGAAAACGTATGAAAGCGAAAAAAACGTGAATTTTTAGAAAGAAAAAAAAAAAGTGAATTAGAAAAATAGACAAAAAAAAAAGAAAAAGACAAAAAAAAAGAACAGAGTTGGAAAAAAAACAAAAAAAAATAATAAAAAAAATAATAAGAAGAAGAACGTGAATTGGAAAAACAGGAAAAAAAACGTCAATTGGAAGAAAAAAAAAAGCAAAAAAAAAAGAATAGGAAAAAATAATAAGAAATACAAAAAGACAAAGAAAAATGAAGGAAAAAAACATGGACTTAAGTCTTTATATTTAATCTTATGTTAATCTTTACCATTAGATCAAATTATATGGATGGTGGGAATTTATCCCTTGATATGCAATAAAATAAGAGTATGCATTTGAATTTTTCTCATGAATCACACATGATTAGCAGTAGTGATTGCGTGGTGGTTTTTGGTTAATCTACTTTTGATTAGATTGCTATTTTATGTTGAATTAATATTCAATAAAGATATTTTGTGTGTTAAATCCTGTTTTTTGCGCATATATAATACCTAAATTTATTTGAAGTCAAGAATTTTGAATTTTTGGATAATATGTTTGGATTACTTGAAGAACTCATGAACTAGATAATATAATTTAATGAAATGAAAAAATGATACATGAAATAAGGTTATAATAAGATAATTTTATTGCTTGTGGACATAAGCAATTGAAGGCTTGTTTTTCCTTCCAAAACGATTCTTTTCAAATTACATGAAAAAAACGTATGAATGCATGGAAATTAACAATGAGATTTGTCTCACTATGTATCTAAACGTCTACTTTAAATCATAAAACATACCCACTCTTGTGTCACAAAAAATCGAGACATTTAATCAATAAACAACTGAGTAAACAATATTTTAGTTAAAGCAAGCGATAACTTATGAGCTATACTAAAAAATATTAGTGTAATGAATAACAATCTAAAATAATCTAAGGGCTTGTTTGCTTTATAGGTGAGGTTTGATTAGGATTTAGATTTGATTTAAAATTTGAATTTGGGGTAGGTTAGCAGAGAAAATTTGTATTTATTTAAATATATTTTATAATAAATTTTAAATAAACATAGTATTTAAATTTATTTATAATTAATAAATGAATAAGGAGTGGTGGTTGTAGTTTTGTCAGTAAAGAAAGATTTTAGTTGGGTTTTGTCAAAAGTGTATCGTATGAGGTTTAAGTATCAATTTCTAAAGTTATCCCCTTCAACCAAACTAATTTTTTTGACTTTAAACTCTAACCCCACATATAAATACCTTATACCAAATGCAACATAAAAGGAATACATTCGTGTGTTCTTTTGAATTCGTGGAAACTAAAAAGAATACATGACGTGATTTGTCACACCAGCTAACAAATTGTCGATGAACTAAACATACGAGTTGATAAGTAATTTATGCGATTTGGACTGCTGCGCATTGCGACAGAGTGTTATAACCTACGTGTATTTATTTTGAATATTGTTTGCCAATTTGTTCATTAACAACATTATTGTCAATTATTCAATATTTAGTACTAAAACCAATCAACAAAGTAACTATAAATGATTTTAAGTTAATCTTATTCTGTTTAAAGAAAAAATGTGATGAAGAGAGATGTAAAGAATATACTGCCAACACGTTATCAAAATAACTAAATCACTATTTTTCACACATTTACACAAAAGAAGGGTTAAATTCATAAATGCTTAACGTACTTACAAAAATAACTCATTCTACATAATTTACTTTTTTTATTGTCATTCTTCTTACTTAACTTTGTGTTTCTTTTCATTATACATAACTAAGATGGTTTGTTAAGGGTATTTTGGTCATTTCTCATGTCTTCATCTTCAACCTCCATTATGAAGCATTTTTTTCCGGTGCACCTCACCCTACACCACCACCGCTGCACCTCACCCTACACCACCACTGCCGCACCTCACCCCCACTGCCGTACCTCACCCTACACCACCACCGCTGCCGCACCTCACCCTACACCACCACCGCTGCACCTCACCCTACACCACCGCTGCCGCACCTCACCCTACACCCCCACCGCTGCACCTCACCCTACACCACCACTGCCGCACCTCACCCTACACCGCCACCACTAAAATAACCACCTCGACCTCCTATTTCACCTCCCATACACCGGTCTAGTTTCAATCGTTTATTTCAATCGTTTTTTTAGTTATGGTGGTGGGTGGGTTTGTGCGTGTGTGGTGGGGGTGGGGTGGGCGGTTATGAAAATGGCAGCAGTGGCCAAGGAAGAAGATAAGGGTATTTGCGTCTTTTTATGTGAAAGTTATGGACCAGATATGTATAATGAAAAGAAATACAAAGTTTAGTAAGAAGAATAACAATAAAAAAAGTAAAATATGTAGAATGAGTCATTTTTATAAGTATGTTAAGCATTTATGACTTTTACCCCACAAAAGAAATGCTACACTTCAACATAAGTTACACAAACTTTAACGTGAACACACGGATAGAAGTAGGGTCTCTTTACATGTAACTACAATACAACAGAGCTGGTGCACCGAAATATGTGTTGTCACAAAAAACCTGAAGCAGGCGATAGCGTAAACTTTAAGAGGTCAAGAAGCTAAAAATCGTTAGGAAGCATTGAGGGTTCTCAATATAATCTTAAGGCTATATGCAGCGAAGAATAAGGTTTTATTAATGACTCCAACGCTCTTTGAATATTTTCAGATCCTTGACCTATTAAAACTTGTGTGATTGCCTGCGTTAGGTTTTATTTTCTAATAAACATAAATAGATGGCCACATAGAAAACTCACGAGTCTCAAATATCTTATTCGTAATGTTAATTCTCGTTCGACCTATTCACGTGTAGAGCATCAGCTGGTAAACTATAAGGCACATGATTGACTCGTAGTGTTCAATGTTCAACAAAAAAAAAGATGCACGACGCACTATCCATTTCTATACCATGTATCTTTTTTTAGCCAAACACTAAGCATCATATCGTTTCTACATTTTATCGCTGCTGTCTTTTTTTTCTTTATTAAATACATACATTAATCTTGATTATAACTGATGCAGGTTTTATTGACCAGATTTTAATATTTATAATAGTCTCGTTTACCTAAGGTCTACCTAATGCACTAACGGGCAGTGTACCCGGTCATGTGTGGTATAGCTAGTTGGTAAAGCCGAGGTCGTCCCAAGAGCTAAGTGTATGGAAATTATTTAAGTTTCGTGTCACGTTTAAAAGGGGTTTTTGAGTTGAAAGATTAATTAACTATAAAATATAAATAACAAGACAAGTAAATAAAATAGAAGAAAGATCAATAGAGAGAAATAGTGCTAACCTAATTATTACTCTTGTTATTATTTTGATTAGTTTCCTATAAGTGCATCCTATCATATCGTCTGGGGATTTAATTCATTTCGGATCAGAGGGTTAAATCACCTATGTCTATCTTACACCTTGTCCTATCCAAAAATATTGTAAAGCCTTGGGTTCATCGGTACGAAGATGTAAGAGTCATTAAGTGCCTCTACTAACATGGACAAGTCTAACAGATGCGGCATGGTCAGATCTTACACCCCTCTAACTCCGTTAAGCGAATAGAATTGGTAGGTGGTCCTAGGGTTAATTCGCACGTGTATGGTGATATTGCTATCACCAAGTCACATCCCTAGCGACTTGCTTCCTAGGGTTAATTCCACAAGTCTCTAGGGAACAGCCAACGCTAAACACTACGGGAACTAGAGTATCCCAAGACTAGCCATGAAAGTATTCAAACAATAGATAATAGATGCGTAGAAAACAAAATCAAAACAATAACAATTTCATAACTAGGCTAACACCAAGAGGTGTTTAGCGACTCATATTCATAATTGCAGTAAAACAAGATTGTATTATTTCAAAAGTAAACATGAATCGAATACAAAACAAGGGAATGAATAAACTTATGATTGGTGTATGAATCATCCCTTGGAAATGACTTCTATGATGCTAGAACTCCGTTCCTCCTGCTCCCTGAGTTTCTCCCAACTTCTGTGTGGTGAAAAGTGAATGAATAAACTTGGAATTAGGGCTGGTATTTATAGGCCCGACTTTGTTACGGCATAGCTGATTGGATTGCTACGCCGTAACCTTTGTAAATTTGTGTTACGCCGTAGCTTGATCAAGTGCTACGGGCGTAATGTCTTGATAAGATACTTTATACGGCATAGTTGCTAGGGTTGCTACACCGTAACTTCTTCCTTGGCCTCATTAGTTCTTCACTGCCTCAAATTGGGGCCTACGTCGTAGCTAGAGAGTTGCTTACTCCGTAGAGCCCTTTAGTGGACTTCTACGCTTAGCCAGTGGATTGGCTATGCCGTAGTCTTCATAAATTCCTTCTTACGGCGTAGGTAGATGAACCTCTACGCCGTAATCTTCATAAAGCCTTGTTACGGCGTAGGTAGATGAACCTCTACGCCGTAGTGAGTGCAGAATCCATAATTTCCACATATTTGCTCCAAAGTCCTTCCATTTCCGCGTATGTTCATTATTTTACTCATCTTTACCCTGAAACCAAAATAGGAAGAAATAAGAGTATATACTCTTCATATAAATAGAAAAGATGAGCATTTTAGGGGGAAATTAACACTTAAATCATGGGTAAATTTGACGTCAACAAATATCCCTCCACTTAAACTCTACTTGCCCTCAAGTAGACCTTATTAGAATATTTATCAAAAAGATATACCCCAAGAAACTGGAGAATATGAATTTAAAAACTCCCTATGCTAGAATATATCAAAGCCGAACACCTCACAAAATTGGAACAAACACTCACATCTCTCTCCTAATCTAATGTTAATTTCGGGGTGATCACTCAACGCACAGTCATAGAATGTATTCTATCATAGGCTTGGCAGTTACACAAATCTCTACCACTAGAGCTAAGGTCGAAACAATTCTTAAAGGCAATATTGGGTGAACACATATAAGGCATCTGGGTGTAGCATTGTTACTAACATACTACGGCAAAGGCGACAAAGGTAATGGTACATGACCGGAATGCCAGGCAAGACACCAATGACTAAAGGGTAGGATAAGACATGGGATGCACAATAATGGTGTAAAATGAAAAAGAAAGCAAATAGTCTTAGCCTATAACCGAGTTGCTACCACTTGCTGTTCATCCAGAGTCCAAGTTTCAAAATGCAAGAATTGGATCATGTAACAAGTGTGTGCCATTAGAGGATGTCATGATGGGCACCTCACTTGGTCTTCATGTTGGTGATTAAGAACCAACAACTTCATTCTTCAAATATGACCGAAGTGGCCTCTTCGATACTAATACCTTCAAAGCTCTTACTATGGTGCTATACAAGGTTGCACCAAAGATAACATATCTACATACGGAAATTCACATTTTTTTCATAACTAATACAATAAACATATCCCCCCACTTGGGATGAACAATACATTTACAATAGTGGGTTTTTTCATGATCTTCAATGATTTGTCTTCAACGTAGGTGTGATTCTTGAATCTCTTGACTTGAACCTCAAACTAGAACAAGTGGTAACTTCCCAACCATAAACTAAGACTACACGGTAGGCTAAGGTGTATAGGTGTATCTAAACAATATGGGTAAGAAACGAAAGGATAGGCTCAAAAGGGTGTATCTAGGGGTATCTTGCACTAAAGGTGAGTGCAACAAAGGGTTTAACACGGGGGTCGAATAGTCAATGTGACTAATCAATAAACACACACATAAAGGTTATTTAGGTGATAATCCTAAAATATTGCCTTCTTAAAAAGTTTCTTCCAAATGTATCAAGAAATCTCAATACACTACTCGTCTATGGTTTCAAAATGATGAAAAAGCCAAGTTCTAAAGTTTACAAACTACCGGCACACTCATAATTTTGGTGGATTTGGGGTAAAACAGGGGAAACTAAAATAGGTTAAACCTCACCATTGTATTAAGGGTTAATGTGCTCGGCTAAGGTCTATTCTAGTTAAGTTCGGAAAAACATGTCAAAAGTTTTAAAATGGCATATTTTTTCAAAATAAACTAGAAAAATGGGGTAAAATAAAGTTCAAGTAAATAATAATACTCCCGTCCCCCACTTGAGTTGGTACAAAGTCCCTTTTGTACATGAAATAAAAATAAAGAGGAAAAGTAGAATTAAAACGAGAACTTCCCTGAAATTCGCTTTTGAAAATGATAGAAGGATCATGTTGAAAAACGTGCCTTCGCTTCGCCTAATGAGCAAACTTCAATTCCATGGAATCACACAACTACCAAAAGCATAAAAGCTAAAAAGAAAAAGAAAAATAAAAAGAAAAACCTAACTCACTTTCGTAGGAATCACGGTTGCATTTGGCATATCCAACAAGCATTTTAAACCACTTGGTGTCCCATGTGGACGAGTGAAGTCTCGTGAGGGTTTACAGGGAACACACCCACAAAATTCATTTAAAAACTAATACAAGTTTAAATAATGTTTTGTAAAATAAAAAACATTTTTAAGGTTCAGAAGGTAGCTACAGCGTAGCTGAAATGGGGTGCTACGCCGTACTTGATAAATTTATCAAGAATGACACCTGGGGCTTGCTATGGCGTAGTCAATGGAGGAGCTACGCCGTAGCAAAGGTCTGGAGAATTTTTCTTGTTGCAAAAGTCCAAAAATTAGTTCCCCATAGCAATGCTTCCCTAGTACCTGCAAATTATTAGTACAAAACATACCAAACCAACAAAATAAAGAAAAAGGATAATACGGGTTGTATCCCGAAAGAGAACTTTTGTTTATTATGGAGTCTTTAAGTTAGACTCATTGTCATGCCTTGTCTGCCGGTTGACGATGGATTTACCCGTGCTCGTCCATCTCCCTTACTAGGTTATGCCTTATCCATGCAACATTTGTAGCAGTACGACAATATTCTTTGGTCTCAATTCTTCGTATCTTCGAAAATCTTTCTTCAGGTCCTAAATGACATCGAGTTACCATAAGTTTCTGCAATGATGGGCAAAGGTTTCTTGTATTGTAATCCCAAACAGTTTACACTGCCACTGTTCATAGTTCTCATCGTCAGGGTCAATGAACCCCTCAGTTCCTTGTAATTCTAAGTAATCCATAATCCCCTCAATGTCATCGTCATCGAATGATGTTCCATCTTTTTGTGGTCTCTCTTCACTAGTCTCTTTTCTTTGTTGGTTTTGTTCATCACCCTGTATGGTTTTATTGTATCCGTGTTCGTAGGCTTTACATTCACATAGACTTGACCGGCTCATACATCCAATCAAAATCTTTTCTTTTGTAACAGCATCAACTTTTCCATACTTAATCTTAATCCAATCATTGAATCCTACATTATTAACCTATTCCAAATCATTCCTTTGGTTGTCATTAGTTGAAAACCATAGGTACTCATCGTTATTTACTCTCGCAATGCTACTTCCTCCATTACATTCATCTTCATAGGGATCACAAGATGCCCATGTTTTACTTCCATTGATATCTCGAGTTTTTACCTGCTCGCACCAATGTGTCTTTTTGCTTATACTAATTTGTGTCTGTGATGAGGCAGGACTCTGATTGCTACCTTCTTCATGTGAAATATCCTTGGCGGGCTTGTCTTTACTGATAAGATTATTCCAGATTTTCCGTTTCTTATCTCTTCTGACTTTACCATAGACGATTCAAACCCAATCGTCAAAAACCATGGTTCTATCCCATTCTATCAATCTATTTTTAGCATCATTTGTAGAACTCCATAAGTGTTTATCATTTCCTACTCTATTCGCGTCATGTCCACCATCACAAAGATTGGCGTTTGGGTTGCATGATGCCCATTAATCGTACCATCCCTCATTGTTGACAGGTATTGCCTCGTACCAATGGTATTTTCTTACTCTTACTTCACTATTTATTTCGTGCTGGGCTAGCATCCCCAAGACATTTTTAGCTTCCTTCCCTTTAATAGGAGTAATTCTTCCGCTACATGAGCATTGAGCATAAGAATTAGGAATAATGCCCTTCATGCCTTGTGACACGTTGGTGATGAGGCGAAAAATGAACCACTTTTAGGGGGTCATTTAAGCCCTGAATTGAATTTATTTGATCAAATATTGCCCTAAATCGTTCCTTTTGTGATTTTAGGTACTTTGGGAGAGAAATCTGGAAAAGGAAGCAATTCGGACGTTTTTGGAGCATAAAAGTGAAGAAAACGCCAAAGTCTTAATTTTCCTTGCTGGGAACAGTAGGTGACGGCGTCAAGAAGAAAATCCTGACGGCATCAAGAGTAATTTTCATGACGACCCAGTACAGAATTGAAGGCGTCACAAGGTAGAGCGTCAAGAGTAAAATACGTGACGGCCTGGAAAATGTTATAACGTGACGGCGTCAAAAGTAGATCAAGGCAGTCCGAGAATTCTTTTGGCGGCGAGATGATGGCATCACCAATTTGGTCATGACGCCGTCAGCCTCAATTTCCTATATATAGTTTTCTAATTTTCATTCATAAAAAAAGAGAAGTTTTGGAGAAACCCTAAGGCCGAACTTAGTACGAATTTTACAGGTTTTTCAAGGGTTCTCAGCCCTTGAACCCTTTCATGTGTAATTGAGATAAGTATTCTTTTAATTCAATCAATATGTCTATGTGTTGGTTGTCTATATCTTGTTCTTGTCTTAATTCCATCATGCTAGGCTAGATCTATCTTGTGTTTGCTTGGATCTAATGAAACCTAGATGTTAATTATGTGTTGATTACTTGTTTATGGTTGTATTGGATGAATGATTTCGATGTTAGGCTTAAGAAAACTGGCAGATCTCCAAATGGTAACATGCTTGAACGTCTTAGGAAACATGAACTGACGTGCACTAGGTTTTATTGGTTGTATTTAATGCATGAGTAAATTCTAATGATCCCATGTTAGGAGCTTCCTTGCCGGCTCGACATAGGAGTGAAGTAGGCACTCATAGGATTGGGGAATTAAGTGTGCCACCCCATGAATGGTATTAAGGAATACAATCCGTCATCCACGCAACTATAACAAGTAATTAACATGTAAAAGATATCTAGGGAGTAGTGAAATCTAAGTAAACACAACTTCTCCACTTATTGCTCACAACCTTAGTTAATTTAGTCTATTTTCATTTCTAGTATTTTATTTTGATTGCATCTTTAGTATTGGGTTAGTTGACTAGCAACTAATTCCGCCCAAATCCTTCAAACCCGAGATTTTTACTTGCTTTCTAAAAAATATAAAAATACAAAAATAATCATCCTTCATCTTTAGAACTAGTATTTAGGTTTTCTAATCCTAGCGACACTATTCCTAGCTGAACGATCAATCCCCCGGTACTTGTCACTATACTATACTACAACGATCAGGTACACTGCCTGGTGGGGGTTGTAAGCTTCTCAAGATCCCTTGAGAGGTAAAGCCTGGCGCGATCCCCACGTATCAGTTGGAGGGGTCACAGCTCTTCTTCTCGTGGTCTCTTTCCTGCGCAAAATCACTAGACGAATTATCCTGATCAGGGGTTAACATTTCATGCACAGTCAATTCGGGTGAAGACTCCTTTTCTTTAATTATGCCATTATTGATGACATAAACAATTTCTAATTTATAACACCGCCCTCTTTCATCCATATTCAAAACTATTTTTTTATCATTACAAGTAAGAGAGATTAATTTATTAAAGACAGCAATTATGGCATGGGCAGTGGCAAGTAAAGGTCGTCCTAAGATAATTGGTAAATCGTTATCTTCCTCCATGTCTAGTATGACGAAATCAACAGGAAAGGTGAATTCATCAATTTTAACCAATACATTCTCGACTATACCTTTAGGGATACTAACTGTTCTATCGGACATTTCTATAGTCATGCAAATTGGTTTAATTTTACCCAAATTCAAACGTTTGTACATAGAAAATGGCATGATACTAATACTTGCTCCTAGATCTGCTAAAGCGTTACTAATAAAAAAAAGTTATCTATTGAACAAGGGAGAATAAAACTTCCTGGGTCCTTTTCTTTAGGAGGCAACTGATGTTGAATTAGTGCGGAGCACGTGGCGTTTAGTCTCACTTCCTCTCCTTCATCATTATTTAAAGAGAAAAGGTCCATTTCTTCCTCGAAATCCTCTTCATTGTTAGATTCCTCCCCACCTTGCTCAGCAAAAAATTCAAGCTCTTCATTAGAATACTTGAAAGGAGTGTAAAGAGGTTGACCATTGTTAGAAAATATAGCTCTACATGCTTCAGAATTTTTAGAGCATTCTCCTCGTTCACTGCCTGCTTGCTTGGATACTTGATTAGTCAATACCTCTATCTTGGCTTCAAGACCTCTTATAGTTTCCTCGTGGCTTTTAAGGTTTAGTGTTGTTCCTTCCTGAAAACTTATAAGCCATTCTTCCCATTCCATTTGCTTCTTAGCTGACTCGTCAAAATATCTTTGAATAGATTGCTCAAGATCGGATTGTGGTCGGTTATATCACGACGTCCTCTTGCGATAACTGTTGCTGTTGTAACCTTGGAATGGTCTACTCTCCCCATATTTTACTTCTTCTGTTTTCACATCCCCCTTGTTCAAAGGGCAATCTTTAGACAAATGGGGTCCTTCACAAACCTCACAACCAACTTGAATATCGTGGATATTTTCCTTTATCTTCTTCATGTCACGCCCCAATCTTTCGAGTTTGTTGGTGATTAGGGTAATTCCATCTGAGTTTCCAGCAATGCTCCTACTATTTCCACCTTCGTGCCACTTTTGAGAGTGGTCCGCCATATCTTCAATAGCCTTTAAGGCTTGAACAGGGGTCATTCCAGGGATTGGTCCCTAAGAGTCTAGCATTTGGCGGGTTGAGATCCTGATCCCTTTGTAGAAAATGTTGATGATTTGTTGCTTGTTGAGATCATGAGTAGGGCACTTGTACAAAAGATAATTGTACCTATCCCAAGCTTGGTACAATGTTTCATCCCCGTATTGCTTGAAGTTGTGAATGTCTTCAAGCTGTTTTGCCGTCCTTGAAGGAGGGCAATACCTTTGGATGAAATGTTTCTTCAAGAGAGCCCAAGTGTTCACCGTCCCTGCTGGTAACCTATCAATCCATCTCTTAGCTGCTCCGGTCAATGTCATCGGGAATACTCTGAGCATTATCGCATCATGAGATACTCCCGGAATGTTGAACAAACTGACAATGTAAAGAACATTGTCAATGTGTTCGTGAGCATCTTCCATCTTGTTTCCTGAAAATGGGTCTTTCCGCGATTCCCTTATAAATTGGTTCTTGATTTCGAGCTAAACGTCATCCCCAATAGCTAGCCTAACCAAACCAGGCCCTTGCTCTTCTCGTGTAAGAGCCAAATATTCTTCAAGTGTGAGGTTATCAATGTCAATTTCTGCCATGGCACCTGAAACTTGAAAACAACCGTGAGTACTGAAAAGAAAATAAAACAAAAATTAAAAACTTAAATAAAATCCAAATAGCTCCCCGGCAGAGGTGCCAAAAACTTGATTCAGGTTTTACTGGCCAGGTTTTAATATTTATAATAGTCTCGTTTACCTAAGGTCTACCTAATGCACTAACGGGAAGTGTACCCAGTCGTGTGTGGTATAGCTAGTTGGTAAAGCTGAGGTCGTCCCAAGAGCTAAGTGTATGGAAATTATTTAAGTTTCGTGTCACATTTAAAAGGGGTTTTTGAGTTGAAAGATTAATTAACTACAAAATATAAATAACAAGACAAGTAAATAAAATAGAAGAAAGATCAATGGAGAGAAATAGTGTTAACCTAATTATTACTCTTGTTATTATTCTGATTAGTTTCCTATAAGTGCATCCTATCATATCGTCTGGGGATTTAATTCATTTTGGATGAGAGGGTTAAATCACCTATGTCTATCTTACAACTTGTCCTATCCAAAAATATCGTAAAGCCATGGGTTTATCGGTATGAAGATGTAAGAGTCATTAAGTGCCTCTACTAATATGGACAAGTCTAACGGATGCGGCATGGTCAGATCTTACACCCCTCTAACTCCGTTAAGCGAATAGCATTGGTAGGTGGTCCTTGGGTTAATTCGCACGTGTATGGTGATATTGCTATCACCAAGTCACATCCCAAGCGACTTGCTTCCTAGGGTTAATTCCACAAGTCTCTAGGGAACAACCAACGCTAAACACTACGGGAACTAGAGTGTCCCAAGACTAGCCATGAAAGTATTCAAACAACAGATAATAGATGCGTAGAAATCTAAATCAAAACAATAACAATTTCATAACTAGGCTATCACCAAGAGGTGTTTAGCCACTCATATTCATAATTGCAGTAAAACAAGATTGTATTATTACAAAAGTAAACATGAATCGAATACAAAACAAGGGAATGAATAAACTTATGATTGGTGTGTGAATCCTCCCTTGGAAATGACTTCTATGAGGCTAGAACTTCGTTCCTCCTGCTCCCTGAGTTTCTCCCAACTTCTGTGTGGTGAAAAGTGAATGAATAAACTCGGAATTAGGGCTGGTATTTATAGGCCCGACTTTGTTACGGCGTAGCTGATTGGATTGCTACGCCGTAACCTTTGTAAATTTGTGTTACTCCGTAGCTTGATCAAGTGCTATGGGCGTAATGTCTTGATAAGATACTTTCTACGACGTAGTTGCTAGGGTTGATAAGTCGTAACTTCTTCCTTGGCCTCGTTAGTTCTTCACTGCCTAAATTGGGGCCTACTTCGTAGCTGGAGAGTTGCTTACTTCGTAGAGCTCTTTAGTGGACTTCTACGCCGTAGCCAGTGGATGGGCTACGCCGTAGTCTTCATAAATTCCTTCTTACGGTGTAGGTAGATGAACCTCTACGCCATAATCTTCATAAAGCCTTGCTACGGCGTAGGTAGATGAACCTCTACGCCGGAGTGAGTGCAGAATCCATAATTTTCACATATTTGCTCTAAAGTCCTTCCATTTCCGCGTATGTTCGTTCTTTTACTCATCTTTACCCTGAAACCAAAATAGGAAGAAATAAGAGTATATATTCTTCATATAAATAGAAAAGATGAGCATTTTAGGGGGAAATTAACACTTAAATCTTGGGTAAATTTGACGTCATCAATAACTAAATCCAATAAAAAAATATACACAATTATTAATCTGCTTTATACAATACACTTAAGTGGCATTGTTTTTGGAAGGCCAAAACACAATGTTTTACCCTTAAACGCGGTTGTTTGCTTCTCTCAATAAAAAGACAATGGCTCGGATCTGTGAGAATGTATCTTAACAAAGAGAAAAAACTCGGCATGGCTGCATTACTATAAATGCCCCGCTAAGATGCACTATTCTCAAACTTTGGTCGATTGTTCTCACATAATGAGTCTATCACATATGTATCATCATCGCCTACCCAATTAGCAGTGTTTGAATATGAAAATCATTTGCAACCCTCATATCCAGAACACCGGGACAAAGCCTTCTAATATCCTTTCATAAAATACTTATTCAAACGTCATTGTATAAGGCTAAACATTACTTAAATAAGTTTGCAAAATCACAATCCACATGAAAGATACTACTATCCATACATGCCTTTTATTCTTTTCCCGCGTCTAGAACATGTTATAATGAATCATATAGCCTGTGTATGTTTTTCTTCAACAAAACTCGACTAAACCCTGAAAGTCCTCGACCGGTAAAACTCGTATCAATACTGAATTAACAAAAACTGTTAAGAATTCAACTTAATAACCAATTGCTTCCAATAAAAATTCGATGGACATCTAGTCATATTTAGAGACAGCATCCTATATAGTTAATTAGGCTGATGGCAGCCGAAAAGCATAAAATTATTTTCACAATGGCTCAGAAAATCGTAATGGCTGCAAAACCTGGTAGCATTTTATGTTGTCCAATTTTTACCATGCCAAAATTATGACTAATCGAGTAGCTGAATCATCTTAGCCAATAAATTTGAATTTGGTTTAGGTCTACACACTACGATCTTAAATCATAAATTCAAACATAGGACGTCCTCCTTTCTAGGATACAAAATTACAATAGCGAAGCAAACAACTGCATTTAACACCTCGATTTACACTTTAAATCAAGAAATTTCCAAGTCATAAAACTATTTGGCCGTTGGCTTAGATACCATATGGGCTTTAAAAGACGGTCTCACTTTATGACATATTGTTCTTTCCATGCCAAAAGAAACAAATCAAACGACGTCGTTCAACCTAAATGCACTTTCAAAAGAAATATGCCAACCTTAAACGACTGCGTCTCATATAGGTCATCCTTAATTACACATGGTAATTATATAATAGCATATATTATAGGCATATAATTTACACATCCCATATGCCAGCCCATATACGGTTTACATACACGATAGTATGCACCGATATGACTCGACCGTTCACTAAAATCAAAACACGTCATTAACTTGTAAATGATCCTACCCAATCCTTAAATAGCATCGTTTTTGCAAGCTGGAAATATACATGTATCAAGTAATGTCCCCAATGATGACAATAAACTTGAATTTGTTTGGTATTAGAATACCAATAGTGAACAAACTCTTCTTTCCACTATAAATAATTTCTTTAACAGCGATAAGTCGCATATGTTTTGTGAACCCGATCATGTGTTTTTCGTCCTACACCTTTTTACCTCCAATAACTATTTTCGCATTTAAAAAAATAGCCAACTTTGAAAAGACATGACTTTCTATAGGATCATTTCCAAGCCATACTCATAGGTCATTATGGTTGGCTGATCATTTAAACGGGGAGTTATTCCTTAGAGTCGAAATGAAATGGCGGTCATCAATAATATTTTTACGTCATATCGACATAGATCACTATTATTACACCCTGCATGAACCGATTATTAATTGGCATCATAACTTAACTAATACTTTATAATAAGAGATTATGTTCGAAGCAATATATAAAATAATAGACTCACTATTCAACACCAATCTTTACGCGACTTTATTTAGGGTCATATATTGTATCAGTTGAACAAAAATGGATGCAGTTTATGCCACCTTGTGACGACGCTTTAGATTTGCGTTGAACTGTTGTCTAGAAAAAGACATAGGCTCATATCTATAAGAATGTATCAGAACAAATAGGAAAGACCCGCCATGGCTACATCAGTATAAATGCCATTCCAAGATACGTTTATTCTCAACTTTGAACAACCTTTCTCAAATAGTAGATAGATTACAAATTCATCATCATTGCCGTTTAAACATTCCATATGCCGTTTAAGGATCGAATATGTCATTTGTTATACAATAGCGAAGCAGATGGCAACGTTTGAGGTCAAAATACAGCGGTTTGGGCTTACCAAAAATGACAACATTTAGGGCTTCGCGTAGACCACTTTGAATGAACCAACGCCATTTAGGGATCAAACGACACCATTTAAAGATAATGTATTTCATTTCAAAGTGCGTTTAAACTAAACGACACCGTTCAAGTTTTTTTCTTTATTTCCCTGTTCTTAAATATCGGTTATAAGAACTATTACCATCAACCTTCATGCATAAGAGAGAATCTTACTAAACCTATTTTTACCGAGCTATCACTGTCATTAGGCAATAAAAGGGGTGATTTAAAGATTTTAAATTGTACTTACTGGAGCTTCAATTCCTTAAACTACAAAATCAGATGAAAACCAAAAACTTACATATATTAAACACAAAATCATAAAATTCACGTTCTAAATTAAAACATAACGTTACATAATCTGAATTCACGAAGATAAGAAGACTAAAGTTGGAGAACCAACTTACAACTACATTTATAGCCATGCAGTAGCAAGTTAACACTTTCATCAAAAGACTTAGAACTGTACATAGGCTTATATCTGTGAGGATGTATTAAAAAAAAAAAAAAAAAAAAAAAAAAAAAAAAAAAAAAAAAAGGCCATGACTGCATTAGTGTAAATGCCATGCCATATGTAACGGGTTGGGTGCGGGATTCACCCACATCATATATACTTAAACTTTTTCTGGTGTAATATATTCACTTGGTATTAAAACCTTTTACCTGACAGATATTATAAATGACCCGCCAAGATATGGTTATTCTCCAACCCTGAACGATTTCACTCCCATAATTGATCTACCATGAATTATCATCATCGCCTACCCAATTAAAAATATTTGAATATAAAATCTCTTTGTAACTTTCATATTCAGAAGATCAATTCAGCAACTAACAATTCTTTGTTAGTTATCTTGCAAAATTACAGATACATTTTTGTTTCTTTCTTATTCATAATATTGCAACAACGACTATGTAACAGCAAATTATAGCGGGGGAGTCTAATCCATAAAAAAATGCATTGAGAGTCCTTGATATAATCTTAAACTAATACGCAACAAATCTCAAGATTATATCAAGCACCCAAACACTTTTTGAGAATCACCTGCATAGGGATTTCTGCAATAAAACTCAACTCTACTTTTACAATCTCCGACCGACACGATTCTTATCTTTCCTCGATTAGCAAAAATAATTAAGAATTCAAATTAATAACTAATTACTTCCAATAAAAACTCGACTGCTATATATTCATATTTTACACTATATACAATTACTCTTGTGGCAACAAAGTTACAATTGCAAAGCGAACGGCAACGTTTAAAGCTTTAAATTATATAACTGTTTGAGCCTTGGCTCAGATATCTTATTGGCTGCAAAACACGATGCAATTTATGGCACTCGTCTTTTACCACGCCAAAATTACGACTTTCCAGGTGTCACAACTCGTAATTTCCGGTCATTTTCTAAACCTCGATAATTTACTATTCACAAGTTACTATTCATCGATCACTATTCATCGTTTTACTATTCATCATTTTCGAGGTCAATTTGATATTCTGAGAAGCGTTCGGAAATTTTACTATTCACTTGACACTATTCATTTCCGAGAGGAAACCACTATTCATGTGCATTACTCATTTCATCGTAAACATAGTTTACGGGTATTCAAAAATTCGCGTAACCGTATTGGTTCAGGAGCGAATTCATGCATTATCATTGGGACATTTCATACGGACTAGAAATAGTCTGCGTATCATCATTAGGGCACTTGCATACTATTCCACTCGTAGGATAACTAAATTAATACTTTTGGTATAAGTAACGATTTACGTATGTTTATTTTAAATAAACACTAATACGCGAACTATAAACATGACTAACATGTCCGACACTCCCGACTATTATCCCAATATATTTGTATACTCATTTTTATAATATAAAAATTTTAATATTAATTTACCCGGTATTTTGGAAATTTATTTATTACGTATCGTACGTCTAATTTAATTACGACGGTTTTCGTAGAAACTAAACAATAATCACCCAAACTCTCCGTACTTGTACCCGACATATTTTTACAATTTTTACGACTTTATTAAGACCCGAATAACTTCAATAAAAATTTATTTCTAGCAAACCCGGTACCCGATAAAACCTAAAACCAACTAATACTACACAATCCTACCATTAACTCCCTAAATAGTTACCCAACATAAACCCCCCTTTCCCTCCTTTCATAACCGCCCCCCCCCCCCCCCCTCCTAGCCTCCTATTGAGCTAACTACACCAACCAAATTAATTGCTCACCAAACAATTGTCTCCAAGTATAAAATAATTTTTTTTCATCCATTTTAATCACAACTCATTTTTACAAGTTCAAGCAAACTATTTTCTCTCTTTTCTCTTAAGTTAGGATCGACCTAGGTGAGTCAAGGAGCAAGGAGAACAAATTTTATAAGATCTTGGTATAAACTAGTTCATATAGTCATCCTTGTTGGAGTTTTGAAATAGAAACTCAAGGATTAGTAGGTTTTCATCATCCAAACTCCCTAAACCTTCAAGTAAGTTAACAAACTCATTTTTATAATTTTTACAAGTTATTACTATGGTTATATACTTTTCTTACCAGAACTCATGCATATAATGATTTATACCACTCCATCTTGTATATATTTAACTTTTAAGCCCTAGAAAGTGATTTTGTTTAGACCCTTGTTAGACCTAGTGGATTGATGATGTTTAAGGACCCATGACACCCTAAGAAGGTGTATGGTAGGATTAGACTAGTTTTGTGGTGATTGAAAGTGGTTTGGATGAAGATGGAACTAGATTAGAACCCTAGAAACGATTTTTGAAACATTTGAAATACCTACTGTCCCTATTTTGATTTCGTGGGAAAATCAGTGGTTGATGGATAATTTTTGACCAAAGATTTAGAAAATACTTTTAAAAACGAAACTTTAGGCGAAAGAACGGATTAAAACGAGCTTATAACGAAGGAGATATGATTTTTGCAAATTTAACGACGAAAACTATTTTTGTAAAAACTGCTTGCTGTTTGGCAGATTTCGACGGGTAAATAGAGGCATTAAACGTAACCTAGAGGAGCCGAGTTATCAAAAATATACTAGTATATACAAAAACGAATCCGTGGATATAAAGAACAAGGAAAACGAGCTTAAAACCACCAAGTTATACCCATTTTAACATCGTCAAACTATATATATATATATATATATATATATATATATATATATATATATATATATATATATATATATATATGGACACAAATAAAAATAATAACTTACGCGCTAAACGGTATATTTTCTAGAAATGTTACTAAGGACTATTTTCTTATCAAATGAATACGTACGACCCAATGGAATATTTATACAACTTAACGACGTTATTTTAAGGTTTTCGATACGATGAATATAACGCTAACATTTTCGTACGAGTTAATATGACAAGTTATATACTTCTCTAAATGGACTTATTTTTCCTAAGTATGGAAACTATTTTACTATGACGATAACTAGTATTTCCAAATTACGAGTGGTATGAGTATCATGTGCATGTGCATTCATTTCATTACGGCTTGATCTTAATTAGATCGCGATTATTCATTTAGGTTGCGGCTAGTGTTCGCGCCTCATTGTCCCGATTACTTTACCATCGTTGTACCATCTTTGTACTATCACTCCAGGTGAGTTTCATAGCCCCGTTTTAATTCTATATTTTGATTTCAAATCCCACGGGGGAGAATACATTGTATTACTTGTTTTTGTGTACATGCCTAAGTATAAAATTTCATACATTGCTTAAGTTGCCTTATTTACCACGTCTTGACAAGTCCCCTTTATTATCATGGACCGTTAATTTCTAGTACTAAGCGGGAGTGAGTGGATAGATCTATTGAGGGTGACTCCTCCATCTGTGTTTGGGTTGCTCCAACAGTATTACAGATGCATTTCATGTCTTTATTATTAGAGTGTCTGGTAAACACTCATTGGGGCCAAGTATCGTCTAGCTTCGGGGTCATGAGCTTAAGAGCCAATGTATATATTTTCCGGACATCCTATTTCTTGACTTTACTTATGGCATATGTACACTAGATTTTAGTTATAAACCAATGATTATTCACCAACATTCGTGTTGACCGTTTTTCGCAATGTATTTCTCAGGTTATTAAGGTAGCTCATGTTGCATACATTTGGACCTTCATGGAGTCGAGGAGTCGACGCGTCTCACCATATTTTCTGCACTTATGAAACGTTTGATCTTGTTGAACTTATTTTAACATTATTGGCAAACTCTTTTGGGACCTAAGCTTTGTAAACTCTGAATGTTTTAATGATCAAACGCTGTGTTTTCTAAACGACACTTTAGGTCGTTCAACATAACTGTAACTATGGTGCTATGACAGCCACCCCCAGGTATTCCATTCCGCTGCCATTCAGGTATTTTGGGGGTGTGACAGATTGGTATCAGAGCTAAGGTTATAGCGAACTAGGATGTATCATGGACCCTAGACTATAACCACATCATCATAGCATCTCATCATTTCATCATAGGTGCATATTCACTATACATGTTGCTTTACGCACACACTGTACGAGTTATTCATACCCATACTCATATATATATATATATATATATATATATATATATATATATATATATATATATATATATATATATATATATATATATATATATATGATTATATTGACCTGGTTCACTAGTGACATGTCTTCAGATACTCACCCTATTATCCTTTTATCGGATTCCGACATTGAAGATGCCTTGTCATCTTCCACTACCATTATACCACCAGCTGTACTCACACCACCATTAGCACTATTGAATTGTCATAAGAGCAAGGTTCTCATTCAGACTATACATAGAATGCCGTTTGGTAGAGTATTCAGACTTAATTCTAATGGACTTATTAGGATGCTTATTACAAGGGAGATAGCATGTTTTCTTTCCTTCACTAGTAGGACGCTTACTACTTAGGTACTACCACCACCGTTGGTTACTTATTACACTATTGGTCGTCCCATAGTGCATATTTCAGCTTTACCTCTTTGATGCCGCGAGATAGCGCGAAAGAGGGTAGTATCCCATTCACTATTATCACCATTATCTCCTAACTCATCACTGGGATTTCATCGTCATCAATGTTATTCTCATCCTTTAGAATACCACCATTGTCAGTTTCCTTTCCCATTTTCACTTGCCACGAATTAGATAACACTTTGTGGATAATACCAAGATTACGGACTCAACAGGAACATCCGCAGGTTCCTCAAGAATGGTTTAGAACCTACGCTATCTAGAACTTGATCGATGCACAACTACAGACACCACTTCAGGACTATCCCGACCTTATGATGCCGTAAAACCTGATTTCACCTAGAAGGACTACAGGAAGTCTTTAGACTAGACTTATATCTTTACTAGCTTTTACTATTATCCTAACCACGGGAATTGTGACATAGTTAAAGAAACTTGTAGTATTTTGATTTTTTTGTACAAACGGAATCACCAAGTATTGACTCTACTATAGGGGAATGGTCGTGCTATCTATGATATTGGTCCATATAGACCGAAACCTTCATGTGTTATATTCATGTGTTATGAATAGGATGATCCTTAGTACCAATAGATTCTCATGGACTCTTATGATTTGATGGAAATAGATTTAAGCAAACCACTCCAAGCATGACGCAAGCCGCTGTTGGACAATTCATTGCCAGGAACGTAACTACCGCCCTCACCAAGGAACTTACTCACGTGGAATTTATGGGTTGTAATCCCTCCTCCTTTAGCGGAAATATAGACACAAAAGAATTTCTCAAATGGTTCGAAGAATTAGAAACAATCTTTCAAAGTGGTGACTGCCGTAAGGAAGACAAAGTTAAGTTCGCCACTTGCACTTTTCAGAAGCATGCCCAGAAATGGTGGACTAAGTATGTCCAGGTAGTAGGAGTTGATGCTGCTTACTCACACTCTTGGGAGAAACTAAAAAGGATGATGAGTTTGAAGTTCTGTGTGAAAAGCGAATTACAAGCAATTGAACAGGAAACACTAAACCTTACCATGGTAGGAGATGATGTTGTTAAGTATACTGCTTCTTTTTATGATTTAGCCCGACTAGGCTCTGCAATGGACGAGCCAGAAAGCAAGAAACTTGAAAGGTACATAGGAGGACTTTCTCCTGAAATTCTTATGTTGGTCAACTCACTGGAACCCGATACCATGCCGAAAGCTATCAGAATGGCAATCGAAGCAAAGGAGCGCATAGCTCACACCAAGATTTTTGGAGGCAATAGTAGCAACAAGAGAAAGTGGGTCGGTAATCTGGATGCTTATGCTTCTCAACAACCGTTTAAGATACAACAAGTGGTGGAGACCTGTGCTGTGGGGTCAAGCCAAAAGAAAAGGTATGTTGGTACATTACCCGAGTGCAACAAGTGTCAGTTTCATCACGAAGGATCTTGCCCCTCTCAATGTAAAAACTGCCAAAAGCTTGGACATGAAACCAAGGATTGCAAGGCTCCCACCCTCGCAAAGCATCAGAAACTCTCGGTAACCTGCCGCGAGTGTGGAGTAGTGGGACACTTCAGGAGTGAATGCCCGGAGTTGGGAAACCAGAATTGGAGGAAGAAGTTTATGTTTTAGTTATGTGAACCATAGTTTGAGCCCTCTAGGGTTGTACTTTCTTTTGGTACTTTCCATAAGTACGTTGATGTAACCTAGTTATATTAAGCACTTTCCTATCTAATGTAATGACTATCTTTTGTTACCTCTGTGATAACCGTAGCCTTTGTTTATTCCATTTTCTATTGCAATGGCGCAATTTTCAATCGTTTAGCAACATTATACCATTGTCTTATTAAGGATTTGACCGATTTCGTAATTGACGGATTAGTAGATTATTACCAATCCATAGTATTTACCCATGTATCCAACAAACCATTCAACGAGTTTTATTTCAAACTATTTTACTACCTTATGGGGAAATTGTTTTTACCGAATTTCTAAAATAAGTCGTTTTGTTACCGTACTATAAACTGATTATCCGATATGACGCCAAATATTTACTATTATTACGCGAAACAATTTTTACATTACTTTGGAAGGAAATAATTAGTATACCATTTTTAATAACAACGCATTGAACACCATCTAAAGCTTTTGAGGAAAATAATATTATTTTGACTAAATCAAGCATCGCATCATTAGTCCTCAACTATACATAGCCTGATCACCTATGTATACTTCAGGAAGGATTATGCCATGAAGGGAATAGTTACTTTATAAAGTATTGTTAATAACAATCTTCATCCAAAAGCGTTTTAAACAAATAAACTCTTTTATAAATATTTCTTTCTGACAAATTCTCCCTGGATACTTACCCCACCTGTCACACACTTAGTCATTAAGTTGGACTTTCCATTGACTTCTTTAGGAGAGACTTCCCATATTAAGTACTAGGAGAATTCCTCGATACAAGAAAAACAATAAAAGGGTTACGAAACTACAAACCTAGACTAGAAGTATACACCAAGACAATTTATGACTCAACAACAATTCTAAAATGCCACTGGACCATCCGACCCACCATCTCTGACCTAGTTGTCCAATTTATTATTCAAAGGTACTAGCTAGACTGAGCTACAGGATCAAACACATTGTGAAGGTACGCTAAGCAACACCATGGGAACAAACCAAGCCTCCTAACCGATACTGTAAAGTGTTTTGAGTTAACATGGTCTCATCCATACGCAAACTTCCCTGCAGTGAGTTTACGACAAGAATGATTGATTCGAATTATGGATATCGATATAGATTCCCCTAAAGCATTATGTTCTCAGGAAATTCTAGATAACCTCACCTATACATCGAGAGAGACATCAGACTCAAGAATATCTCCCCAGCTACATGTGAAGACAATACGGAAATTCATCGACATAGTATCAATTGAAACCCTCATATTGCCAACATGATGGCAATTTCAACGATAAACCATCTCAAGACTTAAGTTGGTTGAATACCTAGGCTTGTAGTTTTGCCAGATAACCACCAATAGGTACCATCCAATATCAGAAACCGAACGTTAGACATCTATGCATTATGCGAACATTGCCTATCCTACTATTTTATCCTTGATAGTATTTTCACTTTAAGTAAAGTCGATTTAAAATTTGTGTTTATCCAAATCACATATCTCGTAGAAAATAATTTTTGAATTGCCTATTTTGAACAAATACGACCCTTTTAACCAATATTTAGCTAAACCATCGTACAATGGGAAATATATAAACATCAAACTTTGGTAAACAGTCCTATTCACAACCTATTTGAAAACCGCGTCACATTTCCTAACTATTGAATTTTGAATCATCAAGAAAGATATTATTTAGTAAACCATTTGCTCCATTTTCTAAATTCGTTTATTCAGAAAAAGATTTCGACCAAAAACTCAAAAATCGCAAGATAAATTTTGAAAACCAATCACCATGCTACGTCGCTTATGCATTTAGGGCTTTGTGATTTGACAATAAGGAATATTGGAATATGTGATGAAGGAAATTAGGAGGAACACCATAGAACGATTACAAACGTCAGTAATGGAGACCAAGCACAGTAGGCAAAGAATGACACATGTCTTAGCAATCCATTAGACCAAAACACAAAGAATCAAACATTGTTACCCATATTCTATCTTCTTCGTATAACGCCGTGTTCGAAAGACGTAACGTTGTGGAATTAGTCACAAGATTTATTGTACCTATTTCAATTGTTCCTGATAAAGGTGATCGAATCACCTCAGATTTCTAACAATCATTCTAAGATTTCCTTCGGAACCTCATTAAGATGTAAACACCGCCTATCATCCTCAGATCGATGGTCATAACGAGAGAACGATTCAAACATAGGAAAGTTATACACAGAGTATGAGTGATTGACTCTAGAAATGGTTGGACTAATCATTTACCATAAATCGGATTCTTTTACAACCATAGTTATCGCGCGAGCATAGAGACTACATCAATTGAGGCACTTTATGGTCGAAGTACCAATTACCCGTTTACCAACCGAAATCGAAAAGTTAAATTCACTGGTCTAGAACTAAACCATGGAACAACAAAGGAAATTTCACAAGTCAAGAACCAGTTACAAGCAACGAGAAACTGGTAGAAGTTAGGTTGGTACATGACGCACATCATACGGATTGGGTATCCTTGAACAAGCAAATTTACTAGATTCACGTGAAAGAACGAACTAAATTGAAAGCTTTGCCTTGGAGAGGCATGATACGATTTTAGTAACACGAAGGATTTAACCTTTAGTATATTGGACCATTTCAGATTCATGTTAGAATCGACCAGCTGACATATAAGATTTGAGTTCTGACAGAGTTCAGCAACATATATTACCCATATTACATTATAAACCTGAAGAAGCACTGATCATCTATTGACGAACCGAACTCGGAAAAAGCCAAACTCACTATTCCAGTAGGCATTCATGAAATAACCAGAATTTCCTACAAGTCAAGAATCAATTACAAATTCTATAAGTTGTAAACCATTAAAACCTCAAGTTGGTAGCCAGATTACGTTGAAAGTTCTGCCTAGGAAAGGCATGATATTATTCGGAGAGATTTGGAAAGTTAAAACCGATATACACTGGACCACTTAATAGTTCAGACGGAATAGGCCTAGTGGCCGTCAGACTTGAGCCTTGTTAAGGAACAGCCGGATTACACAACTATGTTTCTCCTATGCAAATTCCAGGAAATGACTTTCAGAATAGTCAATCATAATCCCATTTGGAAAGGAATCCAACCCTGAGACAAACGTAAACTTGGTAAGAGAACCAGTAGAAAGCATGGACCGTGAGGTCGAACGGTTGAAGCAAAGTCGAATTCCTATCGTGAAAGTTCGCTGGAATTCTTGAAGAGATCCCGAATTTACTTGGGAACGGGGAGACCAAATGCAACTCAAGTATCCACGTCTTTTTACCAAATGTACTCCAGAGACCAACCAAAACTGAACTTCGGGACGAAGTTCCTGTTAGAAGGGAAGACTGTCACAACTCGTAATTTCCGGTCATTTTCTAAACCTCGATAATTTACTATTCATAAGTTACTATTCATCGATCACTATTCATCGTTTTACTATTCATCATTTTCGAGGTCAATTTGATATTCTGAGAAGCGTTCGGAAATTTTATTATTCACTTGACACTATTCATTTCCGAGAGGAAACCACTATTCACGTGCATTACTCATTTCATCGTAAACATAGTTTACGGGTATTCAAAAATTCGCGTAACCGTATTGGTTCAGGAGCGAATTCATGCATTATCATTGGGACATTTCATACGGACTAGAAATAGTCTGCGTATCATCATTAGGGCACTTGCATACTATTCCACTCGTAGGATAACTAAATTAATACTTTTGGTATAAGTAACGATTTACGTATGTTTATTTTAAATAAACACTAATACGCGAACTATAAACATGACTAACATGTCCGACACTCCCGACTATTATCCCAATATATTTGTATACTCATTTTTATAATATAAAATTTTTAATATTAATTTACCCGGTATTTTGGAAATTTATTTATTACGTATCGTACGTCTAATTTAATTACGACGGTTTTCGTAGAAACTAAACAATAATCACCCAAACTCTCCGTACTTGTACCCGACATATTTTTACAATTTTTACGACTTTATTAAGACCCGAATAACTTCAATAAAAATTTATTTCTAGCAAACCCGGTACCCGATAAAACCTAAAACCAACTAATACTACACAATCCTACCATTAACTCCCTAAATAGTTACCCAACATAAACCCCCCTTTCCCTCCTTTCATAACCGCCCCCCCCCCCCCCCTCCTAGCCTCCTAATGAGCTAACTACACCAACCAAATTAATTGCTCACCAAACAATTGTCTCCAAGTATAAAATAATTTTTTTTCATCCATTTTAATCACAACTCATTTTTACAAGTTCAAGCAAACTATTTTCTCTCTTTTCTCTTAAGTTAGGATCGACCTAGGTGAGTCAAGGAGCAAGGAGAACAAATTTTACAAGATCTTGGTATAAACTAGTTCATATAGTCATCCTTGTTGGAGTTTTGAAATAGAAACTCAAGGATTAGTAGGTTTTCATCATCCAAACTCCCTAAACCTTCAAGTAAGTTAACAAACTCATTTTTATAATTTTTACAAGTTATTACTATGGTTATATACTTTTCTTACAAGAACTCATGCATATAATGATTTATACCACTCCATCTTGTATATATTTAACTTTTAAGCCCTAGAAAGTGATTTTGTTTAGACCCTTGTTAGACCTAGTGGATTGATGATGTTTAAGGACCCATGACACCCTAAGAAGGTGTATGGTAGGATTAGACTAGTTTTGTGGTGATTGAAAGTGGTTTGGATGAAGATGGAACTAGATTAGAACCCTAGAAACGATTTTTGAAACATTTGAAATACCTACTGTCCCTATTTTGATTTCGTGGGAAAATCAGTGGTTGATGGATAATTTTTGACCAAAGATTTAGAAAATACTTTTAAAAACGAAACTTTAGGCGAAAGAACGGATTAAAACGAGCTTATAACGAAGGAGATATGATTTTTGCAAATTTAACGACGAAAACTATTTTTGTAAAAACTGCTTGCTGTTTGGCAGATTTCGACGGGTAAATAGAGGCATTAAACGTAACCTAGAGGAGCCGAGTTATCAAAAATATACTAGTATATACAAAAACGAATCCGTGGATATAAAGAACAAGGAAAACGAGCTTAAAACCACCAAGTTATACCCATTTTAACATCGTCAAACTATATATATATATATATATATATATATATATATATATATATATATATATATATATATATATATATATATATATATATATATATATATATGGACACAAATAAAAATAATAACTTACGCGCTAAACGGTATATTTTCTAGAAATGTTACTAAGGACTATTTTCTTATCAAATGAATACGTACGACCCAATGGAATATTTATACAACTTAACGACGTTATTTTAAGGTTTTCGATACGATGAATATAACGCTAACATTTTCGTACGAGTTAATATGACAAGTTATATACTTCTCTAAATGGACTTATTTTTCCTAAGTATGGAAACTATTTTACTATGACGATAACTAGTATTTCCAAATTACGAGTGGTATGAGTATCATGTGCATGTGCATTCATTTCATTACGGCTTGATCTTAATTAGATCGCGATTATTCATTTAGGTTGCGGCTAGTGTTCGCGCCTCATTGTCCCGATTACTTTACCATCGTTGTACCATCTTTGTACTATCACTCCAGGTGAGTTTCATAGCCCCGTTTTAATTCTATATTTTGATTTCAAATCCCACGGGGGAGAATACATTGCATTACTTGTTTTTGGGTACATGCCTAAGTATAAAATTTCATACATTGCTTAAGTTGCCTTATTTACCACGTCTTGACAAGTCCCCTTTATTATCATGGACCGTTAATTTCTAGTACTAAGCGGGAGTGAGTGGATAGATCTATTGAGGGTGACTCCTCCATCTGTGTTTGGGTTGCTCCAACAGTATTACAGATGCATTTCATGTCTTTATTATTAGAGTGTCTGGTAAACACTCATTGGGGCCAAGTATCGTCTAGCTTCGGGGTCATGAGCTTAAGAGTCAATGTATATATTTTCCGGACATCCTATTTCTTGACTTTACTTATGGCATATGTACACTAGATTTTAGTTATAAACCTATGATTATTCACCAACATTCGTGTTGACCGTTTTTCGCAATGTATTTCTCAGGTTATTAAGGTAGCTCATGTTGCATACATTTGGACCTTCATGGAGTCGAGGAGTCGACGCGTCTCACCATATTTTCTGCACTTATGAAACGTTTGATCTTGTTGAACTTATTTTAACATTATTGGCAAACTCTTTTGGGACCTAAGCTTTGTAAACTCTGAATGTTTTAATGATCAAACGCTGTGTTTTCTAAACGGCACTTTAGGTCGTTCAACATAACTGTAACTATGGTGCTATGACAGCCACCCCCAGGTATTCCATTCCGCTGCCATTCAAGTATTTTGGGGGTGTGACACCAGGTGACCAAATCATTATATCCATCCCATACTATCCAAATCATACACGAACCACTACAAGAAATAATAAATTTAGACATGTTTAAGAACAATCTCAAACATCACACCTAACCTTAAACAACATCTTTTTAGCCACAAATTATTTAATTTAGTTCACATTAATTCTTAGACAGTCTTAAGCAATAAAAAATGCAACGTTTTGAACTTTTGTACATTTTGGCTCATGCATTATGTTGCCTTCAATAAATTGTTTATATTAACGTTTTTTAACAAGCCAAAACTACGACCCACAGGGGGAATCGTATTGGCTGCAAAATAAGTTTGCATTTCATGTCATCCATTTTTTTGCTACGCCAAAATGACGACTCACATGATGAATCATAATAGCCAAGCACGTACTATCCAAATCAACTCCAGCCTTAAACAGTCCAAGACAAACCTTAGACGACAACGTTTTGGCAGGCCAAAAACAGCGTTCTGGCCTTAAATGTTATCATTTGCCTAGCGTAGTTTCAGCAAGGCCAAAATAATAATAATAATAATAATAATAATAAAATAAAATAAAATAAATCTTTGTAGTTAAACAACGATAGTTTATTTGGGTTCCAGGTTCTAAAACTACTTATGTTTTTGCTCAGATATTATATTGGCTGCAAAACACTGTTGCAATTTCTGCCATGCCCAAATTACGACTCACCAGATGACCAAATCATCATAGCCAAACAAGTATCATCCAAACTGGATCCACAAAATACTGGAATATGAGAGAAATTGATATAGCCACACAGTGAGAAAGATGGGAGAAATTGATATAATGGTTCTCAATAATGTATTCATGGAAAAGTTTGGTATCATTAGCATAAAAAATAACATTAGGACATTCTGACCCTAAATCTGAGACGACTGCAGACGTGAGGAAACCAAAATTCTTTCACGCATCACAAAAACTATTACGTTGATATATCCCATCTTCCTCATTGCTTGACATATCTTGGATAGCCTAGATAAAAAATGAACAATTTCTTAGGTTGCTTGTTTATAGAATAAGCAAGTGCACAAGATGCAATAAACCATAGATCTAAAATGAATACCATGCACATTTAGCAAATCAAAAGTAATTTTATAATTTTAATGTATACCCTAAAATGTCTAGCAAAATCAACCGAAGACCCAAAATTTTTAAAATCTCTTATATCAACACATTTTACACACAACTAACTTTTTGCCTAACTTTACATCGATTATTACAAAAAGTTACCAAAATTACAACATCTAACAATCGTATCCAAATTATACCTACTGAAAACTACAAAATTACAACATGCAACAACTGTATCTTATTTATCAACAATGACGACAAACCTTAATACCCCAAACTACACTATAGGCTAGCTATACTGATATATTAGACATAATTAGGAGATCTACTTATCATTCTGCTCAAACTCCTAAAACAATTCCAAATTTAGACTGCTAAACTTTTTGCCTAACTTTACATCGCTTATTACAAAAAGTTACAAAATTACAATATCCAACAATCGTACCCAAATTATACCTGCAAAAAGCTACAAAATTACAACATAGAACAACCCTATCTTATCAATCAACAGTGACAACAAACCCTAATACCCCCAACTATACTTTAGGTTAGCTATTATGATATGTCACACATAATTAAAAAACCCAAATTTTTTGTACCATCATCGACCAAAACCCCTAAAATAATACCAAATTTGGACAACTAAACTTAATAATAATAATAATAATAATAATAATAATAATAATAATAATAATAATAATAATAATAATAATAATAAACCCAATTTTCTATACCATCATCGACGAAGCAAGTAACTAAACAAAAAGCTATTACTTACATGAGAGAAATGATCTTTGTTTTAATGTTCTTGCTCCAAATGTAATAGTCTATTTGTGTGTCTCAATTTTTGTTTATCTGTGTGTCTCGATTTTGGTTGTGTGTGCGCGTCTCAATTTGTTTTTCTCTATATATCTCAGGTTTTTAGAGAAAACACACCGAAAAGACGTTAGTTTAGCAATGATATTAGATAATGCATCGTATTCCTAAACGACTTCATTTCACCCTTAAACAACATCGTTTGGCCTAAATCCACTATAAAACGGACCGATCCAACACTTAGACTGCGTCGTTTTCGAAAGGCCAAAACGCTCATAAAAACGGCGTCGCTATTTTATAAAATGGTAATAAAGTGGGTTTTTGGCATTGCTTATCTTTTTGGTTTTATGTAATTTTTTAAGCAGAAACATAGTTTCGGTATTCAAACACTTTATGCTTTCGATCTCATTTTAAGATGAAAAGCGTATTTTTATAAGCAGGTTAAGATCTGTTTATTTCATATTACTTATTTCATATTAGATTAAAATTAGTTTTTACATTCATATTCAACTTATAAATTTTAATAAATGTATATTCTTAAATATTTTTAGCTAATTATTATATTTTGAGAGTACTATTATATCTTTTAGTGCGTAGGGATTGCACCAGGCTTTACCTCTCAAAGGATCTTGAGAAGCTTATAACCCCCACCAGGCAGTGTACCTGATCGATGTAGTATAGTATAATGACAAGTACCGGAGGATTGATCGTTCAGCTAGGAATAGTGTCGCTAGGATAAGAAAACCTAAAGACTAGGTCTAGAGATGAGGGATGATTCTTTTTGTATTTTTATATTTTTAAGAAAGCAAGTAAAAATATCGGGTTTGAAGGAGTTTGGCGGAATTAGTTGCTAGTCAACTAACCCAATACTAAGATGCAATCAAAATAAAATACTAAAAATGAAAATAAATTAAATTAAACTAGAGTTGTGAGCAATATATGGGAGAATTGTGTTTACTTAGATTTCACTACTCCCTAGATATCTTTTCCACGTTAATTACTTGTTATAGTTGCGTGGATGACGGATTGTATTCCTTAATACCATTCATGGGGTGGCGTACTTAATTCCCCAATCCTATGAGCGCCTACTTCACTCCTATGTCGAGCCGGCTAAGAAGCTCCTAACATGGGATCACTAGAAAATTTGCTCATGCATTAAATACAACCAATAAAACCTAGTACACCTTGGTTCATGTTTCCTAAGACGTTCAAGCATGTTACAAAATGGAAATCTGCCAGTTTTCTTAAGCCTAACATTGAAATCATTCATCCAATACAACCATAAACAAGTAATCAACACATAATTAACATCTATGTTTCATTACATCTAAGCAAACACAAGATAGATCTAGCCTAGCATGTTGAAATCAAGACAAGCATAAGATATATTCAAGCAACACATAGACATATTGATTGAATTGAAAGAAGACTTATCTCAATTGAACATGAAAGGATTCAAGGGGTGAAAACCCTTGAAAATACTGTAAAATACGACCTAGGGTTTACAAAGTTCGGCCCTAGTATTCTCCACACAAGTTCCTCTTTTATGAATGAAAAATAGAAAACTATATATAGATTTTGATGGGTGACGGCGTCAAGAACAAAAGTCTGACGCCGTCATCTCGCCGCCAAATAGTTTCTCGGACTGCCTAGATCTGGGTCTGACGCCGTCATGTGTATCCCTTATGCAGGCCGTCACCAAAATAAGTCTTGACGCCCTTGTTGTGACGCTGTCAGGTTTTCACTGGGTCGTCATGGTTTTTACTCTTGAAGCCGTCATGATCTTCCTCTTGACGCCGTCAGGTACTGTTCTCAGCATTGAAAATTAAGTCTTTGTCGTTTTCTTCACTTTTATGCTCCAAAAACGTCCGAATTGCTTCCTTTTCCAGAATTCACTCCCAAAGTACCTAAAATCACAAAAGGAACGATTTAGAGCAATATTTTATTAAATAAATTCAATTCCGGGCTTAAATAACCCCCTAAAAGTGGTTCATTTTTCGCTTCATCATATACCCTTACACTTGAGATTTGTTTGTCCTCAAGCAAATGCACTTTTATTCTAGTCAAAATACAAGTTAGGGGTCATTTAACACTAATATAAAAGTAATTACAACAAATAATCGTTCCACTAAAGACCAAAGACAAGCACGGAGGTCATATACTAGCACCTCACAAATAGTGTTTAGATACTCACATCTCTCGGGTGTAATAAGGTAATATCACAATATGGAAACGGAAAATAACTCTCACTACCTGTCATAGCAAAATAAATTACCATAGGCTTGGGAAATGATCAAACCTCCACCACACGGCGTAAGCACCTAGGATAAACTATCAAAGAGGTCTTTTTAAAGGGTTGTAACGTTAGGTGTAGGGATATGAAATACACGGTTTTGTTGGATATAGGCAGTCTTTACTGGTGGCGAGTTAACAATCTTGGTTAATTACATGTACAATATGGCGTTGCTAAGCCAAGACTAGACTCGACTTAAGCTAATAAATCAAAAAATAACAAAAACATAAAATAAACATAGAATGAAACGGGATGGTAGTCCGTTTTTTTTTTTTTTTTTTTTTTTTTTTTTTTTTTTTTTTTTTTTTTTTTTTGCATACACTCCTACCCTACCATCCAAAATATACATCATAGGGAATGAACATTCCCCTTACACTTGAAGTTTTACATACTTTACAATAAACTAATCTAACGACTCGAATTAAGATAATCAAAACACTTGGAGTACTTTTAAGATTAACGCACATATGGGGGTAATATATGATGTTCTTCCCCATTACTCCATAAAATAAGTATTTTACCCATGAGTCCCAATCGTCCCAAAATAATATGTACAAGGATATGACTCGACTTAGCAACCATGTAATCAATTAGATAATTAACTTAGGGTTTAACAAATAACAATAATGCACTAAAAATGAGTGCATACACGGAAGGCTAAGGCGATTTGGGTGTACATTTAAGGGGGGGTGTAACAAATTCTTCCTTTAAGTAAAATGCTTAAAGTTAGAAATGAAAAGATAGGCTCGGAGGGGTGTACTAGGGGTTTCGTGTACTAAAAATGAGTATAACGCTAAGGTGTGGGAAAAATTAGTTGACTTAACTAGCCAAGTAATATGACTTAAATGGTCAAGTAATTATAATACGGGTTTATCACAAGGGTGATCCTAATGCCTCTTATCATGTAGTAAATCCTCCTACACGAATGTAGTCTCACTAGCGGTCTCAGGATGCATCACTAACGCAAGTTCTAGAATCTAAATGCTACCGGTACACTCATAAGCACTAATAGTAAATGCTTTTCCTATCAAATTTAAAGGCGAACCTCACATATTTGGGTGAAAAATTTTTCTGAATGGTATGGTTATGTGCTAGTCATACAATCTCCTATCCATGAGACACTTGCTATGGCTAAAGTTTCACTCCTAAATGTTGTAAAAAAATTTAAATTTGGCGATAAAATTACACTAACAAGTATTTCTCATAGTTTTATTGCACATCTACTATCAAACAAACAAACTCAAGCGAAAGTGTATCTGTAAGGTATCATCATTTTACCCTCCCCTTACACTTAGGATGAACATTGTCCCCAATGTTCAAGTAAAGAATGTAAGTTAAATAAGTAAAATGAATGAAATCAAATACTCCCCTGATTCGCTCGGTATGGATAATAAGGTGGCCAGGTTAAATCTTCCTCCAAGAAAATGAACAATCAAAGCTTCCCTTCCAGCATATAAATCATCTTCTTGTCATACATAACCTGTAAAACCTAAGAAAACAGACAAGGCAACCTCGCATAAAATCGGCGGCAATCTACATATGCTAATAAATCCTAGAAAACAAAATAAGATATAATGCTTGTGGAATGATGTTTGCAGATTTTCTAGAGATTATAAAACTAATAATTCAACAAAAATTTTAAGATTCCGTTAGAAAAACAAAACTGGTAAAATTTCCAAATTTTTACACGTGACGCCGTCAAGAGTAAACTCGTGACGCCGTCAGAAGTGACCTGCAGAAATTTTTATGTTAAGTTTCCAGAAAATTTCTGGAAAAACTTCGTCCTACTTCCTGGAAAATCCTGCAAAACTTCATTATGACTCGATACAAGCATTTGACTCTAACAAATACGAATATACATGTTTACTTAATATTGTGGAGAATCATGATCGGTTTTGTTTCTTAAAAACATATTTGGGGTTTCCCCTTACACTTACTTTTTGCGTAATACCTTTGGATGAAGTTAAGACTAAGTCTAACGACAAAATAAAGTATTTTCACCATTTTATTTTTTGAAACATGATCTACCAACAATAAAAATAAAGCATGCATACAGAAACAAATAACATTCAAACAAACAAACAAACAAACAAACAAACAAATAGATAAAGCTTGGGTTGCCTCCCAATAAGCGCTTGTTTTTGTTCGAGTCACGAGCCTGACTCTACCCTTATTTAACGGAAATAGGGGAGGTTTTCCCTACACTTTGAATTAAGTGCGGGTGGAAGTAGCGATACACACCCTTAGGGTGGAAATATGCCTCGTGAGGAAAGAGTGGTGGATGAATTATATGCTCAAAGGGATGTACTCCTATCATCATAACCTTACCTAATTCAATCGGGTTAATGGGTGGGTTAAGATTTTCTCCTAGAAAGGGATCATTTTCTATCAACTTCGAGAGACTACTAGTTGGGAATCCATCTTGACCTAATAAACCCGGTTTAAACCCATAATGTTTCTCATGATCAATCATGAATGGGTGATGTAAGTATGTAAGGTTATGTTCTACTCCTATATTGGCTTCCTCTCTACATGGCTTAAAGTCCACTACCTTTATCCTAAGACTACCCGGACTATATGGTTTGATGGGTGGATCGGAACCTATTTCAATTCCTAAATTTTCATCCAAGGATGGAAGATTAGGTAACAGTTTTGGTTGAGGCTCTAGTTCATCAAAACTAGGAACTTCCTTAGAACTAAAAGAAAGGTCATCACTCCAAGTGTTAAAACCTATATTCTCTAGTTGTGCTTGGTCCAAGGGTTCTACATCTATTGGGGTTCCTATAGTCTTTTCTACTTCTTTCGGGTAAGTCACGGGTGGTATGTGTGCCTCAAATGATGGTAGGACTTATGGGGTACTTTGTGGGCTCATGTTATTTACTTCATCGTTCCTTGTGTCAAGACCACCTATATCCTCAACATGTGTTTTATTATAATCCAACCCTAACATTTTCCCAAGTATCTCAAGTGCTTCTCTAGGCATCTCAATTTCTATATCTGAATCATAAGGATCATCCTCTATATTATGACTACTATATACAAATTGCCCAAAAGATTCATCATCTGTTTCTTGAGATTCATCATCATCGATTAAAACCTAGGTCTTTTGATCAATGTGATCATGTTCGGCTACATCCTCCATCACATCAAGGTCACCTATGTGTCCATCCTGTATTATGGTAGGGCCTAACCATGACATGCAGCTAGGTGGCTCATACGAAACTATCCTAGGTGAAGGCTCATATGGTGCATAGGTTTCACTAAGTGAGGCATTTTCAGGGGTTGATGGAGCTCCTAAGGTGAATTCTTTAAAAGTCTTATGCACTTGGCCTCTTTTCTCAAGGTACTCAATAAAATCAATATAAGATCATGTCCGCCTCATTTCATTCGTCCATCTTGGTATATCCAAACTGGTGTAATTATATTTTTTCTGGTAAAACTCTAGTGTCGGACTTGGTGGATTCACATTCTCCATAATGGTGAACGGAAGAGTCAATGGAAAGGTTTTTACGAACAAAGACACAAAGAAAAGATAGACTAAAGAAAACCTAAAAATAAAAATAAAATCTTACTAGAAAGGAATCTAGCAAGTAGACCTAATAAAAATAAATTCTAACCTAGACAATAACTATTCCCCGGGATGCGGCGCCAAAAACTTGGTGCGTAGGGATTGCACCAGGCTTTACCTCTCAAGGGATCTTGAGAAGCTTACAACCCCCACCAGGCAGTGTACCTGATCGATGTAGTATAGTATAATGACAAGTACCGGGGGATTGATCGTTCAGCTAGGATTAGTGTCGCTAGGATTAGAAAACCTAAAGACTAGGTCTAGAGATGAGGGATAATTCTTTTTGTATTTTTATATTTTTAAGAAAGCAAGTAAAAATCTCGGGTTTGAAGGAGTTTGGCGGAATTAGTTGCTAGTCAACTAACCCAATACTAAGATGCAAACAAAATAAAATACTAAAAATGAAAATAAACTAAATTAAACTAGAGTTTTGAGCAATATATGGGAGAATTGTGTTTACTTAGATTTCACTACTCCCTAGATATCTTTTACACGTTAATTACTTGTTATAGTTGCGTGGATGACGGATTGTATTCCTTAATACCATTCATGGGGTGGCGTACTTACTTCCCCAATCCTATGAGCGCCTACTTCACTCCTATGTTGAGCTGGCTAAGAAGCTCCTAACATGGGATCACTAGAATTTGCTCATGCATTAAATACAACCAATAAAACCTAGTACACATTGGTTCATGTTTCCTAAGACGTTCAAGCATGTTACAAAATGGAGATATGCCAGTTTTCTTAAGCCTAACATTGAAATCATTCATCCAATACAACCATAAACAAGTAATCAACACATAATTAACATCTAGGTTTCATTACATCTAAGCAAACACAAGATAGATCTAGCCTAGCATGCTGAAATCAAGACAAGCAAAAGATATATTCAAGCAACACATAGACATATTGATTGAATTGAAAGAAGACTTATCTCAATTGAACATGAAAGGATTCAAGGGGTGAAAACCCTTGAAAATACTGTAAAATACGACCTAGGGTTTACAAAGTTCGGCCCTAGTATTCTCCACACAAGTTCCTCTTTTATGAATGAAAAATAGAAAACTATATATAGATTTTGATGGGTGACGGCGTCAAGAACAAAAGTTTGACGCCGTCATCTCGCCGCCAAATAGTTTCTCGGACTGCCTAGATCTGGGTCTGACGCCATCATGTGTGTCCCTTATGCAGGCCGTCACCAAAATAAGTCTTGACGCCCTTGTTGTGACGCTGTCAGGTTTTCACTGGGTCGTCATGGTTTTTACTCTTGACGCCGTCATGATCTTCCTCTTAACGCCGTCAGGTACTGTTCTCAGCATGGAAAATTAAGTCTTTGCCGTTTTCTTCACTTTTATGCTCCAAAAACATCCGAATTGCTTCCTTTTCTAGAATTCACTCCCAAAGTACCTAAAATCACAAAAGGAACGATTTAGGGCAATATTTGATCAAATAAATTCAATTCCGGGCTTAAATGACCCCCTAAAAGTGGTTCATTTTTCGCCTCATCAACCTTTTAGGTACTTACTAGACGAATTGCTCGGTTTTAAATTCACTAATTCACTTATAAAAAATAATAATAATAATAAATCAAAGATAACATTACCCAAAACTTAAATAAGTTATATACAAATGCCAACTAAAAATCTTGTTTGGACATTAAGAGCACCAGGTGTAATTACGCAACACCATCATTAAAACAACGTGGCATGACGCCGAGCCAGCGCCCATACCGGTCCCTCTTGTGACATCATGCGAGTGAAGCCACTGGCTTGTGCCAAAGAGGATTTTTTTTTAATTGATTTTTGTGTTGAGTTTGTGTTTTAATTGGTTATTTGTATTTTAATTGGTTATGATGAAACTCAAAAATGAGGGTTTGGCTTCACTTATTCGTGAGGAGTTTTTTAGTGTACGCATGATAAGAGAAGTGAAAGAAAATTAGCAGTTTATATTAAATCCCAATACAAGCGACACCATTTTAGGAGTCGTTTTCCCGCCAAAACTGCGGCCCGTTTTCGCAGCCTGTTTTCCTGGCCCAGCCCACTCTCTTTAGCAGCCCTGCTCCAACCCCCACACATACCTCCTTATCTTAATCTGCAGCCACACGCACACCTCCTTATCTTCATGAACAATTATCTTCTTCAATTTTGATCTGCGATGCTGACTCCCGTATCTTGGCGGGGTGCCCACTGCAAGATTGTGGTTGCAGCCATGCCGGGAGGTTGGTGCCATTTGAAGGCTGCCACTTTTCTTTTATGCTGATGGTGGGGGTCGGTTGGTTTGGTTCTTTATCAGTGTTCTCATAAAGGTATACCTTCGATTTGGTTGGATTTGATTATGATATACTGTTTAGGGTTTTGATTGGAAACTTACCACAACTTATTGGCTTATTTGATTTTGCTTATGGCTTAGGATGGTTTTGTTGTTTTGTTAGGGGTATTTGGATGAGTTTATTTTTTTCCAGCTTATGAGGTTATTTGATTTTCATTATGGTTTTGGACGATTTTGTAGCTTATTTGATTTTGCTTACTACTTATTCATGAATTAATCTGAGCCATGAACTTGTTGAAATTTTATAGAAAAAAGTTACTTGCAACACTAGCATTTGGATTTTTGCCTTATGGCTTATTAGTTTAAGTGAATAGGCTATGGTTGGTTAGGTCTTAAAAAGTGAGCTTATTAGAGGTTTAGGTTTTAAATAAGGCCTTTTGTTGTATCTTATGCCGGGTGTTTGCCAGCACTGGGGTTGCAGCCCATGCCTATGGCTGCTGTTTGGTTTTTGCGAATATGTTTACAGCCCCGTATCTTTAGGGGCTGTGTGTTTAAGCTTATATGTGGGCTTATGAGCTTATCTAAACCATGCTTATATAAGCCCATAGATCACAAAATCGGCCACAAAATTGAGGCTTATGAAATATAAGCCAAAACACAAATAAGGTCATAAGCTTTATTATTTATTGTAGCCTTGGTGTTGTTGTGACAGCCCGATACTCCTTCCCATAATGTGAACACAAGTTCTAGGCGACAAAAGCATGTGACACAACGTTTAACTGAACAAGTGATGGAAAAGAGTTGACTTACTATAGTTTGGGATTTGGAAAAGTTGGATGTTGAGATAGCTACTGCTGAAAAAAAGGGCTCGCGCAATCACACTACAGTCTTCAAAAATCATGCGTACATACCAAGGTACCAAGGACTGCTCAACACGCTCAGCCTCTGTTTTATTTACATTTTGTAGATTATGTTACTATTATCTTTAGTTACTAGTGAATTACTCTGTTACTTATGAATAAACAGTTAAGATTGTTGTTTTGGCAGGAACATTTTCATCCTCAGTCGATGAGAAACAGAAAATCTGGAAGACGCTTGTGAAGCTACTTACAGAGAACCAAATACATGCATCTTTCAGCCTCTTCTTACTTTTTGTGTTGGTTAACTAATGATACTATCATAAATAAATATTACTTAAGTTTGTGTCTTTGTTAGTTGTTCTGCAAGTGAGGGATTGTGCAGCTGCTGTTTTAGCTGGCCTAATGAAGGGTGAAGATGGACAAGTATCAAAAGACTTTCGTCAACGAGCTTACAGCGAGGCGACGAAGCCTCAAAAGATAAGAAAACAAAGGTTCGTCTCATATTTTTTATAATTATTTAGATGGGCAGATATCATAATAGTAATATACTTTGTTTGTTTTTGTGATTAAATTTTCTAATATGTTTCAATAATTTGAAATTCTTTTGCGGGTCAATTTCTTAATTATATTTTTTAGACCCGTTTTACTTGATTTGGAGCCAGTGACTTATGTTATAGGTTTTGAACAGGTGTGCCAAGATTCTGTTTACAAGGCTTTTGAGATATTGCGTTAAAAGCTGATGTTGTATGTATCTTAACACTGTCTCTTAGCTTTTGGTACTAGCTACTTAATTTAAGTTTTAATTCAGAACTATTAGTTGTGCAATGAAAAGTTGAAGAGTGATTGGATTAGCTCATTTTAGCCGCCTATCTGCTTATCGTGTTTTGATTCATCGAATAAATAGTTTAGAAGGTGTTTGGGATTGCTTATCCAAACTATTTATCTGATTTTTTCGTGAGTAAAATAAGCAATTTCGAATAAATAGCTTGAAGTTGCGTATTTCAAACTGCTTATATTAGAGAGCAATATGCAGATATGAAGTAGATAAGTAATCTCAAACACCCCGTTGATCCCCAGTTATGTAATTAATCACATCAAATGTTCACATAACATTTATATGAATGTAACTAATTTAGCAGTTTTTGTTTATTGAAGGTCTTAATTTGAATAAATTATGAAATTAATTATTACTGTATATATCATACCATTTGATGTAACATCTGATTTCTGGCCCATTGTTTGAGTTAGGAGGGACCAAAATATAATGTTTTGTTGTCCTTTTAGTTCATTGAAGCTATAAGTTCTAAAATTGTTGGTGGTTTGCGTGCATGATTTTTTGAATGATAGATTACAAGAGGGTTTTCTAAAAAGAATTCGATATGCAATGAAGCCTGATGAAGCTTATGGACTTATTTTCTCATGGGACAATGTGGTGGTAAGTTCTTTTTTTTGTGTAATTATGCTCCAATATTATTTCCATTTCATAGACGTAAACAGTGCAACAAGTTCTTAGTCTTTATTGCTTAAGCAATACTTTATCTCACTTTTAAATGCTTTTGTTTATGATGATCAGGCCGGTACTCAAGCGTTGAAGTTGAGTGCTTGGAAAGAACTTGCAATCGAAAAAGGTATATGGTTTCCCATGTTGATATTTTTTCTCTTTAAGCATGTGGTACAAATATGATAATGACATTCAGTAAAAATTAAATAAAGAAAGATCTACTTACAGATGTAATATGATAATGGCATTTGTAGATCACTTTTGTCACATATTTAGTGAACAATCTAATAATATGGTTGTTAGAATCAGACTTAGCAAACTAATTATTTATGTATAAAAAGATACATGGACAAAACGCGGTTTGGTTCAATCTGAGCCAACATATTTTAACCCGTAAAAATATTACATATTATTAAGGAGTTAATTTTTTGTGCGGTTATGTGTGGGCTGATGCAGGTAAACAGGCAGGACTCAAGAAGCATGTTAGAGTTGTTGATTACAGCTATCCAACATTAATAGCATTGAGCGTTTAAACGAGACCAAATCATGTAAGTATTTACTGTTTTTTCCAGTATTCAAATACACACATAGCCACTGATCTCATACCCCGACTACAGATTTTAAGTGACTTCATGAAAGTCAAAATTTCAGTGACTTAGTGAAAGCCAAAAACCAGAAAAGATTCAAAACCGTTTCATAGGTTTGTAGCAATTTATAGGATTGTAGTAGAGGTTTTTTCGTTGGACCGTAAGGCTTTTTTTTACATCAGCCAAACACTGTAGTGGTTAGTAGCTCACTCAATTTTATGCTATTTCAGCAAAGGTAGCAGAGGTGGTGACACTTGGTGATGTGGCTCATGCTTGCAAACTCAAGTTGACTCTCAACTTCCATCTGTTGTTGATTTGGTCAGTATGTGTTCGCCCATATTTATGACACTAACCTTGAGTTATCATGAAATATATATGAAAGACGTCTTCTTTATGATCCAGGCGAAAGCAGCCTTACAGTTTCCCTATGGTGAAGTGTCGTTAGAAGAGTACATAGACCAGGAAGAGGAGGGAGAGCTATCAACTCTGAAATTGGTAGTTAGCACGCAATTGAAAGATTAACTTCTTAATGACACGTGCATTGCTGCGACACCAAAGTCAGTGCCATACATCTCTTTCTGTAGCACTCAAGTGAGTATCAAACAGCCCTTGGCACGACAGTAAGTGAGCACTAAACTTAGGATTAAGAGATCAGAATTTGCTTGGGCCTTTTCCCGACAAAATTCTTGGGCTATTTTGATCCGCCTCAAATGATCTCAGGTTGAAACTGCTGTTAAGATTCAACAGAGACTATGTCACGGCTTCGAACAACTTAGGATAGGCGTGTAAAAAAAAAAAAAAAAAAAAAATGATGTTAGAATATTTGAGGAAGCCTTGCTATTTAATCCCAACAACAAATTTAAATTACAAAGGGATTCCTGAAGGGTGCTTTTTTCCATGCCTTTCACTGCAAGCGTAGAAAAGCTTACCTGATGAGCGTGTGAACCGTGCGTGGGTTTACAGTTTGTGCCTTTTTGGATTTTGTTATTTTGTAGCGGATGAAAGTGGCCTAGAGAGTTGGCAAGGTACTAAATGCATACCGTTCATTATATGTTTTAAGATTATTATTAAACATATACCGTGGTCTTTTTGAGATGGATATTAGGAGTTGTAAGCACTGTTATTATCAATGATTATTTAATTGATACTTTAAATGACTATAAGTATCAAATAAGAGTTGTATATTACATGAAACTTTTATTTGTTGTTGTATGGTGTATAAGACACATTAGCTTAGTACTACAAGTATTATGCATCTTTTTATGCTTTAAACATAGACTGTAAGACCTTTCAGGTTTAAACGAACACATCATAAAAATTGCAATGATCAACAGGTGAAACGGCGCCCAGCCGCAAGTGGTAATTCTTTTTCCTGTCTCTTTTAGTGTTTGTTGGGTATTTCTTATAGAACTATTGATAGGGAAATTTCTTCTTAGAATACGTACCAAAAAAAAATTAATTTATGATCGGTTTACGGCTTTTATTAAACAGGCATGCTCGCAATGCGGCGATCGTCTAAACAAGCACTAACCGACAAATGAAACAAGTACCAATTAAATTAATAAAACAACTGCCAGCTAAATATTATACTTTGCTTATACAGCAAAAAAAAAAAAAAAAAAAAAAAAAAAAAAAAAAAAAAAAAACGAAAAGCAACCATTTAAAAAACATTTGATAAAATAAACAGGCACGCCTGCAACGCGGCGACCGTTGCCACTCTTGTAATGATAATGTGACATAACTTAACATTTTTATTTTTATTTTGTCAAGATCTTCTTTTTGCTGTTGTTCGGTGGGTTGGGGGTTGAAGAGATAGGGTCAAGTGAAAATTGGCTGACTTGGATAGTATGGAGGTGGGCCAAACACGTCCTAAAGGCCTAACTGGATCATTAACAAAAATAACAAATGGGCCCACAATGGTATTACTACCTGAAAAGGATGTTTAATTACAATGCAAGTTATCTTGGGCCCTTTAGATGCATGTCTGATAAATGCATCTCTGGTAATTCAAAGAAAAGTAGAAAACATCTATCAAAATACATTAAATATATATCGATGTGTTCTGAGTTAGTTTGAGTGAATCATTTGATCATAACGATATGGATAAGCCCGAATGAACACAAGTTTGGCATCACAAGTTTGTGGGTCTAAACATTTGAGACATATCCATTGTCGATAGGAAGGCAATTCTAAGATGCTCAAGTAAAACAATAAATAATGTTGAAAATGATACTTTTGTTACGAAGTCTTATCTTGTTAGGAAAATGATACAATCACCTTTGTATTAGAAAAGTATTCATCTTATACACCAGTGGAATGAAATTAGGAATTTAGGATTTATACATGTAAAAGTAAATCTTATCATCTCACGACTTGGTTACTGTTGGATGAATTAGACATTGACAAATCTTCATTTTTTAACGAATAGTTTTTCCTGGTTTCAGCTGTTTATTATGCTTGTACGTTTATATCACAAGTAATGTGTTATATGATACGCATGATGAGGGCGAGACTCTCGTTATGATGCGATGAATGAGTACGTAGAAGTATTTTCAATTTCACATCAATGTGACAATATCATTAAATTGTGGCTTACAAAAAACAAAAAAAGACGGTTAAGTTGACAAGGAAATCTGATTAATACCTTTGATTATAACAATATCATAAAATTGTGGCTTACATAAAAACTAAACAAAACCGTTAAGTTGACAGGGAAATCTTATTAATACCTTTGATTATAACAAATACACTTAAAAGGAAAATTGTTATAGTTTCAAAACTTGTGTCACTATTACACAAGTTAGAAAAATCTTACAATTTAATACCACGGGAGCTATTGAGACCATTTAAGTGAAAATTGAGCCGAAGATTTTAATTAAGTAGAAAATTCTTGAATTTGGAAAACCGAATGTCAGTTGCATTTTTGTGAAATCCTAAACTTTTGCATGTATGTGGTATCAAAAGGTTTACGTTTTGTATTTGCACCTAGAAATGATCTACAAATAATAATTGCATGTTCATTCAAACCAAAAATATGAGGATATGATCTAATGTTTGTTTGGATAAGGGCATTCATATCCATGAAATTTGTAATACGTAACAATGATATGGACCAATAAAAGATTATCTAACATTTTAATCCCTCTTTATCACTAATCTTATCTCCTGGCCTTGCGATTCTTTTCTATCCGATACCTTCCATCTTCAAATTATGTTACAATTACATAGGTGAGTTATTTTAAGGACCAATTTTTTATTGCATATTGAAGGATAAATCTCCGTCATTCATCTAATTTGAGGATTAACCTAAGATTAAATATGAAAACTTAAGCTCATATTTTTTATTTTTTTTTCTCTCTTTGTTTTTTATTATTATTCATTTTCTTTATTTATTTCTTTCTTTTTTTTTCCTTTTTTCCAATTAACGTTTTTTTTCCTTTTTCTTTTTGTTTTTTTTTTCTAATTCACGTTGTTTATTATTATTATTTTTTTTTTTGCTTTTTTTAAATCAAGTTTTTTTTTTAAATAAATTCACGATTTTTTCACTTTACTATGTTTTCGTTTGTTTTTGTTTGTTTTCACACATTTATATACGTTTTTATCCGTTTCCAGACGTTTCTGTCCGTTTTTATACGTTTTTGTCTGTTTTCAGACGTTTTCGTCCGTTTTTATATGTTTTCGTCCGTTTTTTACGTTTTCGTCTGTTTTCAGACGTTTTCGTTCGTTTTATACGTTTTCGTCCGTTTTCATAAGTTTTCGTTCGTTTTTAGACGTTTTCATCCATTTTTATACATCTTTGTCCGTTTTCAAATGTTTTCGTACATATTCATCCGTTTTCTTACGTTTTCGTCCATTTTCATACGTTTTTGTCCATTTTTAAGTATTTTAGGCCATTTTCAGACGTTTTCATACGCTTCTGAATATCAAAAGTATTATTCTTTGATACTCAGTATATCACATGTGATATTCTGAATATCACAGGTGATATTCATCTAATATTTTGTAACATGAAAATCACTTGTAACATTTATCACAAGTGATATTATGAATATCACAGGTGATTTTCAACTAATATTTTGTAACATGAAAATCACTTGTGACATTTAGAATGTCAAAAGTGATATTAAGAAAATCACAAGTGATATTCCAAATATCACAAGTGATATTCCGAATATCACAAGTGATTTTCAACTAATGTTTTGTAACATGAAAATCACAAGTGGTTTTCAATTAACGTTTTGTAATATGAATATCACTTGTAATTTTCTGAACATCACTTGTGATATTCAGATTATCACTTGTGATTTTCATGTTACAAAACATTAGTCGAAAATCACTTGTGATATTCAGAATATCACAAGTGATATTCAGAAAATCACAAGTGATATTCGAAATATCACAAGTGATTTTCGACTAATGTTTTATAACATGAAAATCACAAGTGATATTCTGAATATCAAAAGTGATATTCAGAAAATTACAAACGATATTCAGAATATCATAAGTGATTTTCACATTTTTTTTAATTCATGTTTTTTCACTTTCTTGCGTTTTCGCCTGTTTTTGTTCGTTTTTCATACATTTATGAATATCACAATTGATATGATTAATATCGCAAGTGATATTTTGAATATCACAGAAAATCACTTGTGATATTAAGAATATCAATTGTGATATTTATAAACGTATGAAAACGGACGAAAACAGACAAAAACGTCTGAGTATCACAGAATATCACTTGTGATATTTAGAAACGTATGAAAACGTCTAACAATGGCCAAAAAAAAATAAAAACGAACGAAAACCTATGAAAATGGACGAAAACGTAAGAAAACAGACGAATATGTAGGAAAAAGGACGAAAACGTCTAAAAAATGGATGAAATGTAAGAAATTAGAAGAAAACGTATGAAAACAGAGGAAAACAAATGTAAACATATGAAAACGGAAGAAAACGTATAAAAACGGACAAAATCATGTAAAAACGGGTGAAAACGTATATAAACGTATGAAAATGGACAAAAACGGAAGAAAACGTATAAAAACGGACGAAAACGTCTGAAAATGAATGAAAACGTATAAAACGGATGAAAACGTATGAAAATGGATAAAAATGTCTGAAAACGTATAAAAACTGTCGAAAACGGATAGAAATGTCTGAAAACAAACGAAAACGTAAAAAAGGACGAAAACGTAAAAAACGGATGAAAACTTATGAAAATGGACAAAAACGTCTAAAAACAGACAAAAACGTCTGAAAACGTATATAAACATGTGAAAACAAACAAAAACGGACGAAAACGTAATAAAGTGAAAAAAAAATCGTGAATTTATTTAAAAAAGAAAAGTTTGATTTAAAAAAATACGTGAATTAGAAAAAAAAGGAAAAAAGAAAAAAATAGCGTTAATTGGAAAAAAAAGGAAAAAAAAAAGAAAAAAAAGGAAAGAAATAAATAAAGAAAGAAAGAAAGTGAATTATATTAAGAAAAAGGAAAACATGGACTTAGGTTTACATATTTAATCTTACGTTAATCTCCACCATTAGATTAAACTAAATGGATGGTGGGGATTTGTCCCTCAGTATGTAACAAAAACTTAGTCCCTAAATGAACTTCTCTCTACAATTACAATGACATACTAATTAGTATTGCAGTAAATAGTGGTAAATAATCTTTGGGAAATTTGCATTTTTTTAACCTAAGATGACACACTTATATCCAACTTGATTTACTTTTGTGACATATTACTATAATTGTAACTCTTTTTTAAATGCGAAGATTACCCTTAATATTATGTACTTAAATATATTAAATAATGTTTTGTTTGTTGAACGTCTGACGCATAACAGCAACTACGTTTGTAAACTTTTGTAGCTAGCAATAAGTTATCAAATCTATCAGTTAGGACAAAGAAAGTTTGTATCATTTGGAATAGGGCTTTCATGTAATATGTTGGTCCTATTATGTAATAAGTTGTTAGTGGTTATCCACCCTCCCAACATTTGAAGGGTAAGGAACAATGTATGGCTTAAAAGATTACGGAAAGCACAACTTAAGTGACCTCATCTGTTGATATTTTAATAAGGAAGATTGCCTTAAAAGATTTACTTCACCATTTACTTTTTTCTGCTTAGATGCAACATGGCTGAATTCTTTTGTTAATGAAGAAAATGATGGTTGAACAGAACTGACAAAACCAGTAACCAATGATGACTCTGATGCTGTGTAGATCTTGCTGATTTGATCTTTGAGGCTTCTTAGTTCTAGTTTGATTTTCGAAAGCATGGTTTCAGTGATATCTTGTGCTGAGGTTCTTAATGGTGAAGATTGTCGTCACTGATTTATTTCATCCCTTATTTATGTATGTTCTGATGATATATCATTGACCTCTTTTGTTATTGAAGAAAACGATGGTTGAACACACTGAACAAATTAAGCAACCAATGTTTCTATTGATGGAGCTAATGGTATATGGAACTTGCTGATATGATCTTTTAGACCCTGCTGCTCATTTCGAAGAGAGGAAACTTGCCTCATAAGAAGGCGAACTTGTTCTGTTAACACAATAATTTCAATAGGATTTTATTGACATTTGCTAAGTTTCTTTAAAAGGAACAGAATTTCCTTGGTTTTGCTCATCAACATCAACATCATTATCATCATCATCATCATCATCATCTACATTCATTATATCATTTCTTTCTTTAATTAGCCAGTCAAATGATTAAGATTTAAGATGATAAAACATGCTTGCTGACCGTAATTGCATACAAATTAGATTCTGATTGATCTTCATGGTCAGATTTACCATTAAATTGATCAATGATGGCTCTATTTGACTTGGTCGAGACATCAACTAATAACTTAGAACCACTACTACCTAAAAAACAAATTACGAATGTTCATAATAAATATTAAAATAACACATAGCTAATCAAATTAATTCTCCGTTAACATGATAACAAATATATTAACCAACAAAAAAAAACTTGATATTAAAATAAACAACATTAAACATCGAGAATGACCAGTGGGGCCTGTTGATTCTCTAGAAACCTCTTCATTTAGACAATTGCTAACAATTTCAAATTTGATCGACATTTGAGGACTTTGCGGAATTTGGACAAGCAAACTGTTTGTAACCTTTCTTATTTTATGACGTCATATTACGTCATTTAATTAATTTAAATATTTCGCAGGCAACATTTTTATTTTTCATCTCTTAGGAATGTTATACGATTATTATTTCACGTAATCCCGAACCTACAATTCTAGGTTTTAACAACATCTACAAGTTCAAATAAACGTATCTATCATTTAATATACTAAGTTATAGTATTGACAAGTTTCGACATTTTCACAAATCCTATATTTTTACCTCTTCTGGTTTTCAACTTCATGATTTAATTCTTAACGACAATAATTCCCGTGATCAAATTATACTCACAATACTTTACACTTAAAATACTAAACAAGAAAAAAAAATCATGTTTTATTATTTTCACCTCATCATTCCCCCCCCCCCCCCTTTTTTTACGTCAAAACCCAAACAAACACACCTTCAAATTTGCTTCAACACTTGTCCTAATCCTAACACATATCTAGTCCCTAACACTCTGTTCTCGAGTTAAATTTAAGAGTGAAATGTAAAGAAAATAAATGGAATGGAGATGAAGAAAGCTAGAGATTTTTTTGTGTTCCTGAGTATCAATAAAATTGGAATAAAGAAAATAAAAGAAATTTATATATTTACAATCATGTCCTCACAAAAAAATAATAAAAGGAATATGCAAGGATGATTTGGTTTTTCTACTATTAAATATTTTGTCCTTTTCACTTTCATCCCAAATATGGGATGAAAGTGATGAGTCAAAAATAACACTAGTGCTCTTTCATTTCCACTTGCAATCACTTTCTTTCCTAGGCCCAAAAAACTCAAGAACACATTTTTTTTTTTTGTTTCACTCAATTCTTTTCACTTTCCCCCTAAAATAAAACTAGAGAACATAGTGTAAGTAACTAATAAATGGTTACTTACAACTCTTGATCTAGTAGAAGTAACCAACTTTGATTTCTCTTACACCTTAATGAGTCATGCCATGACTCATTAGGGCACATGTACCATCCATAATCAAACTAACACAAGATCATCACACATTGCAAATCTTAAATAGCAAGGTTATGAGTCATGCACTTCTCTACCTCCTCAAGACCCTATATAAACCCCCTTCCTTGTCGTCCACCATACCACACCACAACACACTTCTCATTCAATTTTTACTCCAAGTATTTCAAGAAGATTGAAGGCTAAAGTAAAACTACATAAAATCCTTTGCAAGTTTAGGTGACCTTCTTTAGTTTAAATCTACTCAAGTCACATAAAGTCTCATCACAAGACCTTCAAGAATACAAGTGTAGAATGTTTATAGAAGTGTGGGAGATTGCTCAAAGTCCTAGTTCTAGTTATTCCTTTCTTTTGAAAACCAAAAGTTGTAAGAAAACCTAACAAACTCTTGATCAATACCATTTACATGTTTCTCATTCTTAATCTATGCTATATATGTCTAGTTATATTGATCACATGATGTACAAATGCTTAAAAATCAAGTTTAAACTTATATGTTGTCTTATGTTAGCAAACTAATAAACTAGTAACTTTATGCTATATAAACGATTAAAGCTATATGCTTATAAAATTGACAAAGCCTATAGAATGATAAATGACCTTACAAGGTTATGTATCAATTTGAATCACCCAAAACGGACACATGAATCAAAAGTTATGGCTAAAAGAAGTTATAAAACCGAAAAAACTAGAAATTGTCAAAAACCTTTGGCCCTTTTGGTCCAAATCGTGAAAAGTGTAAAACACGAAATTTGTCCGGAATGATGTTTTACGTCCTGAGATCTCGGCATGAAAACGCACGAGGTGGTCTAGGCAGCAGGGCTGTTTAGACTCGAAACATAAAATCTTCCAAAAATCTTTTACAAACAAACTAGTTCCCAACCTCGATAGCTCATGAAACTTCACCACTTTCATCATATATTTATAAAAATCACTTTTGTCAAATAAAAGCCCCTACGTAAACTTCGGAAGAGCAAAGTTAGGGAATGACGAGAACTTGTAATAACTATTATGATTTCCTAATTCATAACCAAACAATGTTATAACTTCATTAGACTATTGAACTCAATCGAAACTCATTTGTGAAGCATGCAATATCCTAAATAAACTTTCCTAAACTCTATTTGACATTCGGAATAGTGTTTTTCACATGTGAAAACCAGTTTTTCACAAGTGAAACAATAATACTAAGTTATAAGTTTTCACAAGTGAAACAATAATCCTAACTTATAAACCTTATAAGTTTTCACATATGAAACTATACTCATAACTTGTAATAACCATTATGATTTACTAATCATAACCAACAACCTTATAACTTATGTTTGCAGACCATATGATCATTTTGATTATATCACAAAATCAAACAAGTAAAACATATATTTTCCATATCGAGTACTACAAAACTAGGGAGCTTCATGTGAGGGGTTTCATTTGGGTAACAGATCAACGAGTTGCTGGATTGAAGAATTAAAGTGTCCTAGCTCCTTGAACGTTTACTACATGACCTCTGAATTATGATAGCCCGAACGGTAGTACGAGATATGTAAACTAAAAATGTTTCATAAACCGTTTCTATAAGATGACATAAACAAACTACCAAGTACTACATCATGATCAATATAAAGACGTATACAGACTCGTTTATTCTTTCACAAACATTATTCCAAACCTAAGTCGCAACATCATATTTTAGGTTGCACGTAGAGGTTTCCCTACTTATCCATCATATTCATTAAATCAGTAAACATCATCAAACTCACAGTTAGTCATAGCCTTATTTTCTATCATTTAATTGTTTATTAAACTCTTTGTGGGAGATACATGTTTAACTACTTGCTTTTACTTTCACAATTACTCTAGACTTTTACAGATTACTATGAGTCATAGCCCCATTTTTATACTTTTTTATAAATACTTTGAGGGAGATACATCTTTAACTACTTTTAGTTTCAATCTCGATAATTTGCAAACTGTATGTTTTATCTGATCTAAATGTTTATTTATGCTAAATAACATTATCGCCCTACTTAGAGTTCCTATATCATGGACCATTAAGCATTATGGGTAGTGAGCGCGAATACTATAGTTAGATCTATTGGGATTAATGTAACCATTAAGTAGACTCAGTTAGAGCAAACAAACGCGATATGCGAACTTTAGGTATAATGGCAAATCATGAATCATTTGTTCAACTAACGGACTTGGTACAATAACGATCTAATGGACTTGGTATGATCACGATCTAATGGACTTCGTATAATCATGATCTAATGAACTCTGTACAATCTAGAACTAACGATTTTGGTACAATCTTGAACTAAAGGACGTCGTACTATTTGAACTGATAACTGTATTCGAACTATGGGTGTAATACAACGTAACCCATGATATATTAAACACTGAAAAACTTGTGTTCCGTTATTATTTAATATAAACCTATGAACTCACTCAACCTTTGTGTTGACACTTTTAGCATGTTTATCTCAGGTCCATAATGAACGAGGCTGACACAGAGGAGCACATATACTCAAAAGGGCTATAAATTTTATTATCATTCGAAAACTCATTTGATGTAATTTGTAAACCTTGAAACTACTGGGACCTCATTTTGTAAACTCTGATATTTATATAATTCGAATGATAAATCTTTTAAAAATGACTCAATAAGAGTTCATTTTTTATTGTTATAACTGTTCTGCTATGAAGTAAAGCACAGTTTGAATTCCGCTGCGTTCACGAAATTGGGGGTGTTACATTGTTTATTGACTTTGTCTTTACCTTCTTAATATTCGAAAGACCAACAACGTGTACATATGAGAAGAAAGTTCTGATACAGACTCAAAAACACAACCATTGCTGGTGTTAGGAGAACTTTAAATGAACTTATCTTAGTGCTAAAATTGAGTCACGCATGGTTGGAATCTTTAGCTCTATTTCATCAGCAATGACATAACCACTCCCAAGCCCTTTCTCTAAAATAAGTGATAACGCTCTAGTTATAGATATTTATTCCCTTATATATATATATATATATATATATATATATATATATATATATATATATATATATATATATATATATATATATATATATATATACTATTTATCCACTAAAATATATAGATTATTATGCTATTTGTATAGAATTTGGTACTGAAAATTGAGTCACCCATGGTAGGAATCTTTAGCTCTATTTCATCAGCAATGACATAACCATCCCCAAACCTTTTCTCCAAAATAAGTGATAACGCTCTAATTATACATATTTATTCCCTCATATATATACTATTTATCTACTAAAATATATAGATTATTATGCTATTTGTATAGAATTTGGTACTAATCTGTTGCAGGGTTGATAAAGAGAAGGAATTGAAAATATGGCTTAAAAACCATCAATAACGGTAACATTCATTAAAAGAAAGGACTTGATATGAAAACACTTAGAAGAAGACCCAAGTACGCCGGTTTTAGGACCTTGTGCAACGTACTTGTTTAGCGGGTAGAAGAATTTGATTCAAAGCAAAGTACGACGTACTTTATATGAAGTGCGGAGCACTTACTCTGTCAGTTACAAGACAAGACTTAATGATGATTGCATTCATTGAGAGGCCGATCATTTGCCTATATTAATCGTTTATGGGAAGTTAGCAACATGTCTCTGAGCTATAAATAAGACCCTAAGGTCCAGGAAACAAGGGCAACACCATACTATACCAAGGTTACTATACTAAATTAGATATTGGTGAACTCACACCAAGTTCACCATATCGAGGCCATAACTCAGAAGTATTCAAAGTTCCAGCACTGTGACAGAGTCTAGGAAAACTAGGATACGTGTGAAGTTTTCTCCTGTGAAACCTATTCGATCATTCTCTTGTAATTCTTGGTACGATTCTTAATTAAACAATTTTATTATGAAGTTTATGGAATTTCTTTTAATTGTTATGAGCTTTGTTACTAAAATTATGGAGTAGTCGATTTATGTTATTTGGGTGATGTTGTAATGTGATTGTTAACATGCTTATTCGAATGCTTGCTTAGATTCTATGAACCATTCACTTGATGATTTTGTGTTTAGACCATTGCTAATTGTTTGATTTATCTTTGTGATAGAATTAGGTCGAAAGGCTCTATTGCTATGATATTATTTCAAGTTGTTTGTCTATGGCAACTTGGTGTTAGCCTTGTAGAAATTAGCTAACAAAACCTTTATCAACCTTGACATGATCTTGTTTAATGCATAGTCTCATGTCTAACGAACTTAATTAAGAAAGTGACCTGTTCATACTTCTATCACAAACCTATCTTATTACATTTGGTATATTATGAATTATAGGCCGAAAAGACTTTTTAATATATTGAATAGTTATATGTTTGAGTGATCACCAGTCATCTCTTGCTTATATATCTTGTTTGTGAGTGCAAGTTTGTTCTTATGTGTGTTTACTCTCATGTTCTTCTTCAGCCTAAATAAACATGCTTTTAACACTTGTTAATATATATATTTTTATAGATTTTTGGTCAAAAACAAAATTATTTCAAGCATAAAAAATATTTTTTATATAAGGATAAAATTTTAATTGTTTTTTTATATATAGATATAATAAAAAATATCTATATTTATAAAAATTTTGTTTTCGGTTCAAATAGCCAAAATCATATCCAAACTGAAAATCGAATTCTTTGTTTGATTCGGTTTTGACAAACTTCAATTCGGTTATAAGTTAATTAGGGTTTTATCGATTTAGTTTGGTTTCAATTTTCGATATATTCGGTTATCACTCAAACAATGCACACTCCTAAATTGACCCGTAAAAAGTCAGTATATGATAATATTATTTAGAAACCTACTCAGCCCAATGGACTATGTTTATCAAGCCCAACACAGCAAAAAATCCATAAAACTAGTTTATAGTTTACACACAACAAACACCCATTATTTCTTTGCTGAAAACCCTACTGAAGCGGCCGCCAACAAACAGGTATTGTCTGTAAAAAAATTGTTTAAGGTTAATCTTTGCTTGTAGTTTATACATTGTTACATTAATGTGTTTGTTATAATAATTTTGTAACATATTTTGATTGGTTTTTGTAAACACAGGAAATGGCAAAGTCAAAGAATCACACAGCACACAACCAGTCAGCAAAGGCTCACAAGAATGGTATCAAGAAGCCAAGGAAGCACAGAAACACTTCCACCAAAGGGGTTAGTTTGTTACTTTTATTTTTTACTATTTTTTTATTTTTTTAGTCACACTTTGTTTTAAAATATATGTTTATGGTCATATTATAAAGAAATGTTTTATCTGGCAGAAGGTTATGAAACTGTTTTTATGTGTTTAGAGGTGAATATAGTTAGCTTGGGATAATTAGTATAGGAAATTAGGAATAGTATAAACAAAGTGGTCTTTATGATTTATGAGTTGTTGAACACTTAAAAAACTGATTATTTGAGTATCGAGTGTGGCTGGTTTGATGTGGCTGGTTGTCTGAATGTGGCTTACCTATATCATATACTCACATGTGCACATGGCAGACATATGCTTAATTACGACATTTTGACAATATTGTATGGTTAATGGTCCATGAAAGAAAAAGTACTAGAAAGAAGACAATGTATAAGCTGTTGTTTTGGAGCATGTACTTTAATTCTGTCGAATGAAGGGTAATTTTGTTTTAAAAAAAGCAACTTTGATGTATAAGGTGTGATATTTGGAGCAGTAATATTGCTTAATGGGTAACATATGTGTAAACTACTTGTGCCAAAATGACCTTTTTTAAACGTTTGAAAGTTTGTACCCTTTTTTCGGGCAAAAATGAAGTACATGCGTTCTATGATACTTTGTTCTTTATTTGCTTGTTTCTTTTCACTGTATTTGTATAATAAATACACTAAAAGGGTGATAATTAACACGTATGTATGGATGGCTCAGATGGAAAGCACATTGCATTTTATTGAACAGATCTAGGTTCAATTTTTCACCACAAAATTTAGCACAAAGTTTTAATGCACAATGTGCTGGAAAATGGCTCAGTGTTGGCCCATTGTTAATTCAAATACACTTTTGCTTATCAAAGATCATGAGAACATAATCTTACAAAAGTATATATATTGTATATTGAGTATCAAAGAAAATATGCAAATGTAGAAATAACAGTTAAATTTATTGTTTTCCTTAGTATTTTTGAGGTTTACTTAGTGTCTACTATAAAAAATCATTGTTTTGATTTATCTAAAAGTTCTATGATATATCAATACATATTACCTATTTGACTATGACTTTTTTTTCAAGATTATTAATCTCATGCTGTTCATTATTATGTAATTTAATAGTTTACAATTTTAATTTCATCGTAGAATTAAATATAACACGAACCTGTAAATTCGCATAAATGGAAATATAACGTTTTTCATAAAACCGCAACAACATGCGGCGACAACTATACTTGTTAAATACTAATACCAAAGGAAAAGCAAGTTGATCTTTCCAAGGAATCGTAACTTTAGTGTTTATATAGCTCTTATAGAGACATGCAGTTTAATTTCAGAAAAAATGACCTATCTCTATAATCCTTCTACTTTTGGTTCTCCACCGAACTTTTTGCATTGTGATTTTCAGATAAACTACATGTCCATGGTTTTGTGTCTGCTATTCAGGTAGTATATGTGGAACAGTGGAGGGTGTGGTAATAGGGTGGGTATTTCATTCATATTGAAACTTCTGGGCATAGTGTTAAGGTTCTTAGATACCATAACAATAGGTTTCTTAGATGATCAATATTAGACTTGTTGCTCGTGAGAGTTTCTGAATTTGTATTTGCTGATTAACTTTCGTAATCTTGTCTTGTGCTTTAAACTTGTCAAAGTGCCAGTTCTCATTTATATATGAAAATTTAAGGTGAACTGCTTCTGTTTCGATCTAGAGTAACATGGATGTCATCATAAGTTTATAAACCTCTTACCTCTCTTAAGTGTTGCTTTCTAGTGAATTTGGTCTAATTTCACACTGTTTTTTTTGGTGTTTCTCAATGCAGATGGATCCTAAGTTCTTGAGGAACCAGAGGTATGCAAGGAAGCACAACAAGCAGGGTGGTGAATCTGCTGCTGAAGAATAGATGTTCTATTGTTGATTGTTCATTTCTCCTTTTAATTTTGTTTTTTGTGCTAAATGTGACGCTGATTCAGTATGATGGTATTGTCATATTGTGAGAATATGTTCAACCAGATTATCATATATCTTCTAATCCTTGGATGAATTTCTAAAATGTTTAATGAAGCTGTTTTGAATGGAACATGAATCTAGCCTTGCTACACTCTAGATGGCTCTGGAAAGTTATGTTTTGTTTAAGGATGATGCTAAATTGGTACGTATTTTAGTACCTGCTCTCGAATTTACTAGTTTTGTCATGCGCTTACAAAAGTTCATGAGCTAGAGTATTTTAGTACCTGCTCTCGAATTTGAAGTCTACCTAGCATATCTTTGCTCACGTTAAAGTCTATTCTGAGTAGGTTTAGCAGTTTTGCTCCGCATAATCTTAGAGTTGATTCTGAGCTCGACTTGGTTTTAAATAGCTTGGCAATTAGCTTAACAACTTAACTAGGTTGGCCATCTAATGAGACATTCAACCTTTTGTCTCTTTAATACACTGTTAATGGATAATTTCATTCCTATACCAGAGCTCCTTAGAATGTATTTAAAGCAGTGGTCTGAAAACCCAAACCAGACGGGCTGGTTCAACTGCGGTTACCGGTTGAGCCAGTTCGTTTAAAAGCTTTCAACAAATTGATCAGATGTATATTATGAACTAGTCGATATAGTTTTGTGACTGGAGAATGTCTTGATCATATTTTCCATCCTCACCCCGTAGCTCACTCCCAATCTTTATTACCCTCATCTCCATCGCGGAATAGCTTTACATCCCCGCAGGAATTTAGGAGTTTCCATCCTTATTAACTGAATATAAATACACAAACTCATCAAAAATTTGGGGTGACAATTCTCGACACGACACGATAAACGACACGAACCCGACTCGAAGTTAAACAGGTTTGAGTTGAGAATAAACATGTTTGGGTCAAAAACTGGTCAACCCGTCTAACCCGTTTAATAAATGGGTCGTGTTTGGGTTGAGTAAATATTAAACAGGTCAACCCGTGAACCCGTTTAAGTATACAAGACTCTAAAAATAAAATACATAACATGCCTTTTATGTTTGATGTGGCTTAAATGTATTGTGTTATGTACTTAATACGATTGAATTACAATTATACTTCATGTATCATAGAAATTAACACTTATAACTGCGAAAATTGTTGTATAGTTATTTGTTTGTTATTTTTATCATATTTTAAATCTTTATATCATTTTTGCATTAAAATTAGTTAAATCATCAAATCACCAACTTTATTCGCTACCTGATCTATTTATTTAAACAGGTTAAGCAGATCAAAAATGGGTTACACGTGTTATGCAGGTGTGAGTTAGAGTTGAGTTTCTTGACACGATTAATAAATGGGTCGTGTTTGGATATAGGTTATACTAACCCGCCAACACGTAAACCCGAATAGGTTAACATGAACACGACTCGATTGTCGTCCCTATAAAAAAATGTAACGAATATGACCCATAAAGTATGTTAAAAAATTGTACATCATAATTAAATTAATTACAATGTTAATTTAACTTCAAAGCATCATAGATTAGGGGTGAGCATAATGCGGGTTGGTGCTGGTTTTGATAAAAACCTAACCACATCCGTAATTGCGGTTTTTAAAAAGTTAGAATCCGCAACCGCGGGGTTTTTCGGTTTTGCGGTTTTGCGGGTTTTAAAGTTTTTTTATTCAAATTATATTTTTCGTATATATTTATTATAGAATAAATATATCATAAGGTTACATGATACGTTCAAACATATATACAGAATGTTGTGTATTAGTGTTAAATTATAAATCAATTAAAAATTGTAAAATGTCAAATTAGATGAATAATTTTTAAAACTTTGATGGTAAATTGATAAAAATTAAAATTATATGACCCAAAAATCTAGACAATAATTAATATATAAAACACGTTTAAAATAACTAAATATGAAAGTATAAACAAAAGCATTTTATCTTCAAAAAATTATGAAATTTAGTTTGGTTTATTTAGAAAAAAAAAAAAAATATATATATATATATATATATATATATATATATATATATATATATATATATATATATATATATATATATATATATATATATATATGACTTTGTGGTTCGGTGCGGTTATCGCGGTGGAAACCGAAATTGCACCGCAAAATGAGGTTTTTCTTTTATTTTCAGGAACCGCACCTCGGTTTTTGTTGCAATTCAATTTTTACGGCAGGTTTTGCCTTTTTTTTTTTTTTTTTTTTTTTTTTTTTTTTTTTTTTTTTTTTTTTCGGTTTGCAATAGTGGTTCCTACTCACCCCGACATAGATATTGAAAGGTTACAATAAGTAAGGCTTAAATTAGTTTTGAATATGAGTAGTGCTATTTATCCTTACAACACAAGTCTAAAAATATATCTAATGTATAAATCACTTGTACAATTGCATTGGGTACTTTCTCTCTTCAAATTTCCACCAATCATTTTTTAAAATCAACCAATTAAATTATTAAGTACATTTGTAGGCATGATTAGTAGGCACAAAGAATATTACTAATCTTGATACTTAAAGGATCGTAGGATGGATCGAAGGTTTCCTTGTCATTTTCCAAAACTACGTTTCGCACATCAAAAAGATAAAGCATTGTCGTTACTTCACATATCACCACGTGTAACTTCGATCCAATCACCCGCCAAAACAATCGCCTATTCCACCTTCATTTGCTAACACGTACACATCTACAACATCACACGTGTCACCTCCCTCCTTAAAAACCACTTTAACAAACTCAAACACACATTAAAAAAGAAAAAATAGTAACAAGACACTGCTAAGGAAAAACAAAATGGGACATAATTTGGAAACTAGATCTTTGCTAGATGAAATAAGAAGCTTTGATAGGAAAGGTGGTTGGTTTGATTTAGGACATCCTCTTCTAAACCGTATGGCTGAAAGTTTTGTTAAGGCTGCTGGTGTATGTTTTTCTATTTATATATATCTTTTGCACATATATATAGTCGCATGCATGTTGCATGCTGAGGTTTAATTTGTTGTGTTTTTGTGCATGTGTACTTAGATTGGTGCAGCTCAGGCGGTTTCGAAAGAGGCGTATTTAACGGCTGTTGATGGTTAGTAGGATGTTGTTCAATGTTTATGATTGATTTTTATTTATTTATTGGAGATTTGGAGGTTAAGGATTTCGTTTTGCCATTTTGGACGCCACAAACATGAGTAAAAAAAATTTCAAACTTGCCTACTGGGTAACTAGAGGCGGAGATGGGAGGGGGCAGGGTGTTGCACTTCAGTTTTGACACACCCAAGGACAATTTTTGACATATACTCGTATTCCCTTATTTGATAGAGTGGATGTCATAATTCATTTTTGTATTTTACAATACCTCTCTTTGGCAATTTGAAAAATAGAATTAAATTGTGCGATTACAGTGAGATAAAATGTGGATGAACACTTGAGACACTTGTATTTACTGAATAATTGATTAAGAGTTTGTACAATAGGTTTTGATTTTGAATAGATGATTAGAAATCTGATGAATAAATTCAAGGAACAGACGTGGCTTATGTTTTTTTTTAAGTGAAGGATTCAATGATTTGAAAAAGGCTTCAATGGCGATTAAAGAATAGTTTTATTTATCTTAGGGAGCTGGAAACATACAACATTACTTATTTACATATCTAATGATGATTGTAATCGGTACAGGCGGAGACACGAGTTCCGTCCCACCAGAAATACCTATTAGCCAGAAGAAACATCGTTTCTCCGAGCTTAGAGGTGCGTGTATCTCATATTTTGCTATAATTATGGAGCATATGGCAGAAGTAGTGTTTTTTTGGCATCCCTTTCTTTTGTTGCTTTGATGTGTTTTCAGTCATCCTCTATTGTAGTTTGTATTGGTTGTAATCCATTGTGATTGGAGTTATTGTTGATTTTTTGCAGGAGAAACAAACAGAAGCTCTGTCGAAGCGTTGGTATGTTTGTTGCCACCATTTACTTTGTTCATGTCCATGTGTCTTTATCTCTGTTACCAAATTTCATTATTGGAAATGACAGAGTTGTAGCTAAGAGGTGTTTGGATGTGTGTTTTAAAAAAATTCACATGATATAATAGTGAATAATTATAGTCTTTGTATGTGCGTCTGTTTGAAGATGTAAATCATGTAATGATTAGGAAAGAGTACGTTTGGTGAGGAAGGAAGAGATTTTTGACATGAGTTTATGGCATCAGTTAGAACTAGACGGGCTATTTGATTTTACCAAAATGTTTCGACATTTGACCATGGAAATAATTTAATGATCAGTAGTAGATAGGTGGAATCTCTTAATCCAAACATAAAAAACAAAACCAGGTAATCATCCCCAAAACATATATGCAAACAACCCATGGCCTCCAAACAATGGCACATTTAAGTAACTGACACACTACGATTGAATAACTGAGTACAAACGAAGAGCAAAATAAAGAAATAAAGATGTGTTGATATATACATACTTTAAGCAGGCTGTAACTTTTTTATTTATATGCATTGAAATGTTTCAGGTCAAAGGCACTGGGAAAGAATCTCTACAATGGGGTAAACGCATATGTAACTAACGGTTCTCAAATTGTATTTGGGCTATTCAAAGTTGCTAACAATCGACATTTATCATCTCAGGTTTGGCTGCTGGTATGTATTCAGGTCTTACCTATGGATTAAGAGAGGCACGTGGGGTTCATGATTGGGTAATTTCTCAAAAACTATGTCGTCTATATTGCCATTTTAGATATTTGGTCTAGATTTGCATATTACGGTTGTTGAAATACTTGTGTTTGGTTGCAGAAAAACAGTGCAATGGCAGGAGCAATCACTGGTGCGGCTTTAGCACTCACATTCGATGATTCTTCTCACGAAGACATTGTGCAAGGTGCCATCACTGGTGCAGCTATATCAACGGCTGCCAATCTTCTCACAGGAATTTTCTAGGTTTTAGCATTTGGGCGTGTAGCTTCTCTTTGTCCAATATGAAGCTATCGTTGTTACTTATAGTTGTGTTTTGTTCAAAAAGAAATGTACAAACATTTCTGCATAATTAGTTGCTTAGATTTTCGTGTTTTTGCATACACTTGTGTTGTCATTTTTTCCCACAAATGCTTGACGTTGGTGTATGAAGTTTGTTAATTGTTGTTGTCTAGTTCCCTTCAACAAAGCCTCTTGAAAAAAAGATATTGAATCTGGAGGACCAAAAAAGGTTGATAGACAAATATGTTATCAAAATTTGTCAAAATGTTTGTTTAAGTTACTAAAGTTTTAAACATTACAAATAGATTACTAAAGTTTGGTTTCAGTTACATAAGTTACTGAACAAGGTTAATAGACAAATATGTTTCAAAGTTGTGAAAATGTTCATTTAAGTTACTAAAGTTTTAAACATTACAAATAAATTACTAAAGTTTGGTTTTGGTTACATAAGTTGCTGAACCTTTTAAATGATGGCATGGTTTATTTTTTAAGTACAAAATAGTCCTTGTCGTTAGCCGGGTTTCACGATTTAGTCCCTAGATCATTATTTCGACCATTATTTCTGTTAGATTATGGACATTATTTTAGTAGTCGTATGTTATGATCGAATTCGAGATCACGAGATTGCACACAATACGTATGAAGAGTAAAAGAATAATTATTTATAAATGTTATATGTAATTATTAATAAACACAAAACTAGTAACGACCGTTAGTATTTAATGGAAAATGACTAATGACCGTTAGACGAAGATTAGGAAAGTAATACTTGTGTTTAATTGGAAACAAGAGAAGGTTCCGGAATCCCATGGGGAAGCCTAGAACCGATCGGCCAAGGGGTGGGTTTCCACCTCCTCTTTGCCTTGTGCTCCAAGGAAACTCAAGTATATAAACAAACCCAAGATTCATTGTTTAGAACAACTTGTACACACACATCTTGGTGTTTTTCTCTCCTTCTCTTCTTTTCTTGTCGATCCAAAACCTAAACCCTAAGAGGTTCGATTTTCATAAAGCTAAGGTTTTTGTGTTTGATTTACTTGCATAAACTTTTACTTGAATTAGTACGTGTGTACAAGAACGCGATTCAAACACACTATTGTTTGATTCTTGGATTGAATTACAAAAGAGGTAATGGGTAATTCTTATAATCCACATAAACCCTAATTAGGATTCTTGATTTGAAGATTGCATTTGATTCTTGTTCGGGCTAGAATCACAAAGGTATGTTACTTTTATATTTGATTAATTAATTACATATTATATGATCTTGTAATTGCTTCCGCTATGCTCACTTGATGTGTTTGGTTTATTTTATATGATTTTCATGATATCATAATTCCAACAGTGGCATCTAGAGCCGTTATAATGTGTAATTAATTATCGAAATGCATAAAAATTGAATCTTGATTCGTTTAGTTACATGTTTTTAGGGTTTTTTGATTCCTAACCCTAATTTATTAATTGGGTTGATTTTGACCTTTTAGGGTTTTAGGGTTTTGGTTTTGATTTTTTAATATGATTAGAAACTCTAGGATGTCATGTAATTGGTTATGCGTTTTAGTAAACGATCTTGGTGCAATATGTTAATTGTTAAGCTTAAATCCATGAAAAATGCATGTTTGCATGGATTTTATTGTGTGATTATTTAAATTGTTTAAATTGATGAACACGTAAATTTATTAATAGATGTCGAATTGGGGAAGACTCCAATATTAAGTAATCAATTATGTGCTATGTGGTATTTGTTTAATTTTGGCTTACGCAATCGAAAGATCGATGTATGTGGCTTTTTTTCCTTGAAGAAGAAAGCCTTAATTGAATAAATGCATTATACACCTAGACTTGATTATTAATAGGACTATTGAATAAAATTTGCATGTGGCTACATGTTTATACATATTTAATTGTTATGTTATGTATATGTTTATTTGGTTGTTTTATTTTTTTTTTATTATGTATTACTTGTTTTTTGTTTATTTTGTGTAAGACATGTTTATAAACGAAAAATGGTAATTTTGAATAGAAAAACAATATGGACTAAATAAATGGTGAAATTGTTTTGTTTTTTAAGAGCTTAAATTTCAAATGATTGGTTGATTGATGTTTTTGTACGTAATGGTTAACTAGGCCCGACCGAAGTTTACACACTACAAGATGGGTATAAGGTTGGCTTCGCATTAAATTGTGGCCTTAGATAGACAACATTCTGTCTTAACGCTCGTTTGTGTGTAAATTAGACTTACCGAACAACCATTACATGTACACTGTCATCTTAAGGGTGAATTGACCACAATTCCATAATGATTATCCGAAACACTAAGCCTTAGGGCTTATACGAAAGTACGATATAATGGACGATAATTGCTGGTAATTCTTTAATTGGTGAACCCGATACCTCAATCAAAACTTTGCTATTTTACTCTTAGTGAATTGGTAATAAAATTGTTTTATAAAACCAGTGATATGAAATTGTATGCATGCTTCTTCATACATTATTTTGATTACACGTCAAAATTTAATACCCTTATAAAATTAAGTCAAATGCCATCTAATTAAGAACACTTGAAGTTGTAATTTACGTCATGTGAGAACTTGGCGAGATTGCAATGGAGAGGTAAATTTCATAAATTCATTGCTAGCAGATCAACTGATGTAATGGATTTATGAGTTTGCAGTTTTTAAGTTAGACGACTTAAATTGAGTAGGAAGTGAGATCTTGGACTCAAGGCATTAAGATGGGGATCAAACATGCTTACAATACAAAAGTTTTGTGATTGTAAATCCCATAAATCTAGGAATTGCAATATGATATTGGCAATTATTGTTCAACAATTACCTTGTTGAATACTATAATTACTAGCAGATCAACTGATGTAATGGTACTATGTCAATTTGGATCCTAGCTTTAAGAAAATACTATGGTTTATATGAATATTTACCAATGGGTATTTTATTTTCTTAAAGATCTAATTATCGAAAATACTGAAATTGAATTTTGTAATTCGTTTTAATGTATTAATGCAACGTTCAAACCGTAAATGCACTTTGGGCTTTGGTAAATTGATCTAGTTCTGTTTTCAAACAAATGTTTGATTAAGAATAATTTAATTAAAAGACAAAAGAAGTCTCCTTTCTATGAAGGAAGAGTGAAACACAATCCTATTTCTTTTTATGAATGAAAAAGGATAATAGGAATATTAGATATGTCTAAATTTTAATATATAACTCATAGCAAATTTTTAATAGTTAAGAAAATTGCGAATATTTTCTATAGGGATTTCATCATCCTCATTCGGTGATTAAATTCTTAGTAACAAATATGATATTTGGTTAACAGAAAATTATGTATGACATTGTATGAGTTATTATATTTAGAAGCTAGACTAATTACCGCAAAATGTTTAAAGACAAACTAGTTGTTTTGACTATTTTAAAGGTGCTACATACATTGTAGGATGGTAGACCTATTAAGGAAGAAATTGCATGCCCAATTTTTCAAGTTAATCGCATTTGGTGGATAGTTCATCATTTACGTAGTAGAATACACTCTTTAGTACATAAGTAATTGTTACGTATGGACATTCAAAAGTGTAGGAAAGTTAAAAGCACACTATTTTCTTTCACTGGATATGAAACATTTACAATGTTGTCAAATTCAGTGGGAGTATTGTGTACTTATTACTGAATAAGGAATTATTGTAATGAACTTTAATTCGGTGAGAGTTACAAGCTTTAACATCTTGGTAGCTAAAGATAATTACTTTCCAAGTGTAGACACTCATACTTTTAAGGATAGTCTTGTACGTTTCCTTACTAGACATTATTGTTGTACATCTACTTGTTATGCTAAGATCTATGACACAATCATATTGATCACATAAACAAATACATGGCGTGTTGTTTATCAACTATATGAGGTTGTTCTATGCACAAGTGGGAGAAATGTTATCTTTAATGTGTGCAAGAAACAACTCATAAAGAAATGATGAATTCTCTTGACTGCAAGGTAAGAGAATAAAGTTCTAATATGAATTATACTAATCTAATTCAAGAAACACTTGGTGTTACAATTTATGTTATGTGAGAGCTTAGCTAGATTGCAACAACAAGGTGAATTTCATATTTTCATTACTAGCAGATCAACTGATGTAATTGAACTATGAGAATTTGCAGTTTCTAAATTAGATACCTATTAGACATGTGTCAAATATGATATCAAGACTACTTTAATTTGTATATTTATGAATTCATGGAATGACATAAATTAATAAAGTAATCTAATGCTGCTTCAATCTGAATATTTATGTGTTCTTGGAATGATATAAATAAATAAAGAAATAATGTTATTTACATTATTGTGAAGTAATAAATTAACTTGAAATTACTATTGAAACCAAGAGATGGTGTTCGTATTTACTTTAGTTAAACATGTTTATGTTTCATTGTAAAGATATAAACATAAAGCCTTTTAATTGTTACAAGACTTATAATAAAGTAAGACGTTATCTTGTTATGTTTTTTAATTAAGACATATACATGAAGTTATTAAATTGTTAAAATGACTTATAACGTATAGTGGGATTATAACAGTTTATGTTTTCTTGTAGAGACATGGACATGAAGTGATTTTGTAAAAAGTACTTGTGTTATAAAGCATGTAATTGGCTTGAAAATAATATTATACCATTAAAATGACTTAGTTGGTAAATAGACAAGTCAAAACTAATATGGTTATCTTAAATATTGTTAGATTGTCTTACAATATTAATACTAATGAAATACCAGATGTTTATGGTATGTTCAGTTAGGAAAATCAAACTCTTGTTATATTGTTTGATTAAAGATAACTATGATTTTTCTTTTCTTCCAAAAGTTATCAAGGTTAAAATATTAAGTATGGCTTGGATATATTTAATAAAACTCCAATCTAGAAGATTAATAAGACATCATCATATGATGGAATGTGATGAATCACATTAAGTCTTAAATTGAAGTTCTAAATTTGTTTAACTGCTTATGAAGAGGTTATTAACAAAGTAAAGTCAGGAACAGTCAATAAGTATTTGTAATATCCCAAAAGAGAACATTGCATTGTTGCTTTATTTGCTAAGTATTTAAAGATAATCTTTAAATTGCTAAAAGCAAATGGGAGTTTTGATCTTGAAAAGATAAAATTACAAGATACATAATCTTCTAAACATAAACTAGTAAATATCATGATGAAGTTTGACATTTGAATGTTAAATCTCAACATGATAATAAAGTTTGACATTTAAATGTTAAATCTCAAGATGATGGAATTATCATTCATAGAATAGCAATATATTTCAGATATTTGATTAATATGCTGAGGGCTATGATTTACAGGATTATTGTAAACCTGATAATCATTATGATACATTACCAAATATGAAGTTGGGTAAAGTATACATGATATGAATGATTAAGATGCTGTCCATAAAGATAATCAATTTAAGAAATTTGGTTTATCTTAATAGTTAGACTAGAAAATGAAGATGAGTTTCTTTAAAGATATGGTAACCCTTGTGGTTTAAATCTTTGTATAGAAATCATATGGACAATATTGTACACGTAATTAATGCATGTTTTATGACAAGATTATTAATCACACTTAAGCGATTAACTGTGATTGAATATTCTTTTCTAAATACATTAAATATATAAAGATTATGGTTGCCATATTTATGAAATTGACAATAGAATATCAAAACTCTTTCTTGAGTGATTACTTGAGCGAGGACGATAAGTAATCAAAAGGAATTTATGAATTCAAATAAGTCTTTGATAGTGTAAAAGGAATTTATGAATTCAAATAAATCCATGGATGAATATATGCATGCATCTAGAAGATTACTCTTATGTTTAATTATTAAATTCATGTTTTGATTTATAATTGAAATAAGATAATTTCTAAATATTCCTAAAAGCTAGTGGGGGTATTGTGTTTAATTTCTTAAATCATATATGTTGTAGAACATATGAAAAGTAATATTCCATATAAGTAAATGTTAAGTCTTAGAATGGAATGAAACTTTACTTGTAAGATTTATAAAATACATACAACCTTGGAATGAATGTTTATTGTTGAAACATGTGCGGTAAATGAATCTAATATAACATGATATATTATTTAGAAAGTCTAAATGGATATGAATGACATGAATAAAATCTAAGCATGACTCAAAGATTTTTTTTATGAACATCATGTTTTGTTGTATCATGCTTGATTACAAGATGATTTGACAATATTAATATCTAATTAAAAGTTATTAGATAACCCGTGTAATATTCTAAAAAGAATATGTTTGTTTATATAATCACATCCTAAGTCTGGAACAGCTTCCAAATTTCATAGATGAACAATTTTTCAATTGTTGTGAAAATTGTCATAGCCAACAAACTTGAAAGTTTGAAGGGCATCAAACATTACACAATAGATATTAATGTTTACGGGAAGTTTTTAAGAGCATGTTATTGTTTGCATACAATGATGCTAATGAAATTGAGATGACACTTAATACTAGTTATGATAAAGGATTTCATCCTTGGCTATTACTAGTTATACTTAATAAAGCATAGTTGCATTATACATTAAGAGAATACGAATACTTTAAAATTTAAAATGTTTGGAAGTTTGATTATCATAAATTGGTGGTTAAGGATGTCACACATTTATGAAACATTATAAGGCATTATCAAAATAGTTGAGTATGCATATACAAGAACTTCAATAGTTGAATTCTTGAAATAAGTATTCTTAAAATTCCGATAGATCAAAGTTGGATGATTTATGTCTTGTCAACAAGTATGAATGTCATTACTTGAGATATAATTCATCAACAATAGTTATCATGCATTGATCTATTTAGTATTTGGATAAGGGATGTTAAACAATTATTATAAATTGAAATACATGGTATGTTTAATTTATAATATATTGTATCCTATATTTGTATGTTTAATCCATGAATACATGTTATTCTAAATTATCCGTTGTTAGTTAATAATACGGGAATATTATTAAATCAAAAAAAATCTGAAGGTTGGTATAATATACTTAAAGTATATTGATGCGTAGTCATGCCATTTCAGATGATATTCAATGATATCGAATATAGGACTTATCCCAACTACATGATGTTACCTTATGGATCTTGTCATTAAGTAAATCATGAGAAGTTATCCTTAAACTTGAGATGCAAGATAAGTGTCATGAATGTAGTACATTTTTGTGGAACAACTTAACGCTATACGTAACTGGTAGTCATAAGGGTTGTTTTCGAAAGTGTTACAAAGTTTGTGGGTTTTGATTGTAGTCAAGATAGAATTTGTTCCTTCAAATTTATTTTTGGAGTTTAATACTGCTGGGCCCCTCGTAGGGTTGGTAAGATGTATGTGTGGCCACACCCAAGATCTCCCCTGAATATGTTCAAAAGATTTGGTAATCTTGCTCAATCACAAACAACGAGAAACAGAATGGTTAATTAAGGAATAACTTTAATCCATATCCTTATTAACGTGGTATTAGAAACAAAAGGATAATAATAATGAGAAATCATTAAAAGGTTTGTCGAGGAGCCTTACTCGAGATCGTGCTAGAGGCATCGGCGTGTTGCAAGACGCTAACTGATGTGATTACACTATTAAAATATGTCAAAGTGGGAGCTGTTAGATTATGGACATTATTTTAGTAGTCGTATGTTAGGATCGAACTTGAGATCACGGGATTGCACACAATACGTATGAAGAGTAAAAGAATAATTATTTATAAATGTTATATGTAATTATTAATAAACACAAAACTAGTAACGACCGTTAGTATTTAATGGAGAATGACTAACGACCATTAGACGAAGATTAGGAAAGTAATACTTGTGTTTAATTGGAAACAAGAGAAGGTTCCGGAATCCCATGGGGAAGCCTAGAACCGATCGGCCAAGGGGTGGGTTTCCACCTCCTCTTTGCCTTGTGCTCCAAGGAAACTCAAGCATATAAGCAAACCCAAGATTCATTGTTTAGAACAACTTGTACACACACATCTTGGTGTTTTTCTCTCCTTCTCTTCTTGTCTTGTCGATCCAAAACCTAAACCCTAAGAGGTTTTCGATTTTCATAAAGCTAAGGTTTTTGTGTTTGATTTACTTGCATAAACTTTTACTTGAATTAGTACGTGTGTACCAGAACGTGATTTAAACACACTATTGTTTGATTCTTGGATTGAATTACAAAAGAGGTAAGGGGTAATTCTTATAATCCACATAAACCCTAATTAGGGTTCTTGATTTGAAGATTGCATTTGATTCTTGTTCGGGCTAGAATCACAAAGGTATGTTACTTTTATATTTGATTAATTAATTATATATTATATGATCTTGTAATTGCTTCCGTTAAGCTCACTTGATGTGTTTGGTTTATTTTATATGATTGTCATGATATCATAATTCCAACATTTTTGCATATGCTTGTGTTATCATTTATTCCCACAAATGCTTGACGTTGGTGTATGAAGTTTGTTAATTGTTGTTGTCTAGTTCCCTTCAACAAAGCCTCTCGAAAAAAAGATATTGAATCTGGAGGACCAAAAAAGGTTGATAGACAAATATGTTATCAAAGTTTGTCAAAATGTTTGTTTAAGTTACTAAAGTTTTAAACATTACAAATAGATTACTAAAGTTTGGTTTCAGTTACATAAGTTACTGAACAAGGTTAATAGACAAATATGTTTCAAAGTTTGTCAAAATGTTCATTTAAGTTACTAAAGTTTTAAACAGTACAGATAGATTACTAAAGTTTGAACCTTTTAAATGATGGCATGATTTATTTTTTAACTACAAAACAGTCCTTGTCGTTAGCCGGGTTTCACGATTTAGTCCCTAGATCATTATTTCGACCATTATTTATGCTACTTTGACTGTTTTTATATGTTTTTACCTGTTTTATACGTTTATATACGTTTTTATCCGTTTTTATACGTTTTATCTGTTTTCGTACGTTTTATCCGTTTTCGTCCGCTTTTATCCGCCCCAGCATGTGTACAGATGTTTTTCACGAAGAAAAAAATATTTAGAAGAGAATATTTCTTAGATGGCTAATATGTTGAACCATTTAGATAATTAATTGCATTATATCTTATAAATGAGGACACTTTATATATAACAGTTTTTTCGAAATGCCTCATTATTTAACTTCGTTCAGGGTCTCAAAATTTTTTAAAAATTCAAGGACGACCCTGCTCACATGTCCTAACGAATGCTTTTTTAGTGATTTATTCCAGTAGTGATTATAAGAGAGAAAAAGCATATTTACGTATTCTGTCAACTTAAAATATTTAATTACGACAAAAGCATAGTTAGGATTTGCATTTTCGACAAATCTGGCATAAAATTATTACGCCAACCTACTCACAAGATATGCGGAGTTCAATCTGACCAGGTACACATTTAAGTAGCCATAAGAAAATACAAAACACTCACGAGGACTCGCGCTCCCAAATGATTTGAACAGTGAAAACCTCATCTGGGTAGATAAACAGTATTTTCCGAGTGTGTGGAGTTGGTTTGAAAAAAGATTAGGGCAAGAATTGTCAAAAGTATAATCACAAATACTCTAATAGCCATACTAGAGAAAACCAAAGGACCAATTTGATCATCAACAAAGGGCCGTATGCATAAACCTCACACACTAGTAAAGTAACTACGGTACCGATCTCCGTCAACGGTCAACTTCCGTCTAATCGTCTCCGTTAAACCAACCGGTAACCTTCCTTTATCCTGTTTATTTAATCTTATTTCCTTATTAAACCCCCTTTATTCATATGGTCATTAGTAATAAAATTATTTAGTTAAATGTAGAGCGCTTGTTAATTATTCACTAATTTTTGTTATTGTGTATTGAAATAATGATGATAGAATCAATGTATGTATATTTTTTAAGGTTATAATTTACTCAAATTTGAATTCTAGGTTTGACAAGAAAACCCTAAGTATCTAGATGTGTACTATGTATTGAGGGGGTGTTTGTTTAAGCTTATATGTGGCTTATGAGCTTATTTATTTTTCGGCTTATATTTCATAAGCCCCAATTTTCCGCCTTATTTTGAGACTTGTATAAGTTTATTATGATATGATAAACTTATATAAGCCCATAAGTCCCAAAATAAGCCGGAAAATTAGGGCGTACGAAATATAAGCCGAAATCTAATAAGCTCATAAGCCTACATATAAGCTTAAACAAACATCCCCTGAATTGAATAAACGGGTGAGGCTTGCTCTGTTTAGGTTACCGGGAGGGGAAGCCTTTTTGACTCCCCGGCCTAACTGGTTTATGCCGTGGCCGTTTCCTATTCTTAAGAGCATACATGTTGAGCAAACATAGGAGTATATTAGTTTTGAAAGTTGACAATTTAAACAACTTGTCCCTCGGAAGTGATAGTCGTGGCCTTTTGTTAGTTTAAAGTTGTGGGTTACCGATAAGTTTGATCATGGTTTAAAGTAGATTTTGAGGTTATTAGGCTCCCTGTTACTTGGAGCTTAGGGTGTTACTATTGGTAATTTGGTATTCTTAGTAGTAGTGAGTTGAGGGTGTATTGGGTCACAAAACCATTAGTGGAGTCTACTACAACTCTACTTGTTTCATTATTATCATTTTAAATTTAAGTCTACTTGTTTCAATTAAAAGGCATGGGCGGTTACGGGGGTGTAATTGAGCCGAGTCGAACCGAGCTACCAAGCTCGACTCGGCTACTAAAACTCAGGCTCGAAACTCGACTCACCATTCTAAAACTCGAGCTCGAATGAGTCTACCTTTCAAGCTTGAGCAATAAACAAGCGATATATTTAGGTTGACTCAATTCATACACACACACACACACACACACATATATATATATATATATATATATATATATATATATATATATATATATTTTATTATTAATGATAATTAAGTAATTATATGTATATTAAAGGGTATAGAGTAATTTAACCAAAGCTCGATAAGGCTCGCGAGCCTCACGAGTCGAGTATTCTAAAACTCGAACTTGACTCAGGCTCTTACTTGAGTAGCTCGAGCTCGAGCTCGAGCTCGATTAAAGTCGAGTTGATTTCGAGTAATTTCCCACTCAATCTCGAATAGCTCACGAGCTGTCTCGTCTCAACCCCGAGCGGTTACTACTGCTTGCTACTTTAATGGCGTAGGAGTTAAGGATAATATAGCATAATTTCGAAAAGGCTGGTGACTATCACACTTAAATGTGTGAGGTCTCAAGTTCAATTCCATGCTAGTTGCAAAAAACCCGGAAGTGGCCACGTCATCCTTCTGAAAAGGGAGGGCTTTACATGGTTTCAGTCTATATGGTGGTGGGCTTAGACCCTGTGGATTAGTCAGCCAAAAGGTTGGAAACAATGGTTAACATTTTGTAGTACTGGTATTTGATGCCATTTCTTTGAAGGTTATTGATCTATTCAAAACTGAATATTCGATTTTGAAATGTATTTGTCGATAAACAAGCTTTAACTCAATAAACAAGCGATATATTTAGGTTGACTCGATTCGTATACATTTTTTTCTATATAGTAATGATAATTAAGTAATTATATGTATATTTAAGGGTGTAGAGTGTAATTTAACCAAAGCTCGATAAGGCTCGCGAGTCTTACGAGCCGAGTATTCTAAAACTCGAACTTGACTCAGGCTCTTACTCGAGTAGCTCGAGCCCGAGCTCGACTCGAAAAAGTCAAGTCGATTTCAAGTATTTTCCATGCTGAATAGCTCATTAGTTGTCTCGTCTCAATCCCTAGCAGTTGCTACTCTTTGCTACTTTAATGGCTTAGGAGTTACGGATATATATAGCATAATTTCATATTCTGAACCACTCAGGGGGCCTAGTGGCAAAAAGGCTTGTGACTATCACCCTAAAATTTGTGAGGTCTCAAGTTCAATTCGTAACCCTGAAGTGGCCACGTCAACCTTCAACCTTGAAGTGGCCACGTCAACCTTAAATCATGAAGTGGCCACGTCAACCTTCTGAAAATGGAGGGCTTTGCATGGTTCAGTCTGTGTGGCGTTGGGTTCAAACTCCGTGGATTAGTTGGCCAAAAGGTCAAAAAACATGGTTACCCAAAAAAACAAGAATTTCATATTATTTCTTGTAGTACTAGTATTTGATGCAATGATTTTGAAGGTTAGTGATCTAGTCAAAACTGAATATTCGATTTTGAAATGTCTTAGGAGTCAAATTTGGCTGTTTGATCATACATACATTGCATACACTGTCTTTATTGATCTTGATGTATCTGTTCCAATTTTCAGCATTTAAATGTTTTGTTCACCTCAGATTTCAAAAGTCTGCCTGCTCCTTTATCTGGATAAAAAAACAAGAAAAGGTTATCTGCTAGTCAGCCTGGTGAGCCATCCATGTCCTGCCATTACAAACTTTGGCTTGGGAGTTCATGCATTTCACGTTTACTTAGTCAATCTCTTCACATTTGTCTATGTTTTTGTTTTCTTATATGAGAAATGATTGGCATGACTAAATGTATGCCTAAACATGCATGTCAATATGTCATTAGTTGATTGGTTTGTGAGACAGTGGACCCCCAGCTTAGCACCAATAAATGATTTACATGTAGTTTTAGGCATAAGTTTAGGCACAAGTTTTAGGCATGCTAATCATTTCTCTTCTTGTAAAAAGTTATGGGAGTCAAATGACATAAGATGGTATCTGATGCATTTTCATATATGTTAAGTTTTATTGTTTTTCCTGATTCCTATTACTGTATCTTATATTCCTGAAAACTCAAAATGGTCCCACATCAGGGTCGGTCTCGGGACGGGAGCTTACATATCACTTGTCTATTGTTGTTTCAATTTTGTTTGTTTAAACTCTTTTCATATATTCACCTCGACGTTTACAAATAGTTATACATAAATACATAATGACAAACATATAGCTGGCTAACTATGATATTTATATCTAGGAAATTTGGATTTCTTCTGAAACTTGGGGATCGACCATGTCGGACAAAATGAAGGCTGCAGCCTTAACAGCCACTAAAGGGATGAGTCGTGTTCAAGCTGAACGTGCAACTGCAAATGCAGCACGAAATGTAAATGCATACGGTCAGAAGGAAGAAGGGCCGAGCAGATGGCAAGAAAAGAAACAAGCGAAGACACAAATGTATCTAAGTAGCACCGAAAAGCAAGCAACTTTGAACCAAAAAAGATGTCAAAAGTGTCAACAAACCGGACACTGGACTTACGAGTGTCAGAAGCAGATACCGGAAAAGCCTAAACTGGAAATTGGGTCGGTGTTTTCACATGATTTGGGTGATGTAGACATGAAGAAAAAGGCGAAAGGTGAAAAGGGTTTGAAGAAGAAGAAAGAGAGGAGTAGTAAACGAAGACATAAGAAAAGGAGGCATAGGTCTAGTTCAACTTCAGAGTCCTCTGATTCAGAATCAGACCGTGAAGATAAACGAAGACACAAGAAAAGAAAGCATAGGCCTAGATTAACTTCAGAGTCCTCTGATTCGGAATCAGATCGTGAAGATAAACGAAGACACAAGAAAAGAAAGCATAGGTCTCGATCAACTTCAGAGTCCTCTGGTTCCGAATCAGACCGTGAAGATAAGGATAGACATAGGAAGAGAAAAAGGCATAGTAGGTCTAATGGAGGTCGGTAAAATGATTAGAAACTTATGTAGAAGCGTAGTTTGAGAGCATTCGATAACGTTAGGACTTGTTTATTCTGGGTGTAACATTATTATTATGCCAGTTTATGATGTACCAAAAACAGTAAAAGATGACTGTAACAGCAAATCTGCGAAAACGAATGAAGCATTGATCCTAATGTTTTTGTGTGCAATGACTTCATATATCTTGAACAACTGACATTGTTTTTCGATATGATGCACAGTTTATGTTCGACTATATGGTACCACCCCAGGTTGAAATCAAAACAACCCGTTGTGAAAGGAGTAAACAGATTATATAACATAAAACCCAAGTTAAAACACCTGTAGCTATATGCTCTGCAGAAAAACACTTTTTGCATAACAAAATTGTGCTCATTTCGAATACATGTATTATGTAACAGTAGACTTTACCACAGTAAATTCAGAAGAATCTTATTAATATAAACTTTGCCAAATGATTTGGATTTTGGTCCAAGCATAGATATGATGCTCTATCAAAGAACAAAAAACACATGTAAGTTCAAGTTATCTTTTATTATGCCATGATGAGCAAGTCATCTCTTATTCTTCTCTTCTTATTCAATACTCTTTCGACCTTATAAATTTAGTAATATAGAGTTAGTTTAGTATATAAAATTGTTCTAATTACAAGTCAAATAAATACATATAGAACCTGATTTTAATAATGTCAAGGTCACATGTCAGAGTCTAGGCAAAATCTAGGAAGAAAGTAGGTTGAACTTTGATTGAGCAACTCCTGTAAATCAGGTATGTTCTTGTTTGCTACAAGTTATGGATTCTATGTGTATATGTGCTGTTACTTGTTTCTTTAATTTCACAGGATAGCTTTGAAGATGGAGTCAAATATTCATGGATCGCAAAGTCGAGCTTCTAAGGAGATCATGTTTGATGAACATTCGAGCCTTGTTTCATCTATCAAGAAGAAAATGGTGGACATATCTGCTTTTGGTCGTATATGCCGAGTTTCAGAGAACTTCTATAAAGAAAATGAAGATAGATATTTTCCCAAAATGGTCTCTATTGGGCCTCTTCATCGTGGTGAAGAAAAGTTAAAAACTATGGAAGAGCGAAAACTGCAATATCTCAACACACTTCTCTCACGTGCGGTGAATATGGATACACGTTTAGAGAAGTGTGTTGAGGTACTCAAGGTGTTAGAAGACCGAGCTCGCAAATGCTATGGGGAAGAAATTCATATGAAGAGTGATGATTTTGTGGAAATGATGTTGATTGATGGTTGTTTCATTATCGAGCTTTTTCACAAGTCTTGTTGTAAAGGAATTAGACGAAGAGGGGACCCGTTTCTCACGACCTACCAAGTGTTTTTTCAGTTAAGGCATGACTTGATTTTGCTCGAGAATCAGATCCCTTTCTTCATCCTTCAACATTTGTTCAACCTTGTGCCTATTCCTAAACAATGTGGTGGCTCGTCATTAATCGAGCTTGCCTTTCGGTTTTTCAAGAAAACGGTTCCTGAGGACCCACACAATCTTCAAGATAAATTTGGTCAAGAAATCCACCATTTACTTGACCTAATTCACCAATCTAATATACCCAAAACACATATTTTCCCACTACAAACAAAACATTTCCGATTAGACATTCCAAGTGTAACTCAGCTTCAGAAAACAGGAATAAGTCTCAAAAGGAACAATTCTCGAAATATCTTGGAAGTTAAATTCTACAACGGAGCACTAAGAATGCCGACTTTGACACACCATGATCTCCTGGAAGTTGTGTTGAGAAATCTCGTTGCAATGGAGAATTGTTGTTATGATGCCACAAAGTACATTACATCATATGTATTTCTCATGAAAAACTTAATCAAATCGAATGAAGACGCCAAAATCCTCCACAAGAAGGGAATACTTGACAAAGAGGATGAATTCGTTACATTGTTTAGTAAAATATCGGTAGAGGTTGATCAAGCAAAAGATCTGTACTATGGGGACTTGTTCCAAAAACTTAACAACATCACAGAAGTCAGCAAAAGTATATGGTATGCAAGGAAAGTTAAGAAGTCTGTCACACAATGCTTACGAGCATTGTAGCTTTACATGTTAAGACAATCGTTGCAGCATGCTTTTTTACCACATACCAGTTAAAGATATGGCAAAGATCGAATAAATGGTAACATCATAAGTTATCATTATAAGAATGTATATCAATCACAGTACTGATCTTGGCTTAATAACCTCTTTTTGGAATTAGTTATTAACTTATTATGATAGAACTACATGGGATGGGAGTATTCCATATACATTTCATTTATCGTACGCACATAATAATTAGTGTTGAAGACTTTGAAGCAAGGGTGGAACTGCGTAGCTGAGCAGGGTTTAGCTGAATCTACACATAAATTTTCTTTTATACAATCTTAGATCAAGTTTTGTAAGACTTAGAGCAAAGGGTGTAGTAGCTCAAGCCAAACGGAAAAAAGTGTGCTACGTCATGTCACCTCACTATTTTTCCCTTTCACTTTCTTTATTATTTGACACACTCAAAAACAAACTCCATAGTCACTCAAGTTAAAAACCCCGTTTTAAGACCCACTATACCCAATTAAAACTTAAAAAACCAATTAAAAAAAAAAAACAAACAAAAGATACCCACTTTTCTCCACTTTGGCACAAGCCATTTTCATCACATTTTCTTTTTCGCCAAGTGGGAGAGGTGCAGTGGCACCGGTTTGGCGTGGGTCCATGTAGGTTTGGCATTGTCCAAATGCGATTGCACCCTTGCTCTTGCCTCTTAGCCTTAGTTTTTCGTTTTAAACCCGCTAACATTGTATACACGTCACAAAATTTTAGTTTTGAATCCACTTATTAAAAAGGATGGCTCTGTCCATGTTTGAACGACCCATATGTGTGAAATTATGGTAGGAACTAAGGGATAGATAAAACTACATAAAAACTCTTTTTCTACACCAGATATAGACAACATGCTGCAGGAATCATAGCTGATTGAACGACATTGCCCATTTTGTTCGCATAAAACATACGAGTTGCCGCTTTTGGCCGGCTCATTTGCTAATTAAATATAGGATTTTAAATTCATTCGCCACATGGTCTTTATTCTTTAAGGTACAAGTATTACATATACATAGAAGGGTACATGTTCGCATGTTGTGGTGATGGGTACTTTTTAACTGAAGTTTTCAAAGAGTAATGTTTTTATTATATATGTTTTTCATGACAATAACATTAGTGGACAATGAGAATTCTATATTAGAATAACTTTAAGTAATAACAAAGTTTTCTTTGATTTATCTATTATACAAAAACGAAACTTCAACTTTTTTGTGTAGGTACTAATTAAAGTGTATATATGTAACATGGTTGTATAACTTGTTTATATAGGGTTAAATTGGAGGGATATTTATTTATTTATTTATTTATTTGTTTATGTATTTTACTTTTTCTTGTAAATGTTATTTGTAATATTCGTTTCCTCAAAAAGAAAAATTTGTATTTTGTAATGTGTGTGTAGATGGTTATAGAAGGTATATAAGCACAGGGCCGTCCCGTGAATTTTGGTGGCCCTGTGCCATAACTATAAGAGGCCCTGTTAAACACAAAAATTTTGAACATAATTGCCCGCGAACAGAAAGCTAATTTCTTGTAATATGGTAAAACATATTGATGTTCATGATAGAGTTGAATAAAAATCACTTAAATTGATCAATAGAAGACAGTTTGTCCATTTTTTTTTCTTCTCTAAATCGGATATTGGTTATTAACTGTGGTATGTGGATACATTTTTCTATTAAAATATATTAGCCTCATGTTAGCTAGCCAACAAAAAACAGTGGGAATATGATATGTAGGCTTTTAAACTTCGTATACACATAATAGTGTAACAGAAAATTTGTGGTCCTAAGAAAAAGGGCCTTGTGCCATTGCACGGGTTGCACCTCCCTTGAGCCGGCCTTGTATAAGCAGAAAATTAGTATTTTGTGATGTGTGTGTAGTTGGCTATAGGAGGTATTGTAAGTATGACATGTATTTAACATTTTATTTTTGGTTGAAAAAAATAAAGCATTTTAGCAGTAAATATTTATCAATCATCAAAAGTAAATTAGTATTTTCTGATCTTTCAACAATAAATATTCACTATGTTGAATATATCTTAATTACTTATACTAGTCATTTAGACCCGTGCGTTGCACACGAGCTTTATCTAATTGGTCATAGTAATGTGTGGTATTTATTTTCGTCATTAGGTTTGTAAGTTGTGATGGTATCACAACTTTTGTAAGCATCGCATGAGTTTAAGATGAATGAGTTTAATTAGTTGTTTGTGACTTTTATATTTAGACAGAGTCATTCATACTCGTGCGATGCACACGGGCTTAATCTAAATGTTCGTTAGTGTATTGTTCAACACTAATTTTCGTCATTACATGGGTTGTATATAAGTGTTCATAGCGTAATCTTTGACACTTATTTTCGTCATTATATATCTAAGTTGTGATAGTATCACACCTTTTCTAAGCATGACACACATTTAAATAGGTTATTGACATTAAAAGAGTATATGTGAAGAGACTTTTTTCAAAATGCTACATTTAAAAGAGTCTCTTCACATGTAATTTTTTAATATGTATAATTTACATACTAAATGTCAAAGAGAGGTTAAACGCATATGGTTCTTTCAAAATAAATGTAACCCTTATATAAAATTGTAACAAAGTGGATATTCTCTATATTTTGAGATATAACTTGTGACAATGAATTATCCTTTTGATTTATCATATCAAATATGGTAGCTTACATTACTATGCTTAGTTATTCGAACTTTATTTTATCCACAAAAACCATTTAAGTTTCAATATTTTTTTATTTTTGTGAAAATCGATCCAATATTATTAGTATATTTAATTTGTAGCATATTGCGTATATAAATATATTTGAAGACATCAATCTTAACATATAATTTTTCTACTCTTAATAATTAATATAACAATTTTATTTTGCCAAATTTGTTTGTCATTCTACAAATGAAACTAAAATCATATTAAGATAATCAATTAATCTCTATAGTGATATTAACACACCGCAAGACAAAAAACTACATTAAAAGCAAAAATATTAAAATGCACCAACAAAGTGTAGTAATAATTATTGATTAAAAATTAAATGATCGTCACATTGTTTTCAAGAAACTTATTTGCTAACGAATCAATAGTATTAGCCCGTTTATCGGTATTACATGAAGTAAAATATTGCATGTTTAATTTGTAACGTAAATTAACATGAATGCTAAGTATTCATCCCATCGATGGCTGTGGCGTTGTTCTTTTTTTTATTGTTGTTCCTGTTGTTGTTGTCGTCTTTGTCGTTGTTCTTCATTGGCTTTTTGCATGTTTTTTTCTTGATACAATTTTTGTGACTTCTCGATCTCTTTCTTTAATGATTCTTGATGTGCTACAAAAAACAATTAGATATAGTTGATCGTTAGTAACTTAAATACAGTTAATCAATATATTGCATTTTCGATCAAAGTAAAAATGTTCATGCATGTTTCACTTAATTGATAAAGACAACGATGTGTAGGTTCTTTTAAACCATTAGAGAAGATGATGTTACTACCAAACCTCCTAAGCACGATCTTTATGTCATACATTGTTACACACACAAAACACACGTAAAATTTACATGAAACAATATAAATCAATATGTTAAATAAGTAAGACGATATGATGCTTACTTTACCACCATAATAAGTTGTAGGCCAATGTGCACGCGGTGTGGAAGAAGTTGTGGTTTGTTGCGTGTGATTTTTGACACATTATATAGTTGATAAAATATTTGTAACTTATGGAAGGGAAGGTAAAAAGACTAACCACTAATTGGTGTGTTTAATTTATGCATTCATGACACCAAACACTTCATCTCCTATGTACTTATCCTTATGCATGACTATTAAATCAATGTACTAACACATGAAGCATCCACATTTCACTTTCAATTCATGAGCCATTTATTATGACCATTTACATTTATAAGGCTACTTAAACTTTTAGTATATAAGATTGGAAAAATGGTCAACACTTGAATATTGACTTTGTTGAAAATGTTGAATGTTGAAAATGTTGAAAAATGGTCAATGTTGAAACTCATTATATCTATGGCTGTACATGCAAACGAGCAAATGTAAACTTGAAAGTTGAAACTTAATATTACTCCTAATACACGGTTTGGTGGTCTATTCTTGAGAAGTCAAATACCATTTAAAACACTCATTCAAAACATTGATTTAGTTTCCTTCTATTCACAAAACTTCTGTAATACTCATCTTATTCAAAAAAGATGAAAATTATGTGATAATCATCCATTTGTTAACAAAACCATAAATCAAACCCGCAACAAAACCACAACACAAAATCAATTCATCATTTAACAATTAAGGTTTGTCTCAAAATCAATTTATTTAATTATGTATCACATCAATCTGATGTTTATATATACAATTCGTTGTTATGATTGCATACGATTTCAAGAATCAGGATCTTGAGTTGGAGTATGTGATGGTCTTTTTTCTTGATCAGGGCTTGATAAGAAGGTGAATGAAATTAGACTTTTTTTTTTTTTTTTTTTTTTTTTTTTTTTTTTTTTTTTTTTTTTAAATCAACAATGACCATGAGATTTGTTTGGTTTTTTTTATAGGCCGTTTAGTGATGATGAAAAACGAAACAATGCGCCATAAGTGGTGACATGTAATGATCACCAACGCGAAGTTGCCGTTTCGGAGAGTACAGCTTGGAAGCAAATCAATCGCGTTTTTATGTTCAATAAGGCTATTATTTTTTTTAATAATTTGTATTCATTTTAATACGTAGTAGTAGGATTTAGAGTTTTCTATTTGGCTATTTGTGTTAATGTTTATAAGTTTGTTAGGAAACAAAGCTCTGGTTTTCTATAGGAGATTGAAAAAATAGTTCGTCATTGGCTTCAGATCATCAATATAAGGAAGTTGCTAAACAAATTAACGATTCGCTAAGTGCAGCGGGAATTTCAAATGTGGTCTATCCTTGGGGTATGTCTTTGAATCTTTTTATTTTTTGTCTTCATTTTCAGAGGTGGAAATTTTGACCCATTCACTTGTGAATGAGTCAGTTTGGGTTACGTTTTATTTCTAATTGGTGAAACAAGTTGAACCTTAATATATATTTAGCTTAAATGTAAATGAGTCGAATGGGTTGAACAGGCTGCAAGCCCCATACTTATTTATAAAAAGATTGTGAACAAGTGTTTGTTGAGGCAACATGATCAAGATCTCTTTATGTTTTAATGATGACAAATAAACCATCGAAACAATATAAAATAACAAACGTTAGCTCAAAATCGCCGGAGCCAATGTCTGCTCCTGGCGCGCTGCCCGCGCGTCAACGCGCGGGTGACGCGCCAGGAGTCTGTATGGTTCCAAGCGAATTTTGAAAGTCGGCTTTCCCCTTACCCGACAAATGTGGATCTTTCAATTCAGGTATGAATATGTTATGTGCTTAATTGAGAACACTCGAAATGTGTTTTGAGACTTGAGAGATCCCACTTTTAAGAACACCTATTTACGGGAAAACGCCAACTCATGTTTTCAAACTATCGCCTCTAGCCAAGGCTTTTCTAAACTTAGGGAGTTTATATATTTCACGTGACATCGTATTGAAGCATCCATATGCTCATATCCCATGCTTACGTCTTCTCTAATTACGTAACGAGTTTACTCCCTTATTGGTCAAACTACGTCAAAGGTCACTTTGCGTAAACGCATCCTTTCCCAATTGGGTTATGCTTTACATCAAGGCAAAACACTTAACTTGTTTGAACCAAGGTATTAGTTGAGAACGTCGAGTCGTGGAAAGTCACGAGATATGGAACTATGGATTCTCGACGTTGTGTTACTTGAACTTATAAGTAACCTATGATTTTCTCAACTTATAATCTTTATTGTCTAAACCTTTTCTTCTTAATGACAATAAGATTATGTGTTTATCCTCTCTTAATCCTATTTATACAAAAGATAAAACCAATCATATCCAAATCAAATATTCTCTTACACAATCTCTTACACCCTTACATATTCCCTTACACACTACATCTAAACCATCCATTCTCTTACAACTCATCTCAACCTTCTAATTTCAACACATGTGATTTAATTTGAAACCCTAATAAGGCTCCTCTCATCCAAGCCATTGATTTCAAATTACAAAACATCACAACCATCCATCCAACCCCTCATCTCTATATCATCACATGGGCTTGATCTCAACCATTGAATTCAAACTAAACTCATCTCAACCATCCATCCAATCTCTCCTATCTATGCCACCACATGTGCTTGATCTCAACCATTGAATTCAAACCAAAACCATCTCAACCATGGATTTCTCCTTTCCCCCAAGCAAAGCATATTCCTTGGAATATCCTTCTCAACCCTAACCTAGGCATCTTTGATCCTAGCCATCCATTTCAAATGAATTTATCTCAACCATTCACATTCCACACATGCCAAATTGTTTGAATACCAAGGGAGGCTCCCTTTGATCTCCACCATCCAATTCAAACCATTTCATCTCAACCCTCCATCTCATTCTTCCCCCCAAGCATTGGAATATTCCTTGGCATATTCTTTCTCTCTTTTCTATGCCATGTGAGGAGACACACTTCTACCCCTTCCAAATTACCCTATCTACACTTTATACCCTTGGTAATTTGGTTTCTCTTTAAACACTTCACAAAACATTTTCCAAATTGGCTATTTGAGTTGGTAAACCTTAAATTGATTAATGTTAAGGTTTTGTGTGAAGTACAATTGGGGGTTTAGCAAGGATAGGTATTTGTAAGATCCAAACACCCAACACTTGGAATAATTTACAGACGCCTGGCGTGCTGCCCGCATGTTGACGCGCGGGTGACGCGCCGGCCTCGGTAAATTTTCCCAAGTTTGGGTTCTTGGCCTATAAATACCGCCCTTGCTTCTTGTATTCCCCACCCCTTGCCATTATTCTCTCTCTAGATTCTTTCTCTCTAAACACTCTCAAATCTCTCTATCTCTCTATCTCTAATCTTGTGTTCTTGATTTTCATACTAACATCTTTGAAAGAACACATATCTTTGCAAGGGAAGAATCACAAGAACCTAATCCACTCTTGTGATTGTGTCGAGGGTCTTCTTTCTTATACCCTTTCTATTACAATCGAGTCTCTATGTTAGGTTAGGACTTGATTGAACAAACATTCTTTCATTCAATTGTTTGTAAGGGAAGTCTTGTGTCTTGGTGACCAAGCCTAGATCATTGGGGATCTAGTTGGGGTTTGATACTTCCGGGTGGAAGTCTTGGTAGTGATCTTTGTGATCCTTAGGTGAAGTCGAATCGTGAGATTCTTTTTGGTGGTTTCCGAGGGCGGAATACCGTGAGAGTAACTCCTTCTTTGTGAGCATCAATATTGGTGAATATTGGTGGAGTGAATTGTAACGGTTTGTAGTCCACCGAAAGGATTATACTAGTGAATAGTATCGGAGTCGCGGATTCGCAACTGGACGTACGGATGGTATAAACCCCCCATCACGAACCAGTATATATCGTGGTGTCTTTTACTTGCTTTATATACTTTGGTTGTGATAGTGGTTGTTGATTTATTATACAACCACTTGGTGTTCTTTTTGGCTTAAAGTTCTTAAACATATAAAAAGCCGAAGAAACCGTATTCACCCCCCTCTACGGTTCTATAATTGGTATCAGAGAAGTGCACTCAAGTTTTTGAGCGTTAAAGCCTTTCCGAGAAGTCGTTTTAGTCAAAAACTTCTTTCCCAAAAATCTAAAATCCTAACTAAGGTTTTTGGTAAAGTAGAGTATTGATCCATGGCTCAAGAGAACTATACAGAGGGGCGTTCTATGGAAAGACCACCTTTGTTTGAATACGAAGGATTCCGTTTTTGGAAAATCCTATTTGAGACCTATGTCAGGTCTAAGGATTATGACTTGTGGTACATTTTCCAAAATGATGATTTTGATGATAAGGAAACGAAGATGGCCGACAAGAATGTTCGAGCCAAAATGATGATATTTGATGCCCTACCTCAAGAGGAGCTTGAGAGGGTGTGCATGTGCAAGACCGCGAAGGAGATTTGGGACTTACTTCTTCTTGTTCATCATGATACTACACAAGTCAAGGCCAACAAGATAGACTCTCTCATTCAACAATATTAAGAGTTCTCTATCTCAAATGATGAAACTATTGATATTAGTCTAATGAGATTCAATGCTATCACTACAAGCTTGAACTCATTAGATCCAAGTTATTGTTGCAAAAATCATATTGAAAAATTTGTTCATGCTACTTCCAAAAATTAGCAACTTGAAGAAGCAAAGATTGAAGAAACAAGAAGTTTGGGACAATTATCTTTTGAAAAGATAATTGATGGTCTTCATACTTATGAAGAATTTCTAGATAATATTAGAGCCATCACCAATGAAGAGATCGATTCACTTGTTCCTAAAGACGAAGTTATAAAAGAAAAAGGGGTCATTACGTCAACAATGCAACCTAGACGTTATGATGAACAAGATGATTGTAGAGATCAAGAGATTGCACTCGTTGGTGTAACTCGGTGTGTTTATGAGGAAGAAAATCACCCGCATTGTGATGTCACTTGTCTCAAGACACTTGAAGCCCTTGAGGTATTATCTAACTCTCCTCCATCTAATAATATTTTAGATATTCGTTGATTGCAAAAAGAAAATGAAGAACTAAGCAAACTTAATGAACACATATTAAGAGATATTGAAAAACATGCAACGGATAAACATGAGCTCAATAAAGAGATTAATAAACTTGAACATAAATTGATACTACTTAAATTTGAGAAAAGTGGTATTGACTTAAACAAAATGTTACATGAGCAAAAACCCTTTCATGACAAGGGAGGTCTTGGTTTTTCTGAAAATGATAAAAATACATCTACAAGTCAAGACAAATCTATTGTTTTTATAAAAGAAGGTTGCAAACCAAAAGTTACTGACTCTGACGCGCTGACTGACGCGTCAACGCGCGATCAACACACCAGATGTCTGAGTAAAAATGGTGCATCATTAAACGCTTTTGCTAAACCATACTTTCCTCAAACCTCTTGCGTAAACATCCATAACAACACTCTTCATGACTTTGTAGAATTTACCAATGATGAGCATGGTAGCGATTTAAACTCTAAGTTTTGTAGTACAAGTAATCCTAATGATGATTTTAGTATTATGTTTACCAATGTAGATTGCACTATTAGTAAAAACGGTAACATACTAGCTAAAGGTCATAGGCAAAACAACTTGTATACTTGTTAATCTTAGATTATGTGTAACATGATATGCATTTCAAACATGGTAAATAACCCAACACCTCAGCTTAGGATAATAGGTCTTGTCGACAAGCTAGTAAGCAATTTACCATATGGTAAATAACCCAACGCCTCGGCTTAGGAAGTTAGGTCTCGCCGTTTAGCTAGTAAGCAATTTACCATTGTTAAGTTTTGAAAGGCATTATTGTGTTACATTTCTAGGGAGTCAAGGTCAAGCTTGCAATAGTAATGGGCATGAAGAGTCAATAAATAAGGTTTTGGAATTAATACACTTAGGTTTGCATGATTCATCTCCAATTTAATGTTAGAAAGGAAACTTCTACACTTTAATGATTATAGATAGTTATCCAAATTGTCTTGAATAATGGTTTTTAGAAAATAAGGATGAAGTCCTTAATAAATTCAATATTTTGAGAAAGAAACTGGAAAACCTACTTGATTGTTCAATTTTTTCAACTAAAACAAATCATAGTAGCGAATTTGATAAAATGCAATTTGGAATCTTTTGTGAACAACATGGAATATCTTATAACTTATCGGGCCCGTTCACTTCTTAATCGCATGAGATTGTTGAAAGAACACATCGTAAGTTAAGGAAGATGAGTCGTGCAATGCTTGAAGAGCAATCCATTTTACAAAAGTTTTGGTGTCATGCCCTAGATACCGCTTGTTACATTTTTAATAGAGTCTACATAAGAAAGGTAACTAATAAAACACCTTATGAAATACTTAGAAATAGATAACCATCCCTAGAATATTTTAGAGTATTTGGTTGCAAAGTATTTATACTTAACACCAAAGAATATCTCACAAAATTTGACCCAAAATCGTATGAAGGTGTGTTCCTAGGATACTCTCAAAATAGTAAAGCATACATAGTGCTTAACAAGGAAACAATGAGGATTGAGGAATCTCTCAATGTGACCTTTGATGAGAGCATGCCCGAGCCTAAATCATCTCCTTCGGTAGAAGATGATGTGGTCAACGAACCTTTAGTTCAAGATCAAGAAAGTTCGCCAACATTACAAGTTAATGTTTCGGATGAAGGCAATCCTAAGGAATTGAGAGAAGCGAGGGGTCATCCTATACAACTAGTCATTGGTGACTTGAATAAAAGGACACTTAGGTCACAAAATAAACAAGTCTAAGTTTTGGCATGACATTTTTCAAGAGTCCAAATTGTTTTAGGATAGGTTTTGATGCTAAAACTTGCATCTTAGGAGAACAATCTTTAGGTGCTCTTAGAGCTTATGTGAAGGCATGGATGGAAGATCAAACAAGTGTCTTCCAAGAGGAAAGATATGTATCAATTCATTATTCAAACTATGATTGATAGTTTCCAAGATTCTACATGTCTATACTATGTGTTTGAACAAGAAAACTTGACACAAATTATGTTGATTCATCTTGAAAATTTTGACTATGTTAAGTTTGCAAGATTAGATAAAATCTCGAAACACAATTCACACTTGTGTATAAGATCTTGTATCTAATTCTTCTTGTTCACCATTATGTGTATATGGCATGCTTTGTGTTTAGGAAAGAAGAGAAACAAAGGATTTTATGCAATCATACAAACTATTTACATAGTTAAAGAGAATTCCTATGAATCGAATTCGGTATGATATTGCATAACAAACTAAAATTTCCAATGAATAGACTAAATAAGCTAAGTTCTTCGTCCGAGATCTTAGGAATTTATGGTGTTAATGCAAGTAACACATAAGGGTTATTTATGTCGACACACTACACAACGAATTATGAACCGGAGATATCATGTATTGTGTAATGTCTTTCTATACAATGTGTGATGGTTCATAGGACCTAGCTTGTGTAGCTAAAATGAAGATGCACTTTACAATCATAACACTTATAAATACACTCATTGAATATCCTACATGAAATACTTGCACTTGGTTCATGTATTGGGTAGTTGTAGGTTCAAAATGGTGTTTGATAAAGTCTCTCTCAAAATATTTGATGCCACTTGATCTTCACTCATCAACTATGATAAATTCATGCATATCTTTTGTAAAGAATGCATGCAATTACCATAGGATCTAACGTGTGCATTCAAATCCAACCAAACTCATAACTAACTCAATCCTGATCACTCATGTCATACAAGAATAATTATCTTCCCCATGCACCACTTTCTTTCAACTCATCTTGTACTAAGAATCTTAGTACTAAGATTGATTATCCTTTGGACTATAGATCTTCCTTAAACATACCTCATTCATACTAAATGGCTATAAAAGGAGTGACTTTGTATCACATTTCTTCATTACAACCTTGTTCTTCCTTAAATACACTTATATTCTCTTCAAAAATGGCAACCAAGTTTTTCATGAAACATGTTGATGTGTCAAATGAAACTAATGTGAATGAACCATTTGAGTATCGTGAATATCATGAAGGTCGCGAATGCGACAAAAATTTCATGTGTGCCACCGATATGAGAAAACCATTCATAAAAGCTAATGCCTTCTCCTTAATTCGTGACCTACCCATAGAAATTTATCCTAGGCACCTTCAAGATTTTTTTGCTAGGTTATATCTTGATCAACCTTCTCTTACCCTCAATTTTCGTATGTATGGGCATGGGTATGCATGGAGCATAAAGAAGTTGGGAAAGGTTTTGAATGTGTGCTCTAAAGGGAACTTGTTCTATAGAAGGTCCACTAAGACGAAGGACTTCATGGACATAAGGCACTATCATCCGAGCACTTATGCTCTTGTTGCCCCAATTCATGCCGTCATCATTCAAAATACTATTCTACAACCCGACTACCATTGTGTGAAGACTCCATTCGAACATTGGAACAAATATCAACTTCATGTCAAATTTATGCCTTGGGCGGAAGTGTTGTTGAAGAATGTGTTTATGGAGGTGGAACCTCAAGAGAAGATACCCATCATTGTTGGGTACATGCTCTATTGTATTATGACCGAGACTCCTTTCAACTTTGCCTATTTTATAGCAAAACGAATGGAAGCTTTGGACTACAATAAGGAGCCTCTTCCATATGCTAGACTCTTGTCACACATCTTTGACCACATTAAGTGCAAGTACCCAAATGATCATTCAAGAATGATTGAAGTTGATGATGTGACCCCAATGGAGGAATCTTTCACAATGGACTCTCTTAAGTTTTAAGTTCTACTCATAAGTTGTTGTAGTTTGTCCTAGGTGTTCTAGGATGTTTTAAGTGTTGTTGCTTTGTTGGTTGTATGTCCCATGTTGCTTCTATGGAATAAAATGCTTATGCTTGGTTATAATAATACTCATATGAATATATACATACATAGTATTGCTCTTGCTCATCATTCGATCTATAAATGTCATAAAGGGATAATCTTATAAAATCTAATTATAGTGGACAAACACATACACATATATATGTATTATTATGTGGACTAACCCATGTTGCAAGTCTTCACATGGTGACCTAACCCATTTTGGAACTTTCACATGTGAGGATTTCTTGTTTGTTGCATGTTGTGATTTCTATGTGTAGCTAGGCCACCGCAAAGGTGAGGCTCTTGACCCATGGATCCCTGTCTTGAAACAAGGGGGAGCAACAATCTAGGGGGAGCTAGGTTCAAGGGGGAGCACATTCGGGTGCACATACTAGCTTGTTCATTTTTCCCTGGCTTGATTGGAAGTCCCGCCTTTTTGATTCGACAAAAGGGGGAGAAAGAAAGCAAGAGGCGTGAAGCATTCAAGAAATGTTTAAGGCTTCACCAAATTACATGGCAAAGGTCAAGTCGCAAGCTACACCAAAGGCGCGCTTTGTCTTCGCTAAGTTTGGTAATTTTATTTGCTTTCGGTTTTTATTTGTCATCATCAAAAAGGGAGAGATTGTTGAGGCAACATGATCAAGATCTCTTTATGTTTTAATGATGACAAACAAACCATCGAAACAACATAAAATAACAAATGTTAGCTCAAAATCGCCGGAGCCAATGTCTGCTCCTGGCGCGCTGCCCGCGCGTCAACGCGCGGGTGACGCGCCAGGAGTCTGTATGGTTCCAGGAGAATTTTGAAAGTCGGCTTTCCCCTTACCCGAAAATTTTGGATCTTTCAATTCAGGTATGAATATGTTATGTGCTTAATTGAGAACACTCGAAATGAGTTTTGAGACTTGAGAGATCCTACTTTTAAGAACACCTATTTACGGGAGAACGCCAACTCATGTTTTCAAACTATCGCCTCTAGCCAAGGCTTTTCTAAACTTAAGGAGTTTATATATTTCACGTGACATCGTATTGAAGCATCCATATGCTCATATCCCATGCTTACGTCTTCTCTAATTACGTAACGGGTTTACTCCCTTATTGGTCAAACTAAGTCAAAGGTCACTTTGCGTAAACGCATCCTTTCCCAATTGGGTTATGCTTTACATCAAGGCAAAACACTTAACTTGTTTGAACCAAGGTATTAGTTGAGAATGTCGAGTCGTGGAAAGTCACGAGATATGGAACTATGGATTCTCGATGTTGTGTTACTTGAACTTATAAGTAACCTATGATTTTCTCAACTTATAATCTTTATTGTCAAAACCTTTTCTTCTTAATGACAATAACATTATGTGTTTATCCTCTCTTAATCCCATTTATACAAAAGATAATACCAATCATATCCAAATCAAATATTCTCTTACACAATCTCTTACACCCTTACATATTCCCTTACACACTACATCTAAACCATCCATTCTCTTACAACTCATCTCAACCTTATAATTTCAACACATGTGATTTAATTTGAAACCCTAATAAGGCTCCTTTCATCCAAGCCATTGATTTCAAATTACAACACATCACAACCATCCATCCAACCCCTCATCTCTATATCATCACATGGGCTTGATCTCAACCATTTAATTCAAACTAAACTCATCTCAACCATCCATCCAATCTCTCCTATCTATGCCACCATGTGTGCTTGATCTCAACCATTGAATTCAAACCAAAACCATCGCAACCATGGATTTCTCCTTTCCCCCCAAGCAAAGCATATTCCTTGGAATATCCTTCTCAACCCTAGCCTAGGCATCTTTGATCCAAGCCATCCATTTCAAATGAATTCATCTCAACCATTCACATTCCACACATGCCAAATTGTTTAAAAACCAAGGGAGGCTCCCTTTGATCTCCACCATCCAATTCAAACTATTTCATCTCAACCCTCCATCTCATTCTTTCCCCCCAAGCATTGGAATATTCCTTGGCATATTCTTTCTCTCTTTTCTATGCCATGTGAGGAGATTCACTTCTACCCCTTCCAAATTACCCTATCTACACTTTATACCCTTGGTAATTTGGTTTCTCTTTAAACACTTCACAAAACATTTTCCAAATTTGCTATTTGAGTTGGTAAACCTTAAATTGATTAATGTTAAGGTTTTGTGTGAAGTACAATTGGGGGTTTAACAAGGATAGGTATTTGTAAGATCCAAACACCCAACACTTGGGAATAATTTACAGATGCCTGGTGCGCTGCCCGCGCGTTGACGCGCGGGTGACGCGCCGACCTCGGTAAATTTTCCCAAGTTTGGGTTCTTGGCCTTTAAATACAACCCTTGCCTCTCGTATTCCCCACCCCTTGCCATTATTCTTTCTCTTTAGATTCTTTCTCTCTAAACACTCTCAAATCTCTCTATCTCTCTATCTCTAATCTTGTGTTCTTGATTTTCATACTAACATCTTTGAAAGAACACATATCTTCGCAAGGGAAGAATCACAAGAACCTAATCCACTCTTGTGATTGTGTCGAGGGTTTTCTTTCTTATACCCTTTCTATTACAATCGAGTCTCTAGGTTAGGTTAGGACTTGATTGAACAAACATTCTTTCATTTAATTGTTTGTAAGGGAAGTCTTGTGTCTTGGTGACCAAGCATAGATCATTGGGGTTCTAGTTGGGGTTTGATACTTCCGGGTGGAAGTCTTGGTAGTGATCTTTGTGATCCTTAGGTGAAGTCGAATCGCGAGATTCTTTTGGGTGGTTTCCGAGGGCGGAATACCATGAGAGTAACTCCTTCTTTCTGAGCATCAATATTGGTGAATATTGGTGGAGTGAATTGTAACGGTTTGTAGTCCACCGAAAGGATTATACTAGTGAATAGTGTCGGAGTCGCGGATCCGCAAATGGACGTATGGATGGTATAAACCCCCCATCCCGAACCAGTATATATCGTGGTGTCTTTTACTTGCTTTATATACTTTGGTTATGACAGTGGTTGTTGAGTTATTATACAACCACTTGGTGTTCTCTTTGGCTTAAAGTTCTTAAACATATAAAAATCCGAAGAAACCGTATTCACCCCCCTCTACGTTTCTACAGTGTTTGTAGATTAACCTAACCTAAACAATTTTGGCCCCTTAAACAACTCTTTTGACAATTTACAATTAACGTGAATATGTTTTGCCACCTTTGGTGGTTTTAAACCTTTTGACCTTGTCAATGTATGAACCTCTTAAGCTAAATGGCCTTTTTGTCAGAGTATTAAAAGTTTCAATGAAGTCGTATATCTGAATTTGAAAAAGTGGCCAATTTATGTGAAATTGATGTGATTGCACTAACAATAAGAGCCTAATATCTTATGATTCAACAAAAGAGCAACAATACTTAAGAGCATATGAAAATGGTGTGCTGTTCAGTATTACAGTGGTTTCAATATCATTATTGAGAATTCGTGAGCGGGATATTCAAGATTCAAATTTTTGTGAGTGTGGAAAGTGACAGTAGTGGTGAAGGAGCTTCGCGAGGGACAGAGCACATGGGCGGATGTTTTAAAGAAATACACTGCTGCACTAGGGGCATACTTACACTATAACAATCTGGTGCCTAGGACCACCTTAAAGATGGAGACCATTTAGAGGCTCTGTAATAAAAAGCACATAGTACCAGTTAGTATTAGTAATCAACCATGACATCAACAATAGTTTGAAGCTATGAATGCTAGAAATACTCGACTGTTGCTAATGCTTATGGCTGATGTTTTGTTAAGGCATATGGTTGATATTTTTGAAGCTATGAATGTAAAGACTTGACCGTAATTACTAACTATTTGTTAAGCCATATGGCTGATGTTTTATTATATTAATGCAACTTAATTATATTAGACCTGGCCCGACTGGCGCGAGACATCAACCGAGATTGGTTGATCAGTTCATTTTTTTGACTTAATCAAGGGGTTAGGCGATATTATGCTAAGTCTCATTGATTGTGTATTACGGGATTAAATCATTCTATTGTATTAAACTAGACAAGTACCCGTGCATATCAACGGGATTTTTTTAGCGGCAGATAGTTATAGTGATATTTTGGTTACACAAAACACTTAACCAAAATATCATTATAACTATATGCCGCTATAAAATCCCGTTGCTATGCACGGGTACTCGTTTAGTGTAGCATAAACGTTCACTATGTTAGGGTGATGCATTTCTTATCTTTTTTTTTTTATTATTTTTATTTTTTTCTCGCATTAAATTGCTATTCATCAAACATATTTAAGATGTAAGGAAATTGTTGTAAACATTTTTTTTAACCTTCTCTATTAAAATTACTTGCTCCGTATTTTATGTGAGAAGACTAGCATAAAGTATTTGCTTCAAACGCTTACTTAAGTCATTAGATAAATAAAACTTTGTTCTCCAAGTCAGAAAAGCTATTGAATGACTAATTATTTGTTTAAAAGAAGGCATTCATTTATTTAACTTAGAGTAAAATGCAGAAATCGTCCTTGTGGTTTGAAAAAATTGCATGTATCCTCCCTGGTCTTCCATAAGTGCAGGCGGCCTCCCTGTGGGCAAACTATTGGTTCATTTTGGTCCCTGGCACTAACGCTGGTTAGTCTTTCCTCGTTAGTTGATACAAATAGAAGGGTAATTTGGTCTTTTCTCTTGTGGACCCATTGTGACTATCACTTTCCAACCATATAATAGTCAGAAATAGTGTTTCTTTTCCCCCAATTTCAAAAACACATCAAAACCTAATTTTCTCTACACATCAAACACAAGGACGATTCTTGGCAATGGTTATCTGTTTTTGTGCTAATGAAGCAGTTATTCGTACTTCTTGGACTAACACAAACCCTGGCCGTAGGTTTTGGTCGTGTGCTCAAAGTGTAAGCAGTTATTCGTATTTAATTGTTTTAGTTTTCACCTTTAGTAAATGGCGACTTATTTTTTGTTGGTATTGATTTGATAATAGGTTCCCAATTGTGGTTTATTCTTATGGTTTGATCCTCCAATGTGTGCTCGTGCTAGAGCAATTATACTTAAATTGTTAACATCAAGAAATCAGCTTCAAGAAAGGTTGAACACAATGGTTGTTGCAAATCATCGACTAAAGATTTGGTTGATATGCACTTGGTTATTGTTTATTGTTATCTTTTACATGTAATCGTTGATTGAGCCCGAACCGTCAGATTATTATTGACCAAGGTCAACAAGTCAAAGACAGCCTAGAATCAATACTCCGGTGATAGTGTAGTGTTTTCCCGGGTCGTTAAAGTCCCAGCGAGATTGAAATGGTGCTTTGGAAATCGTTTATGAGTGAGTGGGACTGAGGACAGTAGCCCAGATGATATGGAATTGATTATGCTACTGTTATTTTGGTATTGGTATACAGATATAATATTCACAAAAATCAGATACCAGATATATGCACAAATTCACAATTAAGATCACGTATCGGACTGGGAAAATGGGTTTTTGATAATTATCAAACTACAGGGGGTGCTTTTGATACTTTTCAAAACTTAAAATTAAAAATGAAAATGAAAATATAAAAATGATAAAAATACTATTTAAATATTATTTAATTAATTAAACTATTTAAAATCTAATTTAAATAAACTAAAAATGACAAATGATTTAAATTAAACTAAAAATTAACAAAAATATTTTCTAAACCTAAATTAGAACTTGAAGAAAGTATAAAAAATAAAAATAAATATTTTTGTCTTTTTGTGGTTTTGTTATTAATTAAAAACTATTTAACTTAATTAAACTAATTAAACTACTTTTAATTTATATTAATACTAAATTAACTTAGAAAATTAAGATAAAATTTATAAAATTACTTAACCATCACTGGAATCCTACAAAATTATAAAAACTCTAAAAATTATGTTTTAAGATTAAACAACTAATTATTTACCTTTTAATTAACTTAAGTCTATTTTAAACAAATAAAATAAGAAAAATAGAAAATGAACAGTAGAATCTCAAATTTTATTTTCTAAAAACTTATTAGACTATATTAGAGCTAGGAAAATTATAAAAACTAAATTTAACCTTATGAAAACTAATTAAGCTATTTAATATTTGATATTAATTAATAATAAAGAAAATTAAGATTAAATCTAATTAACACTAAATGACAAAATAAAAATCTGAAAAATTTATCAAAATTACTTTACTATATAAGGTATTTAATAAAAATATAAAAACACTAGTGACTTAATTAAAAATATAAAAATGAAAATTAAAATTAACTTGAATTAAATAGAAACTATCACTTACTTTAACTTTGATTTTTTTGGATTTTTATTTTTCAGAACTACTTTATACCTTAAAATGACAAACTTTTATGAAAACACTTTTCAAGATAGCTTATAAATAAGCTATAAGCACCCCCTTGGCTTACACAGTTGACTTATGTTGACTGTGTGGTCAATTTGGGTCAAATGGCCTTGGGTGGGGTCCACAATGGTAAAAATGAGTCTCAGCAAGTTTAATAATCACAAATAAGCAATAAACACAAACACTAGATCACAAATAAGCTGATTAAGATGAAAATAAGCACTTTGCACTTTACACTTATGACTCAGAACTGGGACAAACTTTGTGGCAACTTATTGTGGGGTCCACTGGGTACCAGGTCAAACAAAGGGTCAATCCCTGATCTATGGTAGGAGGGGGGTTGTAAGAATCTAATTATGGGGTCTGGGGTCCACTAAGGTGGTCACAAAACACCACCTAAGTGGTGGTGGTGAGTGACTGGTCTGCTGCACAGGGCAAGGGTCTGCCCTGCAGCTCACTTCCAAGGCTTGTAAAAGCTTGGAGAAAAATCACAAAATTGAAACAATTATGAATTTTTGAAGATAAGCTGATGGAGAATAACTTGTAAAAGTTTTGAAGTCCAAATCCAAACACACAAATCAGAATTAAGCTTGGAATTTTTGCAAAAATCTGGAATGGGTAATTTTGACTTTTGTATGAAACTTGTTACTTTGACTATTTTTGATTTCCAACACTTAGTACTGATTCAAATATTTGTATTAAGCTATAATTTTACAACTTTAAGCTATAATAACTATTTATGAATAGAAATGATGAGGTTATGGACCTAGATTTCCACCACAGTTGACTGTGGTGGTGGAAAACTTTTGATTTTGACTTTTAAGCTTTAAGAGACCAGGCTTTGAGTTTCTCAGACCCAGATATGGCATATGCTAAGTATCTAAATTGATTATCTCAAGTAACAAATACCACAGCTCAATACATTCACCAAATCCAAACACTACCTTAAGTGACTACTTATACTAGGAACCTAAGCAATCAATCACCAATTACCAATTTACTGATTCAACTAACTATATTAACTAAAATTAAAGCTTAATTAACAATCTAATTCAAATAAAACTACCTACTACTCAGAATCAAAAGCTTATACAGATTTAGAAAAGAAATTGGATCAAGTTACCACATATCTCACTCCAGCTTGAAAAGGAGTGTTTCACTATGCTAGCCTATCTTTAGATAGGCAAAACCAGCTCCAATGTTGATCACCACTTCCTTCTTCAACCTGAAACACAACAATTATCCAACACAGTTGACCATGGTTGACTTTTTTTTATCTTATTTTGATTTTCTTACTAATACTGGATTTTAGGATCTCTACAAGCTTCAAAAAGCTTAATGGAACTTAAGTGAGCTATTTTCAGTCCATAATCACCAATACAAGTAATGCAGCAACTCAAATGGAAACTCAGAATGTAAAAAACACAATGCAGATTGAAACCTTGATTTTTATAACTTCAAAAGACTTCTAATACATTAATTAAGATGTTACAATACTTGAATTGGAAAGAATTACACTAATTTGCAAGATAATAAAAATTCGACACACTTAAAATTAAAAATAAACTACTCCCCCTTCTTCTTGCACTCTCCTCTATTTATAAGCATCCATTAGGGTTCCCACAAGCATTCTGAGCAAATCCCATCACTTTCTTTGTATTTTGGTCCACTCATGAGGTTACACGTGGCTTGGCGGGAAAAGAGACAATTTGCAATTTTCTCTGATAACGTGAAATGGGGAGGGTGCATTAAATGTGGTGTGAAAGGGTAGGTGTAGGGAGGTGGGAAGGTGATGATGAAGTTGCAAGTTGGGGTGGTGGACTGCAAAACCATGGCTGGTATGGTGGTATTGAGGTGGGGGGAAATGGGGGAGATGGGTGGTATTTGGGTGAGTTTGACTGGTATTGACCAGTCAATGTTGACCCGGGTCAAAGTGGGAATTGGACTGGGCTCAGGTGTGGATTGGATTTGTTTTGGGCCCAAGATTGGATTAAGAAGTTTGGATTGGTTTTGTAGTGGATCCGGTTTAGCTTATTTTCACAAGGACCATTTTTGTAATTTTGGGAAAGTTGAGGGTTGGGTTTTGGCATCTTTTTAATTTGTTTCCAAGGGTGTAACATGCCAATGATGAATAGTACAAGGTCCCTTGTTGATTTTTCCAATTTATTTTCATCAGGGACTGAAACCGTCAAACTTTCAAACTTCAGGGACCATTTGTGTAAATATCACCAAACTTTCCACCAAGGACCAATCCTGTCATAAAAGGTTAGTGCAAGGACAAAATTTGTTTTTCTCAAAGTTTTTCATATCCCAGGGACCATTTTTGACAATTTTCAAAGTTCAGGGACTAAACTTGACATTTTGTGAAACTTTTCACCAAAGGACTATTTATGTAACTTTTTGATTTATAAGGACCTTTGGTGACTTTTTCAAGTTTTTAGAATGACCAGGGACTAGATTTGACAACTTTTGAAAGTTAGGGGACTGAAACTGCCAATTATGCAAACTTTGTGCGTTTTTCATCTGTTTTTGGTATTTTTGCATTTGAGACATGTAAAACACTTTCCTGGGATATTTTCACTATTTTGATTCATTATTGAGTGTTTTTGGATGTTTTGGCAGTTCAGAAATGGTAAAAATGATGAGTATTTATACACTCATCAATCCCCCACACTAAAACATTGCTAGTCCCTAGCAATCTTTTGAGAAAAACTTAATGGATTTGAAACTCTTTACCAAAAGCCATCACTTCTGGAGTAGCCAGGTGTAAGAACTGTGGCACACCTGATAACCGTGTGATTTTGAGCAAACCACCAGCTGTCAACGGATTTGATTTGTCTTTACCAAAAGCCGTTTGCTTCTGGACTAGCCAGCATCTTGATGGACTAAGTCAACATCTTGGTGAGCTGAATACGAATTATGGATTTTCCACTGCCTTTACCACAAGCCATAATCTTGTGGGCTAGCCAACTCATTTGCTTATGAGGATGCGGGGGAGCTGAGGAACCATGCAATTTTTGGCAAATTGCCAGCCATCAACGGGTTTGAGATGTCTTTACCAAGAGCCGTTTGCTCCTGGACTAGCCAATCCCTTTGTCATTTAGACTTTGGCGGACTGATAACCACAAAAATTTTGGAATAAAGTGAAAAATTTTGAAAAATTTTGGCCTAAAAACGGGGGTACTTAGAAAGTTTTGTGATAAAATTCATAAGAATTCCCCCCCCCCCCCACACTAGAACTGAATATTGTCCTCAATATTCAAAGTCCCGGCTATTATGCCGAATCTCTGAACGGGAAAAGCTAATATTCGATGCTAACTGTGGAAATCTTTATTTTTCACTTTATTTTGTCTGTACATACAATTTTTTTTTTTTTTTTTTTTTTTTTTTGTAATCACTACCTCCCAGGCTTGTGTCAGGTTTACCACGCTAGCTAATCACTTGTGAATGATTAACTGTAATAAATTTGCCCTGACAGCCCGGGAGTTGAATGATATAATATACATACAAAACATGATTATTGAATTTTGAAACATATTTACTTTTGAAACGGTGGGGGATGGCCACTCCCCCACACTAGGGTGGTAGAAAGTAGAGAGAAGTCAGAAATACGGGTGAAAACCCATATATGCTGCTAATTTTTGTTCACCGAGTCACTAGCTTGACTCGATCCCGAATTCATTGGTCCATGGGGAAAGTTTGGAGATCCGGGACAACCATGGGTGGTATGTCCTCTCCAAAATAATGTTTCAATCTATGACCATTCACTTTGAAGTTGGGACCTTCGGGTTGAGATAACTCAACAGTCCCGTATGGGTATACTTTAGCAATAGTGAATGGTCCAGTCCATCGGGTTTTTAATTTCCCCGAGAAGATCTTTAATCTTGAGTTGAAAAGAAGGACTCTGTCACCGACGTTGAAAACTCGGTTCTTAATCTTAGAGTCGTGAATCTTCTTTGTCTTTTCTTTGTAGATCAAAGAGTTCTCGTAGGCTTGATCACGAAGTTCATTTAATTCATTGATTTGAACCTTACGGTGATCACCCACTTTATGAAGGTCGTAGTTTGCATGTTTCAAGGCCCAGTAGGCTTTGTGCTCGAGCTTGATCGGTAAATGACACGCCTTCCCGTATACAAGCTTGTATGGAGTGCACCCGATGGGTGTTTTGTAAGCTGTACGGAAGGCCCAGAGTGCATCATCTAGTTTATCCGACCAGGAAGCACGATTTTCACCTACTGTCCTCTCAAGAATCTGTTTAATACCACGGTTGGAAACCTCCACCTGCCCACTTGTTTGGGGGTGATATGCGGTAGAAAGACGATGAGTAACACCGTACTTAAGCATGACTTTTGCAAATTGATCGTTGCAAAAGTGAGTACCGCGATCACTAATGATGGCACGTGGGGTTCCAAAACGAGCAAAGAGGGATTTCAAGAATTTTACAACTACTCGGGCATCATTAGTGGGTAAGGCCTTAGCCTCAACCCATTTTGACAAGTAGTCAACAGCCACGAGTATGTATTTGTTTCCACGAGAAGATGGGAATGGCCCCATAAAGTCAATGCCCCAGACGTCAAAGATTTCACAAACTTGAATAGCATTTTGTGGCATTTCGTTCTTTTGTGAAATATTCCCGTGACGCTGACAAGCATCACAGGCTTTGACTAACTCGTGGGCATCCTTATAGATTGTGGGCCAATAGAAACCGGAATCAAACACCTTTTTGGCGGTGTAGTAAGGACTATGGTGGCCCCCGGTGGGTCCAGCATGGCAAGCCTTGAGAATATCAGTGGCTTCCTGTCCGTATACACATCGCCTGATGACTTGATCGGCACAGATTTTGAAGAGGAAGGGGTCGTCCCAGAAGTAATGTTTAACGTCTTTGAAGAATTTTTTCTTTTGTTGGGACGTCAACCCCTTCACTATGAAGTTACCCGCATGGTAATTTGCAAAGTCGGCAAACCATGGGGTAGTAGAGTCACCACGAAAAGCAACCGCATTGAGTGTCTCGAGAGGAAATGTTTCATTTATTTCCTTTTTCTCGGACACATCTTGATGAGGGTTCTCTAATCGTGAGAGATGATCAGCAGCAAGGTTCTCGGCTCCTTTTTTTATCACGGATAATGATATCAAATTCCTGAAGGAGGAGAACCCAACGGAGAAGCCTCGGCTTTGCATCTTGTTTTGCAAATAGGTATTTCAAAGCCGAGTGATCTGTGTACACTACGCATTTAGTCAAGATTAAATATGACCGGAATTTCTCAAAGGCATACACCACAGCTAGGAGTTCTTTTTCAGTGGTGGTGTAATGACCTTGAGCCTCAGTCATAGTTTTGCTTGCATAGTGTATGGGCTGAAAGTATTTTGCTTTTCGTTGCCCCAAGACCGCACCTATGGCAAAATCACTAGCATCGCACATAAGCTCAAAAGGTTGGTCCCAATCGGGGGTAACAAGAATCGGTGCCTCGGTAAGCTTTTTCTTTAATGTTTCAAAAGCTTCGATGCACTCAGGAGGGAAGATGAAAGGAGCATCCTTCTCGAGGAGATGGGTCATAGGCCGGACAATCTTAGAAAAATCTTGGATAAACCTACGGTAGAATCCGGCATGACCCAAAAAGCTCCTAACACCTTTTACGGTGGTGGGATGAGGAAATTTGGCAATGACATCGATTTTAGCTCTGTCAACCTCGATCCCGTTTTTTGAAATTTTATGGCCGAGGACAATGCCCTCCTTGACCATAAAGTGGCTCTTCTCCCAGTTGAGACTTAGATTCGTTTCTTTGCAACGTTTAAGCATCTGTTCCAAGTGGGAGAGGCAAGTCTGAAATGAATCCCCGATGACTGAAAAGTCATCCATGAATACCTCCATAGTTTTCCCGATCATGTCGGAAAAAATAGACATCATGCACCTCTGGAACGTGCCTGGTGCATTACATAAGCCGAAAGGCATACGTCTGTAAGCAAAAGTTCCGTAGGGGCATGTGAAGGTAGTCTTCTCTTGATCCTGGGGATCAATGGGGATTTGGAAGTAACCCAAGAAGCCATCGAGGAAGCAGTAGTATTCATTCCCCGCAAGTCTTTCGAGCATTTGGTCCATAAAAGGGAGAGGAAAATGGTCTTTACGGGTGGCTTCATTCAACTTTCGATAGTCAATACATACACGCCAACCCGTGACCAAACGAGTTGGAATCAACTCGTTATCCTCGTTGGTGACAACGGTAATGCCACCCTTTTTGGGAACACAATGAATTGGGCTAACCCAAGGACTGTCAGATATAGGATAAATCAATCCCGCATCAAGAAGTTTAAGAACTTCTTGTTTGATAACTTCGTGGATTTTGGGATTTACCCTTCTCTGATGTTGCACAGCTGGCTTAAAGTCATCCTCCATCAAGATTTTATGAGTACAAAAGTTCGGGCTTATGCCCTTAATGTCAGAGAGTTTCCAAGCAATTGCTTGCTTGTTTGACTTAAGAACCTTTAGGAGTGCAGCCTTTTCCTCATCTTTTAAATTTTTGGCAATAATGACGGGTAATTTATTATCACCCTCCAGAAATGCATATTCTAGATGAGGAGGCAAGTCCTTGAGCTCAACCTCGGGAAAGTCTTCAGTTATTTCAACATTTTTGACTTCCGCTTTATGAAGTATTTGTGGAGACGGAGAGGGTGAAGGATCGTCATTTAACAATCTTTCAAGGATAAGAATATCCCCCTCCGGATCAAGATAGTTTTCATCAACCCCACTTGGGATTGAGCTATCTTGAGCAAGAAAAGCCTCGACCTCTTCCAGAAGGAAGTCACTTCCCTCAAACGGAGTGAGGGAAGGGGAAGGGTCAGAAATGATAGGGTCAGTAGAAAGACTGCCACTGGATGAGAAACCAAGAACCTCTTGAGAATACTCCTCAGACGCAACATCGATGATATCAATTCGGTTAACCGTTTCAGCGTCATAGTTGGAGGAGTATCTTGAAGTCTGATCAAGATTGAATGTGATGGCTTCGCTACCAACACGTAGAGTGATTTCTTCTTCGAATACATCGATTAAAGCACGACCCGTTCTTAAGAATCCCCTTCCGAGAATGAGAGGGACTCGTGGGTCAGCATCAAAATCAACAATCACAAAATCTGCCGGAAAATGGAACTTTCCTACTTTCACGAAGATATCTTCGGAAATGCTGAGAGGACGGGATATGGTACGGTCTGCAAGCTCGAGTGTCATGCAGGTCGGAGTGAGAGTAGGTAGAGAAAGTCTTTTCCAGACTGTGTAAGGCATCAGGTTAATGCTTGCGCCAAGATCGGCCAAGGCAAAGCATTCAACCATCCCCGGGAAAATACAAGGAATGAGAAATTTCCCGGGATCTCCAAGCTTTTCGGGAAGCTTTTTCAAGAGCACTGCTGAGCAATGCTCATTAAGAGAAGTTTTTGCCATCTCACAGAGTTTTTCTTTGTTGCTTATCAGATTTTTGATTGTCGAAGCAAACTTAGGCATGAGAAGAAGAGCGTCCGCGAAGCTAATATCGAAATGCAATTCTTGGAAAATTTGATAAAATTTTTCCATCTGATGATTAGCTCTTTCGCGGTTCTTTTGATCATTCACACGTGAAGGATATGGAATTGAAGGCTTAGGATCATTCTTTCGGATTTCATCAGAACTCATAGGAGGATCAAATACAACTTTCGGCTTACGAGCCGGGACCGGGACAACTTGAGGGTGGACGTTGTTGATACCTCCGTTATTAGTAGGAAGTACCGTGTCCGTAGTAACCTCAGGCTCACGTTCCGCTACCTTAGAAGGAGAAGAGGTAGAGGGAATCGTGGGTCCATTGTATAATACCCCACTTCGGGTAGTGATCGCTTTGACATCGCCCCTCGGGTTAGCGATCGTGTTGCTCGGTAATGTACCCAGCCCCGAGGGTCGATCATTTAAAGACTTCTGAAGTTCAGAGATCTTGCCGATCAATAACCGATTCGTTTCCTCTTGTGCTTTCATGAATTGTTTTAGCACTTCTTCGGAGGAAGACGAGGGTTGAACAACGTTTTGATTTTGAACAGGAGGATTTTGAACACGGTTGTTTTGAAAATTCCCTTGATTTTGATTGTTGTTACCCTGAAAAGTGTTTCTCTTATTGAAATTACCCTGATTGTAATTCCCTTGATTCTAGTTTCTTTGAAAATTTCCTTGAAAACCTTGGTTTTGATTGCCATTTTGAAAATTGTTTTGATTAAACTGGCCTTGATTTTGATTAGGGTTTTGGAAATTTGAGTTTTGACCTTGGTTAAAATTCTGATTTGAGTTACGGTTTTGATTTTGATTAAAACCGGGAGGTCCGAGAAAATTGTTGGAACGATAGCTTAAGAGATTTCGGTCCCCTTGCGGTTGGTAAGAATTACCTCCCGTATTGTAGGAACCGTGAGCAGCATATACGTTCTCTGGAGGAAAGTCAGCAGTAGCTGGACACTCGGAATACAGATGAGGGCCCCCACAAGTTTCACAACTTCGGGCCACGGCTTTCACTTGTTGATTTTGAGCCTGATTTTGCATCGATTGGCTTATTCTCAACACAGCCGTAGAAATATCATCCATCTTTTTGGTAAGAGCTATTATTTCAGGAGATGATGATGAGGGAGTAACTGAATGACATGACGCATCCCTCTCCGCAGAGGAATCCCAAAAGTTATGATGGGCAGTCATGTTCTCGATTAGGTCATAGCACTCCTCGGGACGCCTTTTCATAAAGGTCCCACCAACAGCAGCATTGAGAATGTCTCGGTGCCTCAATGTCAGACCATTATAGAAGGTATCTATGATGGTAACTTGCAATATATTGTGGTTAGGGCATCGATCAATGGCTAGCTTATAACGTTCCCAAGCCTCAAAAAGAGACTCATCGGAAAGTTGCCGGAAGTTGCTGATATCATTTCGTAACTTGGTAACCATGGATGGTGGAAAATATTTTGCTAAAAACTTGGTTACCATTTCATCAAAGGTACGAATAGAATTTCTTGGAAGTCGGTCAAACCATGCAGTGGCATGATGAGTGAGAGAATAGGGGAAGAGGTACAGCCGAAGGGCATCATCCGTGACGCCATGCTGTTTCATGCTTTGGGTGACCGTGAGATATTTGTCAAGATGCTTATTGGCATCGTCACCCGGTAATTCGTGAAATTGACACGAATTCTGGACTTGTTGGATCATGTGGTGCTTGAGGCCAAAGTCCGCAGCCTCAATAGTGAGTGGTGCAATAGGCCCACCCCGCCCTTGCATGGTAGGCTGGCACAGCTCCTCCATCGTTCGGAGATCGGGAACTGGCTCATCCCTGGGAGGGTCAGGGGGTGGTAAAGGTGGTGGTGGCCCAGCGGCCATTTCGGTCTTTGGTTCTTGTGTGTCAGAACGTAGCTCGTGTACGTTTTTCTGATATTTACGTTTTGTTTGTGACCGAGTGCGCATGCACTAAAAACAATTTTTCAAAACAAGATCGAGGCAAAACCACAGTGAACTTAAACCAGCAATCACAAGTGAATGGCTTCTTTGAAAAAGGTACACCACTCACAGGGATATAAAGGCAAGTTTTAATCTTAAGTTTGGGAACTTATTATGGGTTTATTAATTAATTTTTGAAAAACTGCTTTATGCTTATGGGTGTATGTGCAGAAAACTTGGGAAATATTTTTGGAACTGATTCGTTAACCGAAATCGTCCCTTTAAGATTACGCGCAGGCTGGCAGGAGGAAAGAATGGATTCCTCTTCAGTTCGCAATTTAATGTCAGAACTTACCTTAAACCAACTGTTTCAGGTTGTAATCTTAAAGAACACGAAGTAATTTAACTTCACAGTTTGTTTTTGATTGTTTTTAATTTTTTTGGTGTTTTTCAACACTTCAGGAGAAGTGTTAATGAACGTTTTTCTGATATGATTGAGTTTTTACAAAAACTTTTTACAAATTTGTGTGAAATTTGTACAGGGAGTGTTTTGAAAACCACTAAACTTAAAACGATTTTATAAAACACGCAACAACCTCCCCGGCAGCGGCGCCAAATTTTGATTGAGCCCGAACCGTCAGATTATTATTGACCAAGGTCAACAAGTCAAAGACAGCCTAGAATCAATACTCCGGTGATAGTGTAGTGTTTTCCCGGGTCGTTAAAGTCCCAGCGAGATTGAAATGGTGCTTTGGAAATCGTTTATGAGTGAGTGGGACTGAGGACAGTAGCCCAAATGATATGGAATTGATTATGCTACTGTTATTTTGGTATTGGTATACAGATATAATATTCACAAAAATCAGATACCAGATATATGCACAAATTCACAATTAAGATCACGTATCGGACTGGGAAAGTGGGTTTTTGATAATTATCAAACTACAGGGGGTGCTTTTGATACTTTTCAAAACTTAAAATTAAAAATGAAAATGAAAATATAAAAATGATAAAAATACTATTTAAATATTATTTAATTAATTAAACTATTTAAAATCTAAATTAAAATCTAATTTAAATAAACTAAAAATGACAAATGATTTAAATTAAACTAAAAATTAACAAAAATATTTTCTAAACCTAAATTAGAACTTGAAGAAAGTATAAAAAATAAAAATAAATATTTTTGTCTTTTTGTGGTTTTGTTATTAATTAAAAACTATTTAACTTAATTAAACTAATTAAACTACTTTTAATTTATATTAATACTAAATTAACTTAGAAAATTAAGATAAAATTTAAAAAATTACTTAACCATCACTGGAATCCTACAAAATTATAAAAACTCTAAAAATTATGTTTTAAGATTAAACAACTAATTATTTACCTTTTAATTAACTTAAGTCTATTTTAAACAAATAAAATAAGAAAAATAGAAAATGAACAGTAGAATCTCAAATTTTATTTTCTAAAAACTTATTAGACTATATTAGAGCTAGGAAAATTATAAAAACTAAATTTAACCTTATGAAAACTAATTAATCTATTTAATATTTGATATTAATTAATAATAAAGAAAATTAAGATTAAATCTAATTAACACTAAATGACAAAATAAAAATCTGAAAAATTTATCAAAATTACTTTACTATATAAGGTATTTAATAAAAATATAAAAACACTAGTGACTTAATTAAAAATATAAAAATGAAAATTAAAATTAACTTGAATTAAATAGAAACTATCACTTACTTTAACTTTGATTTTTTTGGATTTTTCTTTTTCAGAACTACTTTATACCTTAAAATGACAAACTTTTATGAAAACACTTTTCAAGATAGCTTATAAATAAGCTATAAGCACCCCCTTGGCTTACACAGTTGACTTATGTTGACTGTGTGGTCAATTTGGGTCAAATGGCCTTGGGTGGGGTCTACAATGGTAAAAATGAGTCTCAGCAAGTTTAATAATCACAAATAAGCAATAAACACAAACACTAGATCACAAATAAGCTGATTAAGATGAAAATAAGCACTTTGCACTTTACACTTATGACTCAGAACTGGGACAAACTTTGTGGCAACTTATTGTGGGGTCCACTGGGTACCAGGTCAAACAAAGGGTCAATCCCTGATCTATGGTAGGAGGGGGGTTGTAAGAATCTAATTATGGGGTCTGGGGTCCACTGAGGTGGTCACAAAACACCACCTAAGTGGTGGTGGTGAGTGACTGGTCTGCTGCACAGGGCAAGGGTCTGCCCTGCAGCTCACTTCCAAGGCTTGTAAAAGCTTGGAGAAAAATCACAAAATTGAAACAATTATGAATTTTTGAAGATAAGCTGATGGAGAATAACTTGTAAAAGTTTTGAAGTCCAAATCCAAACACACAAATCAGAATTAAGCTTGGAATTTTTGCAAAAATCTGGAATGGGTAATTTTGACTTTTGTATGAAACTTGTTACTTTGACTATTTTTGATTTCCAACACTTAGTACTGATTCAAATAGTTGTATTAAGCTATAATTTTACAACTTTAAGCTATAATAACTATTTATGAATAGAAATGATGAGGTTATGGACCTAGATTTCCACCACAGTTGACTGTGGTGGTGGAAAACTTTTGATTTTGACTTTTAAGCTTTAAGAGACCAGGCTTTGAGTTTCTCAGACCCAGATATGGCATATGCTAAGTATCTAAATTGATTATCTCAAGTAACAAATACCACAGCTCAATACATTCACCAAATCCAAACACTACCTTAAGTGACTACTTATACTAGGAACCTAAGCAATCAATCACCAATTACCAATTTACTGATTCAACTAACTATATTAACTAAAATTAAAGCTTAATTAACAATCTAATTCAAATAAAACTACCTACTACTCAGAATCAAAAGCTTATACAGATTTAGAAAAGAAATTGGATCAAGTTACCACATATCTCACTCCAGCTTGAAAAGGAGTGTTTCACTATGCTAGCCTATCTTTAGATAGGCAAAACCAGCTCCAATGTTGATCACCACTTCCTTCTTCAACCTGAAACGCAACAATTATCCAACACAGTTGACCATGGTTGACTTTTTTATCTTATTTTGATTTTCTTACTAATACTGGATTTTAGGATCTCTACAAGCTTCAAAAAGCTTAATGGAACTTAAGTGAGCTATTTTCAGTCCATAATCACCAATACAAGTAATGCAGCAACTCAAATGGAAACTCAGAATGTAAAAAACACAATGCAGATTGAAACCTTGATTTTTATAACTTCAAAAGACTTCTAATACATTAATTAAGATGTTACAATACTTGAATTGGAAAGAATTACACTAATTTGCAAGATAATAAAAATTCGACACACTTAAAATTAAAAATAAACTACTCCCCCTTCTTCTTGCACTCTCCTCTATTTATAAGCATCCATTAGGGTTCCCACAAGCATTCTGAGCAAATCCCATCACTTTCTTTGTATTTTGGTCCACTCATGAGGTTACACGTGGCTTGGCGGGAAAAGAGACAATTTGCAATTTTCTCTGATAACGTGAAATGGGGAGGGTGCATTAAATGTGGTGTGAAAGGGTAGGTGTAGGGAGGTGGGAAGGTGATGATGAAGTTGCAAGTTGGGGTGGTGGACTGCAAAACCATGGCTGGTATGGTGGTATTGAGGTGGGGGGAAATGGGGGAGATGGGTGGTATTTGGGTGAGTTTGACTGGTATTGACCAGTCAATGTTGACCCGGGTCAAAGTGGGAATTGGACTGGGCTCAGGTGTGGATTGGATTTGTTTTGGGCCCAAGATTGGATTAAGGAGTTTGGATTGGTTTTATAGTGGATCCGGTTTAGCTTATTTTCACAAGGACCATTTTTGTAATTTTGGGAAAGTTGAGGGTTGGGTTTTGGCATCTTTTTAATTTGTTTCCAAGGGTGTAACATGCCAATGATGAATAGTACAAGGTCCCTTGTTGATTTTTCCAATTTATTTTCATCAGGGACTGAAACCGTCAAACTTTCAAACTTCAGGGACCATTTGTGTAAATATCACCAAACTTTCCACCAAGGACCAATCCTGTCATAAAAGGTTAGTGCAAGGACAAAATTTGTTTTTCTCAAAGGTTTTCATATCCCAGGGACCATTTTTGACAATTTTCAAAGTTCAGGGACTAAACTTGACATTTTGTGAAACTTTTCACCAAAGGACTATTTATGTAACTTTTTGATTTATAAGGACCTTTGGTGACTTTTTCAAGTTTTTAGAATGACCAGGGACTAGATTTGACAACTTTTGAAAGTTGGGGGACTGAAACTGCCAATTATGCAAACTTTGTGCGTTTTTCATCTGTTTTTGGTATTTTTGCATTTGAGACATGTAAAACACTTTCCTGGGATATTTTCACTATTTTGATTCATTATTGAGTGTTTTTGGATGTTTTGGCAGTTCAGAAATGGTAAAAATGATGAGTATTTATACACTCATCAATCCCCCACACTAAAACATTGCTAGTCCCTAGCAATCTTTTGAGAAAAACTTAATGGATTTGAAACTCTTTACCAAAAGCCATCACTTCTGGAGTAGCCAGGTGTAAGAACTGTGGCACACCTGATAACTGTGTGATTTTGAGCAAACCACCAGCTGTCAACGGATTTAATTTGTCTTTACCAAAAGCCGTTTGCTTCTGGACTAGCCAGCATCTTGATGGACTAAGTCAACATCTTGGTGAGCTGAATACGAATTATGGATTTTCCACTGCCTTTACCACAAGCCATAATCTTGTGGGCTAGCCAACTCATTTGCTTATGAGGATGCGGGGGAGCTGAGGAACCATGCAATTTTTGGCAAACTGCCAGCCATCAACGGGTTTGAGATGTCTTTACCAAGAGCCGTTTGCTCCTGGACTAGCCAATCCCTTTGTCATTTAGACTTTGGCGGACTGATAACCACAAAAATTTTGGAATAAAGTGAAAAATTTTGAAAAATTTTGGCCTAAAAACGGGGGTACTTAGAAAGTTTTGTGATAAAATTCGTAAGAATTTCCCCCCCCCCCCACACTAGAACTGAATATTGTCCTCAATATTCAAAGTCCCGGCTATTATGCCGAATCTCTGAACGGGAAAAGCTAATATTCGATGCTAACTGTGGAAATCTTTATTTTTCACTTTATTTTGTCTGTACATACAATTTTTTTTTTTTTTTTTTTTTTTTTTTTTTTTTTTTTTTTTGTAATCACTACCTCCCAGGCTTGTGTCAGGTTTACCACGCTAGCTAATCACTTGTGAATGATTAACTGTAATAAATTTGCCCTGACAGCCCGGGAGTTGAATGATATAATATACATACAAAACATGATTATTGAATTTTGAAACATATTTACTTTTGAAACGGTGGGGGATAGCCACTCCCCCACACTAGGGTGGTAGAAAGTAGAGAGAAGTCAGAAATACGGGTGAAAACCCATATATGCTGCTAATTTTTGTTCACCGAGTCACTAGCTTGACTCGATCCCCGAATTCATTGGTCCATGGGGAAAGTTTGGAGATCCGGGACAACCATGGGTGGTATGTCCTCTCCAAAATAATGTTTCAATCTATGACCATTCACTTTGAAGTTGGGACCTTCGGGTTGAGATAACTCAACAGTCCCGTATGGGTATACTTTAGCAATAGTGAATGGTCCAGTCCATCGGGTTTTTAATTTCCCCGAGAAGATCTTTAATCTTGAGTTGAAAAGAAGGACTCTGTCACCGACGTTGAAAACTCGGTTCTTAATCTTAGAGTCGTGAATCTTCTTTGTCTTTTCTTTGTAGATCAAAGAGTTCTCGTAGGCTTGATCACGAAGTTCATTTAATTCATTGATTTGAACCTTACGGTGATCACCCACTTTATGAAGGTCGTAGTTTGCATGTTTCAAGGCCCAGTAGGCTTTGTGCTCGAGCTTGATCGGTAAATGACACGCCTTCCCGTATACAAGCTTGTATGGAGTGCACCCGATGGGTGTTTTGTAAGCTGTACGGAAGGCCCAGAGTGCATCATCTAGTTTATCCGACCAGGAAGCACGATTTTCACCTACTGTCCTCTCAAGAATCTGTTTAATACCACGGTTGGAAACCTCCACCTGCCCACTTGTTTGGGGGTGATATGCGGTAGAAAGACGATGAGTAACACCGTACTTAAGTATGACTTTTGCAAATTGATCGTTGCAAAAGTGAGTACCGCGATCACTAATGATGGCACGTGGGGTTCCAAAACGAGCAAAGAGGGATTTCAAGAATTTCACAACTACTCGGGCATCATTAGTGGGTAAGGCCTTAGCCTCAACCCATTTTGACAAGTAGTCAACAGCCACGAGTATGTATTTGTTTCCACGAGAAGATGGGAATGGCCCCATAAAGTCAATGCCCCAGACGTCAAAGATTTCACAAACTTGAATAGCATTTTGTGGCATTTCGTTCTTTTGTGAAATATTCCCGTGACGCTGACAAGCATCACAGGCTTTGACTAACTCGTGGGCATCCTTATAGATTGTGGGCCAATAGAAACCGGAATCAAACACCTTTTTGGCGGTGTAGTAAGGACTATGGTGGCCCCCGGTGGGTCCAGCATGGCAAGCCTTGAGAATATCAGTGGCTTCCTGTCCGTATACACATCGCCTGATGACTTGATCGGCACAGATTTTGAAGAGGAAGGGGTCGTCCCAGAAGTAATGTTTAACGTCTTTGAAGAATTTTTTCTTTTGTTGGGACGTCAACCCCTTCACTATGAAGTTACCCGCATGGTAATTTGCAAAGTCGGCAAACCATGGGGTAGTAGAGTCACCACGAAAAGCAACCGCATTGAGTGTCTCGAGAGGAAATGTTTCATTTATTTCCTTTTTCTCGGACACATCTTGATGAGGGTTCTCTAATCGTGAGAGATGATCAGCAGCAAGGTTCTCGGCTCCTTTTTTATCACGGATAATGATATCAAATTCCTGAAGGAGGAGAACCCAACGGAGAAGCCTCGGCTTTGCATCTTGTTTTGCAAATAGGTATTTCAAAGCCGAGTGATCTGTGTACACTACGCATTTAGTCAAGATTAAATATGACCGGAATTTCTCAAAGGCATACACCACAGCTAGGAGTTCTTTTTCAGTGGTGGTGTAATGACCTTGAGCCTCAGTCATAGTTTTGCTTGCGTAGTGTATGGGCTGAAAGTATTTTGCTTTTCGTTGCCCCAAGACCGCACCTATGGCAAAATCACTAGCATCGCACATAAGCTCAAAAGGTTGGTCCCAATCGGGGGCAACAAGAATCGGTGCCTCGGTAAGCTTTTTCTTTAATGTTTCAAAAGCTTCGATGCACTCAGGAGAGAAGATGAAAGGAGCATCCTTCTCGAGGAGATGGGTCATAGGCCGGACAATCTTAGAAAAATCTTGGATAAACCTACGGTAGAAGCCGGCATGACCCAAAAAGCTCCTAACACCTTTTACGGTGGTGGGATGAGGAAATTTGGCAATGACATCGATTTTAGCTCTGTCAACCTCGATCCCGTTTTTTGAAATTTTATGGCCGAGGACAATGCCCTCCTTGACCATAAAGTGGCTCTTCTCCCAGTTGAGACTTAGATTCGTTTCTTTGCAACGTTTAAGCATCTGTTCCAAGTGGGAGAGGCAAGTCTGAAATGAATCCCCGATGACTGAAAAGTCATCCATGAATACCTCCATAGTTTTCCCGATCATGTCGGAAAAAATAGACATGATGCACCTCTGGAACGTGCCTGGTGCATTACATAAGCCGAAAGGCATACGTCTGTAAGCAAAAGTTCCGTAGGGGCATGTGAAGGTAGTCTTCTCTTGATCCTGGGGATCAATGGGGATTTGGAAGTAACCCGAGAAGCCATCGAGGAAGCAGTAGTATTCATTCCCCGCAAGTCTTTCGAGCATTTGGTCCATAAAAGGGAGAGGAAAATGGTCTTTACGGGTGGCTTCATTCAACTTTCGATAGTCAATACATACACGCCAACCCGTGACCAAACGAGTTGGAATCAACTCGTTATCCTCGTTGGTGACAACGGTAATGCCACCCTTTTTGGGAACACAATGAATTGGGCTAACCCAAGGACTGTCAGATATAGGATAAATCAATCCCGCATCAAGAAGTTTAAGAACTTCTTGTTTGATAACTTCGTGGATTTTGGGATTTACCCTTCTCCGATGTTGCACAGCTGGCTTAAAGTCATCCTCCATCAAGATTTTATGAGTACAAAAGTTCGGGCTTATGCCCTTAATGTCGGAGAGTTTCCAAGCAATTGCTTGCTTGTTTGACTTAAGAACCTTTAGGAGTGCAGCCTTTTCCTCATCTTTTAAATTTTTGGCAATAATGACGGGTAATTTATTATCACCCTCCAGAAATGCATATTCTAGATGAGGAGGCAAGTCCTTGAGCTCAACCTCGGGAAAGTCTTCAGTTATTTCAACATTTTTGACTTCCGCTTTATGAAGTATTTGTGGAGACGGAGAGGGTGAAGGATCGTCATTTAACAATCTTTCAAGGATAAGAATATCCCCCTCCGGATCAAGATAGTTTTCATCAACCCCACTTGGGATTGAGCTATCTTGAGCAAGAAAAGCCTCGACCTCTTCCAGAAGGAAGTCACTTCCCTCAAACGGAATGAGGGAAGGGGAAGGGTCGGAAATGATAGGGTCAGTAGAAAGACTGCCACTGGATGAGAAACCAAGAACCTCTTGAGAATACTCCTCAGACGCAACATCGATGATATCAATTCGGTTAACCGTTTCAGCGTCATAGTTGGAGGAGTATCTTGAAGTCTGATCAAGATTGAATGTGATGGCTTCGCTACCAACACGTAGAGTGATTTCTTCTTCGAATACATCGATTAAAGCACGACCCGTTCTTAAGAATCCCCTTCCGAGAATGAGAGGGACTCGTGGGTCAGCATCGAAATCAACAATCACGAAATCTGCCGGAAAATGGAACTTTCCTACTTTCACGAAGATATCTTCGGAAATGCTGAGAGGACGGGATATGGTACGGTCTGCAAGCTCGAGTGTCATGCAGGTCGGAGTGAGAGTAGGTAGAGAAAGTCTTTTCCAGACTGTGTAAGGCATCAGGTTAATGCTTGCGCCAAGATCGGCCAAGGCAAAGCATTCAACCATCCCCGGGAAAATACAAGGAATGAGAAATTTCCCGGGATCTCCAAGCTTTTCGGGAAGCTTTTTCAAGAGCACTGCTGAGCAATGCTCATTAAGAGAAGTTTTTGCCATCTCACAGAGTTTTTCTTTGTTGCTTATCAGATTTTTGATTGTCGAAGCAAACTTAGGCATGAGAAGAAGAGCGTCCGCGAAGCTAATATCGAAATGCAATTCTTGGAAAATTTGATAAAATTTTTCCATCTGATGATTAGCTCTTTCGCGGTTCTTTTGATCATTCACACGTGAAGGATATGGAATTGAAGGCTTAGGATCATTCTTTCGGATTTCATCAGAACTCATAGGAGGATCAAATACAACTTTCGGCTTACGAGCCGGGACCGAGACAACTTGAGGGTGGACGTTGTTGATACCTCCGTTATTAGTAGGAAGTACCGTGTCCGTAGTAACCTCAGGCTCACGTTCCACTACCTTAGAAGGAGAAGAGGTAGAGGGAATCGTGGGTCCATTGTATAATACCCCACTTCGGGTAGTGATCGCTTTGACATCGCCCCTCGGGTTAGCGATCGTGTTGCTCGGTAATGTACCCGGGCCCGAGGGTCGATCATTTAAAGACTTCTGAAGTTCAGAGATCTTGCCGATCAATAACCGATTCGTTTCCTCTTGTGCTTTCATGAATTGTTTTAGCACTTCTTCGGAGGAAGACGAGGGTTGAACAACGTTTTGATTTTGAACAGGAGGATTTTGAACACGGTTGTTTTGAAAATTCCCTTGATTTTGATTGTTGTTACCCTGAAAAGTGTTTCTCTTATTGAAATTACCCTGATTGTAATTCCCTTGATTCTAGTTTCTTTGAAAATTTCCTTGAAAACCTTGGTTTTGATTGCCATTTTGAAAATTGTTTTGATTAAACTGGCCTTGATTTTGATTAGGGTTTTGGAAATTTGAGTTTTGACCTTGGTTAAAATTCTGATTTGAGTTACGGTTTTGATTTTGATTAAAACCGGGAGGTCCGAGAAAATTGTTGGAACGATAGCTTAAGAGATTTCGGTCCCCTTGCGGTTGGTAAGAATTACCTCCCGTATTGTAGGAACCGTGAGCAGCATATACGTTCTCTGGAGGAAAGTCAGCAGTAGCTGGACACTCGGAATACAGATGAGGGCCCCCACAAGTTTCACAACTTCGGGCCACGGCTTTCACTTGTTGATTTTGAGCCTGATTTTGCATCGATTGGCTTATTCTCAACACAGCCGTAGAAATATCATCCATCTTTTTGGTAAGAGCTATTATTTCAGGAGATGATGATGAGGGAGTAACTGAATGACATGACGCATCCCTCTCCGCAGAGGAATCCCAAAAGTTATGATGGGCAGTCATGTTCTCGATTAGGTCATAGCACTCCTCGGGACGCCTTTTCATAAAGGTCCCACCAACAGCAGCATTGAGAATGTCTCGGTGCCTCAATGTCAGACCATTATAGAAGGTATCTATGATGGTAACTTGCAATATATTGTGGTTAGGGCATCGATCAATGGCTAGCTTATAACGTTCCCAAGCCTCAAAAAGAGACTCATCGGAAAGTTGCCGGAAGTTGCTGATATCATTTCGTAACTTGGTAACCATGGATGGTGGAAAATATTTTGCTAAAAACTTGGTTACCATTTCATCAAAGGTACGAATAGAATTTCTTGGAAGTCGGTCAAACCATGCAGTGGCATGATGAGTGAGAGAATAGGGGAAGAGGTACAGCCGAAGGGCATCATCCGTGACGCCATGCTGTTTCATGCTTTGGGTGACCGTGAGATATTTGTCAAGATGCTTATTGGCATCGTCACCCGGTAATTCGTGAAATTGACACGAATTCTGGACTTGTTGGATCATGTGGTGCTTGAGGCCAAAGTCCGCAGCCTCAATAGTGAGTGGTGCAATAGGCCCACCCCGCCCTTGCATGGTAGGCTGGTACAGCTCCTCCATCGTTCGGAGATCGGGAACTGGCTCATCCCTGGGAGGGTCAGGGGGTGGTAAAGGTGGTGGTGGCCCAGCGGCCATTTCGGTCTTTGGTTCTTGTGTGTCAGAACGTAGCTCGTGTACGTTTTTCTGATATTTACGTTTTGTTTGTGACCGAGTGCGCATGCACTAAAAACAATTTTTCAAAACAAGATCGAGGCAAAACCACAGTGAACTTAAACCAGCAATCACAAGTGAATGGCTTCTTTGAAAAAGGTACACCACTCACAGGGATATAAAGGCAAGTTTTAATCTTAAGTTTGGGAACTTATTATGGGTTTATTAATTAATTTTTGAAAAACTGCTTTACGCTTATGGGTGTATGTGCAGAAAACTTGGGAAATATTTTTGGAACTGATTCGTTAACCGAAATCGTCCCTTTAAGATTACTCGCAGGCTGGCAGGAGGAAAGAATGGATTCCTCTTCAGTTCGCAATTTAATGTCAGAACTTACCTTAAACCAACTGTTTCAGGTTGTAATCTTAAAGAACACGAAGTAATTTAACTTCACAGTTTGTTTTTGATTGTTTTTAATTTTTTTTGGTGTTTTTCAACACTTCAGGAGAAGTGTTAATGAACGTTTTTCTGATATGATTGAGTTTTTACAAAAACTTTTTACAAATTTGTGTGAAATTTGTACAGGGAGTGTTTTGAAAACCACTAAACTTAAAACGATTTTATAAAACACGCAACAACCTCCCCGGCAGCGGCGCCAAATTTTGATTGAGCCCGAACCGTCAGATTATTATTGACCAAGGTCAACAAGTCAAAGACAGCCTAGAATCAATACTCCGGTGATAGTGTAGTGTTTTCCCGGGTCGTTAAAGTCCCAGCGAGATTGAAATGGTGCTTTGGAAATCGTTTATGAGTGAGTGGGACTGAGGACAGTAGCCCAGATGATATGGAATTGATTATGCTACTGTTATTTTGGTATTGGTATACAGATATAATATTCACAAAAATCAGATACCAGATATATGCACAAATTCACAATTAAGATCACGTATCGGACTGGGAAAGTGGGTTTTTGATAATTATCAAACTACAGGGGGTGCTTTTGATACTTTTCAAAACTTAAAATTAAAAATGAAAATGAAAATATAAAAATGATAAAAATACTATTTAAATATTATTTAATTAATTAAACTATTTAAAATCTAATTTAAATAAACTAAAAATGACAAATGATTTAAATTAAACTAAAAATTAACAAAAATATTTTCTAAACCTAAATTAGAACTTGAAGAAAGTATAAAAAATAAAAATAAATATTTTTGTCTTTTTGTGGTTTTGTTATTAATTAAAAACTATTTAACTTAATTAAACTAATTAAACTACTTTTAATTTATATTAATACTAAATTAACTTAGAAAATTAAGATAAAATTTATAAAATTACTTAACCATCACTGGAATCCTAAAAAATTATAAAAACTCTAAAAATTATGTTTTAAGATTAAACAACTAATTATTTACCTTTTAATTAACTTAAGTCTATTTTAAACAAATAAAATAAGAAAAATAGAAAATGAACAGTAGAATCTCAAATTTTATTTTCTAAAAACTTATTAGACTATATTAGAGCTAGAAAAATTATAAAAACTAAATTTAACCTTATGAAAACTAATTAAGCTATTTAATATTTGATATTAATTAATAATAAAGAAAATTAAGATTAAATCTAATTAACACTAAATGACAAAATAAAAATCTGAAAAATTTATCAAAATTACTTTACTATATAAGGTATTTAATAAAAATATAAAAACACTAGTGACTTAATTAAAAATATAAAAATAAAAATTAAAATTAACTTGAATTAAATAGAAACTATCACTTACTTTAACTTTGATTTTTTTGGATTTTTCTTTTTCAGAACTACTTTATACCTTAAAATGACAAACTTTTATGAAAACACTTTTCAAGATAGCTTATAAATAAGCTATAAGCACCCCCTTGGCTTACACAGTTGACTTATGTTGACTGTGTGGTCAATTTGGGTCAAATGGCCTTGGGTGGGGTCCACAATGGTAAAAATGAGTCTCAGCAAGTTTAATAATCACAAATAAGCAATAAACACAAACACTAGATCACAAATAAGCTGATTAAGATGAAAATAAGCACTTTGCACTTTACACTTATGACTCAGAACTGGGACAAACTTTGTGGCAACTTATTGTGGGGTCCACTGGGTACCAGGTCAAACAAAGGGTCAATCCCTGATCTATGGTAGGAGGGGGGTTGTAAGAATCTAATTATGGGGTCTGGGGTCCACTAAGGTGGTCACAAAACACCACCTAAGTGGTGGTGGTGAGTGACTGGTCTGCTGCACAGGGCAAGGGTCTGCCCTGCAGCTCACTTCCAAGGCTTGTAAAAGCTTGGAGAAAAATCACAAAATTGAAACAATTATGAATTTTTGAAGATAAGCTGATGGAGAATAACTTGTAAAAGTTTTGAAGTCCAAATCCAAACACACAAATCAGAATTAAGCTTGGAATTTTTGCAAAAATCTGGAATGGGTAATTTTGACTTTTGTATGAAACTTGTTACTTTGACTATTTTTGATTTCCAACACTTAGTACTAATTCAAATAGTTGTATTAAGCTATAATTTTACAACTTTAAGCTATAATAACTATTTATGAATAGAAATGATGAGGTTATGGACCTAGATTTCCACCACAGTTGACTGTGGTGGTGGAAAACTTTTGATTTTGACTTTTAAGCTTTAAGAGACCAGGCTTTGAGTTTCTCAGACCCAGATATGGCATATGCTAAGTATCTAAATTGATTATCTCAAGTAACAAATACCACAGCTCAATACATTCACCAAATCCAAACACTACCTTAAGTGACTACTTATACTAGGAACCTAAGCAATCAATCACCAATTACCAATTTACTGATTCAACTAACTATATTAACTAAAATTAAAGCTTAATTAACAATCTAATTCAAATAAAACTACCTACTACTCAGAATCAAAAGCTTATATAGATTTAGAAAAGAAATTGGATCAAGTTACCACATATCTCACTCCAGCTTGAAAAGGAGTGTTTCACTATGCTAGCCTATCTTTAGATAGGCAAAACCAGCTCCAATGTTGATCACCACTTCCTTCTTCAACCTGAAACACAACAATTATCCAACACAGTTGACCATGGTTGACTTTTTTATCTTATTTTGATTTTCTTACTAATACTGGATTTTAGGATCTCTACAAGCTTCAAAAAGCTTAATGGAACTTAAGTGAGCTATTTTCAGTCCATAATCACCAATACAAGTAATGCAGCAACTCAAATGGAAACTCAGAATGTAAAAAACACAATGCAGATTGAAACCTTGATTTTTATAACTTCAAAAGACTTCTAATACATTAATTAAGATGTTACAATACTTGAATTGGAAAGAATTACACTAATTTGCAAGATAATAAAAATTCGACACACTTAAAATTAAAAATAAACTACTCCCCCTTCTTCTTGCACTCTCCTCTATTTATAAGCATCCATTAGGGTTCCCACAAGCATTCTGAGCAAATCCCATCACTTTCTTTGTATTTTGGTCCACTCATGAGGTTACACGTGGCTTGGCGGGAAAAGAGACAATTTGCAATTTTCTCTGATAACGTGAAATGGGGAGGGTGCATTAAATGTGGTGTGAAAGGGTAGGTGTAGGGAGGTGGGAAGGTGATGATGAAGGTGCAAGTTGGGGTGGTGGACTGCAAAACCATGGCTGGTATGGTGGTATTGAGGTGGGGGGAAATGGGGGAGATGGGTGGTATTTGGGTGAGTTTGACTAGTATTGACCAGTCAATGTTGACCCGGGTCAAAGTGGGAATTGGACTGGGCTCAGGTGTGGATTGGATTTGTTTTGGGCCCAAGATTGGATTAAGGAGTTTGGATTGGTTTTGTAGTGGATCCGGTTTAGCTTATTTTCACAAGGACCATTTTTGTAATTTTGGGAAAGTTGAGGGTTGGGTTTTGGCATCTTTTTAATTTGTTTCCAAGGGTGTAACATGCCAATGATGAATAGTACAAGGTCCCTTGTTGATTTTTCCAATTTATTTTCATCAGGGACTGAAACCGTCAAACTTTCAAACTTCAGGGACCATTTGTGTAAATATCACCAAACTTTCCACCAAGGACCAATCCTGTCATAAAAGGTTAGTGCAAGGACAAATTTTGTTTTTCTCAAAGTTTTTCATATCCCAGGGACCATTTTTGATAATTTTCAAAGTTCAGGGACTAAACTTGACATTTTGTGAAACTTTTCACCAAAGGACTATTTATGTAACTTTTTGATTTATAAGGACCTTTGGTGACTTTTTCAAGTTTTTAGAATGACCAGGGACTAGATTTGACAACTTTTGAAAGTTGGGGGACTGAAACTGCCAATTATGCAAACTTTGTGCGTTTTTCATCTGTTTTTGGTATTTTTGCATTTGAGACATGTAAAACACTTTCCTGGGATATTTTCACTATTTTGATTCATTATTGAGTGTTTTTGGATGTTTTGGCAGTTCAGAAATGGTAAAAATGATGAGTATTTATACACTCATCAATCCCCCACACTAAAACATTGCTAGTCCCTAGCAATCTTTTGAGAAAAACTTAATGGATTTGAAACTCTTTACCAAAAGCCATCACTTCTGGAGTAGCCAGGTGTAAGAACTGTGGCACACCTGATAACTGTGTGATTTTGAGCAAACCACCAGCTGTCAACGGATTTAATTTGTCTTTACCAAAAGCCGTTTGCTTCTGGACTAGCCAGCATCTTGATGGACTAAGTCAACATCTTGGTGAGCTGAATACGAATTATGGATTTTCCACTGCCTTTACCACAAGCCATAATCTTGTGGGCTAGCCAACTCATTTGCTTATGAGGATGCGGGGGAGCTGAGGAACCATGCAATTTTTGGCAAACTGCCAGCCATCAACGGGTTTGAGATGTCTTTACCAAGAGCCGTTTGCTCCTGGACTAGCCAATCCCTTTGTCATTTAGACTTTGGCGGACTGATAACCACAAAAATTTTGGAATAAAGTGAAAAATTTTGAAAAATTTTGGCCTAAAAACGGGGGTACTTAGAAAGTTTTGTGATAAAATTCGTAAGAATTTCCCCCCCCCCCCCCACACTAGAACTGAATATTGTCCTCAATATTCAAAGTCCCGGCTATTATGCCGAATCTCTGAACGGGAAAAGCTAATATTCGATGCTAACTGTGGAAATCTTTATTTTTCACTTTATTTTGTCTGTACATACAATTTTTTTTTTCTCTTTTTTTTTTTTTTTTTTTTTTTTTTTTTTTTTTTTTTTTTTTTTGTAATCACTACCTCCCAGGCTTGTGTCAGGTTTACCACGCTAGCTAATCACTTGTGAATGATTAACTGTAATAAATTTGCCCTGATAGCCCGGGAGTTGAATGATATAATATACATACAAAACATGATTATTGAATTTTGAAACATATTTACTTTTGAAACGGTGGGGGATGGCCACTCCCCCACACTAGGGTGGTAGAAAGTAGAGAGAAGTCAGAAATACGGGTGAAAACCCATATATGCTGCTAATTTTTGTTCACCGAGTCACTAGCTTGACTCGATCCCCGAATTCATTGGTCCATGGGGAAAGTTTGGAGATCCGGGACAACCATGGGTGGTATGTCCTCTCCAAAATAATGTTTCAATCTATGACCATTCACTTTGAAGTTGGGACCTTCGGGTTGAGATAACTCAACAGTCCCGTATGGGTATACTTTAGCAATAGTGAATGGTCCAGTCCATCGGGTTTTTAATTTCCCCGAGAAGATCTTTAATCTTGAGTTGAAAAGAAGGACTCTGTCACCGACGTTGAAAACTCGGTTCTTAATCTTAGAGTCGTGAATCTTCTTTGTCTTTTCTTTGTAGATCAAAGAGTTCTCGTAGGCTTGATCACGAAGTTCATTTAATTCATTGATTTGAACCTTACGGTGATCACCCACTTTATGAAGGTCGTAGTTTGCATGTTTCAAGGCCCAGTAGGCTTTGTGCTCGAGCTTGATCGGTAAATGACACGCCTTCCCGTATACAAGCTTGTATGGAGTGCACCCGATGGGTGTTTTGTAAGCTGTACGGAAGGCCCAGAGTGCATCATCTAGTTTATCCGACCAGGAAGCACGATTTTCACCTACTGTCCTCTCAAGAATCTGTTTAATACCACGGTTGGAAACCTCCACCTGCCCACTTGTTTGGGGGTGATATGCGGTAGAAAGACGATGAGTAACACCGTACTTAAGTATGACTTTTGCAAATTGATCGTTGCAAAAGTGAGTACCGCGATCACTAATGATGGCACGTGGGGTTCCAAAACGAGCAAAGAGGGATTTCAAGAATTTCACAACTACTCGGGCATCATTAGTGGGTAAGGCCTTAGCCTCAACCCATTTTGACAAGTAGTCAACAGCCACGAGTATGTATTTGTTTCCACGAGAAGATGGGAATGGCCCCATAAAGTCAATGCCCCAGACGTCAAAGATTTCACAAACTTGAATAGCATTTTGTGGCATTTCGTTCTTTTGTGAAATATTCCCGTGACGCTGACAAGCATCACAGGCTTTGACTAACTCGTGGGCATCCTTATAGATTGTGGGCCAATAGAAACCGGAATCAAACACCTTTTTGGCGGTGTAGTAAGGACTATGGTGGCCCCCGGTGGGTCCAGCATGGCAAGCCTTGAGAATATCAGTGGCTTCCTGTCCGTATACACATCGCCTGATGACTTGATCGGCACAGATTTTGAAGAGGAAGGGGTCGTCCCAGAAGTAATGTTTAACGTCTTTGAAGAATTTTTTCTTTTGTTGGGACGTCAACCCCTTCACTATGAAGTTACCCGCATGGTAATTTGCAAAGTCGGCAAACCATGGGGTAGTAGAGTCACCACGAAAAGCAACCGCATTGAGTGTCTCGAGAGGAAATGTTTCATTTATTTCCTTTTTCTCGGACACATCTTGATGAGGGTTCTCTAATCGTGAGAGATGATCAGCAGCAAGGTTCTCGGCTCCTTTTTTATCACGGATAATGATATCAAATTCCTGAAGGAGGAGAACCCAACGGAGAAGCCTCGGCTTTGCATCTTGTTTTGCAAATAGGTATTTCAAAGCCGAGTGATCTGTGTACACTACGCATTTAGTCAAGATTAAATATGACCGGAATTTCTCAAAGGCATACACCACAGCTAGGAGTTCTTTTTCAGTGGTGGTGTAATGACCTTGAGCCTCAGTCATAGTTTTGCTTGCGTAGTGTATGGGCTGAAAGTATTTTGCTTTTCGTTGCCCCAAGACCGCACCTATGGCAAAATCACTAGCATCGCACATAAGCTCAAAAGGTTGGTCCCAATCGGGGGCAACAAGAATCGGTGCCTCGGTAAGCTTTTTCTTTAATGTTTCAAAAGCTTCGATGCACTCAGGAGAGAAGATGAAAGGAGCATCCTTCTCGAGGAGATGGGTCATAGGCCGGACAATCTTAGAAAAATCTTGGATAAACCTATGGTAGAAGCCGGCATGACCCAAAAAGCTCCTAACACCTTTTACGGTGGTGGGATGAGGAAATTTGGCAATGACATCGATTTTAGCTCTGTCAACCTCGATCCCGTTTTTTGAAATTTTATGGCCGAGGACAATGCCCTCCTTGACCATAAAGTGGCTCTTCTCCCAGTTGAGACTTAGATTCGTTTCTTTGCAACGTTTAAGCATCTGTTCCAAGTGGGAGAGGCAAGTCTGAAATGAATCCCCGATGACTGAAAAGTCATCCATGAATACCTCCATAGTTTTCCCGATCATGTCGGAAAAAATAGACATGATGCACCTCTGGAACGTGCCTGGTGCATTACATAAGCCGAAAGGCATACGTCTGTAAGCAAAAGTTCCGTAGGGGCATGTGAAGGTAGTCTTCTCTTGATCCTGGGGATCAATGGGGATTTGGAAGTAACCCGAGAAGCCATTGAGGAAGCAGTAGTATTCATTCCCCGCAAGTCTTTCGAGCATTTGGTCCATAAAAGGGAGAGGAAAATGGTCTTTACGGGTGGCTTCATTCAACTTTCGATAGTCAATACATACACGCCAACCCGTGACTAAACGAGTTGGAATCAACTCGTTATCCTCGTTGGTGACAACGGTAATGCCACCCTTTTTGGGAACACAATGAATTGGGCTAACCCAAGGACTGTCAGATATAGGATAAATCAATCCCGCATCAAGAAGTTTAAGAACTTCTTGTTTGATAACTTCGTGGATTTTGGGATTTACCCTTCTCTGATGTTGCACAGCTGGCTTAAAGTCATCCTCCATCAAGATTTTATGAGTACAAAAGTTCGGGCTTATGCCCTTAATGTCGGAGAGTTTCCAAGCAATTGCTTGCTTGTTTGACTTAAGAACCTTTAGGAGTGCAGCCTTTTCCTCATCTTTTAAATTTTTGGCAATAATGACGGGTAATTTATTATCACCCTCCAGAAATGCATATTCTAGATGAGGAGGCAAGTCCTTGAGCTCAACCTCGGGAAAGTCTTCAGTTATTTCAACATTTTTGACTTCCGCTTTATGAAGTATTTGTGGAGACGGAGAGGGTGAAGGATCGTCATTTAACAATCTTTCAAGGATAAGAATATCCCCCTCCGGATCAAGATAGTTTTCATCAACCCCACTTGGGATTGAGCTATCTTGAGCAAGAAAAGCCTCGACCTCTTCCAGAAGGAAGTCACTTCCCTCAAACGGAGTGAGGGAAGGGGAAGGGTCGGAAATGATAGGGTCAGTAGAAAGACTGCCACTGGATGAGAAACCAAGAACCTCTTGAGAATACTCCTCAGACGCAACATCGATGATATCAATTCGGTTAACCGTTTCAGCGTCATAGTTGGAGGAGTATCTTGAAGTCTGATCAAGATTGAATGTGATGGCTTCGCCACCAACACGTAGAGTGATTTCTTCTTCGAATACATCGATTAAAGCACGACCCGTTCTTAAGAATCCCCTTCCGAGAATGAGAGGGACTCGTGGGTCAGCATCGAAATCAACAATCACGAAATCTGCCGGAAAATGGAACTTTCCTACTTTCACGAAGATATCTTCGGAAATGCTGAGAGGACGGGATATGGTACGGTCTGCAAGCTCGAGTGTCATGCAGGTCGGAGTGAGAGTAGGTAGAGAAAGTCTTTTCCAGACTGTGTAAGGCATCAGGTTAATGCTTGCGCCAAGATCGGCCAAGGCAAAGCATTCAACCATCCCCGGGAAAATACAAGGAATGAGAAATTTCCCGGGATCTCCAAGCTTTTCGGGAAGCTTTTTCAAGAGCACTGCTGAGCAATGCTCATTAAGAGAAGTTTTTGCCATCTCACAGAGTTTTTCTTTGTTGCTTATCAGATTTTTGATTGTCGAAGCAAACTTAGGCATGAGAAGAAGAGCGTCCGCGAAGCTAATATCGAAATGCAATTCTTGGAAAATTTGATAAAATTTTTCCATCTGATGATTAGCTCTTTCGCGGTTCTTTTGATCATTCACACGTGAAGGATATGGAATTGAAGGCTTAGGATCATTCTTTCGGATTTCATCAGAACTCATAGGAGGATCAAATACAACTTTCGGCTTACGAGCCGGGACCGGGACAACTTGAGGGTGGACGTTGTTGATACCTCCGTTATTAGTAGGAAGTACCGTGTCCGTAGTAACCTCAGGCTCACGTTCCGCTACCTTAGAAGGAGAAGAGGTAGAGGGAATCGTGGGTCCATTGTATAATACCCCACTTCGGGTAGTGATCGCTTTGACATCGCCCCTCGGGTTAGCGATCGTGTTGCTCGGTAATGTACCCAGCCCCGAGGGTCGATCATTTAAAGACTTCTGAAGTTCAGAGATCTTGCCGATCAATAACCGATTCGTTTCCTCTTGTGCTTTCATGAATTGTTTTAGCACTTATTCGGAGGAAGACGAGGGTTGAACAACGTTTTGATTTTGAACAGGAGGATTTTGAACACGGTTGTTTTGAAAATTCCCTTGATTTTGATTGTTGTTACCCTGAAAAGTGTTTCTCTTATTGAAATTACCCTGATTGTAATTCCCTTGATTCTAGTTTCTTTGAAAATTTCCTTGAAAACCTTGGTTTTGATTGCCATTTTGAAAATTGTTTTGATTAAACTGGCCTTGATTTTGATTAGGGTTTTGGAAATTTGAGTTTTGACCTTGGTTAAAATTCTGATTTGAGTTACGGTTTTGATTTTGATTAAAACCGGGAGGTCCGAGAAAATTGTTGGAACGATAGCTTAAGAGATTTCGGTCCCCTTGCGGTTGGTAAGAATTACCTCCCGTATTGTAGGAACCGTGAGCAGCATATACGTTCTCTGGAGGAAAGTCAGCAGTAGCTGGACACTCGGAATACAGATGAGGGCCCCCACAAGTTTCACAACTTCGGGCCACGGCTTTCACTTGTTGATTTTGAGCCTGATTTTGCATCGATTGGCTTATTCTCAACACAGCCGTAGAAATATCATCCATCTTTTTGGTAAGAGCTATTATTTCAGGAGATGATGATGAGGGAGTAACTGAATGACATGACGCATCCCTCTCCGCAGAGGAATCCCAAAAGTTATGATGGGCAGTCATGTTCTCGATTAGGTCATAGCACTCCTCGGGACGCCTTTTCATAAAGGTCCCACCAACAGCAGCATTGAGAATGTCTCGGTGCCTCAATGTCAGACCATTATAGAAGGTATCTATGATGGTAACTTGCAATATATTGTGGTTAGGGCATCGATCAATGGCTAGCTTATAACGTTCCCAAGCCTCAAAAAGAGACTCATCGGAAAGTTGCCGGAAGTTGCTGATATCATTTCGTAACTTGGTAACCATGGATGGTGGAAAATATTTTGCTAAAAACTTGGTTACCATTTCATCAAAGGTACGAATAGAATTTCTTGGAAGTCGGTCAAACCATGCAGTGGCATGATGAGTGAGAGAATAGGGGAAGAGGTACAGCCGAAGGGCATCATCCGTGACGCCATGCTGTTTCATGCTTTGGGTGACCGTGAGATATTTGTCAAGATGCTTATTGGCATCGTCACCCGGTAATTCGTGAAATTGACACGAATTCTGGACTTGTTGGATCATGTGGTGCTTGAGGCCAAAGTCCGCAGCCTCAATAGTGAGTGGTGCAATAGGCCCACCCCGCCCTTGCATGGTAGGCTGGCACAGCTCCTCCATCGTTCGGAGATCGGGAACTGGCTCATCCCTGGGAGGGTCAGGGGGTGGTAAAGGTGGTGGTGGCCCAGCGGCCATTTCGGTCTTTGGTTCTTGTGTGTCAGAACGTAGCTCGTGTACGTTTTTCTGATATTTACGTTTTGTTTGTGACCGAGTGCGCATGCACTAAAAACAATTTTTCAAAACAAGATCGAGGCAAAACCACAGTGAACTTAAACCAGCAATCACAAGTGAATGGCTTCTTTGAAAAAGGTACACCACTCACAGGGATATAAAGGCAAGTTTTAATCTTAAGTTTGGGAACTTATTATGGGTTTATTAATTAATTTTTGAAAAACTGCTTTATGCTTATGGGTGTATGTGCAGAAAACTTGGGAAATATTTTTGGAACTGATTCGTTAACCGAAATCGTCCCTTTAAGATTACTCGCAGGCTGGCAGGAGGAAAGAATGGATTCCTCTTCAGTTCGCAATTTAATGTCAGAACTTACCTTAAACCAACTGTTTCAGGTTGTAATCTTAAAGAACACGAAGTAATTTAACTTCACAGTTTGTTTTTGATTGTTTTTAATTTTTTTGGTGTTTTTCAACACTTCAGGAGAAGTGTTAATGAACGTTTTTCTGATATGATTGAGTTTTTACAAAAACTTTTTACAAATTTGTGTGAAATTTGTACAGGGAGTGTTTTGAAAACCACTAAACTTAAAACGATTTTATAAAACACGCAACAACCTCCCCGGCAGCGGCGCCAAATTTTGATTGAGCCCGAACCGTCAGATTATTATTGACCAAGGTCAACAAGTCAAAGACAGCCTAGAATCAATACTCCGGTGATAGTGTAGTGTTTTCCCGGGTCGTTAAAGTCCCAGCGAGATTGAAATGGTGCTTTGGAAATCGTTTATGAGTGAGTGGGACTGAGGACAGTAGCCCAGATGATATGGAATTGATTATGCTACTGTTATTTTGGTATTGGTATACAGATATAATATTCACAAAAATCAGATACCAGATATATGCACAAATTCACAATTAAGATCACGTATCGGACTGGGAAAGTGGGTTTTTGATAATTATCAAACTACAGGGGGTGCTTTTGATACTTTTCAAAACTTAAAATTAAAAATGAAAATGAAAATATAAAAATGATAAAAATACTATTTAAATATTATTTAATTAATTAAACTATTTAAAATCTAATTTAAATAAACTAAAAATGACAAATGATTTAAATTAAACTAAAAATTAACAAAAATATTTTCTAAACCTAAATTAGAACTTGAAGAAAGTATAAAAAATAAAAATAAATATTTTTGTCTTTTTGTGGTTTTGTTATTAATTAAAAACTATTTAACTTAATTAAACTAATTAAACTACTTTTAATTTATATTAATACTAAATTAACTTAGAAAATTAAGATAAAATTTATAAAATTACTTAACCATCACTGGAATCCTACAAAATTATAAAAACTCTAAAAATTATGTTTTAAGATTAAACAACTAATTATTTACCTTTTAATTAACTTAAGTCTATTTTAAACAAATAAAATAAGAAAAATAGAAAATGAACAGTAGAATCTCAAATTTTATTTTCTAAAAACTTATTAGACTATATTAGAGCTAGGAAAATTATAAAAACTAAATTTAACCTTATGAAAACTAATTAAGCTATTTAATATTTGATATTAATTAATAATAAAGAAAATTAAGATTAAATCTAATTAACACTAAATGACAAAATAAAAATCTGAAAAATTTATCAAAATTACTTTACTATATAAGGTATTTAATAAAAATATAAAAACACTAGTGACTTAATTAAAAATATAAAAATGAAAATTAAAATTAACTTGAATTAAATAGAAACTATCACTTACTTTAACTTTGATTTTTTTGGATTTTTCTTTTTCAGAACTACTTTATACCTTAAAATGACAAACTTTTGTGAAAACACTTTTCAAGATAGCTTATAAATAAGCTATAAGCACCCCCTTGGCTTACACAGTTGACTTATGTTGACTGTGTGGTCAATTTGGGTCAAATGGCCTTGGGTGGGGTCCACAATGGTAAAAATGAGTCTCAGCAAGTTTAATAATCACAAATAAGCAATAAACACAAACACTAGATCACAAATAAGCTGATTAAGATGAAAATAAGCACTTTGCACTTTACACTTATGACTCAGAACTGGGACAAACTTTGTGGCAACTTATTGTGGGGTCCACTGGGTACCAGGTCAAACAAAGGGTCAATCCCTGATCTATGGTAGGAGGGGGGTTGTAAGAATCTAATTATGGGGTCTGGGGTCCACTGAGGTGGTCACAAAACACCACCTAAGTGGTGGTGGTGAGTGACTGGTCTGCTGCACAGGGCAAGGGTCTGCCCTGCAGCTCACTTCCAAGGCTTGTAAAAGCTTGGAGAAAAATCACAAAATTGAAACAATTATGAATTTTTGAAGATAAGCTGATGGAGAATAACTTGTAAAAGTTTTGAAGTCCAAATCCAAACACACAAATCAGAATTAAGCTTGGAATTTTTGCAAAAATCTGGAATGGGTAATTTTGACTTTTGTATGAAACTTGTTACTTTGACTATTTTTGATTTCCAACACTTAGTACTGATTCAAATAGTTGTATTAAGCTATAATTTTACAACTTTAAGCTATAATAACTATTTATGAATAGAAATGATGAGGTTATGGACCTAGATTTCCACCACAGTTGACTTTGGTGGTGGAAAACTTTTGATTTTGACTTTTAAGCTTTAAGAGACCAGGCTTTGAGTTTCTCAGACCCAGATATGGCATATGCTAAGTATCTAAATTGATTATCTCAAGTAACAAATACCACAGCTCAATACATTCACCAAATCCAAACACTACCTTAAGTGACTACTTATACTAGGAACCTAAGCAATCAATCACCAATTACCAATTTACTGATTCAACTAACTATATTAACTAAAATTAAAGCTTAATTAACAATCTAATTCAAATAAAACTACCTACTACTCAGAATCAAAAGCTTATACAGATTTAGAAAAGAAATTGGATCAAGTTACCACATATCTCACTCCAGCTTGAAAAGGAGTGTTTCACTATGCTAGCCTATCTTTAGATAGGCAAAACCAGCTCCAATGTTGATCACCACTTCCTTCTTCAACCTGAAACACAACAATTATCCAACACAGTTGACCATGGTTGACTTTTTTATCTTATTTTGATTTTCTTACTAATACTGGATTTTAGGATCTCTACAAGCTTCAAAAAGCTTAATGGAACTTAAGTGAGCTATTTTCAGTCCATAATCACCAATACAAGTAATGCAGCAACTCAAATGGAAACTCAGAATGCAAAAAACACAATGCAGATTGAAACCTTGATTTTTATAACTTCAAAAGACTTCTAATACATTAATTAAGATGTTACAATACTTGAATTGGAAAGAATTACACTAATTTGCAAGATAATAAAAATTCGACACACTTAAAATTAAAAATAAACTACTCCCCCTTCTTCTTGCACTCTCCTCTATTTATAAGCATCCATTAGGGTTCCCACAAGCATTCTGAGCAAATCCCATCACTTTCTTTGTATTTTGGTCCACTCATGAGGTTACACGTGGCTTGGCGGGAAAAGAGACAATTTGCAATTTTCTCTGATAACGTGAAATGGGGAGGGTGCATTAAATGTGGTGTGAAAGGGTAGGTGTAGGGAGGTGGGAAGGTGATGATGAAGCTGCAAGTTGGGGTGGTGGACTGCAAAACCATGGCTGGTATGGTGGTATTGAGATGGGGGGGGAAATGGGGGAGATGGGTGGTATTTGGGTGAGTTTGACTGGTATTGACCAGTCAATGTTGACCCGGGTCAAAGTGGGAATTGGACTGGGCTCAGGTGTGGATTGGATTTGTTTTGGGCCCAAGATTGGATTAAGGAGTTTGGATTGGTTTTGTAGTGGATCCGGTTTAGCTTATTTTCACAAGGACCATTTTTGTAATTTTGGGAAAGTTGAGGGTTGGGTTTTGGCATCTTTTTAATTTGTTTCCAAGGGTGTAACATGCCAATGATGAATAGTACAAGGTCCCTTGTTGATTTTTCCAATTTATTTTCATCAGGGACTGAAACCGTCAAACTTTCAAACTTCAGGGACCATTTGTGTAAATATCACCAAACTTTCCACCAAGGACCAATCCTGTCATAAAAGGTTAGTGCAAGGACAAAATTTGTTTTTCTCAAAGTTTTTCATATCCCAGGGACCATTTTTGACAATTTTCAAAGTTCAGGGACTAAACTTGACATTTTGTGAAACTTTTCACCAAAGGACTATTTATGTAACTTTTTGATTTATAAGGACCTTTGGTGACTTTTTCAAGTTTTTAGAATGACCAGGGACTAGATTTGACAACTTTTGAAAGTTGGGGGACTGAAACTGCCAATTATGCAAACTTTGTGCGTTTTTCATCTGTTTTTGGTATTTTTGCATTTGAGACATGTAAAACACTTTCCTGGGATATTTTCACTATTTTGATTCATTATTGAGTGTTTTTGGATGTTTTGGCAGTTCAGAAATGGTAAAAATGATGAGTATTTACACACTCATCAATCGTGTATGTGATGTATGCAAGATAAACAGAACTAGTAGTTGATCTTTTCAATTTGTAATAGTCAACAATTTTGATGGATATGTTTAGTTATGTTCATGTGAATGTAACAATATCCTTTATTGTTAACAATGTTTTATGAATGCAAACAATGTTTTATGAATGCAATTTTGTTCAAGTGATTTGAGACAACTACTTGGCAAAGTGACATGAGTCAACAAGTGTGGTATAGTCATGTGAATGCAATTTACTTGGCATAACATCAAAGTCAAAGAGACAAGAAACTGGAAAAGCATAAAGTTTGACTTAAAGTTAGTCATAATAGGCATTTGCACATAGTCTTGAATCAAGAGAAAAGCATAAAAGTACCCATACAAGTAGCATCAAACCTGGACACATAGTCTTTAAACAACAAAATAAAAGTCTTAAAAGCTTAACAAACAAGAGTAGCAACTTCATTCACTTTTGCCATGATTCTTTCTTGGTTTTTTTTGGAGCTGCTGATGCGTGGGAATCGCACCTTGCTTTACCTCTCGAGGGATCTCGCGAGGCTTACAACCCCCACCAGGCAGTGTACCTGATCGTTGTAGTATAGTATAGTGACAAGTACCGGGGGATTGATCGTTCAGCTTAGGAATAGTGTCGCTAGGATTAGAAAGCCTAATTAATAGTTCTAGAGATGGAAGATGATTATTTTTGTGTTTTTATATTTTATGAAAGCAAGTAAAATCTCGGGTTTTGAAGGAGTGGGCGGAATTAGTTGCTAATCAACTAACCCAAAAACTACTTTATAACTAATTAACTAATGAAAATGAAATTAAACTAATATTAAACTAAGGTTGTGAGCAGTGGTTGGAGAAATTGTGTTTACTTAGACTTCATTACTCCCTAGATATCTTTTACATGTTAATTACTTGTTACACTTGTATGAATGACGGGTTGTATTCCTTAATACCATTCGTGGAGTGGCATACATAACTCCCCAACTCTATGAGCTCTTATCTCCTCCTACACCATGACCCAGCACAACTATAGGGATTGTAAACAGTGGCTCATGCATTAAATACAACCAATAAAGACCTAGTACGCCTCGGTTCATGTTTCTTAAGACGTTCAAGCATGTTACCATTTGGAGATCTGCCAGTTTTCTTAAGCCTAACATATAATATCATTCATTCAAAACAAGAATAGACAAGTAATCAACACATAATCAACATTTAGGTTTCATTAGATCTAAGCAAACACAAAGGAAATTTAGCCTAGCATAGTAGAATTAAGATAAGAACAAAAGATAGACAACCAACACATAGACATATTGATTGAATTAAGAGTATACTTATCTCAATTACAATGCAAGGTCTCAAGGGTTTGGAACCCTTGAAAAACCTGTAAAAGAGGCACCAAAATCGTCTTTAGGGTTTCACCAAAACTTCTCTCCCTTTAATGAAAAAACTAGAAAACTATATATAGGAAAATCGTCCTGACGGCGTCAAGAGTAAAATCTGACGCCGTCAACTCGCCGCCATATACTTCCTCGGACGCCCTAGATCCAATCGTGACGGCCTATGTGACGCCGTCACCACCCTCGGTAAATTAATCTTGGTCATTTTGACGCCGTCATCTCTTCATCTGACGCCTTCACAACCTTCGGTAAAATATTCATCCTTTCTGACGCCGTCAAGAGTAAATTCTTGACGCCGTCACATTGTAATTCCAGCTTGGATTTGGTACTTTGTTGTTTTCTTCACTTTATGCTCCAAAAACGTCCAAAATAGCCTCTTTTCCAGAATTCACTCTCCAAACACCTAAAATCACAAAAGGAACGATTTAGGGCAATATTTGATCAAATAAATTCGGATTCGGGCTTAAATGACCCCCTAAAAACGGATCATTTTTCGCCTCATCATATACCCTTACACTTGAGATTTGCTTGTCCTCAAGCAAATGAGCTTTTATTCTGCTCAAAAGACAAGTTAGGGGTCATTTAACACTAATATAAAAGTAATTACAACAAATAATCGTTCCACTAAAGACCAATAGACAAGCACGGAGGTCATACACAAGCACCTCACAAATAGTGTTTAGATACTCACATCTCTCGGGTGTAATAAAGTAATATAACATTATGGAAATGGAAGATATCTCTCACTACCTGTCATAGCAAAATAGATTACCATAGGCTTGGGAAAGGATCAAACCTCCACCACATGGCGTAAGCACCTAGGATAAACTATCAAAGAGGTCTTTTTAAAGGGTTATAATGTTAGGTGTAGGGATATGAATTACACGGTTTTGTTGGATAAAGGGGATTTTACTGGTGGCGAGTTAACAATCTTAGTTAATTACATGTACAAGATGGCGTTGCTAAGCCAAGACTAGACTCGACTTAAGCTAATAAATGAAAAATAACTAAAAACATAAAATGAACATAGAATGAAAACGGGATGGTAGTCCGTATGTTTTTTCTCTCTTTCTTTTCTATTTTTTTTTTCTTTTTCTTTTTTATATTTTTTTTTTCTTTTTCTTGATTTTTTCGATTTTTTTTTTTTTTTTTTTTTTTTTTTTTTTTTTTTTTTTTTTTTTTATACACTCTTACCCTACCATCCAAAATAATACATCATAGGGGTTTGAGCATTCCCCTTACACTTGAATCTTTACATACTTTACATTAAACTATTCTAATGACTCGAATTAAGAAAATCAAAACACTTGGAGCACTTTTAAGATTAACGTACATATGGGGGTAATAAGTGTTGTTCTTCCCCATTACTCCATAAAATAAGTACTTACCCATGAGTCCCAATCGTCCCAAAACAATATGTACAAGGATATGACTCGACTTAGCAACCATGTAATCAATTAGAAAGTTAACTTAGGGTTTAACAGATAACAATAATGCACTAAAAATGAGCGCATACACGGAAGGCTAAGGCGATTTGGTTGTACATTTAAGTGGGGTGTAACAAATTCTTCCTTTAAGTAAAATGCTTAAAGTTAGAAACGAAAAGATAGGCTCGGAGGGGTGTACTAGGGGTATCGTGTACTAAAAATGAGTACAACGCAAAGGGTGTGGGAAAAATTAGTTGACTTAACTAGCCAAGTAATATGACTTAAATGGTCAAGTAATTATAATACGGGTTTAACACAAGGGTGATCCTAATGCCTCTTATCATGTAGTAAATCCTACTACACGAATGTAGTCTCACTAGCGGTCTCGGGATGCATCACTAACGCAAGTTCTAGAATCTAAATGCTACCGGTACACTCATAAGCACCAATAATAAATGCTTTTCCTATCAAATCTAAAGGCGAACCTCACATATTTGGGTGGAAAATTTTTCTGAATATACGGTTATGTGCTAGTCATACAATCTCCTATCCATGAGACGCTTGCTATGGCTAAAGTTTCACTCCTAAATGTTGTAAAAAATTTTAAATTTGGCGCTAAAATTACACTAACAAGTATTTCTCATAGTTTTATTACACATCTACCATCAAACAAAACAAACTCAAGCGAAAGTGCATATGTAAGGTATCATCTTTTTACCCTCCCCTTACACTTAAGATGAACATTGTCCCCAATGTTCAAGTAAAGAATGTAAAAGTTAAAAGTAAAGAGAATGAATTCAAATACTCCCCTGATTCGCTCGGTATGGATTATAGGTTGGCCAGGTTAAATCTTCCTCCAAGAAAACGAACAATCAAAGCTTCCCTTCCAGAATATAAATCATCTTCTTGTCACAAATAACCTGTAAATCCTGACAAAAGTAGACAGGGCAACCTCGCGTAAAATCGGCGGCATCCTATATAAGTTACTAAATCCTAGAAAACAAAATAAGATATAATGCTTGTGGAATGAAGTTTGCAGATTTCCTGGAGATTATAAAACTTGATAATTCACAAAAACCATAAGACTCCGTTAGAAAAACAAAACTGGTAAAATTTCCAGATTTTTAACTCCTGACGCCGTCAAGAGCAATTGCCTGACGCCGTCAGAATGAACCTGCAGAAATCTTTATGTTAAGTTTCCGGAAAATTTCTGGAAAAACTTTGTCCTACTTCCTGGAAAATCCTGCAAAACTTCATTATGACTCAATACAAGCATTTGACTCTAACAATACGAATACACATGTTCATTAAATATTGTGGAGAATCATGATCGGTTTGTTTCTTAAAAAACATATTTGGGGTTTCTCCTTACACTTATCTTTTGCAAAAATACCTCTAGGTTGAAGTTAAGAATAGGCTAAACAACATAATAAAGTATTTCCACTTTTTAGTAGAGAAACATGATCAACCAACAATAAAAATAAAACATGCATACGGAAGCAAATAACAATCAAACAAATAAAAATCACACAAAACATGGGTTGCCTCCCAAGAAGCGCTTGTTTTTGTTCGAGTCACGAGCCTGACTCTATCCTTATTTCACGGAAAAAGGTGAGGTTTTCCCTACACTTAGGATTAAGTGCGGGTGATAGTAGCGATACACACCATCTCGGTAGGAGTATGCCACGTGAGGAAAGAGTGGTGGATGAATTATATGCTCAAAGGGTTGTGCTCCTATCATCATAACCTTACCTAATTCAATCGGGTTAATAGATGGATTAAGATTTTCTCCTAGAAATGGATCATTTTCTATCAACTTCGAAAGACTCCTAGTTGGGGATCCATCTTGACCTAATAAACCCGGTTTAAACCCATAATGTTTCTTACGATTAATCATGAATGGGTGATGTAAGTATGTAAGGTCATGGTCCACTCCTATGTTGGCTTCTTCTCTACAAGGCTTGGGGTCTACTACCTTCAACGTAAAACTACCCGGACTACATGGTTTGATGGGTGGATCGGGACCTATTTCAATTCCTAAATCTTCATCCAAGGATGGAAGATTAGGTAATGGTTTTGGTTGAGGCGCCGGTTCATCAAAACTAGGAACTTCCCTAGAACTAGGAGTAAGGTTATCACTACAAGTGTTCAAACCTATATCCTCTGGTGGTGCTTGGTCCAATTGTTCTACCTCAATTGGGGTTCCTATAGTCTCTTCTACATCTTCCGGGTAAGTCACGGGCGGTGTATGTGCCTCAAATGATGGTAGGACTTGTGGGGTACTTTGTGGGCTTGGATTATCCACCTCATCCTCCATTGTACCTAGATTACCTATATGTTTGTTTTGTACTATGATATTAGGTGCCATCCAACTAGGTATTTCAACATGAGTATATTCATCTCCCAACAAACTTCCTGTTTGCTCCATCAAACTTGTTTTTGATTGATTTGTGATGTTATTTGTTGGGTTGTCTACTCAATAATAATATTGGGCACAGTTTTCTATGGTATCCCACGCTTCTTCATCATTTAATTCCCTAGGGCCCCCATTGGCAAAATCATCGATGCGCATTTGGTCACATTGGCTGACACGATAGTAAAAGGTTTCGGTTAGGGATGATAAAGAGAAACTATGATGAGGGAATTTTCGAAGTAAAATTTTAAAACGAGTCCATGCATCATATATGGGTTCATCTCGATATTGTTTGAAATTCGAGATGTCAACAGGGTAGAATGGCCTTTTTGGTTGGTGGTATGGTGGATTCGCGTACTCCATAATGGTGAACGGAATAGTCAATGGAAATTATGAACAAACACACTGTTAGCATTAAAAATATGTATTTAGAAGTGATGGTCATTCTCATACATGTAACTTTGTAATGTGTCGTAGATTACAATAGAATAGTCAATGGGCTTATGGTTTGGACTAATCTAATAGGTTATAAGTTATGTATTACAACTAGTCCATACTTAATGTAAAAGTCCAATCCATGACCAAGCCCATCCAAGCCCATTAGGGTGTTACATCTCTTACTATATAAACACCTCAAATGAGTCATTTGAGGTGTGTGCTTGTGTGTGTATTGTGTGTGTTTTTAAATAAAAGTTCTCTTCATCTTTATACTCTTTTTCATATATCTAACGCCACACATATATTACCAAGTCACCATCTTTCCATCTCTCTAGTGCTTATATTTGTGTTAAAGTTGATATATCTAAGGTCCTACAAGTGGTATCAATCGCCTAACAATGATTTAGGAGTGTGTGGAAATCGTTTTCATCAAACTTTCTCTTTAAAAGTTTCGTTTTTTATGTAAAAACGTGTACTTTTCATTAAAAAGTTTTGATTTTTACGTGTTTTAGTGTTATAGTTGTTGTTTTTATTGAAGCTTTAGTGATTCTAAGTGTTTTGGGAAAGATTTGATCATTAGAAACAAGTGAAAAAGGAGTTTTTGGGTGAAAAATCGTATTTTTGAAGTTTTCTGGTCACTTTACGCGTAACTTTTGGGCATAGTACGAATATCCAGCTGTGAACAGTACTTTTTGTCCTTTTTATGCATAATTTTGGCCTAAAACCCTTTTCTTACGCGTAACGAAGGTCAAAACCCTTTTCTTACGCGTAACTCCGGTCAAAACCCTGTTTTTACGCGTAAGTTGTAGTCTACGCACAAGATTCTACGCGTAAGTTGAAGTCTACGCATAAATTCTTACGCGTAAGTTTCAGAAATCTACGCATAAGTTTCTTCTAAGGTCTTCTCTTCGTGCTACGGTGACTCAGTACTTCCCTGACTTGGATAAGTTTGTGGAATACTTCGACACGGGATATCTTTCAAGCTTGGATAAGTTTGAGAGATCAATTTGGTTGAAAAAACCTTACGCGTAACAATTCTTACGCATAAACTCTAAGTTTACGCGTAAAATCAAAGTCTACGCATAAACATTATTGTTTACGCATAACTTAGATCTTACGCATAACTTACAGGTTACGCATAACTTCTTACGCGTAAGATTATTCCAGGTTTACGCGTAAGATTCAAGGTTTACGCGTAAGATTTTGACTTTTTGACAACCAAACTTCAAACGGCCATAACTTTTGAACCGTAACTCCGTTTTCGACGAATCAGCTGTCAAAACGACCGCGAGACCGAGAAGAAGGACACGTTGAATCATCTAAAGATCATTCAAGCCAAGCTTCGAGGCCCAAAACCACTCCGAACGGAAGTTATTGAGGTTTTAAGGTTCCCGATCAAATTTTTCACCATAAAAACTTGCATCAACTTACACTAAACACTACTCCTACTTCGTTGGAACGATCCAAGAATCAACTTTATCAATCTAGACTTCATCAATGGCAACTCAGCAAGACATTCATGCAGCCGGTGCGGAAAACCGACCTCCAATGCTTGAAAAAGGTGGATATCTCCCATGGACAAGCCGCATGCTTCGTTACATCAAAACAAAGCCTGATGGTAAACTAATGATCAACTCCATCACAAATGGTCCATTCAAGCCACGACAAGTTCAAATTGAAGGTAATCCAAATGCAACACCTCCTACTCAACCATTTGTGCGTGAACAAACCGAAGCAGATTACACAGAGGAAGACAAGAAGCAGATCGCCGCTGATGATATGGCAATGCATTTAATCCAACTTGGATTACCACGGGAAATCTTTGCTGCGGTCGACAGCTGTGAAACTGCTTATGCTATGTGGGAACGTGTTAGAAGGATATGTCATGGAACAGAGATTGGACAACAGGACGTTGAGAACAAACTTCTTACTGAATGGGAGAATTTCACATCCACTAAAGGTGAACAGATTGAATCTTACTACACAAGGTTTTGCACTTTGATGAATGAGTTAATCAGAAACAAGTTGACACCTCGAACAATTGCAACAAACATCAAATTCATCAATAACCTTCCAGAAGAATGGGGTCGTTATGTTACAATTGTCAATCAAACAAAGGATTTACATAAGGTGAATTATGATCAACTCTATGACTTTTTGAAGCAAAACCAAGCTGAGGCTAATGAAGTAAGGAAAGAAAGATTGGCAAAGAATCATGATCCTCTTGCATTAATTGCTACTACACCAACACCTTTACCAGTGAACACTCAACAACCATCATCATCTTCCACTCACAACTACATGCAACCATCATGCATTCTACAACCAACACCGGTCTACCAACAACAGTTCTACCCACAGCAACAACATGTTATTCCACAACAACAATACCCACATTTCCAAGAACCAGAATTCACTGACAATGATGAAGCTACTGCAGCCTTGACTCAAGCGTTTGCTTTTCTGACAAAAGCTTTCCAAGGACGCTATTCTACACCAACAAACAACAACCAAAGGATTTCATCGAACACTCGCAATAAGCAGATTGCTCAGCCGAGTTTCAATATGGGCAACGGAGGCCAAATGGTTGGAGTTTATGGGAATCAGCAAGGATATACTACTGGAATTAACATGGGGAATCAGAATATGCTAAATGCAGGGAATCAGAATGCAGGAAATCAGTATGGTCAGTATGCAGGGAATCAGATAGGTCAGTTTGTTGTAAATCAGAGGGGTCAGAATGTTGGTAATCAGGCAATGGGTAATCAGAATAGAAATGTTGCAGCTCCAGTAGTTGGGAATTTGGGAAATGTGAATCAGGGTAATCCGGTAAAGTGTTTCAACTGTCAGGGTGTAGGTCATATGGCAAGGAACTGTCCTACTAAGCCGAACAAGAAAGATCTAGCGTACTTGCAGAAAGCAGTGATGTTGGCACAAAAGGCAGAGGCAGGATTTCAGTTGAATGCCGAGGAGAATGATTTTATGGCTCTTATGGATGACATGGAAGATAGAGAGGATATCGATGCGAACTGCATATTTATGGCGAATCTTCAGGAAGCTAAGTATGACACGGATTCTGACACACTTCCTGTTTATGACACCAATGCACCATCTGAGGTATCAAACACATGTCACAATAATGATATATTTGATATGTCTCCTCATGAGGAACAGCATTCTGAGAAGCTAGCACCCACTTATGATACATACCTGGACACGCCAAGTAGTAGCAATACTCCTTCAGCAACTCCAGATGTGAATCACAATGGAGGCTTCGTTTCACAGCATGCTGAGAATGATGAGGAAACACGTGCTTTGTTTGAATCATTATTGAATAATTGTCGTATTGAAATTGAGAATGTGAAAAAGGTCAATCGCGATGTTAAGGCCGCGAATGTTAAATTGACCGCTGAGCTTGAGAGTTACAAAGAAAACGTTAAAGCTTTTGAATTTCATAACAAAAGATTGTCTGAATTAGAAACTGGTTATCAAAATTCCGTTTCAAGGGAAAAACAATTGCAACTCAAGTTTGATACACTTGATGTTAATTCTTTCAAAAAGATAAAATCTTTAACCGCGGAAATTTCTGATTTACAAAACCAACTTTCTAAACAAAAATCAGCTTATACCAATCTTGAAAAAGAAAGGGACGAGTTGAAAAAGGACTTTGCAAAGAAAGAAGACAAACTTTTGGCCGAAATCGTAGAGTCAGAACACATGATTGCTCATTTAGAAGAATTGGTGGTTAAATCGGGTCAGTCAAGTCAAACAATGAAAATGATTTCAAATCAAACTAATCCGGTTTACCATACGAAACATAAAGTGGCTCTTGGTAACAACACCCCCAGTAATCTCAAGAAAGCTCAGCAAGAACAGAATGTTTTGTATAATGGTAATGTGATTTACACTAAACATGATCCTCCCGTCGTTCGGGATTCTGTGCAAACGATAGAACATGTCGAAGAGAGCATCTCTAAAATGAAACAAAAGGATTTGAAACCCATTGACTACAACAAATTGAATAAACTTTCGGGAATTACCTTTGTTCCACAAAAAGAACCATCTGTGTTTTCCATAAAACGACCATTCTCAAAAATGTTTTCTAAGAAAGTAATTGTTTCCAAATCTCTTTCAAAAATGGAACAAATTTCTTCTAACAACACTTTTAATACAAGTGAGGCTAGAGAAATTTTGGATGACGTTAAAAAGAGAATTCAAGAACTTCAAAATATTGTTGCTTCTAAAACTACAATCGATATTAACAACTGGCATTCCAGTTTTCATATTGAGCAGAAAAAAGTTTTTGAAAACGAAATTACTATCCCACTGAATAACATCAGTGCGAGGGTAATCCATTTTGAACGTGCTTTCTTAAAAGAAACGGCCGAATTTGTCAAGGACCACAAATCCCTGGTAAACGAAACTAACGAAACTCGTGAAAACATGAATGTTTTGGAAAACCTAAATGATTCTCTCTTCGAAGCTGTTATGACCACTGACATTATGTCCATCATTTTACAAACATATTCTGTTCAAGACGATGAACGACTAAGAGCTGAGACCTCCGAAATTGTTTCAAAATATGAAAATGCTCTTATAAAGCTTGAAAAAGAAAATGTGTCATATTTTAAACAACTTGATCGAAAGAAGGAAGAATGCAAGTATGACAAATTGTCGTATGAGCGTGCCTTAAAGAACATGAAAGAGCAAAATGATCTTTTGAGGGCTCAGCTTGAAAGTCAAAAAGGAAAGGGTGAGGAAACTAAGTTTGCAAAACCATTGACTTCGGAGAAACCAAATGTTTCAAACACGGTTCAAAAACCAAAAATGTCAATTTCACGGTTTGCTCCAAAAGTCGATGAGAAAAAGGATTTGACAAAACCAGTCACTCCAACACCCTTGCCAAAGAAAAATGAAAATGTTAAGATTGTTGATAAAGGAAAAGCGGTTGTCGAAACACCAAAAGTTCTAGCACCTGGCCTTTTTAGGATTAGTCCCACTAGTGCGTCTGCCTCAACATCTAAGACAAATGACAAGTGCATAAAGGCTAATTCTAAAGAATCTAGGGATGCTAACAAGGACAACAATATAAATCCTAATGTGTGTGCCTTACCTTCTACAGGATTAGAAAGCACCTCTAGGAGCAGCAGACTACAGCCTAGGAGCAATACAAGGAACAATAAAGTCTCGCCTGCATCTAAGAGTAGTAGCAAGAATAAAGTTGAAGAAGTAGAAGAACACCCTAGGAATTTATCGCTTTGTAATAAGAGACATGTTTCATCTGAATGTAATGTTGAGAGTACTGTTTCTAATGCATGTAATAACTCTGTGTGTTTAATATGCAAGAAATGTTTAATTAATGATGTTCATGATGAATGTGTTTCTAAGAATGTGAATGTTTCGCCTAAACAGAAGTATGTTCCAAAGGGAACTAGTGCCAGATCTAGATCTATAGAAAAATTAGTTGCACGCTTTAGATCTACCACTAGTAGTCGAATGCCTAGGAACTACCTTAAGTTTTGTATGTGGATACCAACGGGTAGAGAGTTCACTCTTAAGGACGGCAAATTAGAAATAACTCAAGCTAAACAAGTAGCAACTGTCTATGAGTGTGATTCTGCTTTTACTCCTAACCCCATGGAACCAAATTCAAAACGGTTTCCAAATACAAACTCTTCTGTTCTTGGCAGGTTATCGAAATATGTCTTTGGATCGTCGACTCGGGTTGCTCCAAGCACATGACTGGGAACTTAAAGCTGCTGATCAATTTCATATGGAAATTCATGGGAACTGTACGCTTTGGAAATGATCATGTAGCAGCTATCCTGGGTTTTGGAGATCTTCAGTTTGGGAATTTTTTGATCACTCGAGTTTACTATGTCGAAGGGTTGGGACACAACTTGTTTTCAGTTGGGCAGTTTTGTGATGCAGATTTAGAAGTTGCATTCAGAAGAAACACAGTTTTTATTAGAAATTTGGTTGGTGATGATCTCTTAACTGGTAATCGTGGTACGAACTTGTATGCTATCGACATCAACCAAATGGCTTCTTCATCACCAATTTGTCTTATGACAAGGGCTACCGAAACTAAGTCCTGGCTGTGGCATAGACGTTTATCCCATCTCAACTTCGACACAATCAACAAGTTAGCCAAAGACAACATCGTCACCGGTCTTCCTAAGTTCAAATACACCAAGGAACACCTATGTCCATCATGCGAACAAGGAAAAAGCAAAAGAGCATCATATAAACCCAAAACCGTACCTAGTTCGGAAGCAAGATTACATATGTTGCACATGGACTTATGTGGCCCAATGAGAGTTGAAAGCATCAATGGGAAGAAGTATATTCTTGTTATTGTCGATGATTATTCAAGATATACATGGGTAAAGTTTCTGAGGTCAAAAGACGAAGCACCAGGTACCATCATCACCTTTCTGAAGCGTATCCAAGTTCTACTTCAAGCTCCAGTAAGGATTGTAAGAACAGATAATGGCACAGAATTCACTAATCAGGAGTTAAGAACCTACTTTGAAGATGTTGGAATAACACACCAAACATCAGCTGTTAGAACTCCACAGCAGAATGGGGTAGTTGAAAGAAGAAACAGAACTCTTGTGGAAGCTGCTCGCACAATGCTGATCTTTTCTAGTGCACCACTATTCTTATGGGCTGATGCTGTTGCCACTGCTTGTTTCACTCAGAACCGATCCCTAGTACATCCAAGATTCAATAAAACCCCATATGAGCTAGTGAACAACCGTAAACCTGACATCTCTTACCTTCACGTGTTTGGCGCTTTGTGCTATCCGACGAATGACAGAGAAGATCTAGGGAAGTTAAAAGCTAAGGGTGATATTGGAATCTTCATTGGATATTCAGAAAACTCGAGGGCATTCAGGGTGTATAATAGACGTCTAAAAAGGATAATGGAGACGGTGAATGTGAAGTTTGACGAGATTTCACAAATGGCTTCTGAGAGATACGCTCTAGAACCCGCGCTTAATCCTATGGCGTCTAATCAATCCAGATTAGGACCCGCACCAAACCCGCAGACTTCTGGACACATCAGTTCAGGACTCGTGCCTCAAGGAGCTCAGTCAACAAACACGGACAAACCTTCAGAACAAGAACTGGAAAATTTCTTCGAGTTAATGTTTGATGAATATTATGGTGGAACTTCGACAAATGCATCTCCACAACATTCCGCTGCACCCGCTCAAAACCATCAACCACCACCATCTCAAGATGCATCTACAACAGTTGAAGCTGAAGCACCAACGACCTCAACATCATCAACATCTACTCAAGCAACTCCAGTTATTGAATCTGTTCTACCAAGAGTTGATGAGCAAAATCAAACTACAAACTTTCAAGAAGAACCTACAAATAATTCAAACGATGTTACGTTAGAAGAAGAAGAAGAAGTATTTGAAAACCCGTTTGCATCAGACTCTGCTGAATCTTCTTCAAGGTTACAAGAACCATCTAACACACACTCGTTCAACCAAAGGTACCCTTCTACGTTTCAATGGACAAAAGACCATCCGTTAGTACATGTTATTGGTGATCCTTCAATGCCAGTTCAGACGAGGAGACAACTTGCCACCGATCTCGAATTGTGCATTTACATTTGCTCAATAAGCACCAAAGTACCAAAGAACATTCGGGAAGCAATGGCAGAAAACCCTTGGATTGAAGCGATGCAGGAGGAATTTCTTCAATACCTGTTACATGATAGTTGGGAACTTGTTGAACGACCACTTGATAAACGAGTTCTTGATCTCAAGTGGTTGTGGAAGAACAAACTGGATGAGGAAATGACTGTTATTCGTAACAAAGCTCGTCTCGTGGCTAAAGGATATCCACAAGAAGAAGGGATAGATTTCGAAGAATCATTCGCGCCTGTAGCTAGACTTGAAGCAGTCCGGATTTTCTTAGCCTATGCAGCTCACAAAAACATCACAGTCTATCAGATGGACATTAAGACAGCTTTCTTGAATGGAACTCTGAAAGAAGAAGTGTATGTGAGTCAGCCAGAGGGATTCGTCGACAAAGATCATCCAGACTACGTCTACAAGCTTAAGAAAGCAATTTATGGTCTAAAACAAGCTCCAAGAGCGTGGTATGACGAACTATCATCTTTCTTGCTTAAAAACAATTTCACAAAAGGAACGGTTGATGACACCTTGTTTATCAAAAAGTTCAAAGATGACATTTTGATCGTTCAAATTTACGTGGACGACATTATTTTTGGATCAACCAATCCTAACCATTCAAAACATTTTGAAAATCTCATGAAAAGCAAATTTGAAATGTCCATGATGGGGGAACTAAAATTCTTTCTTGGTTTACAAATCCATCAATCCCCTCGTGGTATTTTTATCAATCAAGCTAAATATACAATAGAGATTTTGAAAAAACATGGAATGGAAAATTGTGATTCTGTTGGTACACCAATGGTCACTTCACCAAAAATAGGTGCTGATTTGTTTGGAAAACCTATCGATCCGAAGAAATATCGGAGCATGATCGGTTCTCTCATGTACCTAACTGCTAGCAGACCCGATATTCAATTTGCTGTATGTTTATTAGCACGGTTTCAGGCAAAGCCTACCGAACTTCACCTCAAAGAGGTTAAACGGATCTTTCGGTACCTACGAAGCACCATTAACATGGGACTTTGGTATCCGAAGGATTCGGAGCTTAATCTAACAGCATTTTCAGATGCAGACCATGCTGGTGATCAAGTTACAGCAAAGAGTACATCAGGTGGAGCACAATTTTTGGGTGAAAAGCTTGTAAGCTGGTCTTCAAAGAAACAGGATTGTACTGCGCTATCAACCGCTGAAGCCGAGTATGTATCTCTATCTGCGTGTTGTGCCCAAGTTCTTTGGATGCGGACACAGCTCACAGATTATGGCTTTACTTTTGACAGAATACCTATGTATTGTGACTCAAAAAGTGCCATAGCCATCTCGTGCAATCCCGTACACCACTCTAAGACGAAGCATATCAAAGTCCGCTACCATTTCATCAAAGAACACGTGGAAGAGGGTACTGTTGAATTATTTTTCGTTAAGACTGATTATCAACTCGCCGATCTATTTACTAAAGCCCTTCCAAAAGAAAGGTTTGACTATTTAGTTCGACGAATTGGCATGCGAAGCCTAACTCCTGAGGAGCTAGAACGTCTTCTCGAATCTTCTTGAAAAATGTTTTCAAACTCGCTTCGCTGTAAATATTTTTGAAAAAACAAAATACAAAATTTGAAAAACCAACAAAAACAAAATACAAAAATATAAATCTTTCAAAAAATACAAAAACAATATAAAATCAAAAAATCCAAAAATATTCTTCTCACGACATGTCTCTCGTATAAATCAATATTCTGTACGTTTCTAGAAATGTCATTCAACAATGATACGGATATGTACAGATGCTTGAGCGGGAGTTCTTATAAATGCTTTTCTAAAACATGTCGTTTCTCTAAAAGTTTCTTCACAATGGCTTTCGTATACTTCAGTACGAAACCCGGACTTAAATGATGACTTCTGATTATTTTCAAATCAAGGACTCGTACGTTCAATGACGAACTCTTTTTCAAAAAGTTCGAGTCTAACCAAACGAAAAAGATTTCAAGCATAAACTCGTTTACAAAACAAAATTCTTGAGCACTTTTTCAAGATTGTTCAAAAGATTTCTCAAAATCTCTCAAAATTAGTGCTCAAGATAACTCCCTCAAAACCCTTAATTTATTTTAAATATGCCATCATTAAGGGGGAGTATAAAAAGAAAAATGTTACAAATTCATGCAGAATCTGTCTTTCTCTCCAAAAGCTTTTTCTTAATCTGTTGATATCAAAAATATCACGATGTGCTATTTTTGAGGGGGAGAAGACATGATTAAAATGTGATCAAAGATGTTTATAGATTGTGGCAGAATCTCAAAAGAGCTCGACTCAGATATAACCAATGAATTGACGAAGCTTAAAATGTCAGTAATCGAAAAGACTTGTCCTGGACGGGTAATAATTTCAAGCTAGTCTAACTAGTGATGTAAGCGTGTCTCGAATAGGACTTGTCTGAGTAGAATGTACCGTATCGAGAGACTTTCTTTGGACTTGACCAGGACGGGTAATAATTTCAAGCTAGTCTAACTAGTGATGTAAGCGTGTCTCGAATCGGTCATGTTCGCTGAAAGTGGATCAATTCAAAAAGTGCAAACTCCTCTCGCATGTGCAAATTTCTTAAAAATATTTATGAGCACATGTGAAGGGGGAGTCCTTCAAAATTGCAAAACTCTCAAAGTAGTAACAACAATGTGTTTTATTATCAAAAACACTTTGAGAGATTTTTCATAAATGGTTTTATGGCAACAATAGGATAGTCATGGAGTTATAAGGTGACTAAGGTTAGGAAAAACCGTCCTATGATCCGCCAGAGCCGGAGGGATCTACCCAAGGACAATTCCAATAGATTTGAATTAGAAGTCCTTAGGTATGATTGAAAAAAAAGGAGAAAATGAGAAAGGAGAAAGAAGGGGTTGAAGAATTAAAAAGAAAAGTTATGATAAAGGGTGAAAAGAAATAGCCCTCCAAATGTTCAACCTTAGGGCAGACACCGGGTTCAATTCATATGCTACTGGTTGTTACTAAGGTGACACCGGTATTGAAGACAAAGACGTCATGGACCCAGTGACGCACTGCACTAAACCTTCTTAACCACTCAAGTTCTCTTAAAAGAGCTTGTTTCATTCTCACGGGGAACCGGCATAATCTATCGATCTGTCTCTTAGAGATGGTTGATATTGAAGCAGGAGACCTCTCCCTAATCTCCGCATAGGAAACCAAATGTGCACTTATCGAGTCTAGAGCCCTGAGATTCATCAAAAGATCTCATAGGAACACATGATATCTCTACACTGGTTGTTCAACATTAAGGACGCCAGATGTAAACTTAAGAGTCCTACGCAGATCTTAGCAATCTGCCAGAACATTTATGAGAGGATTCACTTTTGTGATTCTCAGTGATTGAATGGAAATTCCTGCCAGGGTCAACATCAAGCAGCCCTGACAGCAGGTCACTTCGGTAATTCTTTATGGGTTACGCTTAGTGTTCGCGGTGGTTTCAAACGGTCTACAGTCGTGGAGTGATCCCCAGCGACTCACCCAGTCATTGAGCTACTTAGTAGGTCTTGTAAGCACTCTCGAGAGTATCTGACATGGGAACGGCCTTGGTAAGGGTTAGAAGGAGTCTTCACACTATGCTGTTGACGATCTCTAATTCTTATCTGTAAGTACCGGATGTTTTATTGCTAACTGTTTATATGCAGGGACACTTCATCTCCATGGCGACAGATTCCACATGCTCATACATGCATCTCGAAGTCAAAGGAAAGTTCTCACAAGATCAATACAACACAAAGTTCAAAGAAAGATTCTACGCTTAAAAGAAGAATCTACAAAGTATAAAGACTAAAGATCAAAGTGAAAGAAAGGGAACTACGTGCATATGAATATCAAAGTCCAAAGATGTATGAGCATGTTGGAATGGCAAACAACCACCACAGACGCAGAAGTGACGAAAGGCAGATAACTCCACATCACAAAGGAACAAAGAACGATGAAAAATCAGTTATCAAAGATCACAAAACATGAAGGAACAAAGACTAAAGACTATTCTACAACGACACACGAAGTTAAAGACAAAGAACACGGAAGATCCACTCACGTGGAGCATAATTCGAATGACCAACCCTTAGGGGGAGATTGTTAGCATTAAAAATATGTATTTAGAAGTGATGGTCATTCTCATACATGTAACTTTGTAATGTGTCGTAGATTACAATAGAATAGTCAATGGGCTTATGGTTTGGACTAATCTAATAGGTTATAAGTTATGTATTACAACTAGTCCATACTTAATGTAAAAGTCCAATCCATGACCAAGCCCATCCAAGCCCATTAGGGTGTTACATCTCTTACTATATAAACACCTCAAATGAGTCATTTGAGGTGTGTGCTTGTGTGTGTATTGTGTGTGTTTTTTAATAAAAGTTCTCTTCATCTTTATACTCTTTTTCATATATCTAACGCCACACATATATTACCAAGTCACCATCTTTCCATCTCTCTAGTGCTTATATTTGTGTTAAAGTTGATATATCTAAGGTCCTACACACACAAAGAAAAAGATAGACTAAAGAAGACCTAAAAATAAAAATAAAATCTTACTAGAAAGGAATCTAGCAAGTAGACCTAATAAAAAGAAATCCTAACCTAGACAATAACTATTCCCCGGGCTGCGGCGCCAAAAACTTGATGCGTGGGAATCGCACCTTGCTTTACCTCTCGAGGGATCTCGCGAGGCTTACAACCCTCACCAGGCAGTGTACCTGATCGTTGTAGTATAGTATAGTGACAAGTACCGGGGGATTGATCGTTCAGCTTAGGAATAGTGTCGCTAGGATTAGAAAGCCTAATTAATAGTTCTAGAGATGGAAGATGATTATTTTTGTGTTTTTATATTTTATGAAAGCAAGTAAAATCTCGGGTTTTGAAGGAGTGGGCGGAATTAGTTGCTAATCAACTAACCCAAAAACTACTTTATAACTAATTAACTAATGAAAATGAAATTAAACTAATATTAAACTAAGGTTGTGAGCAGTGGTTGGAGAAATTGTGTTTACTTAGACTTCATTACTCCCTAGATATCTTTTACATGTTAATTACTTGTTACACTTGTATGAATGACGGGTTGTATTCCTTAATACCATTCGTGGAGTGGCATACATAACTCCCCAACTCTATGAGCTCTTATCTCCTCCTACACCATGACCCAGCACAACTATAGGGATTGTAAACAGTGGCTCATGCATTAAATACAACCAATAAAGACCTAGTACGCCTCGGTTCATGTTTCTTAAGACGTTCAAGCATGTTACCATTTGGAGATCTGCCAGTTTTCTTAAGCCTAACATATAATATCATTCATTCAAAACAAGAATAGACAAGTAATCAACACATAATCAACATTTAGGTTTCATTAGATCTAAGCAAACACAAAGGAAATTTAGCCTAGCATAGTAGAATTAAGATAAGAACAAAAGATAGACAACCAACACATAGACATATTGATTGAATTAAGAGTATACTTATCTCAATTACAATGCAAGGTCTCAAGGGTTTGGAACCCTTGAAAAACCTGTAAAAGAGGCACCAAAATCGTCTTTAGGGTTTCACCAAAACTTCTCTCCCTTTAATGAAAAAACTAGAAAACTATATATAGGAAAATCGTCCTGACGGCGTCAAGAGTAAAATCTGACGCCGTCAACTCGCCGCCATATACTTCCTCGGACGCCCTAGATCCAATCGTGACGGCCTATGTGACGCCGTCACCACCCTCGGTAAATTAATCTTGGTCATTTTGACGCCGTCATCTCTTCATCTGACGCCTTCACAACCTTCGGTAAAATATTCATCCTTTCTGACGCCGTCAAGAGTAAATTCTTGACGCCGTCACATTGTAATTCCAGCTTGGATTTGGTACTTTGTTGTTTTCTTCACTTTATGCTCCAAAAACGTCCAAAATAGCCTCTTTTCCAGAATTCACTCTCCAAACACCTAAAATCACAAAAGGAACGATTTAGGGCAATATTTGATCAAATAAATTCGGATTCGGGCTTAAATGACCCCCTAAAAACGGATCATTTTTCGCCTCATCATATACCCTTACACTTGAGATTTGCTTGTCCTCAAGCAAATGAGCTTTTATTCTGCTCAAAAGACAAGTTAGGGGTCATTTAACACTAATATAAAAGTAATTACAACAAATAATCGTTCCACTAAAGACCAATAGACAAGCACGGAGGTCATACACAAGCACCTCACAAATAGTGTTTAGATACTCACATCTCTCGGGTGTAATAAAGTAATATAACATTATGGAAATGGAAGATATCTCTCACTACCTGTCATAGCAAAATAGATTACCATAGGCTTGGGAAAGGATCAAACCTCCACCACATGGCGTAAGCACCTAGGATAAACTATCAAAGAGGTCTTTTTAAAGGGTTATAATGTTAGGTGTAGGGATATGAATTACACGGTTTTGTTGGATAAAGGGGATTTTACTGGTGGCGAGTTAACAATCTTAGTTAATTACATGTACAAGATGGCGTTGCTAAGCCAAGACTAGACTCGACTTAAGCTAATAAATGAAAAATAACTAAAAACATAAAATGAACATAGAATGAAAACGGGATGGTAGTCCGTATGTTTTTTCTCTCTTTCTTTTCTATTTTTTTTTCTTTTTCTTTTTTATATTTTTTTTTCTTTTTCTTGATTTTTTCGATTTTTTTTTTTTTTTTTTTTTTTTTTTTTTTTTTTTTTTTATACACTCTTACCCTACCATCCAAAATAATACATCATAGGGGTTTGAGCATTCCCCTTACACTTGAATCTTTACATACTTTACATTAAACTATTCTAATGACTCGAATTAAGAAAATCAAAACACTTGGAGCACTTTTAAGATTAACGTACATATGGGGGTAATAAGTGTTGTTCTTCCCCATTACTCCATAAAATAAGTACTTACCCATGAGTCCCAATCGTCCCAAAACAATATGTACAAGGATATGACTCGACTTAGCAACCATGTAATCAATTAGAAAGTTAACTTAGGGTTTAACAGATAACAATAATGCACTAAAAATGAGCGCATACACGGAAGGCTAAGGTGATTTGGTTGTACATTTAAGTGGGGTGTAACAAATTCTTCCTTTAAGTAAAATGCTTAAAGTTAGAAACGAAAAGATAGGCTCGGAGGGGTGTACTAGGGGTATCGTGTACTAAAAATGAGTACAACGCAAAGGGTGTGGGAAAAATTAGTTGACTTAACTAGCCAAGTAATATGACTTAAATGGTCAAGTAATTATAATACGGGTTTAACACAAGGGTGATCCTAATGCCTCTTATCATGTAGTAAATCCTACTACACGAATGTAGTCTCACTAGCGGTCTCGGGATGCATCACTAACGCAAGTTCTAGAATCTAAATGCTACCGGTACACTCATAAGCACCAATAATAAATGCTTTTCCTATCAAATCTAAAGGCGAACCTCACATATTTGGGTGGAAAATTTTTCTGAATATACGGTTATGTGCTAGTCATACAATCTCCTATCCATGAGACGCTTGCTATGGCTAAAGTTTCACTCCTAAATGTTGTAAAAAATTTTAAATTTGGCGCTAAAATTACACTAACAAGTATTTCTCATAGTTTTATTACACATCTACCATCAAACAAAACAAACTCAAGCGAAAGTGCATATGTAAGGTATCATCTTTTTACCCTCCCCTTACACTTAAGATGAACATTGTCCCCAATGTTCAAGTAAAGAATGTAAAAGTTAAAAGTAAAGAGAATGAATTCAAATACTCCCCTGATTCGCTCGGTATGGATTATAGGTTGGCCAGGTTAAATCTTCCTCCAAGAAAACGAACAATCAAAGCTTCCCTTCCAGAATATAAATCATCTTCTTGTCACAAATAACCTGTAAATCCTGACAAAAGTAGACAGGGCAACCTCGCGTAAAATCGGCGGCATCCTATATAAGTTACTAAATCCTAGAAAACAAAATAAGATATAATGCTTGTGGAATGAAGTTTGCAGATTTCCTGGAGATTATAAAACTTGATAATTCACAAAAACCATAAGACTCCGTTAGAAAAACAAAACTGGTAAAATTTCCAGATTTTTAACTCCTGACGCCGTCAAGAGCAATTGCCTGACGCCGTCAGAATGAACCTGCAGAAATCTTTATGTTAAGTTTCCGGAAAATTTCTGGAAAAACTTTGTCCTACTTCCTGGAAAATCCTGCAAAACTTCATTATGACTCAATACAAGCATTTGACTCTAACAATACGAATACACATGTTCATTAAATATTGTGGAGAATCATGATCGGTTTGTTTCTTAAAAAACATATTTGGGGTTTCTCCTTACACTTATCTTTTGCAAAAATACCTCTAGGTTGAAGTTAAGAATAGGCTAAACAACATAATAAAGTATTTCCACTTTTTAGTAGAGAAACATGATCAACCAACAATAAAAATAAAACATGCATACGGAAGCAAATAACAATCAAACAAATAAAAATCACACAAAACATGGGTTGCCTCCCAAGAAGCGCTTGTTTTTGTTCGAGTCACGAGCCTGACTCTATCCTTATTTCACGGAAAAAGGTGAGGTTTTCCCTACACTTAGGATTAAGTGCGGGTGATAGTAGCGATACACACCATCTCGGTAGGAGTATGCCACGTGAGGAAAGAGTGGTGGATGAATTATATGCTCAAAGGGTTGTGCTCCTATCATCATAACCTTACCTAATTCAATCGGGTTAATAGATGGATTAAGATTTTCTCCTAGAAATGGATCATTTTCTATCAACTTCGAAAGACTCCTAGTTGGGGATCCATCTTGACCTAATAAACCCGGTTTAAACCCATAATGTTTCTTACGATTAATCATGAATGGGTGATGTAAGTATGTAAGGTCATGGTCCACTCCTATGTTGGCTTCTTCTCTACAAGGCTTGGGGTCTACTACCTTCAACGTAAAACTACCCGGACTACATGGTTTGATGGGTGGATCGGGACCTATTTCAATTCCTAAATCTTCATCCAAGGATGGAAGATTAGGTAATGGTTTTGGTTGAGGCGCCGGTTCATCAAAACTAGGAACTTCCCTAGAACTAGGAGTAAGGTTATCACTACAAGTGTTCAAACCTATATCCTCTGGTGGTGCTTGGTCCAATTGTTCTACCTCAATTGGGGTTCCTATAGTCTCTTCTACATCTTCCGGGTAAGTCACGGGCGGTGTATGTGCCTCAAATGATGGTAGGACTTGTGGGGTACTTTGTGGGCTTGGATTATCCACCTCATCCTCCATTGTACCTAGATTACCTATATGTTTGTTTTGTACTATGATATTAGGTGCCATCCAACTAGGTATTTCAACATGAGTATATTCATCTCCCAACAAACTTCCTGTTTGCTCCATCAAACTTGTTTTTGATTGATTTGTGATGTTATTTGTTGGGTTGTCTACTCTATAATAATATTGGGCACAGTTTTCTATGGTATCCCACGCTTCTTCATCATTTAATTCCCTAGGGCCCCCATTGGCAAAATCATCGATGCGCATTTGGTCACATTGGCTGACACGATAGTAAAAGGTTTCGGTTAGAGATGATAAAGAGAAACTATGATGAGGGAATTTTTGAAGTAAAATTTTAAAACGAGTCCATGCATCATATATGGGTTCATCTCGATATTGTTTGAAATTCGAGATGTCAACAGGGCAGAATGGCCTTTTTGGTTGGTGGTATGGTGGATTCGCGTACTCCATAATGGTGAACGGAATAGTCAATGGAAATTATGAACAAACACACAAAGAAAAAGATAGACTAAAGAAGACCTAAAAATAAAAATAAAATCTTACTAGAAAGGAATCTAGCAAGTAGACCTAATAAAAAGAAATCCTAACCTAGACAATAACTATTCCCCGGGCTGCGGCGCCAAAAACTTGATGCGTTGGAATCGCACCTTGCTTTACCTCTCGAGGGATCTCGCGAGGCTTACAACCCTCACCAGGCAGTGTACCTGATCGTTGTAGTATAGTATAGTGACAAGTACCGGGGGATTGATCGTTCAGCTTAGGAATAGTGTCGCTAGGATTAGAAAGCCTAATTAATAGTTCTAGAGATGGAAGATGATTATTTTTGTGTTTTTATATTTTATGAAAGCAAGTAAAATCTCGGGTTTTGAAGGAGTGGGCGGAATTAGTTGCTAATCAACTAACCCAAAAACTACTTTATAACTAATTAACTAATGAAAATGAAATTAAACTAATATTAAACTAAGGTTGTGAGCAGTGGTTGGAGAAATTGTGTTTACTTAGACTTCATTACTCCCTAGATATCTTTTACATGTTAATTACTTGTTACACTTGTATGAATGACGGGTTGTATTCCTTAATACCATTCGTGGAGTGGCATACATAACTCCCCAACTCTATGAGCTCTTATCTCCTCCTACACCATGACCCAGCACAACTATAGGGATTGTAAACAGTGGCTCATGCATTAAATACAACCAATAAAGACCTAGTACGCCTCGGTTCATGTTTCTTAAGACGTTCAAGCATGTTACCATTTGGAGATCTGCCAGTTTTCTTAAGCCTAACATATAATATCATTCATTCAAAACAAGAATAGACAAGTAATCAACACATAATCAACATTTAGGTTTCATTAGATCTAAGCAAACACAAAGGAAATTTAGCCTAGCATAGTAGAATTAAGATAAGAACAAAAGATAGACAACCAACACATAGACATATTGATTGAATTAAGAGTATACTTATCTCAATTACAATGCAAGGTCTCAAGGGTTTGGAACCCTTGAAAAACCTGTAAAAGAGGCACCAAAATCATCTTTAGGGTTTCACCAAAACTTCTCTCCCTTTAATGAAAAAACTAGAAAACTATATATAGGAAAATCGTCCTGACGGCGTCAAGAGTAAAATCTGACGCCGTCAACTCGCCGCCATATACTTCCTCGGACGCCCTAGATCCAATCGTGACGGCCTATGTGACGCCGTCACCACCCTCGGTAAATTAATCTTGGTCATTTTGACGCCGTCATCTCTTCATCTGACGCCTTCACAACCTTCGGTAAAATATTCATCCTTTCTGACGCCGTCAAGAGTAAATTCTTGACGCCGTCACATTGTAATTCCAACTTGGATTTGGTACTTTGTTGTTTTCTTCACTTTATGCTCCAAAAACGTCCAAAATAGCCTCTTTTCCAGAATTCACTCTCCAAACACCTAAAATCACAAAAGGAACGATTTAGGGCAATATTTGATCAAATAAATTCGGATTCGGGCTTAAATGACCCCCTAAAAACGGATCATTTTTCGCCTCATCAGCTGCAGCTGCACTTTGACTACCAGCTTGACTTGCATCAACTTCTTTCACTCTAGACCTTTTCTTTCCAGCTTGGCTTGGAGCTTGGCTTTGAGATTGGCTTGCAGCTTGGCTTCAAGCTGTCCCTTTCTCTTTACAGCTTCTTTTGTTGTGCCCTTGTTTCTCACAAATAACACATGTCACTGTTTTTCCTTTTCTAGACAATTTCCCATCTTTGACCATAACAATCTCACCGACACTCTTCCTCCTGTTTTTTTGTGGCCTACCTATATGAGGATGTTTCTTAGGTGGAAGTAGTGTGGTTGGGCAATAAAACTTTTCCCAAAATTGTCTACCATTCAATGGATTGACTTTAAAAGAGTACACATTCCTCCAAGTTTCTAATTTGTATGATTCATGAACCCAGTCTTCTGGCAACCCTACATCCATGCCATTGTCATTCATGTCATGAATGCAGGCAACAGCATGCCTGCAGGGAATACCAGAGACTTGCCACTTCCTACAACTACATACCTTTTGGTTCAGGTTAACCACAACTTGCTCACCCCATGGACCCTTGACCTGACACAATTCAGCCCCATTCCAATCCATAGTATAGTTTACAGCAGCTTCTTTGGTAAATCTAAAGAGTTTAGTGACAGCAGGAGTTAAAGGTCCCTCACTCTTTTCAATTACCTTTTGAACAATGACTATCCTCTTCATTAGGTACTCCCTAACATACTCTAATGCTAATATTATAGGACTATCCCTAGCATCCAACAACTATCTATTAAATACTTCACATATATTGTTGATCAAAAGATCACACTTTGCCCTCCCTGTTACAAAAAGGTAATGTATCATTAAAGGTAATGTACTCCCTAAGTTACTCTAAGGCTGATATTATGTTCAAAAGATGAATATAAGTGATTTAAAAAGTATACATACTAGAGAAGTGTGATCTACTCCAGTGCTCAAGTTCAATTTTGTTTAACCACTCATAAGCCTTCTTGTTGTAGCCTTTAAGCTCATCCATGTGTTTCTGAAATTCCATTTTAGTCAAAGCAGTGGCACACTTCTATAGCATTTCTTTGTATTCAGTACCTCTCCAAGTCAAGTTCATGTTTTCATTGATATGTCTCACACAATATCTATGCTCAGCTAAAGGGAAAAGGTTGGCAATAGCTGGTAACAGCCCCTATAAAATATTCAGTCATTAATTAATTACCAAAAACAGTGTATAATGTATTAAGTAAATACCAAAAACTGAAAAGCATGAAATTAAATATCTAACCTTCTGCCTATCTGTGATGAATGTGAAGTGTGAATTTGTGTATAAATCCAAATCATCACCCATGCATTTCAAGAACCAAGTCCAAGAGGCTTTTGATTCTGACTCCACTATACCATAGGCAACAGGGTAAATGCCATTATTGGCATCTACACCAACAGTAGTGAGCAATTGACCATCATATTGCCCTTTCATAAAGGCTCCATCCAATCCTAACAAATCCCTACCAGCAGCTCTAAATCCATCCTTTAAAGGGCCCAAGAAAACATAAATTCTCCTAAATATTCTAGTGGGTGAATCTGGATCTTCTGCCCCATACACATCAATCTTAACAGTGGTGTTTGGGTTACACTTTTGCAACTCATAACAATAGTCTCTTAATAAAGAATACTGAAGAGAAGCATCACCTCTTAAGTTTTTTTCAGCCTTTGTTTTAGCTCTGAAGGCCTTTGTCTTTGATACAGCCACTTGAAATTTTTTAGCCATTTGTTCTTGAACAACTTTGACTGGGATGGATGGATTCTTCACCAACAGATCTTGTATATGTTTTGACAGAAATGTTGAGGTACATGATTTGATTTTTCTAGATTGCAAGCATTGATTTTCTTCTTTAAAAGTCCTAACCAACCACTTATTCTTATCCCCCTTTGATATGTACAAAACCCAAGGACACTTAGGTTTGTCATCTTCTTCTTCATTTACCAATATACCCTTGCCTTTGTCCTTCACATTGACTTTTTTAAGCTGACCTTTACCTTTTGTATTTCCATCCTTTTTTTCTTGCTTCATCAACTTTCACTGCCTTCCCTTTCTCACCATGAATGATCAAATCCTTTGTCATTTTCACTTTCACTGGCACCATACCAAAACATTCTGCCCTTACCCTTATTTTGTCATTCTTAACTATCATGATGTTTCTCCTAGTCTCCACAGCATGTGCTCTTATCATATCCTTAGCTACATCCCTATTTGGAAACTCCTTCCCAACAAAGAAATTATTTCTTGAACTTGTGTTACTAGTATGTTTTCTTAATTTTCTAAGACCCTTTCTCCTAGCACTTTCTGTTTCATCACCCACATCACTTTCAAATGAATCAAAATCTAGGACTTCTAAATCATTTTTAGTAATTTCCAAGCTAGGTTTCATTGGGTCAACAAAATCACTTTCAACTGCAAAACTAAACCCACCCATGTCCACTTTAACTTCATCAACTATATGCTTCTCATCAACTATATCCTCCTCATTCTGACTCTCAGAATCACCATTATCCTCACTCTCAGACTCACCATTAGCATCCCTATCACAGTCATCACTAGCATCACTCTCAGACTCACCATTACCCTCACTTTCAGAATCACCATTAGCCTCACTCTCAGACTCACCATTATCCTTACTCTCAGACTCACCATTACCCTCAGTAGACTCATTCTCACACTCATCATTAGGATCATTCTCAGCCTCATCCTTTTCATTTCCTATAGCATTAGAAGGACCAACATGTGTATCTAAATAAGATGTGCAATGCTCAACATACACATAAATAGTCTTATGCCTTTTAACATGTTTTATCATTTCAGTCATATCACTATCATTGGCCAAATTCCTTAATCCAATATCCAAACTTTTCAGTGGTATCTTGTAGTGATAAAACAACTTATCTTGAATTCCTAGACTCTGGTACATTATTGTGTCTAAGATATCAATCTTACACACATTACTGTCTACTAAATCCACAAATGTTACCTCACCATCAACATATTTCCTATCTGGCATGTCAGTGAACCTTCCACCATGATGGAGCATGATTGTAAACAAGCTTGGATATTGGTCTGTTTCATCATTAAAAAACAGTAAATCGGTATCAAACAAAAAAAAAAAAAAAAAAAAAAAACAAAATAACTTCATAACATCAAAAGTGTATTAAGGTTTTACCATAAAGTGAGGAACCATCAAAGGCTTCACCATCACTTCTTATGTGCCAACACTGGAGTGCTGCACTCATTTTGCAAATCTTAGAGATTGTAAGTGGAACGAAAATTAAAAAATGGGGGTTGGAATGGATTTGATTAGGGTTTGAGTATTTGTTTAATTTTGTTTTTTAGTTAAGAATCGTTTGTGTCGGGTAGGGAAATGAATAGACAAATGGTCCACTGGGTATAATGGATTGGAAAGTGATAGTCACAATGGGTCCACAAGAGAAAAGACCAAATTACCCTTCTATTTGTATCAACTAACGAGGAAGGACTAACCAGCGTTAGTGTCAGGGACCAAAACGAACCAATAGTTTGCCCACAAGGAGGCCGCCTGCACTTATGGAAGACCAGGGAGGATACATGCAATTTTTTCAAACCACAAGGACGATTTCTGCATTTTACTCTTTAACTTATATGTTAGAGTTGTTCTCATAAAGTTCTTAGGCTAATTGCAATAATTGTCCACGTGGTTCCACGAAATATCAGGCGTAGTCCGTAAAACTTCGAAAATGCATACTCAATCTTTATGTAAAAAAGATTAACACTTTAAAATGCATACAAAGTTCAGTTACGGAGTTAAAAAAAAGAGCAAATTACACTGTTGGTCCCCCAAGTTGGCCCCATTCTCACGGTTGGGCCCCGTTTAATTTTAACTGACATACACTATGATTTTTTTATTGAATGTTATTTATCTAATTATAATTTTATAAATTAATAATTGTTCTTCGTGTTCTTGGTTTTCTATTTTTTTTTTTTTTTTTTTTTTTTTTTTTTTTTTTAAAGATTTAAAGAAATATAAGTGGAAGAAGACATGGATATTTCATTCACTAACTTCGTTAAGGGACGAAGTTGAACCCAACTGCAATTTCAAAAGATATGGAATGAAACATGCAATCTTTGCAAACCATAAAGGCGGTTTGCAATTACTCATTAAACAATGAAACTATGAAAGAGTCTTATGTTTAAATACTTTGTTTTTCCAATCATACATGGGCAAGGAGGCGTGCAAACATAGAAAGACATAAAGATGACCAACTAAAAAAGATTTAGAATTTTTGCGAAGAAAAAAATGCATAAATTTTGTGTTTATCATTTTTGCCTTCTATTTGTTGTGAACAATTTAACACCCAGGGCAAGTTTCACATCTGGTTTAGAGAGATGCCAATTCCAAAAAGATATCATTCTCCTTATAATGACACAACACGTTTTGTTGACTACTGCTGATGGATCCCTTATAAAATCTTTAGAGTTAAACGTGTTCATGTGAGAGTAGTATCTGTTTGAGTGACTTGCTGAGAAGTGAGAAGTTTTCACGTGAGGTTCGTACAAGCAAATTCATGAGCATGACAGCAAAATGGACAATATTATTAGTAGGTGGTATGTTACAACTTGCTAGTGGTATCATAGTCACTCCAGAGCCATTCGGGGTGATGGAGCAAACCTCATCGAGAACAATGCGTCCCTAACAGCAGGGGTTAACAGCTGTACAAATTGTCAGAGATGAATTTTTAACATTCGCTTTATAATGTCAGAATGCATTTTGTAAACTACTACCTGATTCTATTAGAATTATCAGATTTTATTGATACAATTTTTATAAAAAATCTAACTAGATATATATAAAACGTACACCCTCAATAATCCTAGTGGATCGCGTCACTTAATCCAGTTAAAAGTTGCTAGATTAACAAAGTTATCATCGAACTAAAGACAGTTTTCTCTCATGCAATTGGAGTTAAAATATACACATTATCACAAATCACAATCAAAAAGTTGCAATCACGAATACAATACAATCCTATCTCACTCAAACATCACATCAAACACAAAACAAAATCAACATTGCCGACTATAAACCTCCCAGGTATACAATTTAAATTAATAATCGATCGAGTAAAAGTAAGATTTAAACGTACGTCATTTTGTTTATAGTATGGGAACATGTTTCTTGTTTTATTCATTTATCTTGTCATCCATTTATTTATGTAATTCAACTTGTTTTTATTTATTTATGTTATCAGATTGTTTATATAATCAGTCACTTATTGATTTCACTATGTATAATCAGATAATGGATTGTTAGTAAATGAAATGTTTAGTTATTAGTTATAAGATGTTTTCTTTATATATGTTTGACATTGATTGTTTCATAATGTCGTATGAATAATCACAATCAATTGTAACGAAAGGTGGAATGAGCTAGAGACAATGGCTGCCAACTCATGATTATTCAAGGATTTACATCTAAAATGATATAGAGGAATTAAGGTTGTTGCATGCACTACCAAAAAACATTAGAAATTAATTATGCCGGCTTGAAAACGCAATTTAATTAAATGGGTGAAAAACACGCTTGCCCGCCAACATGAGTGAGGTAAATTTTATGTCTTTAGAACCTAAATCCTCCTTATAGATTTACCATAGTATTACCGCTAGGAAAAGCTTATAGGGGCTAACGATTCGCTAATAGGTGCTTGATGATAGAATGACAACACGCACGGCTGTTCATGAACTTCATTTAATCATGCTTTTAAATAACGAATCTTAACCAAATTAGAAACCATATTCTTTTTTGTTTTTTATATTGACAATTTGTTTACACACATCTATACCATAATATATATTTCTCAACTGTCTTCAATGAGACTTGAACCCACAACCTGTTGGTTAGTGGGCACGCTCGCATACCACTAGGCCACAAGTCTGGTCATGAAAGATCCGAGGTGCGATCTAGCTTTGCTTGGTTTGTGGACGTGTAAGTTACATTTTGACCTGATCCTCATTGATTATAGGTACAATGACTATGACTTACATGTACACTTGGAGATTGGATAAGTATAAACATGTTTCCGTTAATGTTCACATCAATAGTAGAATCCTTTTTCATGAAAGTTGTGATTGGCCATTGGTAGTATAAAGTTTGGAATTTACCATCCTTTTGTTTGAATTTGAGGACATGTTTCTTATTATATTTAGTGATCTTGTCATTTGTTCCCTTTGTTATGGACAAGTTATTTATTTATTTATTCTTGATAGGCATATTTAATAAGAAATGCTAAAATCACAAAAATTTCACAAAATGATGTGTCATGTAAGTAGTGGCATTTTTAACTTACTTTTTAATTCTCTCTCTTAAACACATCCACAAGTTTATATGACACGGAAAACATTTTGTAAAGCTTTTGTAGTTCTAGCATTTCTCATGTTTAATCGGTGTTACGTGTTGATTTGAATATGTGTTTGCTTTTCTTGAAACTAATTGACAAGGAAATCTTTAATTTAACAATTTGATAGGATATATGAATAAATCGTAGTTATACAAGGATGTATTTTATTGATTTGATTAGATTTCTGAAACATTGAACGAAATCCGAGTATAAAAATGCCTTGGGCAGTCGCCCGCTCTGCCCACCCCTAGGCCGGTCATACTCATGCCATAGTGATCATCAGTCCAAGATTTGATAGACATGTACAGGAAGCTCATTTTTGTTACTATACCTCATTAAGTGATGGACTTTATTTGAATTATTTTATTAATTATCCATCTCACAATTTTTGAGATTTCAATAGATATTCTTGACTTGTTTTGCAAAGAAAATCATGAAAAGGACCACTGACCTGTGTAAACGTTAGGCTCCAATTTTTTTTACATTTACGGAACTTCTAGTCTTGCAGTAAAAATTTATAACTATCTTGCTGTAAAGTAGTATTTAGTTACCCTTGTAACTCTTGGCTACAAAATGAATACACAGAATCCAAATGTATGCAGAGTAAGCATTCTTCTTACAGAACTAGTCCTGCAAATTTGTGTCTAATATGCGTACTTTTACTTTTGGCTATATCTTTGAATAAGTCCCCACATCTTAGATTAATATGGTGACAATGACCAACATTGAACACATCAACAGCGATAACATCAATGTCTCCCATCCAAAAAAAAAAAAAAAAATGATTTTAGGAAACTTGACGTCATATACTTCTGTTACCTTGATTGATCGCCGCGGATAAAATCCTAAATTCTTTCCTTCAACATTAAAAAACCAAACAAAATGTTACCCTTTGATTCCCTTATTTTCAGACGAATCCACAACTACTCTAAAAGCCATGTCGAGAGTTCAGGGAAGTTGCCTCTGTTGAGGGAGGAAAATGATGATTCAGGAAAGAAATTTAAAAGCACGGAGGGTCTTACGTCTTCAACAGAATACCATCATCAAGTAGAACAAGAACCACCAAAGAATTTCCATAATTTGGATGCCTTGTTTCTTGACACTGCACCTGCTTTTCAGTCATATGAACATCGAATGCAGGAGCTTGCAAATATCGAATCTCAATATTCCGAGCTTATTAAACCTCACGCACAAACACAAACACAAACACAAACACACACACCAAATCACGATGCAGTACCCTATGTCACGAGTGGACAAAAGTTATCAACTGATGCAATTATACGGTTAGGTGGAGAAAGATTCATACAATCTTTTTCATCATCTATGAACGATATCTCAATGCCTAGCCATCCATATGGCACTTCATTCTCGGGTCTATCTGATCAACAAGTTAATGATATCCAACTCATAGAAAATCTACTACTTTCTGCTGAGAAGGTGAATCAACAACAGTTTGAACGTGCAAGTAAGCTACTTGACTGGTGTGACATGTTGTCTTCTAGTTCAGGGAACCCGATTCAGAGATTAGTACACTATTTCTGTAAAGCTTTAAAACATAAGATTTCGGGTGAAATAGGAAGAATCCCATTTAGTGGGTCAGGAAAGAAACGTGTACAAGATATGCTAGGGAAAATGACGACTCCTAACCCGACTGCACTCTCCGTTTATCAGAAATTACCATTTTTTCAAGTAGGCCACTTTTCTGGAGTTCAGGCTTTGGTTGATGGTGTCGCAGGGTCGAAAAAAGTTCATATAATTGATCTCGCATTAAGACAAGGCTTACAGTGTACTATTTTGATGCAAGCTCTTGTTTCACAAGCCAATTGTCCTATCGAGCATCTCAAAATTACCGCTGTCGGGGTTAACTTCAAACAGGAAATTGAGCAGACAGGTGATCGGTTGAAAAGTTTTGCTGAATCTATGAATTTGTCTTTTACTTTTAATGCGGTTATAGTGGAAGATATGTTGGAATTCAAAGAAGAATTACTCGAGTTGGATTTAGATGAAGTGTTGGCTGTTTATTCATCACATGCTTTGTGGACTATGCTTGCACAACAAGACCGACTAGAATCATTAATGAAAGTTATCAAAAGTACCAATCCTCGTGTTATGGTGGTGTCTGAGGCAGCAGTGAATCTTAACTCACCAAATTTTGTGAACCGTTTTATTGAAGCTTTATTTTACTATGGGGGGTTTTTTGATGCTTTGGAAGATTGTATGGGTTGCAAAGATGAGAATCGTGTTATTCTTGAATCTATGTATCTGGCTAACGCAATATGGAGCCTTGTAGCAGCTGAAGGGGCGGAGAGAGCGATCAGACATGTGAATATTGATGTTTGGAGGAAGTTTTTTGCACGGTTTGGGATGCAGGAGCTAGAACTCAGCATGTCATCCATATATCAAGCAAATTTGATGGTGGAAAAAGTTTCTTGTGGGAATTCTTGTACGCTTGATATGGATGGTAATTGCCTTGTTATTGGGTGGAAAGGAACACCGATTCAATCTCTTTCTGCTTGGAAATTCTCATGAAAGCGTTCTACTTGTTATTTGTTCTACAAAACTTGAATCACTAGCTACGTGTTATTTATTCTAATTAGTTCTTTATGTTGCTAGTGACGTTGTATATGGTTCATTATGTTTAATACAACATCTACTTGTGTCTTTTAGGACCAGCTGGTAGCTAAATCACTACAATGTATCATTGTTTCTCACTGCTTTTCAGGTGGCTGGTGTATTGAATAGTTATTACTTTTCAAAAATTCGTGCGTCATGTTCAGTTATGGATGAGAACCTTTTCATGAAAGAACAAAACATATTAAGATTGCTTTTCGATAAGCAGTGGTTAACTTGTTAGGACTCAATCTAAATGGAATACTGGTCTCGTTTAAGTCTTTTATAACAAATGAAGGCAAGACTTGGACTTTGTCATCAGAGGCTATTAGAGAACTTACATCAATAACCTGGGTTAAACATTAACACAGTAACACGTCAGCGCCACATCAGCTTTAACACTTTAACCTTACCTCATAAAAAAACACACACAACAATAACTCAACCTTAACTCAATATTTTGGGCCCCACTTTTATCATTTTTTCCAATTATTTAAACAAAATACAAATTAAAACAAATTACATTTTTATTCAAACAGATAACTCAAAATAAAAATTTTATTTACAAAAAAAAAAAAAAAAACCAGTTTGTGTAGACCCACAAGGACCAAACTGTAAATACACTAAACCTTAAGGACTAAAAGGAAAAAAAAGAAAGATATAAGTCATCTTCTAAACCCACCAAAGACCATTTAACGTCGCGTGAATAGCTTAACCGAGCGTGAATCTTTCACGTTAACGCGATCCGGTGCATTAGTAACCCGGGTTTAACGCACGTTAAAGAGTGTCCACGTAGGACTTAACACAATGCTTGCGTTACCACTGTAAGTGCTCTTAGCATCTTTTTCTTGATGTGCGGGCTGAGCTAACATGTGGAATCAGTACAGTTTGATATTGAAGAATCTATCGACTGTTGTTTCCTAGCTGTCTTGATGATTACAAAAGTTTATTTAGTTTTCTTTTATTATATTTATTCGTGAGAAAGTTACGTATTAGAGTAAGTCTAGGATATCTATTATAAGTAGGGTATTAGGATTGTAATTCTTATCATACATAATATTATTATGGATTACTGATTTCATGTCAATTGGGAGAGCTTATTCGACCTCTCGAATGTCGACTATTCTATCTTTATTGTTCTTCTATCTCTTTATTGTACCCGTTCGTACCAAATTGGTATAAGAGAGTTGTTCGATCCTCGGATTAAAAAAAAATGTTCATTAGTTACTGTACATCGCCGGGATTTATTGTTCATCGCCAGACGTTGTTGTTCTCGGTCCAGATTACTGTTCATAAGAAGGAATGGAAGCAAAGAGCTTTGAAGAAGGGTTAATTAAGGTCGCAGAGATGGTGAAACGGTTACAATCCATGTTGTTGTTGCACCAATCTAAATTGGAAGAATCTTTTAGACATGCGCGTCAAGATTTCTCAATGTGGTATGAGAAGTTTCAAGGATTGATCAAGGCGGCGGATAAAGGAAGAGATTAATCAGGAGGGGCATGTCGATTTATTGGGGGTCCAACTAAATCAACGGAGTCCTAACAGGAAGGTAAAGGCAAGGTTGTTTTGGAATAAGTTTGTAATTTTATGTGTCCGAACTAGAAAACCTAGAAAGCTAGGTACTTTGCTTGGTACCGAAAGATTTGGTTCTCATGAACAACTACAAGTCTGCATAAGAAAACTCAACAAGATATTGTAGGACTGCTGCATGCACTTGAATCACACAAAGGGATACAACGAAGAACATGGGATCCCGGAATTACCCAAGACAACATTTTCAAGCGACACCTTGAGGACAAGGTGTTTTTGGGGGCGGGAGTATTGATACATCCTGCATTCTATAGTTTATTATTATTATTTATTTATTAATTAGTTTATTTAGGTTCTTTTTATTAAATTTTTTGGTGAGAAAGTTACGTATTAGGGTAAGTCTAGGATATGTATCATAAATAGGGTATAAGGATTGTAATTCTTATTATGCACAATATTATTATGGATTATTGATTTCATGTCAATTGGAAGAGCTTATTCGACCTCTCGAACGTCGACTAAAGCGGAGTATTGATGCGATCATGCATTATTATTATTATTATTATTATTATTATTATTATTATTATCAACATCACTTTATTAGCAATTCATAGGATTTACAAGAAGTTAGTGGGGAAGCCGAGATACTAAGGGGGTGGCAATGGTGATTCCACCATGATTCATCTTTAAGCAATTTTAACCAATCAAATGTGGCCAACACATTTCATAATTCACCATACATTTCTTTTATTTTTTAGTGGCATTCATGATGCATAAAAAATTCAAATTATATTATTTTATTTATTTTATTCTTAATTATATTCAAATAAAAACTTATTTTATTTTTTTATTTTTTAAACAATACTTTTCATTTAAAAGTACTGTAAGAATATAATGTAAATAATGACATGGAAACTTCAAAATTAGTAACCACAAGTCTTTGATGTACTTTACTCTTCTAGTAACTGATATTTATCAGAGTTCTAAAAGATTGTTTCTGCAGACAGGGTTTGCAGATGAAGAGATAAAAACTCTGAAAAAACAAACGACACCTAAGTAACTAGTCAAATATTATTAATATTCCAGGTGTCGGAGGGAATAGTTGTTTACTAGCCACTGATTAGGAGTAGAAACTTTCAATATTATTCTACAAACGAAACTTGTTTGTATTTTAACAATTGTTTCGAGTGTATATATATACCTGCACTTAATCATCAAGTGTTCTGTGTTCAGTTTCTTATGTTGACACTTTAGCAGGCAAAAACATGTATTATTTTGTCTTTACAAAAAACAAAGTATTATTTCGACCCATTTACATGTGAATGAGACGATTTCGGTTGTGTTTTTGCTTAAACGGGTTAAACAAAATTTTTAGCTAAAAGGGAAACAGGACACATGTGCTAAAACGTCTCCCAAAGTTTATCGTTCGACCCACTACATGACAAGCCCCTCTTGCTACTTCTAGTTATCATGTATAATCAATTAGTTGCCGTATTTTGATTCTGTTGTACGTACTAGTTTTGAGGTTAAAGATAAGAATCTGCCATATAAGCAGGCTCCTCAGCATCTAAATAAAATTGAATAAATCGATCACATGGTTACTATCTATGTTGCTAGACACTGTTGAATGACATGTATTTTAACCATCCAAATTTCGTTCAGAATCATAACTATGTCTAGTTCCAAGCAATATGATCTCAGCAAACTTGCAAAAGATGATCCGTCTTCTGACTTTCAGAAACCCTCAAATTTTTCTTTATTTGAGATTTTTAAGAACTTAGCAAGCAGATCAAGAAAAGGTAATGGCAAAAAGATTCCTATTCCAAACTGTACTAATAAACCTCCTGTGGAAAAGGACCAAAAGATGTCGACTAATGCAAGAATTCGGATGGCGGGACAACAGTTTATTGATTCTTATTCTTCAAAAGTTAATGAAAATTGTGAACTGAGACATCCGTTTCTGGTCTCATTCTCGGGATTATCTGATGATGAAGCTAAAGACGTCGACCTACTGCTTACTCTTCTAGTTTCAGCTGAAAAATCTGGTCAACGACAGTTTGACTGTGCGAGCAAACTCATTGACTGGTGTAATAAAATGTCTTCAAGCGAAGGCAACACAATTGAAAGATTAGTTCACTACTTTTCCGAAGGGATTCGTGAGAAAATAACCCGTGAAATGGGAAAAGTGGCGGGTGAAGGACTTGATGCTATGAACATGAATGATCTTCAAAGAGCAATGATAAGTGTAGACGCACATATTCTTGCATTTCACCAGAAACAACCTTTGTTCCAAGTTTGCGAGTTTAGTGCAATGCAAACAATAATTGAACATGTAAGAGGGGCAAGAAAAGTTCATTTAATCGATCTTGAGATCAGGAGTGGTATGCAATATACAATTTTGATGCAAGCTCTTAAAAGTCAATGTGGATGGGATATCGAGTGTCTGAAGATAACTGCTATAGGTACAAGACTGGAGTCCAAGTTAAAAGATATTTGTAAGTCCTCCAAATAGGTTTATACATACTTTTAACCATATATCAAATGCCATAATTATGAATGTCATCAGCATTTTGCGAGATAACTTATAAGTGAATATGTGCAATTTAATCTGCAGGTAATTGTCTTGCTGATTTTGCAAAGTCAATGAACATCCCATTTAGCTTCAAGATAGTTATGGTGACAGACATACTTGATTTCAACAAAGATCTCATCGAATTTGATGATGACGAGAAGATTGCAATGCACTCACCATACTTCTTATCATCTTTAATAGTTAAACCAAATCGTCTTGAACATCTTATGAGAGAGATTAGAAAGATCAATCCATGCATAACAGTTATCTCTGAAATCGAAGCAAACCACACTTCACCAGTGTTTGTTACTCGTTTCCTTGAAGCTCTTTTCTTCTATGGTGCACTTTTTGACAGTTTGTCTGATTGTTCGGCTGACGATTATCTGAACAGAAAGGTTTCAGAGTCTGTGTTCTATGGTCAACCTATTCGTAACATTGTGGCAGCTGAAGGGGACGAAAGAACAGCTCGACACGTGACTATTAGTATTTGGAGGGCGTTTTTTGAGCGGTTTGGGATGTTGGAAGTTAAACTTAGTGATGCAAGTTTGAATGAAGCAAAGTTGTTAATAACCAACTTTGATTGTAGGAATTCATGTATGCTTCATGTTGATGGCCGATGTTTTGTTGTAGGATGGAATGATGTACCCGTCTTCTCTGTTTCTGCTTGGAAGTTTGTATAACGTAACCTTAAGTGTAGGATCGAGGTGTATCCCGGGAATAGTACTTGAATTGTAGTCCTCCGGGAAGTCCTTGTGTTGCATCATATCGCATTTGGTCGTGATATTACTTGTTACAATAATAGCATACGATGTTTAATGGTATTTGATCCTTTATCTAACAAGTCTTAGAAATCATCTTTGTAACTTTGTATGAAATCCAATAAAATAATTAAGTTTCCATAAATATAGTGTCTTTTTTTCAACTTTATATGTTTAGATATTTGTTATTAATAATTGATAATATCTGAACTATTTGTCTTTTTAAGCTGGCAAATGAGCATCTAAACACACCATCGAATAAATCAACATTCGACAAAGGGTTATTATCAAAGTTACTTGATATTGTCGAGGAACAAGAATTTGACTGTTTTGTAATGAAAAAGATTCATGGTTTCGTTATTGTATTGCAGCCGAAATAGTGATTTTTTGTTTCCAAGCCGCAATTTAATCAAGAAAATGTAATCATCACTGAAGTGTTTAGATAATCCTTATGTTGATTTTGCGTCTCCACCTTTTCGACACATGATAAAGGACTACAGTACGTGCTCTTATATAGGGGAATTTACTTCAGTGATGGTTACATTTTCTTGAATGTTTGAGGACTACAAGAAACGATGGGAAGCTAAATGGAACACTAAGTGCCCTTATATAGGGGAATTTCAAAAGGGATAATTATATGACTAGATCGTTGCCCTATGGTTTGTCACTTTTTAGACCGGGGTAATTTTAATTCGAAAATAGACCGGGCAACTTGTACAACAGGACACTTGTCAGCTTATAAACTTCGACAAGTGTCCCGTTGTACAAGTTGCCCGGTCGCCCGATCTATCGAAAAAGTTGCCCGGGCGACTGGTCTATTTTGGTAATTTTCCCATTTCAAAATGAATGTTGAAGGTGAATTGGCCAATGTTGTTTTGTTTGTGTTTTGTTGCTTGTATGTTGGTTTTTGAATAGCATGTTGTATGTTTAGTTTTAGCTTCAATTTCAATTGCTGTGGTATGTCACTAGCAATGATTTGGATGCTTAACATGTATCTTGTTTTTGAGATAATATATTTTCACCGTTGCACCAAGAAAAAAAAAAGAAAAAAGAAAAAAAAAATTGAACTCTACTTACTCTTCTAGCTTCATCTGAAAAAAGCCGGTCGATGGAAGTTTGTCCAAGCAAGCAAACTCAACGACTTATTGATTAACATGTCTTCGGATGAAGGAAATTCTGTCAAAAGATTAGTTTACTACTTTCCCTGATGGACTTGATCAAAAGATGCAGATGATTGATCTTCATGAAGTGTTGATAAGACTTAAGAGGATCATATCCTTTCACCAGAGGCTTCCGTTGTATAAAATTTACCTTTCTAGTGCGATTCGTACAAAATTGAAAATGTAAAAGAAGGTAAGAAAATCCATGTTATTGATCTCTAGATTAGGACTGGTCTGAAATATCTAGTTATGTTGCAAACTCGCGCAGGTCCAGAACAACATCTTGAGTGTTTTAAGATAACTGCTGTTAGTACAAGAACGGAATCAAGAAAAGGTCGCCATTTAAGGAGAACTTACTGATTAGTTACATATGATCCGATAATTAGGAGTAGAAACTTCTATTAGTTATTTACAAATGAAATTTGTTTGTATTATAACAAGTGTTTCTAGTGTATGATATCATATGTGCATTTAGAATAGTTATCTATTTTTTGATGTTCTATGTTTAGCATGCACAAAAATGTATTATTTCGACCCATTTCGTGAATGGTTCAATTTGGCCAGTGTTTTATGTTAAATGGATTGAAAGTCGCCCAAAGTCAATTTTTAAGAAATTATTTATTAAATTTTAAAGGAGTCAAAAGATTGGGAGTCCAGCCGACCCAACCTCACTTTTTATCAGTTTTATGCATGCCCATCCTGCCGGATCTAGTTATCATGTTGGATTGCCGTACTTTGATTCTATCGTACTAATGCTGATGTTAAAGATAAGCATTTACCATTTAAGCAGGCAGATAAGCATCTAAATAACATTGAACAAATCGATCACATGGTTACAATTTATGTTGCTAGATACTGTTGAATGACATGAACTCAACTGTATTTTAAACAAAATTTTTTTGTTCAGAATCATAACGAAGTTTACTTCCGAGCAATATGATCTCAGTAAACTTGCAAAAGCAAGATTCTGACTTTCAGAAACCATCAAATTTTGGCGAATTAGATAATGTGTAATTCGATTTTGCCTCTCCACCTTATCAACATATGTTAAAGGGTGCAGATTTTCAATTGGAAAACATCAAAAAACCCTCAAGTTTTTCTTCATTTGAGATTGCTAAGGACTTAGCAAGCAGATCAAGAAAAGGTAATGGCAAAAAGATTCCTAGTCCAAACTGTACTAATCAACCCCGTGTGGAAAAGAACCAAAAAATCTCAATTAATGCAAAAATTCGGATGGCGGGACAACAATTTATTGATTCTTACTCTTCAAAAGTTAACAAAAATTGTGAACTGATTCATCCGTTTATGGTCTCATTCTCGGGATTATCTGATGATGAAGCGAAAGACGTTGAACTACTGCTTACTCTTTTAGTTTCAGCTGAGAAAACCGGTCAGCGACAGTTTGACTGTGCGAGTAAACTCATTGCCTTGTGTAATAAAATGTCTTCCAGCGAAGGAAATTCTGTGGAAAGGAAGCGATTAGAGAGAAAATAAACCATGGAATGGGAAAAATGGCGGGTGAAGGACTTGATACTATGAACATGTCTGAGCTTCAAATAGCGTTGATGAATGTAGACGCTAGTATTTTTGCATTTCACCAGAAAGCCCCATTATCCCAAGTTTGTCTGTTTAGTGCAATGCAAACATTAATTGAACATGTAAGAGGAGCAAGAAAAGTTCAATCGATCTTGATATCAGGAATGGTACGCAATATACAGTTTTGATGCAAGCTCTTAAAAGTCAATGTGGATGGGATATTCAGGGTGCATTTAGTTGAGGAAAACACCTTATTTTCCACAAAATGTTTTGTGGTAAACAAGGAAAACAGAGATCGCGTTCAAATTAGTGTATTCCAATAAAATTCTCTACAAAACACAAAATTCATATTTCCAACTTTAATACACAAAACTACACAAAACACTTTTATTTTGTTTTCCCCTATTTTCCATTAAAATACCCAAAATCCGTTTTCGTCAGTTGTTTTATGTTTTCGACTGATTTTTTACGTTTTCGTCCATTTTTTTACTTTTTCGTCAGATTTTTTACGTTTTCGTCCGTTTTTTTACGTGATCCTCCGTTTTTTTACGTCTTCGCCAGTTTTTTACGTTTCCGTCCGATTATTTTCGTTTTCGTCCATTTTTTTACGTTTTCATCAGATTTAATAAGTTTTCGTCCGATTTTTTATGTTTTTGTCTGTTTTTTTTTTACTTTTTCGTCCAATTATTTACGTTTACGTCCGATTTTTTACGTTTTCGCCCGATTTTTTTACGTTTTCGTCCGTTTTTTTACGTTTTAGTATGATTTTTTACATTTTCTTCTGTTCTTTTACGTTTTCGTCCGATTCTTTACATTTTCTTCTGTTCTTTTACGTTTTCGTCCGATTCTTTACATTCGTCCGATTCTTTACGTTTTCGTCTGATTTTTTTAATTTTCGTCCGTTTTTTACGTTTTTGTCAGATTTTTTACGTTTTCGTCCGTTTTTAACGTTTTCTTCAGACATTTTACGTTTTCTTCTGTTTTTTTACGTTTTCGTAAGATTATTTACTTTTTCGCCAGACTTTTTACGTTATCGTCCGTTTTTTTTAAGTTTTCGTCATATTTTTTACGTTTTTGCCATATTTTTTTTTATGTTTTCGTCAGATTTTTTACGTTTTCATCCGTTTTTTTACGTTTTCATCAGATTTTTTACTTTTTCGTCAGACTTTTTACATTTCGTCAGATGTTTTACATTTTCGTCCATTTTTTTACATTTTCGTCTGTTTTTTTACGTTTTCGTCAGATTTTTTACTTTTTCATCAGACTTCTTACGTTATCGTCCGTTTTTAACGTTTTCATCAAATTTTTTACGTTTTCGTCAGATTTTTTGTGTTTTCGTCTGATTTTTTACGTTTTCGTCTGTTTTTTACGTTTTCGTCATATTTTTAACGTTTTCATTTGATTTTTTTCGTTTTTGTCAGATTTTTTACGTTTTCGTCCATTTTTTACGTTTTCGCTAGATTTTTTATGTTATTTTTTTTTTTTACTTTTTTTACGTTTTCGCATGATTTTTTACGTTTTTGTCCCTTTTTAACGTTTTCGTACATTTCCTTACTTTGTCGTCCATTATCGTTTTTTTACGTTTTCGTGGGGTGTTTTACATATTCATCCGTTATCGCTCGTTTTTTTTATGTTTTCTTATGTTTTCGTCCGTTCTTTTATGTTTTTTTTACGTTTTCGTCCATTTTTTGCGTTTACTTACATTTATTTACATTTACGCCTATTTTTTTTACGTTTTCGTTAGACGAAACCTAAAAAAACATAAATCAACGATGAAAACGTAAATGAAAGATGAAAACATAAAAATAAGACGAAGACGGATGTAAACGTAAAAAATTGGAAGAAAACGTAAAAAAAAAAACGTAAAAATGGAAAGAAATCATAAAAAATGAAAATATTAAAATATGGAAAAATGCATAAAAAATCTGATAAAAACGTAAAAAAAATAGATGGGAACATACAAATTCAAACAAAAAAGTAAAAAAATGGACGAAAACGTAAGAAAATGAACGAAAACGTAAAAAATCTGAGGAAAACGTATAAAAACGGATGTAAAGAAAAAAAAATCAGACGAAAACATAAAAAATCTAGTGAAAACGTAAAAAAATGGACGAAACCGTAAAAAATCTAACGAAAATGTAAAAAATTTGACGAAAACGTAAAACATCTAACGAAAATGTAAAAAATCTGACAAAAACGTAAAGAAACGAACGAAAACATAAAAAATCGAATGAAAACATAAAAAAACAGACGAGAACGTAAAAAGACTGAAGAAAATGTAAAATAAACTGACGAAACTGTAAAAAATATAACGAAAACGTAAAAAACAGACAAAAACGTAAAAAGACTGAAGAAAATGTAAAATAAACTGATGAAACTGTAAAAAATCTAACGAAAACGTAAAAAACCAGACGAAAATGTTAAAAAACAAACGAAAACTCAAAAAACCGGACGAAAAAGTAAAAAGACAGACAAAAACGTAAAAAAGCTGACGAAAATGTAAAAAAGCGGATGAAAACATCAAAAATCTGACGAAAACGTAAAAAATTGGACGAAAACGTAAAAAAACAGACGAAAACGTAAAAAACAAACAAAAACGGACAAAAACGTAAAATATCGGATGAAAATGTAAAAAATCAGACGAAAACATTATTTGATATTATCTTTTACTTTTTTAATTTCTTTATTTTCTCGTATTAGATTTTTTTAGTTATTTTATAATTTAGTTGGTTAGTTTATTATATTTGTTTTTGTGTTTTGAAGATGTTTTTATAATATTACTAAGGTGAATAGTGAATTGAGATATAAAATAACAACACTTAAACATGATTTTTAGTTTTGAAAAATGGAAAACACAAACACATGTTTCTCAAACTAAACGCGTTTTCTAAATTTTCCATTGTTTTGTGGAAATCAAACTCTCCTCCCTTTTCCTACAAAACAAGAAATAGGAAATGAAAGAAAATATTTTTCAACTAAACGCCAACTGAGTGTCTGAAGATATCTGCTATCAGTACAAGATTGGAGTCGAATATAAACGAAACTTGTAAGTCCTATTCATAGGCTTAAACAAACATTTAACTAAATATCCAACATAAGAAAATTATGTCCAATTTAATCTCTGCAGGTAATCGTCTTGCTGACTTTGCAAAGTCAATGAATATTCCATTTAGTTTCAATATAGTTATGCTAACAGACATACTTGATTTTAAGAAAGATCTCCTCGAACTTGAAGACAACGAAAAGGTTGCAATTTACTCACCATACTTCTTATCCTCCTTAATAGTGAAACCAAATCGTCTTGAACATCTAATGAGAGAGCTTCGAAAGATCAATCTATTAGTAAATAATTAGGCGCAAGCCCAGTTTGTGGGTTTCGGGGGTTTTACCATTATAAATAATGGTGATCAATAAAGTTATACCTACGGGAATTATGTAGTCTAACATGAAATCGGAGCAGGTCTGATCCTCAGAACTAGATGGTTATGTTGAGCCGCTACCCCATAAGCCGCCCCGTCAAACCCTAATCCCATACCTCTATTCATTCGGTGGTACATCATTCAAGAACGACAAAGAAGGTTGTCGGAAGGAGGCAAAGCAAGCAGGTGGAGTTTTATCATGTATTGCATCTCAGAAGATTTGTTTTATTGTTGAGAAAAAAATATATATAGTTATTTAATTGTTAGTTTTTGTTTTATGTCGAATCCAGGGTATCAATTCCCGAGACGATTTTTGTTGGTGTCGAATTTAGGGTTCTTATTCCCGAGACGGCTTTTGTTGGTGTCGAATCTAGGGTTCTTATTCCCGAGATGACTTTTGTTGGTGTCGAATCTAGGGTTCTTATTCCCGAGACAACTGTTTGGGATACTTTGGTTTATCATTCAGATACTTTGGTTATCCGTAAAAATAAAAAAATAGAATGCGGATAATTTGGGTTATCCTGTTTTATTTCGGTTTATTGTTTTATTTTGATTTCTTAGTTTACTACTCCAGTTCGAGCTTTCGCGATTTCGCCGCTCGAACTGCGGGAGAGTATTAGTGAATAATTAGGCCCAAGCTAGGTTTGTGGGTTTTGGGAATTAGGGTTTTACCATTATAAATAATGGTGATTAATAAAGTTATACATACGGGGAATTATGTAGACTAACACAATCCATGCATAACAGTTATCTCTCAAATTGAAGCAAGCCACAATTCACCAGTATTTGAGACTCGTTTCTTTGAAGCTCTTTTCTTCGATGGTGCACTTTTTGACAGTGTATCTGATTGTTTGATCCTTTTATCTAACAAGCGTTAAAAATAATCTTTGTAACTTTGTATGAAATCCACTAAGTTAATTAAGTTTCCATAAATATAGTATTTCTTTTTAACTTTATATGTTTAGATATCTGTTACTAATACTCCGTAATTGATACTATATGAACTACTTATCCTTTTAAGCTGGCAAATGAGCATCTAAATACACCATCGAATAAATTGACATTCGACAAAAGGGTTACTATATATCAAAGTTACAGGACATTGTTGAGGGACAAGAATTTGACTGTATTATAATGAAAAGATTCACGGTTTCATTATTGTATTGCAGCCGAAATAGTGATTTTTTTTGTTTCCAAGCAGCAATCAATAAAGAAAATATAACCTTCACTGGAGCGGATCGTTGGAGCGGGTTGTTGGAGCTGGTTTCTGGAGCATGTTGCTGGAGCTTTTTTCTACATGCTCCTTCAACTAGCATTCCATTTAGTAGCTTATTTTTTTTACATGCACCTTCACTACAACAAACAGGACGACGGGCGACGAGCTTTTGGCGGCGACGCACGTGTCCCCGCCGAAAGTCGCTAAACGACAAAAAATGTGGTGAGCTGGCACAAATTCATGCTGACCGTCCACTACGTTTTCAACGCCAACTTTTGGCGGGGACATGTCCCCGCCAAAAGTATTTTTGGTATACTACAACTTTGACCAAAATAGTTGCATTTTCAACGCCCAATTTTTGGCGGGGACATGTCCCCGCCAAAAGTATTTTTGGTATTTTACTAACTTTGACCAAAATAGTTGCACTTTATTGTCCCGGGTATTATTCTCGCCAATACTTTTGGCGGGGACATGTCCCCGTCGAAACAAGTATCCAGTGTAGAACATTAACTTTTGGCGGGGACATGTCCCTGCTAAAAGTTTAGGCACCAAATTTCACTCCAAACTGCAACTTTTTTCCAAAAACTTTTAATATATATTATAACATACACATAACACATATTAAATCATAAATTCAGCAAAGAAAATACAAAACACACATAACAATGGATGGTTTAACGCCGGAACAGGAGTGGGCAAAGGCTTTATCACACGAGCTCTTGTATAATGAAATTATAAATCATTGGGGCATTGAAATTTTTGTTGAATATGGTTCGTATGCGAACTGTGCACCGTGGCAGAGAGACCGGATTCTAGTATGGTTGAGGAGAAAGTCATACTATAGAGAGTATTTGGAAGAGCTAGATGCTGAAGCTCAAGCTGCTGCTGTTGGAGGTGAGCATGAAGCTGAAAGCACATTTGATGAAGCTGCTGCTGTTGATAATCTGGAAAATAGAATAACAGGTCTTGAAGCTACGTTTTCATATCTCAAGGAAATGAGAGCAAGTAAAGGAAGAGATGGTGCGAGTTCAAGCAAAGCGGGAGGTATCCGCAAAAAAAAGTAAATGGGTTGTTTCATTTGGTTGTCGAGTTGTTTAGTTTGAGTTGTTTTGTTTGGTTGTCGAGTTCTTTAGTTTGAGTTGTTTTGTCTGGTTGTCGAGTTCTTTAGTTTGAGTTGTTTAGTTTGAGTTGTTTCGTTTGATTGTCGAGTTTGCTTGTCGAGTTGTTTAGTGTGAGTCTGTATGAAGATGTATCTGGTTTACAACTCTTGTGTGGTTTGTGATGGATCTAAACACCTTGAACTTGTGTTAGATTGATACTTTGAGTTATATCACTAAGTATGCGGAATATACTTAGTAACACTTAGAAGTTTGATTGTGAGTAAGACAGTTGTATATGAATAAGAACAATGTATGTAAACAAACTATTAGCTCCAATATTATTAATGATAATAATACGAGTGATCTTGATATCACTAGGGTTACACCTTGAAGCTCTAGAAACGTATATGACAACTGATGTCAAACCTTTAACCTAGGATCTCCTTTTATAGCACAAGGAGTCCTCTTCTACAAGATAAGTATAAAGCTAATAGAATAAGATATACACAAGATCTATTCTATATTTATCTAGACGCGTTTCCTAACAGTTATCTAATAAGCAGTGGTAATATATGTTCTTGCAGTGATAATGAGTTTCCACTGCAAGTACAATCTTCTGCAGTTGTAACTTCTTCTCTTTGCCGTGGTAACTGTTAGTATAATTCCCAACAATCCTCCCCTAACTTATGATTAATACATAAATCAATAAGTTTCTTCAAGTATTCAATAAACATGAGGATATGGGAATTCTTCCAAACACTTATCTTCTTCTTCTTAACTCTTTATCAGCTTTCACACTTTGATCATAAATCCTTTGTAGCAAATCATCTATGACTTCAGTTCTTTCCCAACACCTAAGCTTCACAGTTCTCATCACATCCAATACTCCAGCTCTCAATGGATATTCTTTCTCAGCCAGCATAAAGACATCAACTCCATCTTGAGTAGAAAGATGATGCACAGAACTTGAATCATAGAATTTCCACAAGGTTCTTTGATCATGAGCTTCAAATCTCCAATATCTATCACTTGGGTCAGGTTCATATAATCTTCTGAAGTGAACCCATAACTCCTTAGCTTTGACATCAACAAGTTCATCTTTCTTAAACTGATCTTGAATAATTCTCCACAAAGTATCCAAATCTTCTCTATCACAAGATCTAACAATATCTTCAAAATCTCTGCAAATGCTTGTGACACTTCCAGTTCTGATGATCTTCCAAGCAACACCAAAACTATCAGAAAAGATCTCCCAACTAACAACTGGATATTTTGCTTGTAGAGGTTCAATGTTAAGTACATCAGTCTCTATAAACAACATGTTTGAAACTTGCTCTTCTGTCAACTTGCTAGGACCCTCTGTTGCTTAAGATGATTTCTGAGTCTTCAACTTCTTTGCATCTTTTGATTCAAGACTCTCTCCTGTCCTTTTTGTTTTCATAACTATTGGTTCTTGATCCATTGGAATGAATTTACTATCTTGTCTTTTGATTCTGTAGTAAATACCTTCAACCTGTTCATGTGACATTCCTTTGAATTGAGCCATCTTCATGTTTCCAACATGGCAACAAAAAGTCTTCATATCAGCTATAATCTGTGCCTTTGTAAGCTTTCTAGGCTTCTTTTGACCTTTTCTAACATCTCCAATGATTTCATCAAGAGCCTGCTGATTTTTCATTTGAATGAAATCTTTAAGTTGAGCAGACCTTTGTTCTTCATTTAAGGTTGTATTTGCAATAAGTTCAATGGCCTTCTTTATGATTATTTGATCATTGTTAATCAAATATTCAATCTCTTCTTTTGTAGGCACATAAGTGAATAATGGAGGTTTCTCATGTATGACAGTTGGTGATATACTTGAAATTGGTTCTGCCATAACAGCTTCAAGTTTATCCAACCTCTTTGCTTCCATAAAGTTAACAACTTCATCTTCCTCTAGCTTTCTTTTTCTTTCAATCTCTACTGCTTGCTGTTGTTCTGCCAATCTTGCATCAAAATTAATTTGAGCTTGTTCTTTCTGAGAAATCTTTCTTGTAAGCTCTTGTTCTGAACCAGTCATAATTGCTTTTCCTTTGACTGATCTTATTCTGGCAGCTTCTTCCTCTGTAGTGGTAATTTCTTGAGTAGCAGTGGGAACTTTTTCACTTGCAGTGGTAATTGGTTGATCAGTGAGAACTGGTTCTGCTTCAGTGGAAATTGGTTGAGCAGTTCCAACTAAATCATCAAAATTAAAACCAGCATCAACATCCATATCTTCAAAATCTAATTTCCTCCCCTCAGTCTCAGCAACATCATCTTTTGCTTGAGCATTATTAGAATCATTGAGCTCAGCAAAGTCTTTTTCAAAATTTTTACTCCTCCCCTTAAGCTCTGCATCTATTTTCCTCCCCTGTTTGGAAGAATCTCCCAAAACTTTAGTAGAACTTGCAGAAAACTCATCTGAAGGTGATGATGATGAGACAACCTGAGGTCTTTGCTTCTTGATATTCTCAACTTCATTCTGCAATCTTTGAATCTCATCCTTCAATGTATTCAGCTCTGTGGCATGTTGTTCTTTGGTCTGTGCCAGATCTTTCTCCAGAGCTTGAACTACTTGACTAATTTGGTACAAATGTCTATCAATTCAGTTTGTTGCACACTGCCTTCATCACTTCCAACTGTGTAACCTGCTGGGAGAGGTGAATCATGAGGCATTGATTCAGACTCTTCCCTAGTTGGACTAGGATGAAGCCTTGAACCACCACTGCTTGTTCCTAAACCAAAAGGCTCAGCAACATGCAATGTTGAGATGAGAGAGGTTGGCTGTTTAGACCTTCTCTCATAAGTGTGAGTTATAGCAGGGGTATGTTGAATTTGTGGAACAACAATAGTGGGTGTGTTTTGAGATGCAGCTGGGATTGGTGCATCCTCACCCTGTACTTGAGCAATTTTAGCAAGCATCTGAGGCAAAAGTGGATGAACCTCCCCATTCCAAAGATCTGAAGCCTTACACATGTTTTGAAAAACTTTTGGCTTAAGACTGGAAGGTTCATAAATTCTATTGTGAGGGTGCAGTTGAAACGCATTTAACACTGCTTGCACAAACCTTGGATACATCAAAAATTTATGTTGACTCTTTACATTGCCTTTCATATTATTGAAAATAAACTTTGAAAAATTGAAAGTCCTATCTGTTGCCAAACAAACCAAAGGATAAGCCATGGTTGATGCAAATTGTTCATAAGATGTTTTCTTAGGACTTAGGCAATGTAAAAGAGTGTGAATTAAAAATCTCCAATGAGGACAAAAACATCCTTTTCTAAAAGTAACTTTTTGTTCAGATGTATCATACCCCATTAAAGCAATATTAGTGAAAATTTCTGAATTAGGTAATGTGATGATACCATTGAGATCATCCAATTGGAGAATTCTCCTCAAGGATGACTCAGTAACATCAATAGTTACCCCATCAACTGTGGCTCTTAGAGCATCCACAGATTCTTGTGTGTCTCCCTGTTCAAGAGTTATGGACTCCACAGTGTTCCAGAACTGTTTGATATGAGAGACATAGATTGTGGGATTAATAGTTAAGGCATACCTTATATGCGCAGTGTTTAGAAAATCCACAATCTGATGGAAAACAGGGCCACTCTTCTCGTTTGATTTTTGTAAGTAGGCCACTTGGTTGTGCACCTCGACAAATTTTAGAATCGCCATGATATTTGTGAAAAAGATAAGAAAAGTGTTAGTAATCAAGATAAAAAGCAAACCGTATGATGATCAATTTATACTAATAGGGTTTGAGGAGGTGCGCAATGTGAATTATCTTTAGAAAGAATTATCTTTGGAAAAAGAATAATTTATAATAAGTAAGTAGATAATTCACAAAAGATTTTACCCTATTAATAAGGAATGACGGTTATTTTTACAACGGCTAGTAAAAATTGGATTACTGACACAACAGTTGTAACGGCTAGTTCATCAGTGGAAAAATTACTCTTGCAGTGGTAACTAATGAACTCGCAGTGGTAAAAGTTTCACAACATATCAAAGAGCAGTGGTAAATAAAACATGAAAATTTGCTGCTCTTATCATAGTTTTTAGCAAACTACCAGCTATCAACGGATTTGATATGTCTTTACCATGAGCCGTTTGCTTATGGACTAGCCAACTCTTGATCACATGGATGTATGGTGAGTTGATAACCTAGTTTTTGGTAAACTATCAACCATAAACGGATTTGATAAGTCTTTACCAGTAGCCGTTTGCTCTAGACTAGTTGATTCTTATGTGGATTAGACATGGTGAATCAATAACCATTTGTTGTGTGTCTATGGTACACACCTTATTACTCCAATGATATGGGTTTTAATCTGCAACACAAAGTAACTCTCAACTTAACCCATAAAGATTAACCCAAAGTAACTTTTTAATCAAGTTACTATTCACAAAAATATCTTCCAAAAGTCAACCCGATAATAACCAAATTTACTCCTCCAACCTACCAAAACAAGTAGGAGTAAATATCCTTCATTAATTATAATTCGACCTTGACTTTGCATATAAAAGGGGGCTCAACATCTTTTATCTTTCATCAACAATCTTTTTCAATAACACAAACCCTAAACATCATCATGAGTTGGTTTCCATTAATCTACATCTCCTCTGATGACTCTTCAGATGAGGAAATCAGTTACTACTCAGACTCTGAAGAACTTTCTGCTGGATGGAGTGGATATTTTCCACCAAGTGCTGCAACTGCTGCATCTTCAAGCATTAAGCCCAATAAGAAGATATCAGCTGATCTTGCTCCATCTCTAGAGTTTTATTCAAGCTCTTCATCTGATGATGACGATGATCCAACCTTTGATCTTTCCAAGGAGCTTCCTAAGGCCCTTACCACAGCATTGACAACTGCAATAAACTACATGAAGTGGCCAGCTGTTGACAAGCCTAATCAAGCACCAAGACCTCCCAAGCAAGTTCTGGGACTTGCTTGTCCAAGAAAACAACTCTCTTTTGATGACAAGATAAAGAAAATTTCCAAGGGCAAGCAGCAGTATAAGGGAAAAGGAAAGAAACCTATGGAGTAGGTGTTAGGTTGTAGGTTCATGTCTTATGTGATGGTTTTCTGTAATGGTGACAATGTTTTGTTGATGGTTGTGGTGTACTCTTCTTAATAATCAATAAAAGTACTCTTTTGTTTTTTCTATTATCACCAATCTTTCCACTGTTGTATGTTAATTACCACTGTGCTCTTGATAACTCTGCATACAAGTTAGTAGAAAACCATACATACAATACAAACAATATTAGTACCTAAAAAGTATCCTGCAACACTGAAAAGTATTAGACATCAAAGATTTATGGATTGAGCATTCCAATACCTGTTACCAAGTATTGAAACCTACCCACATCAAGCCCTTTTGTTAATAAATCAGCATAATTGTCATCAGTATGAATCTTGACAACATTAATGAGCTTTTTCTCAAAACAATCTCTAATAAAGTGATGTCTAATTTCAATATGTTTAGTTTTAGTGTGTTGCACATGATTTTTAATAATGCATATGGTACTACTATTGTCTATATAGATAATGGTGTTCATGAAATTGTACCCATAGTCCAATAATTGATTCTGAAGCCAAAGGATCTGAGCACAACAACTAGCAGCTGCAACATATTCTGCTTCAGTGGTTGAAGTAGCCACCATAGTTTGCTTCTTGCACTGCCATGACACCAATCTACATCCAAGAAATTGACATCCTCCAGTAGTTGATCTTCTATCCAAACTTGCACCAGCATAGTCACTATCTGAGTATGTGATCAATTCCATTGAAGAGTCTCTTGGATACCATAATCCTAGATTAGGATAAGTCTTCAAGTACCTAAAAATATTTTCCACTGCTGTCATATGTGATGTCTTTGGAGTCACTTGAAATCTTGCACAAGCACATACAGCAAACATAATGTCTGGCCTTGATGAAGTAAGATATATCAAAGAACCAATCATAGATCTGTAAGTGTGGACATCAACATTAGCACCACTAGCATTCTTCAACAATAAGTGAGTGGTCTTGTCAACAGGGGTATTTGAAGATTTTGCATCAGTAAACTTGAACTTCTTATTAATCTCAGCCACATATTTGTCTTGACTGATAAATATGCCTTCCTTACTCTGTTGTACTTGCAGCCCCAAAAAGAATGTAAGTTCTCCCATAGAACTCATTTGAAATTCATCTTTCATCAGCTTCTCAAACTCTTTGCACATCTCTTGTTTAGTAGACCCAAAGATAATATCATCAACATATACTTGCACAAGTAGGATATCACCCTTGTCTTTCTTGATGAACAAAGTTTGATCAATCTTGCCTCTATGAAACCCATTATTCAACAAATAATTAGCTAAGGTTTCATACCACTTCCTTGGAGCCTGATGTAAGCCATAAAGAGCCTTAACCACTTTGTAAACTTTATTTGGTTGTTGAGGATCTTCAAAGCCTAGAGGTTGAGAGACATACACCTCTTCATCAATAGTTCCATACAGAAAGTCACTCTTAACATCCATTTGATAGACTGTAAAGCCCATAAATGATGCATAGGCTAAGAATAATCTAATAGCCTCAATCCTTGCAACAGGAGCAAACACTTCTTCATAATCAATACCCTCCTCTTGAGTGTATCCTTGAGCAACCAATCTAGCTTTGTTCCTGATTACTATACCTCTTTCATCTTTCTTGTTTCTGAAAACCCATTTAGTACCAATGACCTTCATACCATCAGGCAAGTCACAAAGAACCCAAACCTTTTGAAGTTTAAACTGCAACAACTCTTCTTGCATAGCTTCAACCCAACTAGATTCTCCTAGAGCCATATACACATTCTTAGGCTCCACCTGTGAGAGAAAGCAGAAAAACAAACACTCATTCTTCTTGCTATGTTTCTTGGACTCATATACTTCACTTATGAACCCATGAATATCATCTTTCTTTGTCTGTCTTCTAGTCTTCACACCTGATTGAAGTTCACCAATAACATTATCAAGTGGATGCACTTTGTGAATTGAAGACTGTGATGTGCTAGGAATATCATATGTTGTAGGCATGTTTGAGATCTCTACATCATCACTTGGTGACTCCTGAGAAATATGTTCCTCATTTGGGCTGACAGTGGAAACTTCTGGTGTAGCAGTGGGAATTGAGTTACCACTGCTAGTAGGAATATCTTTATTCACACCATCTGCATCACTTGGCTTTTCAGAATTATCAACAAAGTCCCAAAGTGGCATAACAATTTGATCTTCATCATCTTTGCAAGCTTCATCTTCATCAATGAATTCTTCTGAATCTTCAAGATCTTTGTCTCCAATGCTTGAAGTGAGAGGTATATAATTCATTGTATTTGATAATGTTTCAAGATCAAATAGCCAATCTGGTCCTGAACCTGCCATGTTTGCTTTATTTTCAAGGAACTGAACATGCAAGTTCTCTTCAATCTTCTTTGTTCTTAAATTGTAGACTCTAAAAGCCTTGCTAACCATAGAGTATCCAACAAAGAAGCCTTCATCTGACTTTTCTTCAAATTTACCCAGATGATCAATGGTATTGAGAATAGTAACATGACACCCAAATGGCCTCATAAACTCCAAAGTAAGAGGCCTTCCTCTGAACAACTCATAAGGTGTCTTGTTCTTTGTTTTGACCACTAAAACTCTGTTCTGAATGTAACAAGCAGTGTTAACTGCTTCAGCCCAAAAAGTCACTGGAAGCTTGGAATCAGCTAACATGGTTCTAGCAGCCTCAATTAGTATTCTGTTTCTTCTTTCTGCAACTCCATTTTGTTGAGGAGTTCTTGCAACACTAAATTCTCTTTTAATACCTTTGTCTCTGCAGAAATCATCCATAACTTTATTCTTGAACGCTGTCCCATTGTCACACCTGATGATCTTGATTTTCTTTTCAAATTGATTTTCAACTTGAGTGATGAATGTTTTAAGAATGCCTGTGGTTTCATCCTTGGTACTCAAAAAGAAAACCCATGTGAATCTACTGAAATCATCAGTCACAACTAGACAATACTTCTTCAAATTGATGCTGCTCACAGAGGTAGGACCAAACAAGTCCATATGCAGCATAAAGAGTGGATGATTGATTGAATTGAATGCCTTGGTCTTGCATGAAGCTCTGTGTTGCTTTCCTTTGAGACAGGCAACACAAGTTTGGTCATTTTCAAATCTTTTCTCTGGTAGGCCTCTGACAAGTCCATCTTTCACAATCTTATTCATGGTCTTGAAGTTAACATGACCAAGTCTTCTATGCCAAAGCATTGATTCATCCAAAGTGGCTTTAGCAAGCAAGCAAGTAACATCATTATTAGCCACTATGTTCTGCATGTCAATGCTATACAAATTTCCTTTTCTAGGGATTTTAAGCAAAATGTCACTTTCATCAGGAAGCTTATAATCCTTAGATAAGATATAGCATTCATCTTCTGTGAATAGAACTCTATGCTTCTTGTCACACATCTGTGACACACTAAAGAGGTTGTACTTGAGTTCTTTCACATACTGCACATCTTCAAAATCAATGTTTCCAGCCTTGATTGTTCCTTTGCCAGAAACTTTGCCACCAATTCCTCCTCCAAAGCTGACAAATTGTCCATCATAAGGTTGAAAGTCTGAAAGATAGGACTTATTGCCAGTCATGTGCCTGGAATATCCACTGTCTGAGTATCCTTGATCATTAGTAGTCTTTGAATGTCCCTGCACACAAAATGAAGGAATTAGTTCCTTTTGGGGACCCAAGCCACAAATGACTTGGATCTGCCTCATGTATCAATATAATTAAATCTATCAAAGGTCATTGATACACCATTGGGATAGTCTGAGGTGATGGATCCTTTTGGTTTCCATTCCCAACGAGCTGAGGCCTTAACAACATTTCCCATATTTACCCTTTTCTTGTTAACAGACCTACCAGTGGTAACCTTTGGCCTTGCAGTGGTAACTGCTGGCTTAGCAGTGGAAACTGTTGGCTTAGAAATTTTAGGTACCCACTTCTGATTATTGTTAACTTTCTTTTCAAAATTGGTCTTTTTTCCTGTTTGAGTAGATTTAACAAAAGTAGTAACAGGGGACTTAGGGTAAACTCTGTTTTTATTTCTGGCAGTGGCAACTGCTGGTCTAGCAGTGGAAACTGCTGGTCTAGCAGTGGAAATAGATTTAATGCCAGAATGAAGCAAAACAGACCTAGGAATCATCTTGCTAAGTGGATTTGGGTGAGTTTAGTTATTAACATTGTGTCCATTCACCCAAGTATTCCCAAACACTTCCCTTCTTCCCAAGTGGTAGGTACAGTTATAAGCCAAATGGTCAAAGCTACCACATATATGACAGGGTTTGTTATTGAACACAAAATCACTACCAAATTGCCTAGATTTAACATGATTCCAACTCCTCATATTACCCCTAGGAGTTGGTGACTTACTTCTGTACATCTCTGCATATCTAGTAGTGGGCCTAGTGAAATTAGGTTGTGACCTAGGCTTCTCTTTGACTACATCAGGAATACTTCTTTTAATCTCCACTTTAACATTCTCAGGAACACTAGGCTTAGACTCAACATTCAAATTATCATCTTTTAAATATGAGTCACTGGCACTATCAAATACATCAACCTCAACCTGAACCTTTTCAATTTCAACTGGTTTAACAGACTTTGGTCCGTAGGTCATAGGTGGTTCCTGAAATTCTTCTAAACCTATGTGAGCTAAGTCAATGCCAGGAGGTGATGGAACACCTCTTAGAGGTGGTGGAACTGTTTTGTATCCAAGTCCTGATTTGGCTTTGCTCACAATTTGGGCTTCCCAAATTTTATCCATACACTTGGATTGATGATCCAGTGTTTGCTTAGTTATCATTATATTCTCACTAGCCACTTTAACCTTTTCTAGCTCTTCTCTAAGAACCTTATTAACCGCAACCTGATAATCTAAGTCTCTTCTTAATACTGCAATATCATCATTGAACTTAGATTCATTTGCCCTATAATGCTCTAATTGAGTTTCTAAAACACTTATGCCTCTTTTATGATTTAATAAGTTATAATTAGTATGAGTTAACTCTATATGTTGCTCATTAAATTGTGCTTTAAGTTTCTCATACTCTTTTAAGGCCTTACAAGATTTAGAACAAGCATTATTAATTTGTACCTCAGAGTCAGAAAAAGCCATTAGTGCAAGCTCTGTAGCAACCATTGCAGACTCTGAATCATCTTCCTCTTCCTTAGTCATAAAGCTCCAATCAAAGCTCACTCCATCAATGGCCAATAGCCCCTTTGGCTCATCAGTAGTAGGTTCCTTCTTCTTGTCCTGCTTGTACCAAATTGACCTGTTGTCAGACTTCCTTGGCTTCCTACACTCTCTGGCAAAGTGCCCCTTCTTATGACAATTGTAGCACTCCACCTTCTTTTTGTCAAAACCTACTGTTTCATTGCCACTGATGTTGATCTTTCTTCCAGTCTTCTTCCAAAACTTCTTTGTCCTTAAGCTTAGTAATGCCACTTGCCATTTGATGTCCATATCCTCCATATCATCTTCATCAATTTGATCCAGATCCTCATGATTGAGAATTGAACCACCCACTTGACTTGATATAAAGGCATAAAAAGTAGTATCACTAAGCCCTGCAATCTGTCTCTTTGAGCTACCAGTGGAAACAACAATGTTAGCACTGTCATCATCACTATCACTTTCTTCATCTGAACTATCATCAAGAGATGATGATATGAGTGCTACACTTCCTGAACTTGAGCTTATTTTGCCAGCTTTCTTCAATCTTTGTTCAATAACCTTGAAGTTATTGTACAAGTCATTAAGTTTCATGGTCTCCAACTCTGGCTTATCTTCCCACACTGCAACATTGGTTCCAAACTCAGAGGGTAAGCTTCTTAAGAACTTTAGATTGAGGTCTTCCCTTTCCACCTCAATTCCAAAAACAGTGAGTTGAGTAAGAATCTTTTGTAGCCTCGTGAAGATGCTATCAAGAGATTCATTACTTGTTGAACCAAAGTTTTCATAAGTCTGCTTCAGCAAGGTCTTTTGAGTCTTCTTGGTGGAATCATTACCACCAAAAACTTCACAGATCTCATCAAAGAGAGTCTTTGCAGTCTTGTACTTGCTGAAAGCTAGAACTTGGTCTCTGGGAAGTGTCATCAGCAACAAACCTCTTGCCTTGAGATCATTCTTCAACTGAAGTCTTTCATCATTAGTAACAGGTCTAGTGTTGACCTTAATTACTTCCTTCCCACCAATCATCTCTGAAGTAGAACTTGGTTTGAAAGAATTTCCAACCATAATGATCTCCCAGAGTGTGTAGTCTTGGACCATAAAGAATTGTTCTATCATTAGCCTCCACATCTCAAAGTCATTCAACTTAAGCTTTGGAAGCTTAGCAGCAATGTTTAAGTTACTAGTTTCTGTCTCCATTGATTCTTCTGAGTGAACTAGAGTCTTCTAAATCAAAGTATCAAAGCCTGGCTCTGATACCACTTGATGGATCTAAACACCTTGAACTTGTGTTAGATTGATACTTTGAGTTATATCACTAAGTATGCGGAATCTACTTAGTAACACTTAGAAGTTTGATTGTGAGTAAGACAGTTGTATATTAATAAGAACAATGTATGTAAACAAACTATTAGCTCCAATATTATTAATGATAATAATACGAGTGATCTTGATATCACTAGGGTTACACCTTGAAGCTCTAGAAACGTATATGACAACTGATGTCAAACCTTTAACCTAGGATCTCCATTTATAGCACAAGGAGTCCTCTTCTACAAGATAAGTATAAAGCTAATAAAATAAGATATACATAAGATCTATTCTATATTTATCTAGACGCGTTTCCTAACAGTTATCTATTAAGCAGTGGTAATATATGTTCTTGCAGTGATAATGAGTTTCCACTGCAAGTACAATCTTCTGCAGTTGTAACTTCCTCTCTTAGCCGTGGTAACTGTTAGTATAATTCCCAACAGTTTGAATAAAATGTTTGCCTTCGTGTTTGAAGCTAAGCGTGTGGTGTCGAGTTGTTTAGTTTGAGTTGTTTCGTTTGGTTGTCGAGTTGTTTAGTTTAAGTTGTTTCCTTTGGCTATCGAGTTGTTTAGTTTGGTTGTCGAGTTGTTTAGTTTGAGTCTGTATAAAAATGCATGTTGAGAACTCTTGATTGTTTTAAATAAACAGTTTGCCTTCGTGTTTGATAATTGTGATATTGTTCCTTCAGTTCTATTATTTGTGCGTACGAATTTAAAATATAAAGGACGTTCAACATCAGTTACCACAACAACAACATCATTTTATTAAACAACAACAATAACATCAACAACAACAGCAAACAACATCAACGACAACAACAATAACAACGATAACAGCAACAACAACGATAACAACAACAACAACAACAACAACAACAACAACAACAACAACAATACTACATATGAAATTTATCCATGTCACCTAAAAGGTCACGGAGTATTGCATCCGACTGACATGCGTGGTCGTGGTTGGGATACATTGCCATGTCAAGTTTTGCCTCCAGCATCCTTAATTTTGTCTCTAGTACCTGTTTTTGTGCCTCCAGCATGTTTATTGTAAGATCTTTTTCATAACAGTTTGAGCACCTTATTGGAGCAAATCCAGAAACGCTTGATGTTGATGCTCCCAGAGAACCGGTCATTTTGGCGAGTCGTTCCTCCTTCCATAAAAAAAAATCACATCCATGGTCTGTTGTCTCAGGCTGTTAAAGAGTAAAAACTATTATTTTCAACAACTAACCAAATTATTTATATAATACACGAAAAAGTATGTAATTGTTCACCTTCGAGAAAGGACACGCATAGTATAGTTTACCACGAGAGTAAGATTTACGCGATTCTCGCAGAATCATGTCTCCTCGTCTACAAGGACAAGGAAAAACTTCAAATTCTGCCATGTTGAGAACTCTTGATTGTTTTAAATAAACAGTTTGCCTTCGTGTTTGATAATTGTGATATTGTTCCTTCAGTTCTATTATTTATGCGTACGAATTTAAAATATAAAGGACGTTCAACATCAGTTACTACAACAACAACAACAACAACATTTTATTAAACAACAACAATAACATCAACAACAACAGCAAAGAACATCAACAACAACAATAATAACAACGATAACAGCAACAACAACGATAACAGCAACAACAACAACAACAACAACAATACTACATATGAAATTTATCCATGTCACCTAAAAGGTCACGGAGTATTGCATCCGACTGACATGCGTGGTCCTAGTTGGGATACGTTGCCATGTCAAGTTTTGCCTCCAGCATCCTTAGTTTTGTCTCCAGCACCTGTTTTTGTGTCTCCAGCATGTTTATTGTAAGGTATTTTTCATGACAGTTTGAGCACCTTGTTGGAGCAGATCCAGAACCGGTTGATGTTGAAGCTCCCAGAGAACCGGTCATTTTGGCGAGTCGTTCCTCCTTCCATAAAAAAAATCACATCTAGGGTCTGTTGTCCCAGGCTATTAAAGAGTAAAAACTATTATCTTCAACAACTAACCAAATTATTTATATAATACACGAAAAAGTATGTAATTGTTCACCTTCGAGAAAGGACACGCATAGTATAGTTTACCACGGGAGTAAGATTTACGCGATTCTTGCAGAATCACGTCTCGTCGTCTACAAGGACAAGGAAAAGCTTCAAATTCTGCCATCTTCTTCACCATGATAACAATGTGTGTTTGTGGTTGGGAGGTTGAGTGGTTGTGAGTGGTTGAATCGTGACCGGGGTGGCCCGATCTACAAGTTGAGGTGATAAAAGGTGGTGGCCAGAAAACAGAAACTGCTAGAGAGAGAGAGATATAGTGAGATGAGTGTGTGTGAGAGTTTTTATTAGTTAGATGAGTGTGTGTGTGCGTGTTTATATTGTGAGGATGAGTTGTTAGGTAGGAAAAATTTGGTGGGAAATTCTGGTGCCATTGCATCTCGACTCATTCGTTTAACTTCTCGTGTATAACCATATCATCTCGACTCATTCGTTTAATATCTCGTGCATAACCATATCATCTCGACTCATTCGTTTAACATCTCGTGTATAACAATATCATCTCGACTCATTTGTTTAACATCTCGTGTATAACTATATAATCTCGACTCATTCGTTTAATATCTCGTGCATAACCATATCATCTCGTCTCATTCGTTTAACATCTCGTGTATAATCATATCATCTCGACTCATTCGTTTTAATATCTCGTGCATAACCATATCATCTCGACTCATTCGTTTAACATCTCGTGTATAACCATATCATCTCGACTCATTCGTTTAACATCTCGTTTATAACCATATAATCTCGACTCATTCGTTTAATATCTCGTGCATAACCATATCATCTCGACTCATTCGTTTTAACATCTCGTGTACAACCATATCATCTCGACTCATTCGTTTTAACATCTCGTGTATAACCATATCATCTCGACTCATTCATTTAATATCTCGTGTATAACCATATCATCTCGACTCATTCGTTTAACATCTCGTGCATAACCATATCATCTCGACTCATTCGTTTAACATCTCGTGTATAACCATATCATCTCGACTAATTTGTTTAACATCTCGTGTATAACCATATCATCTTGACTTATTCGTTTAACATCTCGTGTATAACCATATCATCTCGACTCATTCGTTTAATATCTTGTGTATAACCATATCATCTCGACTCATTCATTTAACATGTCATGTATAACGAGGTGATGTGAGTACTCTTGCAGGAAAACTAATGATAACGAGGAAGGGAGGTGAGAAATAATTTTACACACTAACCTAGGACCTATCAAAAATAATTTTAAATGATTTAAAATGTGATGTAAATAATTTTAAAAAGTCTTAAGGTAATTAAAGATGATTTTTAAGAAATTTAATTAAAATTAAAAGATTTAATATTGACTTAACTTAATTAAAATGATTTAAATTATTTTAAATGATATAAATTATTTGGTCGAACCGGTTAACCCGGCTGGGTCGATCCGGGTTTCAAAACTTAAAAATGATGTAAAAGTCTTTTTTATTAGTGCTTTAAAACTTTATTTTATTAGTAATTAAAATTAGTCAATAAAATTAATAAAAATGATAAAATGTTATTTTTTGTGTAAACTCTTTTTGGCGGGGACATGTCCCCGCTAAAAGTTTTCGCGAAATTTTTAATAATTCCCTCGTTGCATTTACTTTACCCCGCCAAAAGTTTTGGCGATTTACCAAAACTTTCGGTGGGGACATGTCCCCGCCAAAAGAATAGGTAGACGTCAAATGGTTTGACACTAATAACGATGGTCGCATAAAACGTTGTACCCATAGAAACAATATTACACAAATTATGACAGATCGTGTATCGTTTGAAAGTGAACCATACATTCTTGCAACACAAGCAACACAAGTATTTTACCTTGCTAGGTAAACGTGGTAATTTCAAGGTCGTCCAAGATTCTTATCATCGAAAGATTTGGAACCTGGATATCATCGTGGTAGAGGACAATCAGGATGTTGTACATGACAACACCTCATCACATGTCACACTGTCTGCTGAGTTGGATAAGTTGAATTATATCACCATAGATATAGATGTTGAGCCAGCGGAAGTTGAGGCACCACCACAACCAATTATCACTAATGTCGACGACGATGATGATATTGATTATGATGACCACGTTCCTCATGAGTTAGCATCTGATGGTGAAGATCACGATCACGTTGATCGTGAAGATGAAGCCGAAACTAGTAATGAGGGTTTTTATCTTAGTGATGAGGGAGATTGATCTCAAATTGTAATTTGTTAAACAATATTTATTTGAATGAAATTGTTATCGATTTGTTAAATGTGTTTATTTATTTATTTATTTGATTATCTATTATTTTTTTTAATAAATTGTTATTTATTTAATTATTTATATACATATGCTTATATGTGTTTCTTCACTAATTATATGTCTTATACTAGTTCATTTTACAGATATGGCAGATGTTGTAGCTTGGAGCCACGGTGGCGATAGAGGCAGTGAGCCACCCCCTGATCCGAGGAGGATAGGCACTAATTGTCAGCGTAAGAATTTCTCGATTATTTTAATTAAACTTGATCATTATTTTAAATTGATAACTTGTTATTTTATGTAATCATCACTTGAATTTGATTACTTGTAGGCTCTAAATCCAGACCTCCCAAGCCTCGCAAGCCCGATGCCAAAATTGGGAAAGGCGGGAAGGTGGTGCGTGGTCCCACAAAGAACACGTAGCTCCGCAATGAGAGGAGAGATACTGGTCGTCCGATAAGGATCAGATTCCAGAAGAACGTCAAAGGGTATTGGGAGCATGTGGGCTTCCGCGCTTCGTGGTTCTCCAACTTGGTCGGGGAGTTGTTACGGGATTCAATTTGTTGGGAATAGACTTTATTATTTCAAGTGTCAGTCATTGAATTTTGTTATAGGTTGCATTATTTAGTTATTACGTTAGTTATTTTATATGTTTTATTAAGTTTTATGCTAAGTTTATAGGTTTGGATAAAGTCTAAGGGCTAAGGTTGTAATATTGACAAAGTATGGTGAAGCCCTAATCCTTACCTATAAATAGTCTTGTAACACCTCATTTGAGGTGGTTGGTTCACATAGTAATATTATTAGGGTTTCATTTTCATATTAGTGTTCCTTCCACTCTCTCTCTCTACTTACTTTCTCTCTCTAGAAATCTTAGTGATTATGTTATAAAATGGTGACCTAACAAGTGGTATCATTCGCCAAGGGATAATATAGGTTGATTTAGGTTTGATTTGATAGAAAAACTAGGTTTTAAAAGTGATTTAAGTGCTTCTCGGTTACTGTTCATCGGATAACTAGCGAGTTTGAATGTTTTCTTAGCGAGTTAGGATTTTAATTCTTGTGAGTTAGGAAAAATTCATGCTTAGCGAGTTAGGAAAAAATTCTAATTCTTGCGAGTTAGGTAAGTCAAAGTTAGTGAGTTAAGGTAAGTTCTAGTTAGCGAGTTAGGGTCAGTTACCAGTTAGCGAGTTTGGAACTTTTCATAATTGGCGAGTTTGCCTTATTGCCTTATCGTACATCGAGTAAGGTTATTTGTGGTAACTTACTAGGGGAAACTCTGCTTAACTTTTCTCAAAATTACCGAGTTTGAAATTTTTTTCAAACATACCGAGTTTGCTTAACTTCTAATACATACCGAGTTTACTAAACTTCTAAAAACATACCGAGTTTGGATCTTTTCTCAAGACATACTGAGTTTGGATCTTTTCTCAAGACATACCGAGTTTGGATTTTTTCTCAAGACATACTTAGTTTGGATATTTTCTCAAGACATACTGAGTTTGGATCTTTTCTCAAGACATACTGAGTTTGGATCTTTTCTCAAGACATACTGAGTTTGGATTTTTTTCTCAAGACATACTGAGTTTGGATCTTTTCTCAAGTCATACCGAGTTTGGATTTTTCACTACATACCGAGTTTGAACTTTTCTACATACATTCCGAGTTTGGACTTTTCTACAAACATACCGAGTTTGGACTTTTCTACAAACATTCCGAGTTTGGACTTTTCTAGGACATACCGAGTGTGGACTGTTTCTAAGGACATACCGAGTTAGACTTATTCATTATCCTACCGAGTTTGACTCTCCAAACTCATCAAGTTTTTCTAATCAACTTAAACTTACAACCTTTATTTATCTTTAAAGATCCAAGTTTAACATAATCACTTAACATCTTATCTTCACAAACTTTATCCTTCTTATCTTTCTCTTCTTATTTCCCAAAAAAAAAAAAAAAAAAAAAAAATTGAGTCAAATTTAATTTTTACAGGAGACTATACGTTCAATTTTTACGCGAAAATTCAAATTTTGGTTTAACGGTGGAAATTTTGGCCGAAAATTCAAATTTTTAGGCCAAAATTCAAAAATTTTTCGGTGAACTTTGGCGGCAAAATTTTTGAAACTCAAATTTTTCTTGCAACCTTTAAATTGCATTTCAGAGTGATTTTCAAATTTTGAGCGTGAAAATTTTTCAAATTATTTTTTTGGAGGGAAAATTCGAAATCACTATATTGACCTTGAATGTGACATTTTTTGTTTGATTATTCCAATTACATTGCAACAATCACAGGGGAGAGAAAATGTATCAATCAAGGTCACTGATGCATGAGATAGAGGCACATTTAGTGAAGAGAAGCAGTGACACAATAGATGAAATCACCAGAAAAAACATCGCACTTGTTGCTCTTGTCCGAAGCAAATACTCCAACATAAGGAATCAATCTGTTATGCAAGGTGAAAGAGTTGATAGACAAGGAAGGAATGCTGAAAGGACTGTTGGGAATACTGCAGATGTCGGTAATACAGGCCTTCAGGATAAAGTTGCGAAAAGAGCCATCCATTTAAAGGAAGATTGTTTAGCATATTTTCATTCAGTTAAGATTCAATGCACGATTCTCTCAGAAACAAGGTTTCCTTCGTGGACTACCTTTACTGTATTCTTCGGAAATGAAATGGACGTTCTAACCTTCCAAAAGAAACTCCGAGAAAACATAGTTCAACTTGAAAAACAAATTGATCAGGGAAGCGATTGCATGGTAGGATTTATGGCGCTCAAGACTCTGTTCAAAGGGTTCATGACCATGGATTTTAAAGTGTTCAAAACTTCTCGAGACTATGAATCTCAATGTAGATTATGGAGAGAGAACATCACTAGTATGGAGGTTGAAGCTTTTAGAGATCAGTTTGTTTCACGAATGAGCTATCTTGAAAGGGTGCTTAATGAGAGATCACTTCATTTGAAGGATATGCTAAAGGAGAGTAAACTCAAAGTAATGAAGATGCAGATTCAAGAAGAGCAAATTCATAAAGTTGATGCATTGGAAGCTAATTTGGGTGTCATGGAAAGCAATGGGACAGAATCAGAAGAGCAAGATGACAATAGCAGATTGGGGAATGATACAGATGTTGATTCTGCTGATATCAGACCCACCTATGACTCAGAGCCCAACTTTGACAAAGAACAGATGGATGAGGAAGATATCATACCCATCTATGACGCAGAACCTAACTTTGACAAAGAGCAAATGGTTGAGGTACAATCTACTGTTGATCATATTATGCCTGCAAATGAGAAACAACAATCTGTGCAACCTAACTTCAGTAATGAAGGAGAGGTTGACCAGAATGTTGTTCAATGTCCTGACAAATATTCTGAGTCTGAGTCCTTACCTGATAATCCAATAACTGAAACATCATACCAAACTCTTGAGTCTGAAAACATTCTTCTCAAAAAGACCATTGCCCAGTTTCATAAAGATTTTCAAAACTAGAGGCACATTGCATCTCACTTGAACTTAAATTGCAAAACGAATCTTTAACTTCGGGCAACAATGGTCAAGTTTCGAATGAACTAAGTAAACGTGTGGATACATTAGTTAAAGAAATGAACTTTTAAAAGGTCAAATTCAAGCAAAGGTGTTTGCACATGCTGCATTGCAAAACAAATTAAGAAGACTGACTGGCAAGAGTGTGGATACTAAGTTTGCAAAACCATCAATCTTGGGGAAACCGCCTTCTCAAACAAACAGAAAACAATCAGTGGTTAGACAACCAACTACATTTAAATATGAATGACCTAAACTTTCAAAACCTTGGTTTGCCTCCCAAGTTGTTGAGAAAAACAATTTGACAAAACCAGTCACTCCACATTCTTGGCCTAAGGAAAATGCATCTGTGTATGCCAAATCTCAACACGTGATTATACTTGGCTCATCTAAGATTAGTTCAAAAACAGTGTCTAAAACGAGCATTAAAAGTAAAAAGTCTTATGGCACATATGACATGTACAAGAACTATGATCTAGAAAAGGCTAGGGAAAAGGCGCTACTTCAAAAGGATGGAATTTTAGGTTCAAAACCTCGTGTGATGCCTTCCATTGTAGTACAGAACACTGCTTGCAGTAGCACACCAAAACCTAAGAGTAATCAACAAACTAATAGGAATTGGGTAGCATCTAAGAGTAGTTGCGTAAATAATCATGATGTCAGTGCTTTAAAATAGCTTCAAAAAAGAAATTCACTTGAAAAGGCTCAATCGACCAAGACAAACAAACCTGTTGAACCAAAAGACAAGATTCAGAAACCTAAGAAGTGGATTAATATAGGACATAGGTTTTCTCGAAGAAGTGATGCTCCAACATTTCATTCCACTGCATCTAAAAAGAAAACATCTCCTAGATCTAACATTAGGTGGGTACCTACGGGTAGAATTTTCAAATCGATTGGTCTTAGGTGGATTCCTACAGGAAAGATTTTAGACATTTGCACCAAAACTAATGTGATCCGCACAACATCTACCTCTGAGACAAGAATGAATACCATCGGAATTGTGTGTTCGAGTGTCAAGAAGATAATTGACACTACATCTTTATGCTTCTAACATTCGGAACCCAATTACACTTGGGGATCCATGTTCTCTGTTTTGTCTATTCTTTCTTCTTTTCAGATATAACAGGAATGGCTTCGGAACAACTCAGTTTCGGACCCGAGCTTAATGATAATGGCTTTGGAACAACTCAGTTTCGGACCCGCGCTTAATGTTTTGGCTTCTGAGCACAACAACTTAGGACCCGCAATCAACCGTTTAAAGCACTTCAGCTATGGCTTCTAAGCACAACAGCTTAGGACCCGCATCCAACCGTCTAAACTTTCCGGATTCTTCGGCTGAACCATTGTCACTCTCTCGCAAGGAATTGGAAATCCTGTTTGCTCAACTGTTTGATGATTCTATTGAAAACCGTCCTCAAGAAGTCTCACCAATTTCCACTGCACACCCTGAGAATATTCAACAACCACTACTGAGAAAGACGGTCCTCCAAGTGAATCTCCAACAACAGCAGGACAAACCGCTTCCAACTCTAGACAATCAACTGAAGATCCATAACAAGAATCAGTACCACAACTTGCAGATTATGACGAAAATACGTTCCTCAATCCATTTGCACGGTCTCCAACCATTCTTGATATAATAGAGTCGTCTTCTCGCAATTTGGATCCGTCTAATATGCATACATTCTAACAACATCACCCTTCGACACAACATTGGAATTAAATGGATTTGGAAAACAAGCTGGACGCAGAAGGCACAGTGATTCACACATCTTGTTTAGTTACAAAGGGATCCAGTCAATGAAGCAGGATTGTACATCACTGTCATCACCAAAAGCTTAATATGGAGCCATGTCTGCTTTCTGTGGTCAAGTCATTTGGATGAGAACTTAGCTCACGGACTACGGCTATGTATTTGACTAGATCTCAATGTACTGTGACTCAAAGTGTGCTATTGCTATCTCGTGTAACACCATTCATCATTCCAAGGCCATACATATTGCTCTCCGCTAACATTTCATCAAGGAGCATGTTGAAAAGGGTATAATTGAATTGGATTTTGTGGGTACTGAATACCAATTGGCGGACTTGTTTACAAAGGCATTACCTCCATCAAGGTTTGTTGATTTAGTTCACCATATTGGTATGCGATATTTGACTCCAGATGATTTGCAAAATTTTCTTAAAAACCAAGTGAGTCAAACATCTAACTCTTTTCTTGAAATATTTAAGAATCTTCTTTCTTTGTGTAAAAACTTCGAATCGTCAAAACTCTGTTATCCCATTTAAACAAATTTTGCTTTACATTTTCAAAATGGAACATGTTTTGAGGGGGAGAAAACTTTCACAAAATCGTAAAGCAAGTGTGGAGACCAAAGCAAAGTCATCCAAAACCTTTCAAAATTTCAAAATCTAGAATGCTTTGGTTTCTATAAAAGAATGTCTTTGATTTAAACATACCAAATACCGGAAGTTTTCCATCCATCACAAAATCAAAACTTCAAAAAGAACCCATGAGGTTCAACTTTCGATGGAAATCTTTTTCAGATTTTTAAAACTCAAAAGAGAGACTCCAAGTCTCAAACAACTTTCAACAGTAAAAGAGTTTTGAATTTCAAGCATTCTTTGTTGTATTTTGAATTTCAAGCATTCTTTGTTGTATAATACTTGATTATGTTTTCTAAAACCTTGAGCAGAATCATCTCTCGAATTTTTCAAAAAGTATTTCTTTAATACGATTCTAAATTCTGCTCAAGAAGACTATCTCTTGAATAATGTTCATTATTTGAGGGGGAGTATTTTGTTTAATAGAAAACTAATTTTGTATGAAAACAACGACTTGTGCACTCATTTCAGTGTACAACTCGGGTTTCAGAGAAAGGAGAGTGCCTTGCTAAACCATTCATTAAAACCAAACGTGCACTTTTCCTTGAAAACCAAAAGAAGTTCTCATGCTAAGCTTAACTAAAACTTCTTTATCTTGAGCAAAATTTATTCAAATTTTTTCAAAAGGTTTTTCAAAACTTTTCAAAATTTTGCTCAAGATTTTTCAAATCTTTACTCCCCAATTCGCTTCAAAGTTTAAAAATGTCAAAACATATGCTCGTTTTTAGGGGGTGTATTTCCAAATCAAAATGCTTTTTTTCAAAATCATGCTTTATGGCTTGTGCACACATAACAGTGTACAACCCGCACTTGTATTGAAAGGACCCTGAGGTACGCATCAGTGCCTCAATCCTTATATAAGGAGCGAAGGCTTCTTCCTTTTGAGTAGAATTAATCAAACCTTTTCTGTTTTTCACAATTCTGCTCAAAAGACAAGTATTTCACCTCAATGAGTATTCACTTGTTGAGGGGGAGTACTTGAAAAACTCATCGTTTGAAAACCAAAAGTTCTTGTTGATATCTCCCCATAAGACTCAAAAAGCATATTTAATCAAAAGTTTATCAAAAACAACATCTCATATGCTATTTTTGAGGGGGAGAAAAGTGAAAGTGATTAAAATATGAAAGTTAAATGTTGCTTAAAAGTCAAATCTCATGCGAGCTAGACTCAGATTCACCCAGGAATTGACGAAACATAAAATTTAGTAATCTCGAAAAGATTTATCCTCGACGGGTAATAACATCAAGTTAGTTACTAGAGCTAGTTGTCACCTAAAAGCTGACAATGGAACTCTTTTCTCGAAAAGGATTTGTCTTAGTAGAAATGTACCGTCTCGAGAAACTTTCTTTGGACTTGATCAGGCCGGGTAATAACTTCAAGCTAGTCTAACTAGTGATGTAAGCGTGTCTCGAATCGGTCTTGTTCACTGAAAGTGGATCAATTCAAATAAAAGTGCTTGCTCCTCCCGCATGTGCAAATTTATTTAATACTTGTGAGCACATGTGAAGGGGGAGCCCTTCAAAAGTTAACATAAAACTCTCAAAGTGTTAAACAAAATGTTTGATGATAACAAACACTTTGAGAAATTTTCAAAGGTTTCTTGGCTATTGTCGGATAATCATGGAGTTATAAGGTGATTAAGATAGGAAAAACCGTCCTATGATCCGCCAGAGCCGGAGGGATCTACCCAAGGACATCTCCAATAGTTAGATTTAGAAGTCCTTTAGTATGATACAAAAAAAAGGAGAAAAGAATGAAAGGGGAAAGAAGGAGTTGAAGAATTAAAAAGAAAAGTAAAGAAAAGGGTGAAAAGAAATAGCCCTCCATATGTTCAACCTTAGGGCAGACACCGGGTTCAATTCATATGCTACTGGTTGTTGCTAAGGCAACACCGGTATTGAGGATAAAGTTGTCATGGACCCAGTGACGCAATGCACTAAACCTTCTTAACCACTCAAGTTCTCTTAAAAGAGCTTGTTTCATTCTCACGAGGAACCAGTGTAATCTATCGACTTATCTCTTAGAGATAGTTGATATTAAAGCAAGAGACCCCTCCCTAGTCTCCGTATAGGAAACCTAAGTGAGCACTTATCGAGTCTAGAGCCATGAGATACATCAAAGCTCTCTTAGCAACACTTAGTATTTCTACAATTGGTGGTATACATCAATGGGCACCAGCTGTAAATTATCGAGTCCTTCGCAGATCTTAGCAATATACCGAGAACGTTCATGAGAGAATTACATATCTATTTCTCAATGATTGAACAGAAATTCCTGCCAGGGTCAACATCAAACAGCCTTGACAGCAGGTCACTTCGGTAACCCCACAAGGGTTACGCTTAGTGTTTGCGGTGGTTCTTTAGCGGTCTACAGTCGTGGAGTGATCCCCAACGACTCACCCAGTCATTGAGCTACTTAGTAGGTCTCATAAGCTCCTTCGGGAGTATCTGATATGGGAACGGCCTGGATAAGGATTAGAAGGAGTCTTCACAATATGCTGTTGACGAGCTCTAATTCCTTATCTGTAAGTACCGGTTGATTATTGCTAACTGTTTATCTGCAGGTACATCACCTCCATGATGGTAGATTCCAGCATGCTCATACATACATCTTGAAGCAAATGAAAGCTCCCCCAAAGATCTTAGCACCACAAAGTTCAAAGAAAGATTTTACGCCAAAAAAGAAGAATCTACAAAGTATAAAGACTAAAGATCAAAGTGTATGAAAAGGAACTTCGTGCTTTCGAATGTCTAAGTCCTAAGATGTATGAGCATGTTGGAATGGCGGACAACAACCACAGACACAGAAGTGACGATCGGCAGACAACTTCATAACATGATCACCATCACATCAACAAAGAACGAAGTACAAAGAACGATGAAAGATTTTGCTAACTATTTTTGAGGACGTCAACTACAAAGTCAAAGTATAGAAGATGACGACGTCGAGCAACCTTTGATGACCAACACTTAGGGGGAGATTGTTGGGAATAGACTTTATTATTTCAAGTTTTGGTCATTGAATTTTGTTATATGTTGCATAATTTAGTTATTACGTTAGTTATTTTATATGTTTTATTAAGTTTTATGCTAAGTTTATAGGTTTGGATAAAGTCTAAGGGCTAAGGTTGTAATATTGACAAAGTATGGTGAAGCCCTAATCCTTACCTATAAATAGTCTTGTAACACCTCATTTGAGGTGGTTGGTTCACATAGTAATATTATTAGGGTTTCATTTTCATATTAGTGTTCCTTCCACTCTCTCTCTCTCTCTCTCTACTTACTTTTTCTCTCTAGAAATCTTAGTGATTATGTTATAAAATGGTGACCTAACACAATTCCCATGCATTTCGATTCCTGGGCAGATGTTCCCGCTACCTCCAAGGCGCACATCGATGACCATCTCCACGTAAGTTTTTTTTTTTTTTTTTTTTTTTTTTTTTTTTTTTTTATCTTTTATTTTTTTAATTATTGTATTTATTTATTTTAAATGTGTTATTTATTTAAATTTGAATATATATATTTTAATTAAATTTTATTGCAGCATTTCTTCGATCTCGGCGAGCACCTTGTCGGTCCTAATGGAAAGGATATTGCAGATAGTATCGAAGGTTATCTGCAAAAGCGATACGATGGCAACAAGTACAAATTCAAAAAGAAGAAATTTACTGATTAAGGTGGGGTTGAGAAGCTGGAAGAGATCAAGGGAAAGCGTCCGGATAACATGTTTCCTGACGATTGGGAAAAATATGTAAATTTCTCGATCCACACTTTATTGTTATTATTATTATTATTATTATTATTATTATTATTATTATTATTATTATTATTATTATTATTATTATTATTATTATTATTATTATTATTATTATTATTATTATTATTATTATTATTAAATAATAATAATAATAATAATAATAATAATAATAATAATAATAATAATAATAATAATAATAATAATAATAATTCGATTGGTTTTGTGTTACAGGCTTGCTATACCTATGTTTGTTGAAGGTAGTCTATGCCCGATTTGCAATGAGCATCGTATGGATCAATGGGGGGATCACGCAGTTCACTGCTCTAGTGAGGTGGGTGTGAAGTTTAGGCATAATCTGGTTCGTGATATTCTTGTTGATATATGTTCCAAGGTTGGGATTATGGTACGTAAGGAGGCTCCTATGGGTTTTCTTTCAGACGATGGGAAGGAGCTTCGTCCTGCAGATCTTTTACTTTTTAATTGGATCCAAGGTAAAGATGTGTGTTTGGATGTGACTGGAATCTCTCCGTTTGCTGGTGTAGGAGCAACTTCGTGTTTTCCCGGGGTAGCATTGCATAACGCTGTGGAGAAGAAAAAGAGAAAGTATGGGTCTAAATGCGAAGACAACGGTTACAAGTTCATACCGTTTGCGTTCTCTACATTCGGTGAATTCGATACGGAAGCTCTGGACACATTGTCACGTATTAAGTCTATTGCTATTAGCCACTCCAATAATGTTAAATGTGGCGTTTTTATTTTTCATAGAATAAGTTTTTGTATTCAGAAAGGGGTGGGAGCGCAACTTGTGTCTAGACTCCCATCCAACTTTGTGTAAGCTTTTTTTATGTATTAATGAAATTTATTATTAAGAAAAATAAATAATAATAATAATAATAATAATAATAATAATAATAATAATAATAATAATAATAATAATAATAATAATAATAATAATAATAATAATAATAATAATAATTCATTTACATAATATTTTGTTATATTTATAATAAGCAGGTGAAGCACTGGTCAAACCCGAAGAATTTGAAGAAAGCGGAGACCAACAGGCAGAACTGGCTCAAGAATCCGAGTGCTAGTCTTCATGGGTCGCATTCGTTAGCTGTTATACGCGATAACTTTGTAAGACACTTTTTAATCATTTTATTTATTTATATAGTGTTAGGTGAGTCGTTATTGATTTTATTTATAAACAGTTGAGAGAACCCACCGACTCCATGGATGGTAGAGACTTGATCGCGCTTTACAGACACAACCATATGAGAGGCGATGTCTGGGAGTCTGCAGTGTCCGATGCTAGATATGTATGTATAATTTATTTCCAAAAACTCACCCACATTAATGCAAAATAATAAATCACAACTTATATATTACTTTTCTTGTTTTTTTGTAACTAAACAGAATCAGATGATACGGATGCGGACAGAGAGCACCTCCGAGGGGACGACTATGTCTTACCTCGATATTATCCGCCACGTGATCGGTGGCAAGCAGCGAGGTCACGTTCCTGGCGTAGGTCCAGTCTTACCTCGTAGTGGGCATCAGACGACCCTCAGTGCCGCACGAGCTCGTGATCAAGCCTCCACGTCCTCGCTCCAGGAAACTGTTAAGAAGCAGTCCCAGGAGCTCTACAGCCAAAGGACATTGCTTGATGGGATTTTGGAGTGGGCGCGGAATCAGCCCGGTTTCCCCTAGCAGCTAGCGACTCAGGCGGGGACATCGACTTAGGCGGGGACGTCGGGATCATAGGAGGCTTCACAAGGTGAGTCTACAGGTACCCAGGAGGGTGGTGGGGGCAGTGGGGGGACTCAGGAGTAGCGTATGGGTTGTTTGGGTTGGTTTATGTGTCGTTGTAGTGGTTATGGACAAATTTATGGATATTTGATGGATTATTATGTGTTTATTTGGATTATGTGTTAGGATTCCCGCTAAATGGATTACACGTATAGTTTTGGACCATTTGCGGATGACTAGGTTAAGTATACTTTTGTAGAACTATTTGCGGATAATCATGTGATCACGGTTTTTGAACCGTTTTGGCGATATTGTAGCATTTTGTTATATGATATTATGTTTAGAGATTTGGCGATGTTGTAGTGGATTTGAGTATATACAGGTTACAGGTTATTGTTTGGATTTTTTCCAGAATAATTCCGGAAAAAATCTGGAAATTACCAATTTTGCAGCAATATGCTGCAAAATGGGTCAGCCGCTTTTGGCGGGGACATGTCCCCGAAAAAAACCTGAGTCCTTTTGGTATATACTCACTTTTGGCGGGGACATGTCCCCGCCAAAAAACTGATTCATTTTTATGAATACTCACTTTTGGCCGGGACTTGTCCCCGCTAAAAGTGTTGTCACGCTGGCCATGTTTGACCAGACCAAGTTGCCTAGGCTGGCAGGGTGGGTCCCACACGTCACCGCTAAAAAGCCCACATGTCCTCGCCGAAAGTAATCAGCGAAGAGGTTTTGGCGGGGGCACTTTCGGCGGGGACATGTCCCCGCCAAAAAGTATTAGCGGGGACAAGTCCCCGCCGAAAGCCTAAAAAAGCCCTAGCTAAAAGTGGGCGATGTTTTAAGCTATTAAGTCAAACGAGTCTTATTTTTAATGATAGCTTATTTTTCTAAAAAAAATAAGCTCATGCTACGATAAGCTCTGATAAGTTCGCGCGCCAAACATACCCTAAAGTGGAAAGATTGATAACAATGAAGTGAATCACTTATCCACTAGCTTGTGGGTCAGTGGTTTATAGAATCTTGTTATTCAAAACACAATGAAAACTCTCTACCAATTCATTCGTTTGTGGTTTCATTATCAGGCCTATCAAATGATGAAGCAAAAGATATTGAACTTCTACTTACTCTTCTAGCTTCATCTAAAAAAAGCCGGTTGATGGAAGTTTGGCCAAGCAAGCAAACTCAACGACTTATTGATTAACATGTCTTCAGATGAAGGAATTTCTGTCAAAAGATTAGTGTACTACTTTCCCTAATGGACTTGATCAAAAGATGTAGATGATTGATCTTAATGAAGCGTCGATAAGTGTTGATAAGAGGATCATATCCTTTCACCAGACGCTTCCGTTGTTTAAAATTTACCTTTCTAGTGCGATTCATACAATAATTGAAAATGTAAAAGAAGATAAGAAAATCCATGTTATTGATCTCTAGATTAGGACCGGTCTGAAATATCTTGTTATGTTGCAAACTCGTTCAAGTTGAGAACAACATCTTGAGTGTTTTTAGATAACTGCTGTTAGTACAAGAACGGAATCAAGAAAAGGTTGCCATTTAAGGCGAACTTACTGATTAGTTACATATGAGCCGATAATTAGGAGTAGAAACTTTCATTAGTTATTTACAAATGAAATTTGTTTGTATTATAACAAGTGTTTCTAGCGTATGATATCTTACGTGCATTTAGAATAGTTATCTATTTTTTGATTTTCTAAGTTTAGCATGCACAAAAATGTATTATTTCGACCCATTTCGTGAATGGTTCAATTTGGCCAGTGTTTTATGTTAAATGGGTCAAATTAGATAGAATAGCTAAAAAGGCAACCAATCAAATGGGTTGAAAGTAGCCGAAAGTCAATTTTTAAGAAATTATTTATTAAATTTTAAAAGAGTCAAAAGATTGCGGGTTGATATGTGGGAATTGCGCCCTCGCAACAGGTTTTACCTCTCAAGGGATCTCGAGAAACTCACAACCCCCACCAGGCAGTGTACCTGATCGTTGTAGTATAGTATAGTGACAGGTACCGGGGGATTGATCGTTCAACTCAGGAATAGTGTCGCTAGGATTAGAAAGCCTACTAAACTAGGTCTAGAGGTGAGGGATGATTCTTTTTGTATTTTTATATTTTTATGAAAGCAAGTAAAATCTCGGGTTTTGAAGGAGTGGGCGGAATTAGTTGCTAGCCAACTAACCCAATTAATCTAAAGATGCAATAAAAATGAAATAACAAAAATGAAAATAAAACTATTATACTAATGTCGTGGAAACAATAATGAGGAAAGTTGTGTTTACTTAGATTTCGTTACTCATTAGATATCTTTTACAGGTTGATTAGCTTGTTACAATTGCATGGATGACGGGTCATATTCCTTAATAGTAGTCGTAGGGCCGTGTACAATATTCCCTAACTCTTTAAGATCCTACTTCACTCCTATGTCGAGCCGTTAGAAGCTCCTAACATGGGATCATTAGAATTCTTTTACGCATTAAATACAACCAAAAATCGTAGTACACCCCCGATCATGTTTCTTAAGACATTCAAGCAAGTTGCCAATGGAAGTCTGCCAGTTTTCTGAAGCCTAACATCGAATACAATCATCTGTAACAATTATAAACAAACAATCAACCCATAATTAACATCTAGGTTTCACTACATCTAAGCAAACACAATAAAGATCTAGCCAAGCATGTTAAAGAGAAGACAAGCATAAGATATAATCACACAACACATAGACATATTGAATGATTTGAATGAATACTTATCTTCAATTGAACATGAAAGAATCAAGGGGTTGAAACCCTTGAAAAGCTGATAAAATTCGGACTAGGGTTTATTCCCTCAAAGTTGCACACTAATGAATGAAATTTGGAAAACTATATATAGATATTACATCTTGACGGCGTCATGTATTAGCTCGTGACGCTGTCAACTCACCGCCATGATAAAATCGTATTGCTTAGATCCATTTGTGATGCCGTCATGTAGGAATCTACTCTGGGCCGTCACTAGTAATTGGACCCTGACGGCCTTGGTGACACCGTCAGGCCATAAGCTTGAAAAACTCTCTGGGCCGTCACATTATAAGTTCCATATCCACCTTTTTTGTAACTCTTGACGCCATGTCGTGTAGATCCTTGACACCGTCAGGTACTGTTCCAACAAGGAAATTTGAGACTTTGCCGTTTTCTTCACTTTTATGCTCCAAAAAACGTTCAAAATGCTTCCTTTTCCAGATTCTTCCTCAAAAGTACCTAAAATGACAAAAGGAATGATTTAGAGCAATATTTGATCAAATAATATCGAATTCGGGCTTAAATGACCCAATAAAAGCGGTACACTTTTTGCCTCTTTACGGGTCAAGCTATAACACCCCAAAATTTGGTTCAGCGGAAGACAAATCAAGCATTGGGTGCTACGAAATTGGTACACGACACAAACATAAGATAACGGAATAACATTTGTGGAAAACTAGAAGGGCGGGGGGTGAATAATTTTCCCTCTTTTTCGTTTTATAAAAAGTTTGTTTTAAAATCTTTCAATTACAGTTTTGTATAAAATCAACACTTGAACAAAATGATTAATTATATGTTTGTCCTTTTAGATAAGTTATAAAAGCTTAGTTTTATGAATGGAACTTTGATTGATCTTTGTGTGAAATCAACACTTGCACATTATAACCTATTATATTTAAGTAATGATATTGAAAGTAAAGTGATAAATAAAGAGTGAGAGATGGAAAGATCAAACCAAGACACGGAGGATTTATAGTGGTTCGGCTACGAAGCACCTGTTCGCCCTACTCCACTCCCCGAGCACCAAGCTCGAGAGTTTTCTTCACTAAGTCAACAATCTCCCTTATGGCGGAGAAAACCTTACACACTTTCGCTTACATCGGTTTAACGACACAAAGCTAAATGTTGAGTTCTAATGGTAGCTAGAACCAATCTCATGACTTCAATCACAACTTCTTTTTTACGACTTCTTCACTACTTCACGACTTCTTCTTCTTCACCACTTCACTACTTCTTCACCGCACTTCACTACTTCATGACTTCTTCTTCTTCACTACTTCATTACTTCACTACTCTACTTCTCTTCACCATAAAAACTAACTAACACTCCAACTTTATACTATTAACAAGTTCACTACTATACACAACTACTTCACTTCTTAATGCCTCTCATTCGCGTCTTCGCTTCTTCACTACTATGCCTCTAAACACCTTACTAATCTTCTATCACACCAAGCTAATCTAACCACTTATGTTCAAACCTATCTAACTAATACACACACCTTTACACAAGAGAATAAATGATATACAAAGTATAGTACACAAGCAACTTAGGTAGCAAGATAAAACTAAGTTGCAATACATCTAGTCTTGATGAGTAGAAGTATTCTTCTCATTGCACTTGAATTGTTGAAGCTTGAATCACTTAGAAACAAAAGCTTATGATTATATGATCAAAGGATTAAGTAGAATGATTAAGAAAGATTTTGAAAGAAAGTTTTAGTGCAAAAAGGTGAAGAAAAAGTCCAGGGATAAACCAGTATTTATAGGCAAAGCTGAGAACAAGGGGAGCGTGGCCCGTCCCCTTAAATAGAGGCCGGCCCCCTTAAACATTAAGGGGACCGCCTTTATAATTAAGGGGGCCACCCATTATATCCATTGCTCAGCTTTGTCTTTTTGTAGGGAAGGTTTTTCTGGAATATTTTATTCATTTTTGGTTGAAAATTTGAATTCATATATTTATAGTGAATTAAACATATTTCTTTATTACCAAAAATGATTTTGTAAAGGATATAAAATTATAAAAAATCTAGTGATTAAGAAAATGTTCTTTTGATCATAAAATGTATTAGACATTTTGTTTATTCATACCTTGAGTGATTTAGTTGTTGAAGTGAATATTTACAACTAAATACTTGTTTACGTACTAATCTTTGTGGTTAATGATTTTACATTTTGTGATCATCAAAACATAGAGATATTGAAAAATATCAATAATGTTTTTAGGCATTATTTATGTCAACAATCTCCCCATTTTTGATGATTAAAAAATCTAAAATCATTAAATTAAAATTTTGTTTTAGACAAGTATTTAGTGAGTTTATATCCACTTCTCCCCATTTTTGTAGAATCAAAAAGGTTATGTCGACTAGTTTCATGAATGAAAATTAGACAGGACGAAAGCTCCCCCTTGATGTGTACTCCCCCTTGTTCGAGGGTACCAAGGAATCGAACTATGGAATGCTTTGCAAGAAACATTTAAAGTACAAGCATACATAGCAATATATGAAATATAATAACTTGAAGAACATCATGCATAGCAAAATTACTAAAACATATAACAACACATTCATTTATTAAAGTGATTATGTGAAACACATAATCATTACAACAACGTTTAGTATGCTCGAAGCATACATCATTTAAAAGATAAAAATTCTAAATTGCCAAAGAGCCATCGGACTTGGTTGCGACACAAAAGTTTGGACAATTTTATTTAAAAAAAACATAAGCATATATTATGCTTAGATGGTTGATGGTGGAGTGTTTGGAATGGAAGTGGTTGAGTGAGGGTGAGATTGTTGGATTCATGGAGGTATTTTTTTGGGTAAAGGGGAGTAATCCTGCACCCTGGTAAAATATATTAACCAAAAACATTGAAGTACAATGGATGAGAGTGAGTCTCTCATCTTAGTCCCTTAGGACACTAACAGACTCGAATATAAGAATGACGCACCATTCCTATAACTTACAATAAAATGAACCTACCAATAATGACAAGAGTACATAAAACATGACAATACTACTCAAGAAAAGTACTTGAGCCTTCTAAATCACTATGGTGGTCCACCTTAACTTCCATGAAGAATCCACGTATAAACATCCATGCGATCTTCAACATATAATACACAACATAGCATAACTTGAACCAATCTTTCAACCAATCTGAGTGAAACACATGAAGACAATCAATGATCAAGTCACAATGCCAAATTCCAAGTGCACCTTCCAAGACAAGTCCATTTGCAGCTTCTATTAGAATTATGCACGAAGCATAATCTAATAACCTAATAAGAGTGCGATCCATAGCAAATAGAATTTGAACGAACATGATGAAACAAAGGGTTTTGAGCAAGACCCTTCAAACTTAACTTCCAACACTAGTCGAGATAGCAGCAGATTCACATAAAATATAACAATCTTAACTTGATAAATCTACCCACTATGAACGAATAGCAAACCCTTGGCTCCAACACATGCACTTAACATACGAACATTAAGTCATCAACCAGGAATCCAAACACAAGGACTATGGCTTGATTTTGAGTACCAATAAGTTGCCAAAAGCAACCAAGATCAGATTGCAAACCAATAGTATCATAATCTGCCATAGGTTTAAACCTTAGAGTATAACAACTCCAAACTTCAAATCCACATCAATAACAGATCGTAGGCATAAGGAACAAAAGCAGCAGGATCCAACCATGATGTAGCAAAAACCAACAACAACGTACATCTCTCCCTTAACCCACGTACATAATACAACCATCAGATACATATCACGCAACCAGCATACAACCCCTAATAAGGGATATCATGAAGAAACATGCAGATAATAATCACAAAACCTTGAGAAAAAATAGACGAAACCCTAAGAAAAGGGATCCATTATATCTGATTGGGTCAAAAGCAGTCAGATATTATTGACCAGGGTCAACAAGTCAAAAACAGCTCAGTTCCAATGCTCCGTGGATAGTATAGTGTTTCCCCAGGTCGTTATGTCCCAGCGAGATTGCAATGGTGCTTTTGAAAACGTTCCAGGAATAAGTGGCACTAAGGACAGTAACCAAGATGATTGGGAATTGATTATGCTACTAATTATTTGGTATTTGGACAATTATATTAATAATAACAGATATACAGATATAATTACAAAGTCACAACTTGGGAATCAGATTACAGACAGAGAAAAGTGGGATTTAACAAATTACAAACTATAGGGGGTGCAAGTGAAACTTTTTCAAACTTAAATTAAAAAGGAAATTAAAAATGAAAATGAAATTATTTATTTGATTATTTTAATATTTAAATACTAATTAATTAATTAAAACTATTTAAAAAGTGATTTAAATCTAATTTATATTAAACCAAAAATGATAAAGACTACAAATTAAACTAAAAACTTGCAAAAATATTTTCTAAACCTCTAAATGAATTTGAAGAAAGTATAAAAATTAAAAAGAAATATTTTTGTCTTTTTATGGGTTTTCTTTTAATTAATTACTAATTATATTAATTATACTAATTAAATTATTTTAAATTACTAAAAATACTAAAATGACTTAGAAATTATAGAAAAATTTATAAAACTAATTAACCATCACAGGAATCCTAAAAAATTATAAAAAGTTTCTAAAAATTATATTTAGACTATTTTACTAATTATTTACTTATTTATTAATTTAAATCTAATTTAACTAATTTAAATAAGAAAATTAGAAAATGAACAGTGGAATTTAAGAAACTATTTTCTAAAACTCTTAAATGATTTATGAAACCTAGGAAAAATATAAAAACCTACTGTTGTTAATTAAAATTTAAGAAAACTATTTAATTACTAATATTACCTAATTAATTAATTAAAATAGTTTTAATTCTAATAATTATCAAACTAAAAGGGAAAAATCTAAGAAAATTACTGAAAATACTTAAAGGTGACAGGAAATTAAGAAAATTATGAAAATGATGAAGTGCTTGTTATTAAGCTAAAATGAAAAATTAAAAAGATAGAATCTATTAAATAGAAGCTATCACTAATTTTAAATTTGGGTTTTTGTTGGTTTTTCTTTTTGACAGTTGAAAATAAGATAAAAACAAGAACGTTTTACAAAAACACTTTTTCAATAGCTTAAAAATAAGCTATGTGCACCTCCTTGTTTCCAAACAATGGACTTATAGCTTATTAGGACTTATGCAATTATGAAAAAGCTGATCAAATGACAAAATAAGTATACACAGGTGATTGCACACTTAAAATAAGCAAAATAGAAAAAAGAAATACTCTGGATAAGCTATTAAGCAACAAATAAGCACTTATGTAATTACAAGGCTAAATCAGGCCAAACCTAAGGGTTTTGGACCTCTGAGGGGTCCACAAAAGAGCTCAGGGGTCTAAATTGAAAGTTGAAACTTGAAAAGGGACTGGGTGGCTAAAAAATAAGCCAATAAGCTAGACCTATGGCTTTTTATTAAGCTCTGGGTGATGCTTGGAAGTTGGGGTCAAACACTGAGTGATCAGTGTATACTGAGAGAATGTCCAAACTTAATGGGGCTTGCAGCCCTATCAAATAAGCTCAAAATGGTGAAATAAGCCCTGAACCTTATCAATGGGCTTATTGGCTTTCTAAAAAGCCAAGATACAGGATGTGGGGTCCACTAGGTTGTTCACTAAGCTACTTGGAAAATTGGCCAAAACCTGTGCACAGGGCATGCACTTGCCCTGCAGGTCAAAATAAGCTACTCCACAAGCTTATAGAAAAATATAAAAGTTAAGCTGATTATGGGAACTTGAACACTAAGTGGCAATCTTTAACTTCTGAAAAGTTCTAAGTCTCAAACTAAACACAAAAATCACAAATATTCTTCCAAGATTTGGTTTTTTGAAACAAAGGCAATTTTGACTTTTTGAATTGGTAAGCTTAAGTTGACTTTAATGAACTTTGATACTAACCTACTGATTGAAAATGATTAATTAAGCTAAGGCGAGACTAATTTAAGCTACACCACTCATAAGTGAATGGATTTGGGACATAAGCCACACTTAATCCAACACAGAGGGTTATATAGGTCAATTTTAACGTGATTTTGACTTTTTATCAAACAAGCCCTAATTTTTGTGGTTACTCTAAGCTATTATGATCCTATGTGACTTGTAGGAGCCAAGAACAACAACAAATAAACACTGGAACACCTAGGATCACACTGATCCAAACACGCCTTAAAATTTGTCTGTTTTGTGATTATGAAGCAAATAGGTGTTATGGCTTTTGCAACTGATCCAAGACAACTTATTATGATATATTAAGCCTAGATGAGCACTTAGAAACAGGAAACAACAACAAATGAACAAGATTACTAATAATAGTAGTTTAACTGTGAAACTAGGAATTTTGAACATCTATGAGATTCAACAAACAAGCTACTGATTTTAAGCAATATTATTACTAATAAACACTGAATAAGCTTAAATGAACAAAGATAAGCAAATAATAAGCTATGCTACAGTACAAAACTAAATCAAAGAAAAATGGAAACTTGAACTCACTTGAGACCCTAGCTAAACAAGGGCACCTAAATGGGCAGCTACAAGCTCTAGCTTGTTATAAACAAGCTAGTACAGTCCTTTTTGCCCCTCCATTGCAGGCAACTTCCATTAGCTTTCCACAGTCCAAGCAAAGGTAATATTTTTTGATTTGATTTTTCTATTTTTTTTATTTAGAACTAACACTAATATGATTTTAAGTTTAAATTAAGCTAAACTTAGTTAATTTAGGGTACTGAAATATTAAATGCTAGCTTTTATCAGAACATAAGCTAAAATGAGATTTTAAAATTCAAAAGTGAAAAATGGAATTTGAAACTGATAACTTGATATCTTTATTACTAAAACCTTAAATTACACTAGGGAAACTGAGATTACAACTTTGAAACTGAAAAGTACAATTGAAATTTGAAATTAAGCTAATACGACATTAATTTTTTGCTAATTAACTACTTGTTCTTCTCTGCTCCATTCCTCTTCCTTTTATAGGCACCACTAGGGTTCTTGAATCTCTCTGAGCATTTCCCATAAAGAATATAGACCATTGGATCACTGAGATTCAATCCTGGCCATCCACGTATTTTGGCGGGAAAATTGGGGTGAGTGAAATTGCTTAAATAATGCAACAGGGGGGGGGGGTTGGCATTAATTGTGGGTGTCTTGTTAGGTGATATTGGTTTTGGGCGGTGGATTGTGATGGTGGGTTAAGGTGATGGATTTTCAGGGCAAGTGGAGAGGTGGGGGAGGGAAAGAGAGGAAGGGGTGGTTTGTTTGACCGGTTTGACCACAGGGACAATATTTGACCCTGCGTTGTATTATACGGGGTGTTTGGTTGGGCTTAGGTAAATTGGGCTAAGGAAATAAGGGAGTGGGCTGGTATATTGGGTGGATTGGATTTGGTGTTGGATTGGGGTAAATATTAAGGGTCCGGTTTGGTTAGTAGTATCATAAGGACCAATTGTGTAATTTGCCGAAAAGTTTAGGGACTAGAATTGGCATTATTCCAAAGTATTTCATGGGGTATTTTCTGCCAAGCTTCAATATTACAAGTACCATGATGACAAATTCCACTTTTGACTTTTCCAGGGACTAAAACTGCCAAAATTTCAAACTCCAGGGACCAAATATGTAATTTCACCAAACTTTGCAACCAAGGACCATTCCTGCCATAAATGAGAAGTACAAGGACAAAATTTGTTTTTCTCAAAGTTTTAATATCCCAGGGACCATTTTTGTCAATTTTCAAAGTTTAGGGACTAAACTTGCAATTTTGTGAAACTTTGTACCAAAGGACTAAATATGTAACTTTATGATTTAAAAGGACCTTTGGTGACTTTTTCAAGTTTTTAGAATAACCAGGGACTAGATTTGACAACTTTTTGAAAGATGAGGGACTGAAACTGCCAATTATGCAAACTTTGTTTATTTTTCATCTGTTTTTGATTATTTTGCATCTGAAATATATAAAACACATTGCTGGGATATTTTCATTATTTTGATGCAATATTGAGTGTTTTTAGATGTTTTGGTAGCTCAGAATAGGTAAAAATGATGAGTGTTTGACCACTCATCAATCCCCCACACTAAAACATTGCTAGTCCCTAGCAATCTTTTGAGAAAAACTTAATGGATTTGAAACTCTTTACCAAAAGCCATTACTTCTGGAGTAGCTAGATGTATCTGTTCAAGTAAGAACTATGGTCCACTTGATAACCATGTGATTTTGAGTAAATCACCAGCTGTCAACGGATTTGATTAGTCTTTACCAAAAGCCGTTTGCTTCTGGACTAGCCAACTCTTGATGGACAAAGTCAACATCTTGGTGAGCTGATTACCAGTTATGGTTTTTCCACTGCCTTTACCACATGCCGTAATCTTGCGGGCTAGCCAACTCATTCACTTTTTTGGATATGGTGAGTTGATTTACCATACAATTTTGGGCAAATTGCAAGCCATCAACGGATTTGAGATATCTTTACCAAGAGCCGTTTGCTCCTGGATTAGCCAATCCTTTTGTCATTTAGACATTGCAGACTGACAACCACAAAAATTTTGAAATAAAGTGAAAAAAATTTTTGAAAAATTTGGGCCAAAATGGGGGTACTTAGAAAGTATTTTGTGTTAAAATTCGCTAGAATTCCCCCCCCCCCCCCCCCCCCACACTTAGAATTGAATATTGTCCTCAATATTCAAAGTCCCGGCTATTATGCCGACTCTTTGAACGGAAAAAGCTAATATTCTAAGCTAACTGTGGAAATATCGTTTTGTAATTTTTCACTTTATTTATATGTACATATAAACATGTTATTTTATTTTATTTATTTTATTTTATTTATTTTTTTTTGAAACTTGAAACTTATATACATATTTACTTTGCAAAAGGTGGGGGACGGCCACTCCCCCATACTAGAGTGTTAGAAAGTAGAAAGAAGTCAGAGATATGGGTGAAAACCCATATTTTGCTAATTTTTATTCACCGAGTCACAAGCTTGACTCGATCCCCGAATTCGTTGGTCCATGGGGAAAGTTTGGAGATCCGGGACAACCATGGATGGTATGTCCTCTCCAAAATAATGTTTCAAACGATGATCATTCACTTTGAAGTTGGGACCTTCGGGTTGAGATAATTCAACTGTCCCATATGGATATACTTTTGCAACAGTGAATGGTCCAGTCCATCGGGTTTTTAATTTCCCCAAGAAGATCTTTAACCTTGAATTGAAAAGAAGGACTCTGTCACCGACATTGAAAACGCGGTTCTTAATCTTGGAGTCATGAATCTTCTTTGTCTTTTCTTTGTAGATCAAAGAGTTCTCGTAGGCTTGATCATGAAGTTCGTTTAATTCATTGAGTTGAACCTTACGGTGATCACCCGCTTTATGAAGGTCGTAGTTTGCATGTTTCAAGGCCCAATAGGCTTTGTGCTCAAGCTCGATCGGTAAATGACACGCCTTTCCGTATACAAGCTTGTAGGGAGTACACCCGATGGGTGTTTTGTAAGCTGTACGGAAGGCCCAGAGTGCATCATCTAGTTTGTCTGACCAGGAAGCACGGTTTTCACCTATGGTCCTCTCAAGAATCCGCTTAATACCACGGTTTGAAACCTCCACCTGCCCACTTGTTTGTGGGTGATACGCGGTTGAAAGACGGTGAGTAACACCGTACTTAAGCATGACTTTTGCGAATTGATCATTGCAAAAGTGTGTACCGCGATCACTAATGATGGCACGGGGAGTTCCAAAACGAGCAAAGAGGGATTTCAAGAATTTCACAACAACTCGGGCATCGTTAGTGGGTAATGCTTTTGCCTCAACCCATTTTGACAAGTAGTCAACAGCCACGAGGATGTATTTGTTTCCACGAGAAGATGGGAATGGCCCCATAAAATCAATGCCCCAGACGTCAAAGATTTCACAAACTTGAATGGCATTTTGTGGCATTTCATTCTTTTGTGAAATATTCCCGTGACGCTGACAAGCGTCACAAGATTTGACTAACTCGTGGACATCCTTATAAATTGTGGGCCAATAGAAACCGGAGTCAAACACCTTTTTGGCGGTGTAGTTAGGACTATGGTGGCCCCTGGTGGGTCCAGCATGGCAAGCCTTGAGAATATCAGCGGCTTCCAGTCCGTAAACACATCACCTGATGACTTGATCGGCACATATTTTGAATAGATAGGGGTCTTTCCAGAAGTAATGTTTAACGTCTTTGAAAAATTTGTTTTTCTGTTGGGACGTCATCCCCTTCACGATGAAGTTACCCGCATGGTAGTTTGCAAAGTCGGCAAACCATGGGGTAGTAGAGTCACCACGAAAAGCAACCGCATTGAGTGTCTTGAGAGGAAATGTTTCATTTATTTCCCGTTTCTCGGACACATCCTGGTGAGGGTTTTCTAATCGTGAGAGATGATCAGCAGCAAGGTTCTCGACTCCTTTTTTATCACGGATAATGATATCAAATTCTTGGAGGAAGAGAACCCAACGGAGTAGCCTCGGCTTTGCATCTTGCTTTGCAAATAGGTACTTCAAGGCCGAGTGATCCGTATTCACTGCGCATTTGGTTAGTATTAAGTATGGCCGGAATTTTTCAAAGGCATACACCAAAGTCAATAGTTCTTTTTCAGTGGTGGTGTAATGACTTTGAGCCTCGGTCATAGTTTTGCTTGCGTAGTGTATAGGCTGAAAGTATTTTGCTTTTTGTTGCCCCAAGACCGCACCTATGGCAAAATCACTAGCATCACACATAAGCTTAAAAGGGAGGTCCCAATCGGGGGCAACAAGAATCGGTGCCTCAGTAAGCTTTTTCTTTAATGTTTCAAAAGCTTCGATGCACTCAGGAGAGAAGATGAAAGGAGCATCCTTCTCGAGGAGATGGGTCATAGGCCGGGCCATTTTAGAGAAATCTTGGATAAACCTACGATAGAAGCCGGCATGACCCAAAAAGCTCCTAACACCTTTAACGGTGGTGGGATGAGGTAATTTAGCGATAACATCAATTTTGGCTTTGTCAACCTCAATCCCGTTCTTTGAAATTTTATGGCCGAGGACAATGCCCTCTTTAACCATAAAATGGCTCTTCTCCCAGTTAAGACTTAAATTCGTTTCTTTACAACGTTTAAGCATTTGTTCCAAGTGGGAGAGACAAGACTGGAATGAATCCCCGATGACTGAAAAGTCATCCATAAATACCTCCATGGTTTTCCCGATCATGTTGGAAAAAAATTGACATCATGCACCTTTGGAACGTACCTGGTGCATTACATAAGCCGAAAGGCATATGTCTGTAAGCAAAAGTTCCGTAGGGGCATGTGAAGGTAGTTTTCTCTTGATCCTGTGGATCAATGGGGATTTGGAAGTAACCCGAGAAACCATCGAGAAAACAGTAGTATTCATTCCCCGCTAGTCTTTCGAGCATCTGGTCCATAAAAGGCAGAGGAAAATGGTCTTTACGGGTGGCTTCATTCAACTTACGATTGTCAATACATACTCGCCAACCCATGACCAAACGAGTTGGAATCAACTCATTTTTCTCGTTGGTGACAACGGTTATGCCACCCTTTTTAGGAACGCAATGAATTGGGCTAACCCAAGGACTCTCAGATATAGGGTAAATCAATCCTGCATCAAGAAGTTTTAGAACCTCTTGTTTGATAACTTCGTGGATTTTGGGATTTACCCTTCTCTGTTGTTGCACTGCTGGCTTAAAGTCATCCTCCATTAAGATTTTGTGTGTACAAAAGTCCGGGCTAATACCCTTAATGTCGGAGAGTTTTCAAGCAATTGCTTGCTTGTGTGACTTAAGAACCTTTAGGAGTGCAGCCTTTTCCTCATCTTTTAAGTCTTTAGCAATAATGACGGGAAATTTATCATCACCCTCCAAAAATGCATATTCTAGACGAGGAGGCAAGTCCTTGAGCTCAACCTCGGGAAATTCTTTAGATTTTTCAATAGACTTAATTTCCGCTTTATGAAGTTGTTTTGGAGACGGAGAGGGTGAAGGATCGTCATTTAACAATCTTTCAAGAAGAAGAATATCCCCCTCCGGGTCAAGATAGTTTTCATCAATCTCATGAGGGATTGAGCTATCCTGAGCAAGAAAAGCCTCGACCTCTTCCAGAAGGAAGTCACTTCCCTCAAACGGAGTGAGAGAAGGGGAAGAGTCGGATATGATAGGCTTAGAAGAAAGAGTGGTACTGCCACTTGCTGAGAAACTGAGGACTTCTTGAGAATACTCCTCTGACTCAACATCGATGATGTCAATTCGGTTAACCGTTTCAGCGTCATAGTTGGAGGAGTATCTTGAAGTCTGATCAAGATTGAATGTGATGGCTTCACCACCAACACGTAGACTGATTTCTTCCTCGAAAACATCGATTAGAGCACAACCCGTTCTTAAGAATCCCCTCCCGAGAATGAGAGGAACTTTTGGGTCAGCATCGAAATCAACAATCACGAAATCTGCCGGAAAATGGAACTTTCCTACTTTCACGAAGATATCTTCGGCAATGCCGAGAGGACGAGATATAGTACGGTCTGCAAGCTCGAGAGTCATGCAGGTAGGAGTGAGAGCAGGAAGAGAGAGTCTCTTCCAGACTGAGTAAGGCATAAGGTTAATGCTTGCACCAAGATCGGCCAAGGGAAAGCATTCAACCATTCCCGGGAAAATGCAAGGAATGAGATATTTCCCGGGATCTCCAAGCTTTTCGGGAAGCTTTTTCAAGAGCACTGCTGAGCAATGCTCACTAAGTGGAGTTTTAGCCATCTCACAGAGTTTTTCCTTATTGCTTATCAAATTTTTGATTGTTGAAGCAAATTTAGGCATTAGAAGAAGAGCATCCGCGAAGCTAATATCGAAATGTAACTCTTGAAAAATTTGGTAAAATTTTTCCATCTGATGATTAGCTCTTTCGCGGTTCTTTTGATCATTCAATCGTGAAGGATATGGAATCGAAGGCTTAGGATCGTTCTTTGGAATTTTATCAGAACTTTCCAGAGGATCAAATACAACTTTTGACTTGCGAGTCGGGACTGGGACAACTTGAGGGTGGACGTTGTTGGTACCTCAGTTATTAGTAGGAAGTACCGTATCCGTGGTAACCTCAGGTTCACGTTCCGCTACCTTCGTAGGAGGAGAAGAAGAGGTAGAGGGAATCGTGGGTCCATTGTATGATACTCCACTTCGGGTAGTGATCGCTTTGACATCGCCACTCGGGTTAGCTATCGTGTTGCTCGGTAGTGTACCCGGGCCCGAGGGTCGATCATTTAAAGACTTGTAAAGCTCAGAGATCTTGCTGATCAGTATCCGATTCGTTTCCTCTTGTGCTTTCATGAATTGTTTTAGCACTTCGTCGGAGGAAGACGAGGGTGGAACAACGTTTTGATTTTGATTAGGAAAATTTTGAACACGGTTGTTTTGAAAATTTCCTTGGTTTTGGTTGTTGTTACCTTGAAAATTATTTCTCTGATTGAAATTACCCTGATTGTAATTCCCTTGACCTTGGTTTCTTTGAAAATTTCCTTGAAAACCTTGATTGCCATTTTGAAAATTGTTTTGATTAAAATGACCTTGATTTTGGTTCGGGTTTTGGAAATTCGGGTTTTGACCTTGGTTAAAATCTCCTCGATTCTGATTTTGATTCGACTTACGATTTTGATTTTGGTTAAAACCGGGAGGTCCGAGAAAATTGTTGGAACGATAGCTTAAGAGATTACGGTCCCCTTGTGGTTGGTAAGAATTACCCCCATGTTGTAGGAACCTTGAGCAGCATAAACGTTCTCTTGAGGAAAACTAGCAGTAGCTGGACACTCAGAATACAGATGTGGGCCTCCGAAAGTTTCACAACTTCGGGCCATGGCTTTCACTTGTTGATTCTGAACCTGCTGATTTTGCATAGTTTGGTTCATTCTCAACACAGCCGTAGAGATATGATCCATCTTTTTAGTGAGAGCAATTATTTCAGGAGATGATGATGAAGGAATGACTGATTTACATGACTCATCCCTCTCCGCAGAGGAATCCCAAAAGTTATGGTGGGCAGTCATGTTCTCAGTCAGATCATAGCATTCTTCGGGACGCCTTTTCATAAAGGTCCCACCAGCAGCAGCATTGAGAATATCTCGGTGCCTCAATGTCAGACCATTATAGAAGATATCTATGATGGTAACTTGTAACATATTGTAGTTAGGGCACCGATCAATAGCTAGCTTATAACGTTCCCAAGCCTCAAATAGAGACTCGTCGGGACGCTGCCGTAAGTTGCTGATATCATTTCGTAACTTGGTAACCATGGAGGGTGGGAAATATTTTGCTAGAAACTTGGTTACCATTTCATCAAAGGTACGAATAGAATTCTTGGGGAGTCAGTCAAACCATGCAGTGGCATGATGGGTGAGATAATAGGGGAAGAGATACAGCCGGAGGGCATCATCGGTGACACCATGCTGTTTCATGCTTTGGGTGATGGTAAGGTATTTATCAAGATGCTTGTTAGCATCGTCACCCGGTAATCCGTGAAATTGACACGAATTTTGGACTTGTTGGATCATGTGGTGGTTGAGACCAAAGTCCATAGCCTCAATAGTGAGTGGTGCAATAGGTCCGCCCCTCCCATGCATGGTAGGCTGGCACAACTCCTCCATCCTTCGGAGATCGGGAGCTGGCTCATCCTTGGGAGGGTCAGGGGGTGGTGGTGGCCCGTCGTCCATTTCTGTTTTTGGTTCTTCAATAACAGTACGTAGTTCGGGTATGTTTTTCTGATTTTTTCGCTTTGTTTGTTAACGAGTGCGCATGCACTAAAAACAATTTTTCAAAACAAATTCGAGGCAAAACAACAGGGAACTTAAACCAATAATCACAAGTGAATGGCTTCTTTAAAAAAGGTACACCACTCACAGGGATACAAAGACAAGCTTTAATCTTTAGTTTGAGAACTTATTATGTCCACACCCCCAGTTGGTAGGTGTTCTGCCTTGGTTTGCGGTGGTAAGATTTTATGTATTTATTAACAGAAAAATTGTTTTTGGGCTTTTGGGTATGTGTGCAAAAAACTTTGGGAAATATTTTTGGAACTGATTCGTTAACCGAAATCGTTCCTTTAAGATTACTCGCAGGCTGACGGGAGAGAAGAATGGATCTCTCTTCAGTTCGCAATTTAATGTCAGAACTTCCTTATACCAACTGTTTCAGGTTGTAATCTTAAAGATAATGAAGTAATTTAACTTCACAGTTTTTTTTTTTTTTTTTTTTTTTTTTTTTTTTTTTTTTTTTTTTTTTTTTGGTGTTGCTAACACTTCAGAAAAAGTGTTAATGAACTTTTTTGATGTGATTGATATTTTTACAAAAACTTTTTACAAAAGTGGTGAAATTTGTACAGGAAGGGTTTTGAAAACCACTAAACTTAAAACAATTTTAAAACACGCAACAACCTCCCCGGCAGCGGCGTCAAATTTTAATTGGGTCAAAAGCAGTCAGATATTGTTGACCAAGGTCAACAAGTCAAAGACAGCTAAGTTCCAATGCTCCGTGGATAGTATAGTGTTTCCCCGGGTCGTTATGTCCCAGCAAGATTGCAATGGTGCTTTTGAAAACGTTCCAGGAATAAGTGGCACTTAGGACAGTAGCCAAGATGATTGGGAATTGATTATGCTACTGATTATTTGGTATTTGGACAATTATATTAATAATAACAGATATACAGATATAATTATAAATTCACAACTTGGGAATCAGATTACAGACAGAGAAAAGTGGGATTTAACAAATTACAAACTACAGGGGGTGCAAGTGAAACTTTTTCAAACTTAAATTAAAAAAAAATTAAAAATGAAAATGAAATTATTTATTTGATTATTTTAATATTTAAATACTAATTAATTAATTAAAACTATTTAAAAAGTGATTTTTCAAAAATATTTTCTAAACCTCTAATTGAACTTGAAGAAAGTATAAAAATTAAAAAGAAATATTTTTGTCTTTTTACGGGTTTTCTTTTAATTAATTACTAATTATATTAATTATACTAATTAAACTATTTTAAATTACTAAAAAATACTAAAATGACTTAGAAAATTATAGAAAAATTTATAAAACTAATTAACCATCACATGAATCCTAAAAAATTATAAAAAGTTTCTAAAAATTATAGTTAGACTATTTTACTAATTATTTATAGGAAAAATATAAAAACCTACTGTTGTTAATTAAAATTTAAGAAAACTATTTAATTACTAATATTACCTAATTAATTAATTAAACTAGTTTTAATTCTAATAATTATCAAACTAAAAGGGAAAAATCTAAGAAAAATACTGAAAATACTTAAAGATGACAGGAAATTAAGAAAATTATGAAAATGATGAAGTGCTTATTAATAAGCTAAAATGAAAAATTAAAAAGATAGAATCTATTAAATAGAAGCTATCAATAATTTTAAATTTGGGTTTTTGTTGGTTTTTCTTTTTGACAGATGAAAATAAGATAAAAACAAGAACTTTTTACAAAAAAACTTTTTCAATAGCTTAAAAATAAGCTATGTGCACCCCCTTGTTTCCAAACAGTGGACTTATAGCTTATTAGGACTTATGCAATTATGAAAAAGCTGATCAAATGACAAAATAAGCATGCACAGGTGATTACACACTTAAAATAAGCAAAATAGATCAAAGAATGTTATGACCAAGAAACACGTTTCGGAGGTCGCGGTTGATCGAAATACATCATGGTTTTAGAGAGAGAAAGTAGAGAGAGAAAGGTGAAGAACTATGTGTTTTATAAATATGAAATGAAGTGAAACTTTACACACACTTTCCCACACCCCTCATGGAGAGTCATGAGGGGTATTTATAGGCTCATTACATCACATGTTTGCCTCTATTACAATAATAGTCCCTAAAGTACTATTTGTATGATATCTAGTCTATTTCTTTATGTTTGGCGTTATCTTTTATAAAATAGCAAGGCTAACAATCTCCCTCCAAGATATCGTCACACATGAATGGATACAATGAGACCTATAACACATAAACATGTAAATTACAACAATAGTAAACTATGTTGACGTTGTTGAAGCGCAGAGTCTCTGTAGTCTAGATATTGAGGCAGACTTGAAGTTCTCTCTTCCGACGATCTCGGCGTATTATCTTTGACACTGACGGCAAAGGTCTTTGTAGCTATGAACTTTAACTGTAATGGTCTAGTTAGGTTATTACTCCCTCCTAACTAGGGAGCCTTTATTCTTATTCTTCTGCTCCCTCCTGAACTGACAACTCTCTTCTCATCTCGCAGCGGATAAGGTAGATACTAATGAGTTTGCACCATGGTTGTCATTCTGGGAGCATCATAGCATAACTCACATAGTATTGCACAGAAGGTTGGTAATATGCTCCGATGTACACAACATTAGTACTTCTTCGGTTCTGGTGTAAGCACAATTCCCTCGAACAACCGACGTACTAGAGATGAAACACTACTTCTTTTGGCATGTTCTTCTCCCTCCTGATGGTTGCGATGTATCGAAATCATCATACTATTGTGTGTACATGCCAAAATTACCCGTACTTTACACTTCTGATGCAGTATGGATAGACCATGAAAGCATAATTTGTGAGAATATGCTGATAGGATATGACTCTCTTTATTCTACAATCTCTTCTCTTCTCTTCAACCTTTATGCGACCTCTTCAAATTCCAACCAGCTAGTAAATGACCACTGTATGGAGAGAACCCTATATAACCAATCTGAGAATGAAGTAAACATCTCATAGATATGTGACTTAATCTTGTATGAAGGTGTGACTAAGAACCTATACTGAGCACTACAATGTAACTCCTTTAAGCATAGGTAGTGCCATATACCCAAACCAACAAACAGTATATGAAATATCCACCTCTTGGAATCTCCACAACTTCATGTGACACTGAGTACTACAACGTAACTCCTTAAAGTGATAGCTATAACCCGTGAGTACTACAATGTAACTCCTTACATCGGGTATAACTAGATAATCCAAGTCTTAATCACTATCTCTACCAGTGTTTGCCCAAACAAGTATCTCTGAAAGTCATGCATCCATCCACCCCTAGACTTTGAGATAAATAAGTACACATGCCTGTAAAATGAACTTTAAACCCAAATAAGCAATATCGTACAAAAACTCCGTAGTCACAAAAATCTGATACTAGCCGTTGTCATTTGAATGTGATTCTTGATCAGGATCGTTTAAGCAATCCGTGGTGTGTTTTGGTGAAGCTTGAAATTCTATTACGGGTGATTCGTAGTGATTTCGTATTTTCCCTCCAAAAATAAAATTGGAAAAATTTCTCGCCCATAATTTGGAAATCACTATGAAATGCAATTCTAAGGTTACCAGAAAAATTTGAGTTTTGAAAATTTTTACGCCAAATTTCACAGAAAAAATTTGAATTTTGGCCTAAAAATTTGAATTTCGGGCCAAAATTTTCAACGTTATACCAAATTTTGAATTTTGCGTAAAAATTGAACGTTTAGTCTCCTCTCAAAAATAAATTTTACTCAAATTTTCCCGCCAAAGTTTTCAACGTTATACCAAATTTCCAACGTTATACCAAATTTTGATTTCGTATATTTTTATTTATTTATTTATTTATTTTTGCTAACTCGATAAAGCTTGTAACTCGATAAAGCTCCTAACTCGGTAACCTTTGTAACTCAGCAAAGTTCCTAACTCGGTAACCACTTCCCAAAATCGATAGCTTCATCTAACTCGATAACCATTCCCTAACTCGGTAACCTTCAAACTCGATAACTTCATCCAAACTCGGTAACCTAGAGAAATTTTGGCATAGTTCCGTTTAAGTAAGCCCAATTGATATCTGTCACACCCCCAAAATCAGGTCCAGCGGAAGCATACGTGTAGCTGGGGTGTAACTCAATTGGTATTACAACACTAGTTCAAAAATGGTTTTCACTTCAATCATTTAGAATAAAATAGTTAAATCAAAAATATTGAATTTACATCGTTAAAAGTAGTGCGGAAGTAGGCCCTTAAAATAGTTTAAAACGGTCCCCACATAAATAATCAGAGTCTTCTATGACCATGTCATGCCCTGCCAAAACCTCCTGTAGCGTGCCATAGGTTAAAACCTGAAAATACATGCTAAAGTGTCAACACGAGGTTGGTGAGTTCATAGAGTTTGTTTAATAAATAATGCCTATAGAGAAAAAGATCGCCCAGCAAAGGCATTGTAAATCCACTCAGTTGCAAGTCCCGCCATAAGAGACTTGTAACCTGTGTGTTTACAACCCACTGCCAAATATGTTAAAGTCTACGTGAACAAAAGTAATAATGGTATCCAAATTCCCAGATAAATATAGCAAAATGGCTATATAAATAATTCAGTCAATGAGGTTATATCAACAATGCTGACAATGTCGCCAGGTAAATAATGCTGACAATGTCGCCAGATAAATAATACTGACAATGAGGCTAGATAAATAATGCTGACAATGTCGCCAGATAAGTAATACTGACAATGAGGTCATATAAAATAAGTAATAATGTTTAAGAGACAAGTCACATGAAATACAGGTAATCAAGCATACCAATGAAATGTAGGTAATCAACCAGGTAAAGCAAGGAATGCATTTAAGTAAAACGAGCATGTATTCTCCCCCAAAGAGTTTGCAAAATAATTTAAAAGTAGGGGCTATGACTCACCTGGAGCGATAGCTACGATGACAAAGTGTATACACTGAAATGAGGCACGATCTCTAACCGCAACCTAATATGAGTAATAACGATCTACTTTAGATCATGACGTGATGAAATGAATGCACATGCACATGATGCCTATACCACTCGTAACTTGGAAATACTAGTTATTGTCAAAGTATAATAGTTTCCATACTTAGGAGAATAAGTCCAAATATAGAAGTATATAACTTGTCGTGGTATATCGTATAAAAATGTTAGTGTTATATTCCTCGTCTAGAAAACCTTAAAATAATGTCTAGTAGTAGCGTAATAAACCTTGAGTCGTACGTACTTCGTTAGTTAAAAATAAACTCCTTGAATAAGAAATCTAGAAAATATCTCATTTAGTACGTAGTTATATTATCTTCTAGTAGTGACTATATATATATATATATATATATATATATATATATATATATATATATATATATATATATATATATATATATATATATATATATATATATATATATATATATATATAGTTTTGACGATTTTAAAACGTGTATAACTTGGTCGTTTTAAGCTCATTTTACTCGTTCTTTATATCCACGAATTCGTTTTAGTATATACTAATACATTTTCAATAGCTCGGCTCCTCTAGGTTACGTTTAACGCCTCTATTTGCCCGTCGAAAACTGTCAAACAGCATGCAGTTTTTTAGAAAATAGTTTTCGTCGTTAAATTCGGAAAATCATATCTCCTTCGTTATTAACTCGTTTTAATCCGTTCTTTCGCCCACGGCTTCGTTTTTGAAAGGATTTTCTAAATCTTTGTTCAAAAATATCCCCTGAGTTACTGAGTTTCCCACGTTTTCAAAATAAGGACAGTAGGTATTTATATAGTTTCAAAAATCATTTTCCTAGTTTCAAACTTGTTTCAACTTTAACCAAACCACTTTCAATCACCACAAATCTAGTCTAATCTTACCATACACCTTCTTAGGGTGTCATGGGTTCCTAAACATCATCAATCTAGTGGATCTAACAAGGAAATCCAAAATAAACATTTCTAGGGTTTATAAGTTAATAGTTTATAAAATGAAGTGGTATAAGCTAACAAATGCATAAGATCTTGTATGAAAACCATATGATTATTATAAAAGCTTGGTAAAATTATAAAAATAAGTTTCATACACTTACTTGAAAGATTAATGAGCTTTTGATGAGAAATACTTAATTATCCTTGAGATTTTTATTTCAAAACCTTAACAAGGATTATATAAATGACTTGTAATTATCTTGTTCTTGAAAAATGATGATTTCTTCTTGTTGTTTTTGTTTGAACCGATCCCCACCAAAGAGAGAAAGAAAAGAGAAAGTTGCTAGTTGTTTTGGATGAAAATGAGATGAAATGGTTATGTATATGTTATATGTATAATAAGGAAAATGGTACAAGACAAGATCCACAAATCATGGAAATCAATAAGGGGGGGGGGGGGGGGGCGGCATATTGGAGAGAAAGGGAAGAAAAATGAGATTGTGTAAGAGTTTTGGTGGACTTTAGGTAGTTTTAGGTATATATTATTAGTTTTAGGTGATACCGGGTACCGAGTTTGCTAGAAATAAAGTTTAACTATACCAAATAAAATGTGATGACGTTGTAAAAATTATAAATTTACATTCCTGATGAGAATTGGGTGTTAAAATATTTATCGGGTTGAAATAACGCAAACCGACGGAGTTATAAGCTCCGACCGTAAAATGTAGCAATTGATTGGAAAACACCGGGTAAATTAATATTATAATTTTTATATTATTAAAATGAATATAAAAATATATTTTGGATCATAGTCGGGAGTGTCGGACGTGTTAGTCACATTATTGGTCGTTTGTTAACGTTTATTTAGAAATAATTATACGTAAAAGTTAATTATACCAAAAGTACTAATTTAAATATCCTACGAGTGGAATAGTATGCAAGTGACATAATGATAATACGCAGACTATTTCTAGTCAGTATGAGATGTCCCAAATGATAATGCATGAATTCGCACCCGAACCAATACGGTTACGCGAATTTGAATACTCGTAAACTAAATTTACGATGAAATGAGTAATGCACGAGAATAGTGAAATTTCTTCCGGAAATGAATAGTGTCAAGTGAATAGTAAAATTTCTGAACGCTTCTCAGAATATCAAATTGACCTAAAAAATGATGAATAGTGATCGATGAATAGTAAATGATGAATAGTAACCTGTGAATAGTAAATTGTCGAGGTTTGGAAAATGACCGGAAATTACGAGTTGTGACAGTCTTCCCTTCTAACAGGAACTTCGTCCCGAAGTTCAGTTTGTGTTGGTCTTTAGAGTGGTATTGGTGAAAAGATGATGATATTTGAAAATTCCAGCGAACTTTCACGATAGTAATTCGACTTTGCTTCAACCGTTCGACCTAACAGTCTATGATTCTATTGGTTCTCTTACAAGGTTTAGGAACTTATCGAACTTGTAACTGATTCTTGATTTGTAGGAAATTCCTGGTTATTTCATGAATGCTTACTAGACTAATGAGTTGGGCTTTTCTAAATTTTGATCCGTCCTTGGATGTTGGCACTTCGACCATAGAGTGCTTCAAATGGTGTAGTCTCTAAGCTCGTGTGGTAACTATGGTTATAGAGGAATCTGATTTATGGCAAATGGTTAGTCCAACCATTTCTAAAGTCAATCACTCATGCTCTGAGCATATCTCCCTAAGTTTGAGTCGTTCTCTAATCCTGACCATTGGTCTGCAGATGATACGTGGTGTAGTTCCAAAGGAATCTTAATGAAATCGCTAGGAATTTGCGGTGATAAAAGATAGAATATTCATTAGATCGGAATTCGTTAATAGTACATGAAACTTATACGATAGAACGTAGAATTAAACACAAAAGAAATACAACAAAAGAGAGTTTAGGCTTTGGTTTATTTTTAAGGCAGAAGTTCTTGGTTCTTGAACTTTGTTGTCGTCCTCAGCGTTGTTGATGTGTGGACCATTTCCTCTTCCGATAACCTAGGCTCTCCCACGAGCCCTTCCACCTTGGTTCCTTTTCTCTAGGTTTCCTTGTTTTGGGCATTCATTCCTGTAATGGCCTATTTCTCCACAGCCAAAACATGTCACTGAGGGTTTCTGATCTCCGGTAATGATTGGAAATTTGCATTCCCAAGTTGCATGACCAACCTTCTTACAGTTGCCACATGGATTAAGACAAGGTCCATGGTTATGATGATTCTGACACTTGTTGCATTTAGGTAGAGTACCCGGTAACCTTTCTTTTCACTTGGCTTCACAACGTAGGCCCTAACCACTTCATGTTGTTTGTTTGACTGCCATACTTGATCGTCTCCTTGGTTATCATCCCTTTTCCTCTTGTTTTCGTTGTTGTTGTTGACAGTAGTTTCTTGCTTCATCACTTGAGCCATAAGCTTTTGAGACATTCTGATAGCTTCATCCAGCGTGTCGGATTTAGAAGCAATTACGTTCCCACTGATGTTGCACGGTAGTCCACCGATGAAATTTTCTAGCAGCTTTTCGTTATCTGGAACCATAGTTGGACATAGCACAGCCAACTCCTGAAACCTTCGGATATATGCCTCAATATCATTACCTGCTGTCACTAGCTTATAAAACTCTGTTTCCAACTTCTGCACCATAGTACGAGGGCGAAACTTATCAGTCATCAATTTCTTGAATTGCTCCCATGTGAGCTTGTAGGCATTTTCCATACCCATCGGTTGAGCATAAGAATTCCACCATGACATAGCTTCATCCAAAAGCATACCAGTGGCAAATTTTACCTTGCTGCCATCAGGACAGTTGCACATGAGGAACACATTCTCAGTCTTTTCGAACCAGCGAATCAAAGCAACCGCTCCTTCAGTGCCCTTAAACTTGATGGGATCACTAACCTTAAAATTCTTCCAAGTACATTCGCGCTTATTATCGGATTGTCCATCTGTCCCTGTCTGTAAAGCGGCCTCAGCAGCCCTTGCAGCTACCTCAGCTCTCTCGATCTCTAGAGCTTCGGCGATACTATCCTTAACCAATTTCCGAATAGCAACAGGTGTCATAGTTGGAGTAGCTTTAACTTTCCTTGGCGGCATAGCTCTTCAAAACGAGAAAAGAAGGGTGAGACATAATTAAGACGTTTCCTAGTAGTAGATGTTCGAGAGTGGGTTATCGTAGAATGAAAGGTTGATGTTGCGATATGACTAGTTGACGTGGCTCGAGTGGTTTTGTGATATCCTGAGATTTCTGTTGAGTTTTAAATGGTCATAATGTACCTAGGGATCCTCTTTATATATGATATGGAAAGTCTTTCCTAGGGAGGTCATTGATAATATCCACTTATCAATATTGGGAGTAATGAGTGATGAGTGACATAGGAATCTATAGAGTGTCACCTAATTCCTTATATATACATATGGGGACGGGGAAAGGAAATGATAGTGATGGTAAGAAGGGAAAAGACTGTGACAAGTGCGACAAAACGAGATTGTGATAAAAGAAAATGTAAGTGTATTGTGTATAAATATGAAGATTCATGAGATGAAATGGCCAGTTAACCTGCTTCCAATCGGTGGTTCACGAAGTGATGAAAAATATGAATGTTCCGACAACGAGAGTGTATACACACACATAAATGTAACATTTGGAAATTGAGTAAAGGATTCAATCCAGACAAAAATTTATTATAACCATTCTCAGTATTGCAAAATTCATTTCTGAGTCGGATATAGGTAGTCAGCCTATGTCCCACTATCCCGGGTTGAATATAGGTGACTAGTCTATATTCCACCGAGGTTCCATAAATTTTGAAATACTCAGCTCAGTTATACTAAGACTATGTCCTTCACAAATACCAAGACGTTCAGAAAGACTAAGGCAGGTGACCAAACTCGAGGTCAAATGGTGAAACTATGCAAGGAGAAGGCGTAACATGAGGCACATAAGTTATGTAAGCATACTAATAGGGAAGACAATTATAGTAATCAACTTAGAATAAGTGAATATAATATACCAGATAATGAGACACAAATCTCATCACCTAAGTCAGCAACAAACCACAAGTGAGGCATCATCTTGGCAGGCAGACACGTGACGGTCATAGGGTTAAGTTTTTCGTAAAAGTAGCTATAGTCTAGGTTTTAAAAAAAACACTTAGTTCGCTATAGCCAAAGCTCTGATGCCAATCTGTCACACCCCCAAAATCGGGTCCAGCGAAAGCATACGTGTAGCTGGGGTGTAACTCAATTGGTATTACAACACTAGTTCAAAAATGGTTTTCACTTCAATCATTTAGAATAAAATAGTTAAATCAAAAATATTGAATTTACATCGTTAAAAGTAGTGCGGAAGTAGGCCCTTAAAATAGTTTAAAACGGTCCCCATATAAATAATCAGAGTCTTCTATGACCATGCCATGCCCTGCCAAAACCTCCTGTAGCGTGCCATAGGTTAAAACCTGAAAATACATGCTAAAGTGTCAACACGAGGTTGGTGAGTTCATAGAGTTTGTTTAATAAATAATGCCTATAGAGAAAAAGATCGCCCAGCAAAGGCATTGTAAATCCACTCAGTTGCAAGTCCCGCCATAAGAGACTTGTAACCTGTGTGTTTACAACCCACTGCCAAATATGTTAAAGTCTACGTGAACAAAAGTAATACTGGTATCCAAATTCCCAGATAAATATAGCAAAATGGCTATATAAATAATTCAGTCAATGAGGTTATATCAACAATGCTGACAATGTCGCCAGGTAAATAATGCTGACAATGTCGGCAGATAAATAATACTGACAATGAGGCTAGATAAATAATGCTGACAATGTCGCCAGATAAGTAATACTGACAATGAGGTCATATAAAATAAGTAATAATGTTTAAGAGACAAGTCACATGAAATACAGGTAATCAAGCATACCAATGAAATGTAGGTAATCAACCAGGTAAAGCAAGGAATGCATTTAAGTAAAACGAGCATGTATTCTCCCCCAAAGAGTTTGCAAAATAATTAAAAAGTAGGGGCTATGACTCACCTGGAGCGATAGCTACGATGACAAAGTGTATACACTGAAATGAGGCACGATCTCTAACCGCAACCTAATATGAGTAATAACGATCTACTTTAGATCATGACGTGATGAAATGAATGCACATGCACATGATGCCTATACCACTCGTAACTTGGAAATACTAGTTATTGTCAAAGTATAATAGTTTCCATACTTAGGAGAATAAGTCCAAATATAGAAGTATATAACTTGTCGTGGTATATCGTATAAAAATGTTAGTGTTATATTCCTCGTCTAGAAAACCTTAAAATAATGTCTAGTAGTAGCGTAATAAACCTTGAGTCGTACGTACTTCGTTAGTTAAAAATAAACTCCTTGAATAAGAAATCTAGAAAATATCTCATTTAGTACGTAGTTATATTATCTTCTAGTAGTGACTAAATATATATATATATATAGTTTTGACGATTTTAAAACGTGTATAACTTGGTCGTTTTAAGCTCATTTTACTCGTTCTTTATATCCACGAATTCGTTTTAGTATATACTAATACATTTTCAATAGCTCGGCTCCTCTAGGTTACGTTTAACGCCTCTATTTGCCCGTCGAAAACTGTCAAACAGCATGCAGTTTTTCAGAAAATAGTTTTCGTCGTTAAATTCGGAAAATCATATCTCCTTCGTTATTAACTCGTTTTAATCCGTTCTTTCGCCCACGGCTTCGTTTTTGAAAGTATTTTCTAAATCTTTGTTCAAAAATATCCCCTGAGTTACTGAGTTTCCCACGTTTTCAAAATAAGGACAGTAGGTATTTATATAGTTTCAAAAATCATTTTCCTAGTTTCAAACTTGTTTCAACTTTAACCAAACCACTTTCAATCACCACAAATCTAGTCTAATCTTACCATACACCTTCTTAGGGTGTCATGGGTTCCTAAACATCATCAATCTAGTGGATCTAACAAGGAAATCCAAAACAAACATTTCTAGGGTTTATAAGTTAATAGTTTATAAAATGAAGTGGTATAAGCTAACAAATGCATAAGATCTTGTATGAAAACCATATGAGTATTATAAAAGCTTGGTAAAATTATAAAAATAAGTTTCATACACTTACTTGAAAGATTAATGAGCTTTTGATGAGAAATACTTAATTATCCTTGAGATTTTTATTTCAAAACCTTAACAAGGATTATATAAATGACTTGTAATTATCTTGTTCTTGAAAAATGATGATTTCTTCTTGTTGTTTTTGTTTGAACCGATCCCCACCAAAGAGAGAAAGAAAAGAGAAAGTTGCTAGTTGTTTTGGATGAAAATGAGATGAAATGATTATGTATATGTTATATGTATAATAAGGAAAATGGTACAAGACAAGATCCACAAATCATGGAAATCAATAGGGGGGGGGGGGGCATATTGGAGAGAAAGGGAAGAAAAATGAGATTGTGTAAGAGTTTTGGTGGACTTTAGGTAGTTTTAGGTATATATTATTAGTTTTAGGTGATACCGGGTACCGAGTTTGCTAGAAATAAAGTTTAACTATACCAAATAAAATGTGATGACGTTGTAAAAATTATAAATTTACATTCCTGATGAGAATTGGGTGTTAAAATATTTATCGGGTTGAAATAACGCAAACCGACGGAGTTATAAGCTCCGACCGTAAAATGTAGCAATTGATTAGAAAACACCGGGTAAATTAATATTATAATTTTTATATTATTAAAATGAATATAAAAATATATTTTGGATCATAGTCGGGAGTGTCGGACGTGTTAGTCACATTATTGGTCGTTTGTTAACGTTTATTTAGAAATAATTATACGTAAAAGTTAATTATACCAAAAGTACTAATTTAAATATCCTACGAGTGGAATAGTATGCAAGTGACATAATGATAATACGCAGACTATTTCTAGTCTGTATGAGATGTCCCAAATGATAATGCATGAATTCGCACCCGAACCAATACGGTTACGCGAATTTGAATACTCGTAAACTAAATTTACGATGAAATGAGTAATGCACGAGAATAGTGAAATTTCTTCCGGAAATGAATAGTGTCAAGTGAATAGTAAAATTTCTGAACGCTTCTCAGAATATCAAATTGACATAAAAAAAAGATGAATAGTGATCGATGAATAGTAACCTATGAATAGTAAATTGTCGAGGTTTGAAAAATGACCGGAAATTACGAGTTGTGACAATATCCTTACTCGATAAACGATAAGGTAGAAAGGCTAACTCGCCAAAAATTAAGCTAACTCGATAAAGAGTTAACTCGATAAACACCAATCCTAACTCGATAGAAATGATGCTAACTCGATAAGCACAATGTCTAACTCGATAAACACATGTCTAACTCGATAGAACACATGTCAAACTCGATAAAAAAACAAGTTAACTCGATAACCAGCTGCCAAACTCGATAATCATCAACCTAACTCGGTAAACCTCGGATGAACAGTAACGAGATCCAATTTTTTTCACCGAAAAACGCGATTTTTCACCACAAAACACCACGATTCGCCCCCGGTTAGCTCTGATACCACTTGTTATGACCAAGAAACACGTTCCGGAGGTCGCGGTTGATCGAAATACATGATGGTTTTAGAGAGAGAAAGTAGAGAGAGAAAGGTGAAGAACTATGTGTTTTATAAATATGAAATGAAGTGAAACTTTACACACACTTTCCCACACCCCTCATGGTGAGTCATGAGGGGTATTTATAGGCTCATTACATCACATGTTTGCCTATATTACAATAATAGTCCCTAAAGTACTATTTGTATGATATCTAGTCCATTTCTTTATGTGTGACGTTATCTTTTATAAAATAGCAAGGCTAACAAAGAAGCACTCTGGATAAGCTATTAAGGAACAAATAAGCACTTATGTAATTACAAGGCCAAATCAGGCCAAACCTAAGGGTTTTGGACCTCTGAGGGGTCCACAAAAGAGCTCAGGGGTCCAAATTGAAAGTTGAAACTTGAAAAGGGACTGTGTGGCTACAAAATAAGCCAATAAGCTAGACCTATGGCTTTTTATTAAGCTCTGGGTGATGCTTGGAAGTTGGGGTCAAACACTGAGTGATTAGTGTATACTCAGAGAATGTCCAAACTTAATGGGGCTTGCAGCCCTATCAAATAAGCTCAAAATGGTGAAATAAGCCCTGAACCTTATCAATGGGCTTATTGGCTTTCCAAAAAGCAAAGATACAGGATGTGGGGTCCACTAGGTTGTTCACTAATCTACTTGGAAAATTGGCCAAAACCTGTGCACAGGGCATGCACTTGCCCTGCAAGTCAAAATAAGCTACTCCACAAGCTTATAGAAAAAGCTAAAAATTAAGCTGATTATGGGAACTTGAACACTAAGTGGCAATCTTTAACTTCTGAAAAGATCTAAGTCTCAAACTAAACACAAAAATCACAAATATTCTTCCAAGATTTGGTTTTCTGAAACAAAGGCAATTTTGACTTTTTGAATTGGTAAGCTTAAGTTTACTTTAATGAACTTTGATCCTAACCTATTGATTTAAAATGATTAATTAAGCTAAGGTGAGACTAATTTAAGCTACACCACTCATAAGTGAATGGATTCGGGGCATAAGCCACACTTAATCCAACACAGAGGGTTATATAGGCCAATTTGAATGTGATTTTGACTTTTTATCAAACAAGCCCTAATTTTTGTAGTTACTCTGAGCTATTATGATCCTATGTGAGTTGTAGGAGCCAAGAACAACAACAAATAAACACTGGAACACCTAGGATCACACTGATCCAAACACGCCTTAAAATTTGTCTGTTTTGTGATTATGAAGCAAATAGGTGTTATGGCTTTTGCAACTGATCCAAGACAACTTATTATGATATATTAAGCCTAGATGAGCACTTAGAAACAGGAAACAACAACAAATGAACAAGATTACTAATAATAGTAGTTTAACTGTGAAACTAGGAATTTTGAACATCTTTGAGATTCAACAAACAAGCTACTGATTTTAAGCGATATTATTACTAATAAACACTGAATAAGCTTAAATGAACAAAGATAAGCAGATAACAAGCTATGCTACAGTACAGAACTGAAAATCAAAGAAAAATGGAAACTTGAACTCACTTGAGACCCTAGCTAAACAAGGGCACCCAAATAGGCAGCTACAAGCTAGTACAGTCCTTCTTGCCCCTCCATTGCAGGCAACTTCCATTAGCTTTCCACAGTCCAAGCAAAGGTAATACTTTTTGATTTAATTTTTCTATATTTTTTTATTTAGAACTAACACTAATATGATTTTAAGTTTAAACTAAGCTAAACTTAGTTAATTTAGGGTACCGAAATAGTAAATGCTAGCTTTTATCAGAACATAAGCTAAAATGAGATTTTAAAATTCAAAAGTGAAAAATGGAATTTGAAACTGATAACTTGATATCTTTATTACTAAAACCTTAAATTACACTAGGGAAACTGAGATTACAACTTTGAAACTGAAAAGTACAATTGAAATTTGAAATTAAGCTAATACGACATTAATTTTTTGCTAATTAACTACTTGTTCTTCTCTGCTCAATTCCTCTTCCTTTTATAGGCACCACTAGGGTTCTTGAATCTCTCTGAGCATTTCCTATAAAGAATATAGACCATTGGATCATTGAGATTTAATCCTGGCCATCCACGTATTTTGGCGGGAAAATTGGGGTGAGTGAAATTGCTTAAATAATGCAACAGGGGGGGGGTGGCATTAATTGTGGGTGTCTTGTTAGGTGATAGTGGTTTTGGGCGGTGGATTGTGAGGGTGGGTTGAGGTGATGGATTTTCAGGGCAAGTGGATAGGTGGGGGAGGGAAAGAGAGGAAGGGGTGGTTTGTTTGACTGGTTTGACCACAGGGTCAATATTTGACCCTGCGTTGTATTATACGGGGTGTTTGGTTGGGCTTAGGTAAATTGGGCCAAGGAAATAAGGGAGTGGGCTGGTATATTGGGTGGATTGGATTTGGTGTTGGATTGGGGTAAATATTAAGGGTCCGGTTTGGTTAGTAGTATCACAAGGACCAATTGTGTAATTTGCCGAAAAGTTTAGGGACTAGAATTGGCATTATTCCAAAGTATTTCATGGGGTATTTTCTGCCAAGCTTCAATATTACAAGTACCATGATGACAAATTCGACTTTTGACTTTTCTAGGGACTAAAACTTCCAAAATTTCAAACTCCAGGGACCAAATATGTAATTACACCAAACTTTGCAACGAAGGACCATTCCTGCCATAAATGAGAAGTACAAGGACAAAATTTGTTTTTCTCAGTCTTAATATCCCAGGGACCACTTTTGTCAATTTTCAAAGTTCAGGGACTAAACTTGCAATTTTGTGAAACTTTGTACCAAAGGACTAAATATGTAACCTTTTGATTTAAAAGGACCTTTGGTGACTTTTTCATGTTTTTAGAATAACCAGGGACTAGATTTGACAACTTTTTGAAAGATGAGGGACTGAAACTGCCAATTATGCAAACTTTGTTTATTTTTCATCTGTTTTTGATTATTTTGCATCTGAAACATATAAAACACATTCCTGGGATATTTTTATTGTTTTGATGCAATATTGAGTGTTTTTAGATGTTTTGGCAGCTCAGAATAGGTAAAAATGATGAGTGTTTGAGCACTCATTAATATCGTTAAGCATCAACACCATCAATCAAAAGAATCGAAACCCTAAATTAGGGTTTCTTATAAACGTTTAAGAACAGTAATCGTCACCCAAACCGCCTCAAAAAATATTATGATGAGCTTCATGAGGACCGAAACCCTAACGGAAAAATGATACACCTAATAAATAGGAGATCGATTACAGCAAACTTTTAGGGTTTCGACAAATCGACCCTTATTATATATATAAACGATTTGAGACCAACCTTAAAATAGATCAATAAGAGGTGCGATTAAAAGACCATGGTGCGAAACTAAACCCTAAGAATGAATCAGAATCGACAAAGGATAATTAGGGTTAAAAAATTCACCAAAAACATTATAAGAACGATTTTAGACATAGCACACCTCTACCCAGGAATTAGAAACCATCAACAACGATTACATATCATCCAGGAGAATGATAGAGAGGCGTATTGATGGTTTTTTGGCCGGAATATTAGGGGTAGAGGGGCTGAAAATCGCCCCTAGTAGGAGACCTTTTTTTTTTTTCTCTTTTTTTGTTTTTTGTTTTTTTTTTTTTTTTTTTTTTGTTTTTTTTTTTTTTTTTTTTTTTTAATTGTTTTTAGATTCATGGAGTTATATGTTTGGGTGCATGGATGTTGTAGAGTTTGGTGGTGGAGAGTTTGTAGGTGGAGAGTTTGGAGCGGAAGAGGTTGATTGAGGGTTTGGATGTTGTTCTAGTGAGGGTGTTGGATAAGATCTAGTGAGAAGATACTCAATCCAAGTGAAGTGTTCATTCAATGCAATGATTTGTTTTTTGGAGAAAGATACAACAAGGGCAATTGTTGACATAATTTTCAACATGCACCAAGTTGTGGGATGGTGAGGAAGAGCTAGAAGGGGATTGATCCAAATTGCGTTGAGCAAGATGTAAAGCAAGAAGATCACTAAGCTCATGGGTTTCCTTGAGTTCTTCAATGAACTTCAAGTGTTCGGAAGAAGGTGATGGTGGAGTGTGGTTGTTACTTAGGATGGATGTTTGGACATGCAACATCGGAATGACATGTGAGTTGGTAGGAGGTGGTGGAGACATTTGTGAGTTTAGGTAATCATGAATGGATGAGGATAAAAGTATGGATGAAAAGGATGTTCCATGAGTGGAGGGTGTTTTGGATGGTGCATTGGTAGATTGAATAGGATGTGAGGTGTTGGGAATGAGATTGGGATTGTTGTTTTGATGTTGATTTTCCTTGTTGAAATTTGGAGGTGTAGGAGGAAGTGAGGTGTTGAAGTTTTGGTATTGATTGTTACTTTGAGATTTGGTATGTTCCACAAAAGGATCATTTGATGGAAGTGAGTGAGAGGAATGTGGATTTTTGGAAGTAAAGGTGATTTTTAGGTTGTCATGATGAGGTATGTGAGGGGTTTCATTTGAATGAACATGAGGTTTAGGTGTTGGTTGTTTGGTGACAACATCATTTGTTGAGTTGGAGTTATGACAAGTGTCAAGCTTTCTTCTCCAAACGGGTTTTACGGAGATCTTTGCAACCCTTGAAGGTTTAGATCTTGGGTAGTTAGGAGATGACATGATGGGATGATTTGAGATTTATGATGAGGCATGGTATTTATAGTGTAAGGGTAATGTGATTAAGGAAGGTAAACTTTGTTGAAAGGTTTAGGACAAAATATGTTTGTGAGTTTTGGGAAGTGTATGTTTAAAGTGGGAGGAAATGGGCTAAAAAGCAGAAAAGAAAATAGTAACCTCGACCATTAGATGGCTGGTCCCCTTAACTAGGGGCCAGTCCCCTTAATATTTAAGGGGGCCGCCTAAGGAATTAAGGGGGCCGCCAATCTGCTTGGTTCCTAGGTTATCAGAAAAGGGTTTTTGACAGAAAATTGTGGAAAGGGTTATGTTTCTAGGTTTAGTTTCAAGCAAGTCCAACTTTTTGAGGCAATTTAGCATGTAATAACCTAATAAATGTATATGCAAAGCGTTTTAATTAAAGAGACTAAGAAAGAAAGTGATTTCATTTAGCATGCAACATATCACCAAGTAAGTAATTTATATGGAATAGGAAACAATAAACTATGCCAAATATTATCTTAAGTATATCAATGTGAAAATTAATAAACTAGAAGATTGATCCTAATGTGTGTCTTTGTGCAATACATGAGAGGTTATGATTTCTTGGACTTCTAGACTTATTACTGACTAAATCTTAATGGTTAAGCTATGGTCTTCCTGATTTGATTTAGTTCATTTGTAAATGTCATGTATAGATGATAAATATGAGATCATCATGCATGTAAAAATAATGTTTTTAGTATTATTCAACAATGTAGGTTTTTATGTGGATGTGAAAATTATTTGAATGACATAGATTGTGTTTTACTTCAAAATGTGTTTATGACGGATAAGTAAAAGAAAAATTTCCCAACCTTTAATTTTGATAAAATGTAACAACTCAAAAAATCTCATCTCTATCATTCCCATTACAAATACCTATAGTAGGTATTTCACAAGTAAATTTCTGCTTTTTATGTGCATTCATTACTTGCATGACTCTCTAGACCTGCTCACGTACCCACACAAGCCAAATAACTCAACACTCACATCCTATAAACCCCTAGTATGTCAAGCATAAGATCACAACAATACCATAATAAGTAATCTACCAATCTAACACATTAAACATATCACAAAACCCTAATGAACCCTAATTAAGCCCTAATTAGGTCTATGTGCTTACTAAACCCTATATGCTTAACTAAACTAGTTTGAAAGTGTCCAAGGCTTAAGTATGAGTTACCTTAGGAAAATTAGGATACCTTAGGACCCTTAGGCACTAGTATAACCCATTATAGCTTAGGTACAAGTCCCTTAAGCACCAAAACCATAACTAGGTTATAACTTCCCAGAATTAGGTCTAAACTATCCCAAAACTTCACCATAAGCCACCACCACTTAGTATAAGCTTCTTAAGACCTAGGATTAGTTATTAGACACTCATAGGACCTTAACCTAGGCACTAAACCTTAGGATAAACCCTAATCTATCACTAAGTAAAATTAGGTCATTTAGGTCCTGAAACTAGGTTAAACCTTCCCAAATCTTTTCCATAAGACACCACCACTTAGTATAAGCCCCTTAGGACTTAGGATTAGTCACTAAACACTCTCGGAAACCTAACCTAGGCACAAAACCCTCAGTATAAACCCTAAACTCTTACTAAGTAAAACTAGGTCTAAACTTAACCAAAACTAGTAAAACCTAAACATAAGCACCTCAAGCACCTCAACCTAGCACCCTAGCACCTTAGTCACCCTAAGAACACACACTAGAACCTCTTAAGCTAGCATACAAGTAGGTGATGCACCTACGTGTCACCTCCTTCTTCCTCTCGACTCACCACCACCACAACCAGCCTAGGCAGCTCCCTAGCTACTCCTAGCTCATCCTTATCACATCCTAGACTTTCCACAACCCCCTAGCTCAGCTTACTCATCTCCCCCTCCTCGACACCTCCTACTTTTGTTTCTTGCTCACTACTCTTCGCTACCCTATAAATACCCCCGTCCCCTCTCCATTTTATTCACACCTCTTATCTTCTTTCTCTCTACACATATTTTGGTCTTAGTGGTTGTACACGAGCTGTAGTAGGCCTAGGAGTCGAGCTAGCTAAGCCTTGCCCTTGTCGAGTTGTGGTTTGAGTCGAGAAAACCCTAGAAACCCTAGGAAACCCTCGTTAACCCTTCCCTAGTCACGTAAGCTTTATTTTCTAGTTCCATTAGCTTTATTTTAGTTCTAGGATAATTTTAGGATGCCTTAGATCCCCAAGGAACCCTTGCCTAAGCCTTGAACCATTTCATTTACTAGTTTTCTTTTTAAAAACCCTAAATAGAGTCGAATTGCCTTTAACACGCTATAAGCCCTTTATATAAGCTATAATCTGACTTAGGTAACTTAGATAAGCTAATATTAGTTAAACATAAGCTAGGAAACTTAGTTGTTATATAAAAATATAGTTTACTTGAATTTAGGACTAGTTTTGTAAATATTTACATGCATAGGGGTATATATCATAAATTCCTGAAACTATAAAGTCTAGGGACTGTTTTTGACATTTCCTATAAGTTATTAGTGCAAGGACTCATTTTGCAAAGATTTGAAACCCTAGGATAGAAATTTAAAACAAATTATAAACTAAAAAGGACTAGTTATGCAAATATTATAAAGTTAAGGGTCTAAATAGTAAATATAGAAAACTTATGAATCCAAGGGTTATTTCTATCATTTTCTCAAAATAAAAAAGTTTAGGGACTAATTGTGTCAAGTATGGATAGTTAAAAATATAAATAATATAAGTATTATAAGTTTAGGGTAGATAGTGTAAATATATAAAACTATAAGGGTATAAAGTGAAAATATTATATAAATATAAAAATTAATGAAAGTTAGAAGCATAACATAATAATAGGGAGCTTCATGTGAGGAGTACCATGTAGATATTTCGTTTTGACGAGTTTGCTGGGTTTACGAATTAAAGTGCCCTTGCTCCTCAGACGATTATTGCATGTACTTCTGGATTATGATGGCCCAAACGGTGTTATGTTATAACTAAACTTAATAAAAACATAGCTCAATAGTAGGGAGCTTCATGTGAGGAGTATTAACTTCTGAATTATGATGACCCGAACGATGTTATGTTGATAACATAATACAATAGTAGGGAGCTTCTTGTGAGGAGTCATATACTTCTGAATTGTGATGGCTCAAACGGTGTAATGTTATATCTAAAACATTAACAAACCTAAGAATGATTACGTAAGAAACATAAACAAGATAACTAAATCTTGACATACATCCAAACTCACAACACACCAGGATATGTGAGTAAGGCAGTCTAGTTCCCGAGTCACTTTTTGCATCAATTAGATTTCCCTAAGCCCAGGTGAGTTTTTATAGCCTCACATCTTTTTAAACTTTCACTCTAAATGCTTTACAAACCTTGTGAGGGGGATACATGCAACTTGTTTTACATAAAATCGAATACAAGTCTTTTTCTTTGGTTGTTGCACGAGTAAACTAACTGCCACCACTACATAACTAAAATTCATGAATCTAATCACTTGGGATATTTTACCCACGCGAATGCGAATATAGTTGATAGATTTATTTGAGTTTGACAACTCCCGTTGGTATTAAAATCTCTCTGGATGGTAACAATAAGTACTATATTTGAACCCACTGAAGGATTAACTTTGGCAAGTTATCCTTCCCGTCCCCTCATGGTTTGGTTTGCAGACCCCATGACCCGGACTGTTAACGTGTGGTTCATGAGCTTAGTGCAACACACCCCACTCATGATAATTGTGCATGCATCACAATTATAACACACACACAATATTTTCCCAGATGGGTGTAACAACGGAACCCAGGGAACTTGTATTCACTAACACTTAAACCTGTGACTCTCACTCAACACCTAGTGTTGACTTTTAAGCATGTATTCTAGGTATATCACTTTTATGGAGTTATGACAGAAGGATGCATTGAACTCGGAGGACTTTCAAACCGGTTATCATTCAAACATAACTTAACATCTAGACTTTGGGACCTCATCAAGAGTAAAAGTATATCTTTTGCTATAAAAACTCTGATAATTAAATGAATGATAACTAAATTTCCAAAAACGTCTCTTTTCGAAGTCGTTTTCTATTACTGTAACTGTGATTCTATGAAGTAATACCCCAAACACTTAATCCGCTGCGATCAGTGAAAAATGTGGGTATTACACAAAAGCAATGTGTTATGATTATTTTGACATCTTGATGCAAAGAAAACAAATTATTTTAAGAAGCAATCCTAGGATTCCTTGATTTGATTATGCTTAATTTATGAGTGTCATAAGTATATATTGGGTTATATATTTTGACAACTCATGTGAGATTTTATGTTTGATTTTAAAATGTGTTTTTGGCATTATTCAACAATGCAAGTAAATTGGTTTTAAAGTGTTTCCTAGATGTGAGAAGGATTTGAACAAGAAGTAGATTGGGGTTTTTCTTAAGAGTTTGTTTATGCACAAGAAAAATATAATAATGAAGAAATAAAATTTTCCGAATCTTTGGTTTTGTCACAACTCACCATTTCAGGTCATTTCAGGTCATTTCCCGAACTTTGGAAAAACACTATTCATCAAACACTATTCATCAAAACACTATTCATCAGTTTACTATTCATCATTTTTTGTGTCAGTTTGACATTCCGAGAAGCATTCAGAAATTTTACTATTCACGGAACACTATTCATTGCGGGAAAAGATTTCATCATTCACGTGCATTACACATTTCATCGTAAATTTAGTTTACGGGTATTCAAATTCGCGTAACCGGATTGGGTTAGGTGCGAATTCATTTCATTAGTGTTGAGAACACTGCATACGGACTGGAGATAGTCTGCATATCATCATAACAGCATTTTCATGTTATACCACTCTCAGGATTTTCAAATTTATATATTTGATACATTTAACGTTTTTACGTATAAGTATTTATAGTAAACGTTAACACCCGGTTTATACACGACGAATATATCTAAATATTCCCACAATGTTCCCGACATATTTTTATATCCATTTTAACATCATAAAAGTTATAACATTCAGTTACCCAGTATTTTGGAAATTTATTTTATTTATAACGTACGCGTATGAATATAACGACGGTTTTCGTGAAAACTAAACAATAATCACCCGATCACTCAGTAAATGTACCCAACATATTTTTAACATATTTTCAACATTATTATGACTTTATTTCATCCCGGTTAACTTCGTGAACATTTATTTCTATTAAAACCGTTACCCGATTGTAACTAAAAACACAAACTAGCACAAATTCATACAAGGTTTTCTAATTAAATCACAAGTACCCTACCCCCCCCCCCCCCTTCTACCCTTGAAAAACCGGCCATGAGCCACCCCTTTTAACCTTGGGCATTAATTCATTAGTTTTATACTAATAAACCTATTAAAACCTAACTTTACCAAATTTCCTAAATCATAATTCACTTTTTTAGCTAAGAACAATTTTCATCTCATCTCTTCCATTCTCTCTTGCAAACCCACGACCCAACCATCACACCAAGATCAAGTGATCATTTTTCAAAAGTTATAACATCAAACTTGTTCATTATACTTGCCTAATCAAGAATCAATCAAGAAAAACACAAGAAATCCAAGCATAATCATCATCTAATCATCTCATTTTATCAAGTAAGTTATCAACTTTATTTTTACATGAAACATCTTATATTTACTTGTATTTCATGATTTCCATGCTAAAAACCATGTACAACTAGCTATACCACCATTTATTTTGTCTAAAATGGAACATACAAACCCTAACTTTTTATTTATGAATCCCCTTGCTATAATAACTTGGTTAGGAGTCCATGGCACCCTAAGAAGGTGTATGGTAGGATTAGATTAGCTATGTGGTGATTACAAGAGGTTTGGTGATGGTAGAAATTAGTTTTAAACCTTGAAAACTTGATTTGGAACCTATTTTAGACATGCTGTCCCGTTTTGTAAAAATCTGGAAAATCAGTAAACACCAAGGAAACTTTGGCAAAATTTTTAGAAAATACTTTCAAAAACGAATCCGTAGGCGAAAGAACGGATTAAAAAGAGCTTATAACGAAGAAGTTATGATTTTTGCAAGATTGTTGACGAAAAGTATTTTCTGGAAATTTGTTGCTGTTGGACGTTTTTCATTGGACAAAAAGAGACTTTAGACGTAACCCGGAGGAGCCGAGCTTTCCAAAATATATTACTACATACTAAGACGTAACCGTGGACATAAAGAACAAGTAAAACGGACAAATAACGACAAAGATATTCACGTTTGAATATCGGCTAAAACCATTTTTATTTGACAGCTTTTAATAAAAATGGACACTAAAACTACGAAGTACTTTTATAAGCTAGAAATAATATTAAGTACCAAATTTTATAACTAATGAAGTATTAGTTATTACAAGTATATTTTCATCATTTCAAGGCGATATTTCAAGGATTACAACCCGAGTATTTCAACACTAACATGGAAACATACGATATATATAAGTATATATATATTGCAACTAGCTTATTATATTTTCTAATAGCAATATTTTTCCAAATTCTTGGATTATATAATTTGATAACACAAGTGTTTTTCAAAGAGTAGAGTGGTATAGGAAACATGTGCATGGACATTCATAACATCATTTGGTGATCTAAAGTAGATCGATCATCATTCATATTAGGTTGCGGCTAGTGTGCGCGCCTTGTTTTTCAGCTCATTACATGTTCATGGTACCATCATATTGGGTTGCAGCAGCAAATTGTTCATTGGTGTTCATTTCATTTCATCACAGTTTCATCAGTTGAGGTGAGTTTTCATAGCCCCGTTTTCAATTCAACATTTTTGATTGTTTTCAAATCCCACGGGGGGAATACATTGCATCAATCATTTCAGTACGAGCCCAAGTATTCAAACATGTACATAGCTTAAGTTACCTTGCCATGTGATAAGTCCCCTGTAACATCATGAACCGTTAATTTACCGCTAAGCGAGAGTGAGTGGATAGATCTATCGAGGGTGACGCCTCCATCCGTGGTAGTGATTACCAACAGTAAGCGGATGCATGTCATGTCTTTTACATATGAATGTTTCGGCAGAACATTCGGGAGGGGCATAGAATTTCATCAGTCATAGCTTCGGTGTCATGAGCTTAACGCTATTGTACAATTTTCATGAGATTTTTATCTTGCACTTTTACTTGTGGTGGCCGTACATCATTACATTTTACAAACCTATGGAATTCACCAACATTCGTGTTGACGTTTTAGCAATGTATTTCAGGTTATTAAGGTAGCTCATGTGACATGCATTTGGACCTTCATGGAGTCGCGGAGTCGACGCGTCTCATCATTATTTCATGCACTTATGTAAACGTTTGATCTAGTATGACTTGTTTTCATAAACTTGCAACACATTTTGGGGACCTCATGTTGTAAACTCTGAATTATTTCAATGATCAAATGCAGTATTTTCCAAACGACACTTTAGGTCGTTCAATGTAACTGTAACTGTGGTGCTATGACAGACACCCCCAGGTATTCCATTCCACTGCAAGTCAGGTAAATTGGGGGTGTGACAGATTGGCATCAGAGCTAAGGTTATAGCGAACTAGGATGTATCTTGGACCCTAGACTATAACCACATCAGCATAGCATCTCATCATTTCATCATAAGTGCATAATCATGATACATGTTGTTTCATGCATACCCTGTGCGAGTTATTATACTCATATCTGTATATGTATATCATTTTATTGACCTGGTTCACAAGTGACATGTCTTCAGATACTCACCCTGACATCCTTTTTTCGGATTCCGACATTGAAGATGCCTTGTCATCTTCCACTACCATTATACCACCAGTTGCATTTACACCACCATTAGTACTATTGATTTGCCATAGGAACAGGGTTTTCCTATCATTCAGCCCGTACATAGAATGCCTTTTGGTAGTGTATTCAGAATTAATCTTAATGGACTTATTAGGATGTTTATTGCAAGGAAGATAGTGTGTTTTCTTTCCATCACTAGTAGGGCACTTACTACTCAGGTACTATCACCACCATCAGTTACTTATTACACTATTGGCCTTCCCACAGTGTGTACTTTAGTTTTACCTTTTGGATGTCGCGAGGTAGCGCGAAAGAGGGTAGTATTCCATTCACTAGTACCATCATTGTCATTTTCCTTTTCCATTCCCACTTGCCATGAACTAGATGACATCTAGTAGATAATACCAATATCACGAACTCAACAGAAACATCCGCAGATTCTTCAGGAATGGTTCAAAACCTACATTATCTAAGATTTGATAGATGCGCAACTTCAGACACCACTTCAGGACTATCTCGACCTTATGATGCCACAAACCTGATTTCACACAGAGGGACACCAGGAAATCCCTAGACCAGATTTATATCCTCACTAGCTTTTACTATTATTCTAGCCACAGAAGGTGTGGAACAACAATCTAGGTTGCAATGCTGCTCAACAATCACCCAAAGGACAAGAAATGAATAGAGCCTTTGCTGCAGAACCGCACACAAAGAGAAGGTATATTGGAAAGTTACCTTACTACAACCTGTGTAATCAATATCACCAAGGTCATTGCAGTAAAACGTGTGGAGTGTGCAAGAAGCAGGGTCATCGGACTGAAAATTGTAGGAAACTCACAAATCAGAAAATCCCAGGGAATTGCTTCAAATGTGGAAACTTTGGGCATTTCAAGAATGACTGCCCGGAACTAAGGAATAAGGAAAAATCAGGAACTTGGAATCAAGACTGAATCGCTCGAGGAATAGCGTGAGTTGTTGAAAGAGAACCGTCAGGATATTAGCAACATCAAGGATAACAACAATGCTTCAGCAGGAGGAGCTTTGTTTCGATATACAAACCGTAGTTCGAGCCTTTAGGGTTGTATCTTTCCTTTTGTACTTACCGTTGGTACGATGACATGACCTAGGGGCATTAAGCACTTTCCTATCCAATGTAGTATCTATCCTTTGTTACCTAGGTGATAATCATAACCATCATTTACTCCATTTTCTATCCCAATTGCTCAGACTTCAATCGTTTCGCAACATTATAGCATTGTCTCATCAGGAATTAGGTTGATTTCGTTTTTGACGAATTAGTAGACTATTACCATTCGACAAGATTCACCCACGTATCCAATACACCATTCAAGCTATTTTACTATCATATGGGGAAACGACTTTACAGAAAAATTTCTGAAGTAAGCTATTTTATTAACATCCTATAAATTGATTTTCTGTCATTACACCAAGTATTTACTATTGTTACGCGAAGCAATTTTCATGTTACTTGAAAGAAAATATCAGGACACCATTTTTATAACAATGCGTTGAACACCATCTAAAACTTTTGATAAAAGTTATGATATTTTGACAAAATCCAACATCGCATCATTAGTCCTCAATTATACCTAGCCTGATCACCTATGTAAAATTCAGGAAGGATTATGCCATGAAGGAAATAATTACCTTTTCAAAGGATTGTTGATAACAATCTTCATCCAAAAGTTTTGTAAACAAAGGAACTCTTTCATAAACATCCCTTTTGCCGAACTATCCCTGGATACTTACCCCACCAGTCACTCATTCAGACATTAAGTTGGATTTTCCCATTGACTTCCCTAGAGAGACTTTCCATATCAATTACATGCAGGATTCCTCAATACAATAAAAGCAATGAAAGGATTACAGAACTACTAACCAGAACTAGAAGTATATAGAGAGAGAATTCATAACTCAACAACAATCCTAAGATACTGCGAGACTATCCGAATCACCATCTCTGACTTAGTTGTCAAATTCTATCGTTTAAGGGTACTAGCTAGACTGAGCTACAGGATGGAACTCAATATAAATGTCCGCAGGACAGCACAATAGAAATAAACCAATCTTCTAATTGAGACTGTAGAGCATTTCATTTAAACATGGCCTCATCCATACATAAACTTTCCTGCAGTAAGTTTTCACAAAGGACAATTGTTTGAAACAAGGAATCAAATTGTTACCTATATTCTATGCCTTTCAGATAACGCCAAGTTCGAAGGACCGAACGTTGTGGAATTAGTCACAAAGGTTTATTGTACCCATTTCAGTTTTTCCTGTTAAGGAAACCGATTCAACTTGGACTTCAGGTAATCATTTCAGGATTTCCTTCAGAAACCCATTTAGATGTAAACATCACTATCATCCTCAGACCAATGGTCAAAGCGAGAGAACAATTCAAACATAGGAAGGTATGCTCAGAGCATGAGTGATTGACCCTGTAAATGGTTGGACTAATCACTCAACATAAACCAAATTCATCTACAACAATAGTTATCACACCAACAACGGGAAACTGGCAGAAGTTAGGTTGGTACATAACACACATCATTTGGATTGGATATCCTGAACAACAAACCATCCAGATTCAAGTGGGAGAACAAACTAAGTTAAAAGCTATGCCTTGGATTGGCATGATACAAATTGGATAACAAGAAAGGTTGAACCTTTAGCATATTGGACTATTTAAGATTCATTTTAGAATCGACCAACTAGCATACAAACTTGAGTTCTGGCATAATTCAGCAGTATATATTACCAGTACCACATTTAAAACATTAAGAAGCGCAGACCATCGATTGATGGGCCAAACTCAGAAAAAGCTCAACTCACTAGTTCAGTAGGCATTCATGAGATAACCAGAAATTTTCTACAAGTCAAGAATCAGTTACAAGTTCAATAAGTCGTAAACCATTAAAACTTCAAGTTCTGCAGAGTTATGCAGAAAGTTCTGCCTAGGAAAGGCATGTTATCGTTCAGAAAACTTGGAAAGTTACACCAATATACAATGGACCATTTATATTTTGACAGAGAAGGCATAGTGGCCGTCAGACTTGAACATTGTCAGAGAACAACAGGATGACACGAACGTATTTCACATTTTCAAATCCCCAGAAATGACTTTCAAATGAGTCACTCATAATCCCATTTGGAAAGGAATCCAACCCAAAGTCAAACATAAACCTGTTAGGAGAACAAACAGAAATCATGGACCGAGTGGTCGAACAGTTGAAGCAGAGTCGAATTCCTATCGTTAGAGTTCGCTGGAATTCTCGAATATCATCACCTTTTCACCAATACATTCTCAGATACCAACATAAACTGAACTTCGGGACGAAGTTCAATTTAGAGGGGAAGACTGTCACAACTCACCATTTCAGGTCATTTCAGGTCATTTCCCGAACTTTGGAAAAACACTATTCATCAAACACTATTCATCAAAACACTATTCATCAGTTTACTATTCATCATTTTTTGTGTCAGTTTGACATTCCGAGAAGCATTCAGAAATTTTACTATTCACGGAACACTATTCATTGCGGGAAAAGATTTCATCATTCACGTGCATTACACATTTCATCGTAAATTTAGTTTACGGGTATTCAAATTCGCGTAACCGGATTGGGTTAGGTGCGAATTCATTTCATTAGTGTTGAGAACACTGCATACGGACTGGAGATAGTCTGCATATCATCATAACAGCATTTTCATGTTATACCACTCTCAGGATTTTCAAATTTATATATTTGATACATTTAACGTTTTTACGTATAAGTATTTATAGTAAACGTTAACACCCGGTTTATACACGACGAATATATCTAAATATTCCCACAATGTTCCCGACATATTTTTATATCCATTTTAACATCATAAAAGTTATAACATTCAGTTACCCAGTATTTTGGAAATTTATTTTATTTATAACGTACGCGTATGAATATAACGACGGTTTTCGTGAAAACTAAACAATAATCACCCGATCACTCAGTAAATGTACCCAACATATTTTTAACATATTTTCAACATTATTATGACTTTATTTCATCCCGGTTAACTTCGTGAACATTTATTTCTATTAAAACCGTTACCCGATTGTAACTAAAAACACAAACTAGCACAAATTCATACAAGGTTTTCTAATTAAATCACAAGTACCCTACCCCCCCCCCCCCCTTCTACCCTTGAAAAACCGGCCATGAGCCACCCCTTTTAACCTTGGGCATTAATTCATTAGTTTTATACTAATAAACCTATTAAAACCTAACTTTACCAAATTTCCTAAATCATAATTCACTTTTTTAGCTAAGAACAATTTTCATCTCATCTCTTCCATTCTCTCTTGCAAACCCACGACCCAACCATCACACCAAGATCAAGTGATCATTTTTCAAAAGTTATAACATCAAACTTGTTCATTATACTTGCCTAATCAAGAATCAATCAAGAAAAACACAAGAAATCCAAGCATAATCATCATCTAATCATCTCATTTTATCAAGTAAGTTATCAACTTTATTTTTACATGAAACATCTTATATTTACTTGTATTTCATGATTTCCATGCTAAAAACCATGTACAACTAGCTATACCACCATTTATTTTGTCTAAAATGGAACATACAAACCCTAACTTTTTATTTATGAATCCCCTTGCTATAATAACTTGGTTAGGAGTCCATGGCACCCTAAGAAGGTGTATGGTAGGATTAGATTAGCTATGTGGTGATTACAAGAGGTTTGGTGATGGTAGAAATTAGTTTTAAACCTTGAAAACTTGATTTGGAACCTATTTTAGACATGTTGTCCCGTTTTGTAAAAATCTGGAAAATCAGTAAACACCAAGGAAACTTTGGCAAAATTTTTAGAAAATACTTTCAAAAACGAATCCGTAGGCGAAAGAACGGATTAAAAAGAGCTTATAACGAAGAAGTTATGATTTTTGCAAGATTGTTGACGAAAAGTATTTTCTGGAAATTTGTTGCTGTTGGACGTTTTTCATTGGACAAAAAGAGACTTTAGACGTAACCCGGAGGAGCCGAGCTTTCCAAAATATATTACTACATACTAAGACGTAACCGTGGACATAAAGAACAAGTAAAATGGACAAATAACGACAAAGATATTCACGTTTGAATATCGGCTAAAACCATTTTTATTTGATAGCTTTTAATAAAAATGGACACTAAAACTACGAAGTACTTTTATAAGCTAGAAATAATATTAAGTACCAAATTTTATAACTAATGAAGTATTAGTTATTACAAGTATATTTTCATCATTTCAAGGCGATATTTCAAGGATTACAACCCGAGTATTTCAACACTAACATGGAAACATACGATATATATAAGTATATATATATTGCAACTAGCTTATTATATTTTCTAATAGCAATATTTTTCCAAATTCTTGGATTATATAATTTGATAACACAAGTGTTTTTCAAAGAGTAGAGTGGTATAGGAAACATGTGCATGGACATTCATAACATCATTTGGTGATCTAAAGTAGATCGATCATCATTCATATTAGGTTGCGGCTAGTGTGCGCGCCTTGTTTTTCAGCTCATTACATGTTCATGGTACCATCATATTGGGTTGCAGCAGCAAATTGTTCATTGGTGTTCATTTCATTTCATCACAGTTTCATCAGTTGAGGTGAGTTTTCATAGCCCCGTTTTCAATTCAACATTTTTGATTGTTTTCAAATCCCACGGGGGGAATACATTGCATCAATCATTTCAGTACGAGCCCAAGTATTCAAACATGTACATAGCTTAAGTTACCTTGCCATGTGATAAGTCCCCTGTAACATCATGAACCATTAATTTACCGCTAAGCGAGAGTGAGTGGATAGATCTATCGAGGGTGACGCCTCCATCCGTGGTAGTGATTACCAACAGTAAGCGGATGCATGTCATGTCTTTTACATATGAATGTTTCGGCAGAACATTCGGGAGGGGCATAGAATTTCATCAGTCATAGCTTCGGTGTCATGAGCTTAAGGCTATTGTACAATTTTCATGAGATTTTTATCTTGCACTTTTACTTGTGGTGGCCGTACATCATTACATTTTACAAACCTATGGAATTCACCAACATTCGTGTTGACGTTTTAGCAATGTATTTCAGGTTATTAAGGTAGCTCATGTGACATGCATTTGGACCTTCATGGAGTCGCGGAGTCGACGCGTCTCATCATTATTTCATGCACTTATGTAAACGTTTGATCTAGTATGACTTGTTTTCATAAACTTGCAACACATTTTGGGGACCTCATGTTGTAAACTCTGAATTATTTCAATGATCAAATGCAGTATTTTCCAAACGACACTTTAGGTCGTTCAATGTAACTGTAACTGTGGTGCTATGACAGACACCCCCAGGTATTCCATTCCGCTGCAAGTCAGGTAAATTGGGGGTGTGACAGGTTTGATGTAATATAGAATCCTAGTCATGGATCAAGAGGAGGTGCAAAACACAAATTTTTTGCTTATTTAGAAGGTTTTATATTTTATGCAATATTTGCTAATGATTTTAGACTTAAACTATGTGGTTAAGGGTTACAATCTCAAGAGAATTAGTTGACACACACACACACACACACACACACACACACACACACACATATATATATATATATATATATATATATATATATATATATATATATATATATATATATATATACACACACACACACACACAATGTTAATATCCGATGCAATTTTATCTATAGATATATGTATCACTATTGACATAAAAGAATTGGCGACTACAATCTATATGTTTTAATACGAGGGTGGTAAAAAGAATAAAACGAGCATCTATAATTCCTATGTTAACACACATGAAATATCTTAAAACCATAATTGATAGGAGCTTGTTAACACACAAGAGTTTGCAAAAAGTGGACATAGAAGATTTTCATTTCCTATTTTGTTCGAACTTGAACAATTCTGTTTAAATTCCTAGAAATGCTTACTAAGAAGGGTTCATATATGCTAGAGTATGTAGGTTTTCATGTAACACCCCCAAAATCATCACGTCAGCGGAAGACTTAAAATGTCAGCGGAAGACTTTTTGGGTGTTACTTCGAGGATCTTTATCACAATCATAGAAAACGACACAAAAGTGACGCTTTAAAGTTTAATTCATTCAAAATACCAAATATTCGAGACATCAAGATGTTTCATAGTTTAAACAATAAATTTATTTGAAATGTGTCAAAACGTTTATTTAAGCCCATGCCGGGTTACAAGCCCACTCCGTGCCTTCAAGTTCCTTCTTGTTTAGCTACCTGAGAATAACACATGCTAAAAGTGTCAACACAAAGGTTGGTGAGTTCATAGAGTTTATAGTTTCAAATATTGATTTCTAAAATCAAAGAGTAGTTGGTTTACACATGGGTTTATAAATCCATTGATCACAAGTTTCGAGATTTGCTTTTCACCGGGTCAAAACCCAAAATAGTAGTTGGTTTATAAATCCATTGATCACAAGTTTCGAGATTTGGGCCACGTTGTTGTACCCATAACACAATCCAGTGGGCCACGTTGTTGCACCCATAATATAACCAGTGGGCCAGTTGTTAGCACCCATAACATAACCATTCTGAAACCGTATTTAAACAGTTGAAACTGTATCCAAACAGTTTGTAGAGAACCGTATTCAAACAGTTGAAACCGTATTCAAACAGTGTGTGGAGAACCGTATTTAAACAGTTGAAACCGTATTTAAACAGTTTGTTCCATAATTCCAAATATCGATAGTAAAATCGTTAGAAAAGTTGTTACACATGCATCTCTTCCAAAGAGTTTATAAAACAGTTAAGCGATAGAAAGTGTAGCTATGAACTTATAGTAATATGTAAATAGTTAACGAGTACTTGTAAAAGTATAAAACAATGGTTAAGCATGTATCTCCCCCAAAAACGTGTATAAACCATTATAAAACAATTAAGAGTAGGGGCTATGACTCTCATTCACATCAGATAAGCACATAAAACCTTCAATAATCAAATCAGTTGTTAAAATTAATCAATCGGTTCTTAAACAAGCAATTCACAATTTCAATATAAATACTCAATAAGTTCAGTTAAAACGAGCATGTATTCTCCCCCAAAATAGTTATAAAAACAGTTTAAAAGTAGGGGCCATGAACTCACCTTAGTAGTACAGTAGTAGTGGTAGTAACATAATCTCAACGATGCAAGGCAACGGCTTCACACACAACCTAAAAGATATGATATGTTTTAGTTGATAGTCTAAGTCTAGTTTTATCGTGAATATTAGTCATTCAGTTTGTTATTAAAACTCGTGTTCGTTTAAATGTTTGAAGTTCAAGAACAAAGTTATATATACATATAACTTGTGAGTGTAATGATCGATGCTCGATGTGCGATAGAAAATCATCAAGAATAAGTCAACGCGTGTAGACGTCACGATAATAGTTCAAAAGAATAACGAATAATGTAACGTCGTTATCGTTAAAAATTTATTTATAGTTGCGAATTATATAACGTATATAATAGTTAAACTTATCAAGTTTTTACATCAAATACACTTACATTTATATGAAACATTAATATTATTTTTATAAAATAATATTACGGAAAAATCCTTTAAGTTTTACAAAAATTACATTTTTAACCCTAACGGTCAAACTTAACGCCGTTAGTCCAAAGTTAATGATTATTACAATTCAAGTCCAAAAAGTATCAATATTTGCATTTAGTAACTCCAAGTATCATTATTTACAGTTTTAAACTCAGAAAATCAGAAATTACAGTTTTTACCCAACGTTTGCAAAGTTTACACTTTTAGTCCCCGGTTATGAAATTTTTGCAAATTTAGTCCAAAAATCACCAAACTTGAAATTTAACATTTTAACTTTTTCTATAAGTTCATAATAGCTTAATTAATTTATAAAAACTGATTATTAGCTTAAAAAGTCCTTTTTACACTTAATGGGCCTTAACGAGTCTTAACTAAGGCCCATTAACGTTTTGAGATCCATTGGGCTTACGAAAGGTTTGGGCCCGGTTTTAGGTTTGTTTTTATGTTCTAAAAATGTTACTAAAGAGCTTATACGACCAGCTTATCAAATAAGCTTATAAACAGCTTTTGGGCTTTTCAGGCCCAAAGTTAACAATTTTTGTAATTGAAAAATCTGCCAAACGTGCAAACACTTTGGCCTTAGAAATCGACTCATATGAACTTATTAGATTAACTATTTTACGTTTCCTGATTGTTTGCCATGTTGACTATGAGGTCGAGCCATAAAATATATATGTCGTGTGTCTAGATTTCGAAATAACGAGGCCAAGTAAACGATCCAAATTCATTTCTGAAAACTGTTTTCACTCAAAAATATTCTAAGTCTTTTATTAAAAACGTATGGGTCCAAGTGACTTACAAACGTGTTATATTTATTAAGTAAACGTTAGTTTTAGTTTAGAATCTTTATACCACTCGTTTTCTAGTATATTAAGTATCTAGTATGTCGAATAAAAAGTGTGTATCACGTTTTTAATTAGCGAGAAACTGGATCGAAGTAAAGTGTTAAAACAGAGAATATAATGAAAACAAAATATAAAATGGGTGTCGAGTAACTTACTTCACCTCAAAAGGTGGGGTAAAAACATGAGTAGGGATTGAGCTGGAATAAAAGAGGAATGTGGTTCGATTCTCAACCCACCAAGGATCTAGGATGAGCTAAACTTGGTACTTGTACTTGTCTCTAAACCTTCGAACTAGAGGCAATCTTTCTGTCCCATTTCTTGGTATGCTCGGCTTATATTTTTGTTATTTGGTTTGTTTGGGTGTGTGTTATCAACTGAGGTTGCTAGAGGTTATTTATATAATCTATTAGAAGCTTTGTGATCATATGAGATGGTGTGTGAGCTGGTGTACGTTGCATGTGGCCTCCAAATTCACCCAATCGAGTTTACACAACAAGAAATGTGTCATGTTCGATTTTTGACATTCTATGACACTCCTGACAGCTTATGTGATGTTTAGTATTCGTTTTGTGGTGATTGGGGAGAATGGGAGGTGCTAAGAAGGCTTGTGACACGTTTTTACAAGTTTGGCAAGAGTGAGTTTGTAGGTTTACTTAGGTCGTTTTTAAGGCAGTAGACGAGCGAGGGAGGGCGTATATCTTATCATTTGTGATTCTTTGGCACAAGGTGGAACGAGTAGGGTAAAAATATATGGGTGTTTTATGTTGAAATCACGAGAAAAAGAGTTGGTTTGTGGCTGGGTCGCGTCAGGGGAAAACAAAGAAAAACAAATAATAAAAGGGCGCTGGGCCTGCTTGGCTGGTGGGCTGTTGATGCGGATTGGGCCCAAATGAGATAAGGAGGAACTAAGTATTTAAAAAGTAGCCTGTTAGCAGCAGTTTAGTGTTTAAGCGGCCCATTGTGTGCTGTGGGCCCAGTTAGTGAGTTTCGAGAGTCGGGTTACGGTCCAATATAATTAGTGAGTAGTCTCGGGAATTTTTCGTAGGCTCCGGGTTTATATAATTAATGTACGGTAAATGAACGAAACGTATTGTTTTAATTATTAATAGTTTTAAACGTATATATGTATATTCGCGATATTAAATTTATCGAGGTTGTGTGTAAGCATCGTTCCTGGGTAAATGGTCAATTGTAAATATCACAGTGGTTCACATAATAGGTCGTGCATAATTAAAAAAAAATTGTTCCCTGCAAAAATGCTATTTAATTCACGTAATATCCTTTTATTCAAAAGTTGATATTTACTAATCGTAGGGGAAAATTACGGGAGGTTACATTACCTACATCTTACAGGGAATTCCGTCCCGGAATTCAAGTCTAAGATAGTTGTCAAGGGTGTCTCGGGAAAAAGATGTGGGTACTTGGTGCGAATCTGATACTCGTGTTTCCTTAGAAATCCTATATCTCAAGTATAGCTTACTTACACCTCAGAGACCATTGTTCCCTTCATTGCATGATTCTTCCTAAATTAGACATAGGTGATCAGGCTATGTATAATTTACGAGTAATTATGCAATGCTTGAACCAATCGACCCGTAAGGTGTCCGGTCTAGTTGTTGGTTCGTAGAGTCTATAAGTCAAATGGTTGATTTCCTAAATCCAGGTATGAGTGATTGCTCTAACTTAGTCAATACTAAAATAGTTTGTTGGTTTGGTGTTGAAATGGATTTTGGCCATGCCACAAATGAAAGGATAGTTAGAGTAGAAGGAGCGGATAAAATGGAATTCAGGAAGAACTAGGTAGTACAATAGGTGAGGAAACATCACAGCGGGTCGCTTATTGAACAGAAAGTAGACCTAAGTCGTGAGAAAGACGAACACTTAAAGGTGACATCACTTAGTACAACCAAGTGCTTAAGAAAATTCGGACGGTTAGATTCTAAACTTCATCAGTTTGTTGCGTTGTTGAGACCCTGGTGAGCTTCTCCAGCTTCTAGCATATACGCTCTCCCACGAGCGACCTCGATTTGTTGATCTTAGTTTTGGGACATTGGTTTCTATAGTGTCCTTGATCTCCATATCCAAAACATGTAATCATAGTTTGGCCCTTACAGTCTCTGGCAAGGTGTCCCGGTTTTTGATAGTTGTAGCACTTAGTAGGGCAAGGACTCGAGTGATGATACTTACATCGACTACATAGTGGTTGGGTCCCCGCACAACCTTTGCCTTGTGCTTGTGTTGCCACATATCCTATTGCAGCCCCTTGTTTCCTATTCTGTTGTTGATGGCGATTAGCATTATGGTGTTGGTTGTTATTATAACCTCCCTGGTTATCTTTCCATTTTCCGTTGTTGTTGTTGCGAGGTTTGTTGTTGTTGTTGTTGTTGCGGTGATTGCTGGTGTTGCCATGATGGTTGTTGTTGTGGTGATGGGTGATTCTTTTATTATCGAGTTTCCTCTTGAGCTCATTGCATTTGACATCTTGGTCCAATAGCCTCTTGAGCAAGTTTCATTGCTACTTCCAAGGTTGGCGGGTTTGATGAGGTGACATCTCCTTCAATGTTCCTAGGGAGTCCTTCGACGTACTTCTCCAAGGTTTTCTCAAAGTCAGGCACCATCGATGGGCATAGTATCTTAAGTTCCTGAAACCTTCGGTTGTAAGTTCTCAAATTGATTCCCTTTACTATCAACACATAGAACTCATCCTCAAGCTTCCTCAATTCCGAATGAGGACAATACTCCTTTAATATCTTGGTCTTGAATTTAGTCCATGAGAGTTGATATGTTGTCGTTGCTCCTAGAGTCTGAACAATAGTATTCCACTAAGATCTTGCACTAGAGTTCCCGTTGCGAAGCTAACTTTGTTGTTTTCTGAGCATCTACTTCTTTAGGAGATCGTTTCACATCGGTCAAATCATTGGGCTAATTCGGATATTCCTTCGGTACCTTTGAAGTATGTGGGTTGGTATGCTATAAAGTCCTTATAGGTGTGGTAACGAGGTGCGGGTGTCGCGTTTCCAGCCATTTGTGTGCCAGTATCTCTTGGGCGGGCTTGTTTGGTTAAGACGGCATTGACACCATTAGCAATTTCTTGCTGTATCGTTGCGGGGGTCATAACTTCGGGGTTTGTTGGTGTAGTGGTTGTGGTTGTTCTTTTAGTTCTAGCTATGTTACTATCATCGACGGAAGAAAGACGTATGTTTTAGAATTCCATAATGACCAAGTTAAGTTAGAATACCTCTAATACAACCAAGAATAGGTTATAGTCGTAACAACTTAGTCAATGAGAAATTTAAGTTAAGATGTGTCACATCATGTCGGAAGGACAAACCTAAACCGATGTTATTACAACATTTATTAATACTTGTTTGAATGTTTACAAAACATCATATGACAAGATTCCTTATTAATAGAACATTGGTTGGTTAAGCTGACAGTCTCAGATTCATGGTTTTCCTAAGGTTTTGTCCATACGGTTTTGGTGTTCTTGAATGGCAGTGGTTATAGTTTCGATGGTTTGATCTCTTGCTCTTTCCCTAGCTAGGGATTCTTGTAAGGCTTGCCTAAGATACACATTCTCCATGTCAATCCTCTCAATTTCATGGTCCAGGGCTCCCGTCATTATTTCTGTTGAAGTGTTGGCTCCACTCAATGCTCCTATAAACTCCATTGATTCCCAAAAATGAGTATTCATCTTTTCAAATACAGCTTTCATAGCTAACTGGCCAATTACGAAGTTCTCAATCTTATCTATAAGAGTCTTGACGTGTTCACGAAGAAAGTCGTTGAGGGTGTCGGTAATAGTATCTATTCGATTCTCATGTCGGCAAGTCTATCTGCCAACAAGGGTGTAATGTGGGGAAGGGGTGAATAAATAGTTATTCCTAATGATCTAATTCTGAGTGGTTTTAATTGTTCTTTCAAGCTTAACGTATCTGCTACTACATTAGCTTTTCTTGGGTGATAGCGAATCTTACAGCCATAATTGTTGAGTAGCTCTAACTAGCGGCGTTGTCTTGACTTGAGAAAACAATTTCATTTTAAATGAAGATTGTTATTCTATCGTGTTTGGGATCTAATTATTCTATTGTTTCGTGAAAATCTGTGGGGTAACCTACCCGGTTAGACGAAAAGTTTGTTTGTAACAGATGTTTAACAAGGAGGGTTTCGGATAAAAGTGATAGACGTAGAGAAGGTTGCTGAACTTCAGCTTTTGTACTGGTGGAAGGTCTAAAGTCTTTATGTTTCTTGACAAGTTAAAAGAAGGCTTCGATACTAAGAGGACTATTTGGGGTTTTCCTATGCAAATAACTCCTATGTGGATGTAAGGTTGAACCGCGGAAGGAATCTCTTTCCGTTCTTAAAGCAAGTATGCTTTTCAAGCTTTTCCTTTACTCTCAAAGCAGGCATATGCGAAACTCTCTATTTGGCTTTTTACTGGATTCAATAGGTCTAAACATAAGGTAGTGTTTTCACGACTTACTAAACGGGGGATTAAAATCTTTGCGCAGTAGCGGAGGGCGAAGCGAATGTAGGGGTCACAGCCTATTCAGGGAAGGAGGATGGATTGGATTCGTTCTAGTTCATGGTATGGGTAAAATGACTTTGAGTGAAGATTTGCTTATATGGTATGAAATGCCGGTCAAATTCGTCGAACAAGGGATGTGCATTCAAAAATGCCTATAGTACTGCTCTAGTAAGAAGTTCATGGATCTATTGGTAGAAGCTAGTAGGTGGTGATGGTGATAGTACAGGTGGTGTAAGTGGTGGTGGCACAACTGATTCCGGTGGTGGTATGACAAGAGCTGGTAGTTATATAAGAAGAACTTGCTTCCTACGGCTGAAGTCGTCGAGTTTTCCTATTTCGGTGAATTGGACCAGGTGATGTCGAAGGGGAAGCCTATAAATTCGATGACAAGACAATAGGGTGGGAATATGAAGACATGGTATTTGTAATAATCCCGATTAGTAAATATAAGTCATTAGCTTAATTGTAACATGTAAGCATATATCAAGTTATATAAGTAAGAAATAATGAGAAGTAACTTTTCTACCAGATGTTGGAATGCAGGCACGGAGAGCATGAAGTGGTATTTTGTAAAAATGGTCCAGTTAAAGTGTAGTTATAGTCCAATGTTTAAAAACATCTGGTTCTCTATAACCGTGGCTCTGAATACCAATCTGTAACACCCCCAAAATCATCACGTCAGCGGAAGACTTAAAATGTCAGCGGAAGACTTTTTGGGTGTTACTTCGAGGATCTTTATCACAATCATAGAAAATGACACAAAAGTGACGCTTTAAAGTTTAATTCATTCAAAATACCAAATATTCGAGACATCAAGATGTTTCATAGTTTAAACAATAAATTTATTTGAAATGTGTCAAAACGTTTATTTAAGCCCATGCCGGGTTACAAGCCCACTCCGTGCCTTCAAGTTCCTTCTTGTTTAGCTACCTGAGAATAACACATGCTAAAAGTGTCAACACAAAGGTTGGTGAGTTCATAGAGTTTATAGTTTCAAATATCGATTTCTAAAATCAAAGAGTTTATGATTTCATAGTAGATATAATAACAGTTAATTATCAAATTAAAGTATGAGTAAATCCATAATGTTCATAGCTTAGATCAAAATTAGAAAATGAGTATTTTCCTTATTAATTCGAAAATAGTCCGTTGATTTGCTTTTCACCGGGTCAAAACCCAAAATAGTAGTTGGTTTATAAATCCATTGATCACAAGTTTCGAGATTTGGGCCACGTTGTTGTACCCATAACACAATCCAGTGGGCCACGTTGTTGCACCCATAATATAACCAGTGGGCCAGTTGTTAGCACCCATAACATAACCATTCTGAAACCGTATTTAAACAGTTGAAACTGTATCCAAACAGTTTGTAGAGAACCGTATTCAAACAGTTGAAACCGTATTCAAACAGTGTGTGGAGAACCGTATTTAAACAGTTGAAACCGTATTTAAACAGTTTGTTCCATAATTCCAAATATCGATAGTAAAATCGTTAGAAAAGTTGTTACACATGCATCTCTTCCAAAGAGTTTATAAAACAGTTAAGCGATAGAAAGTGTAGCTATGAACTTATAGTAATATGTAAATAGTTAACGAGTACTTGTAAAAGTATAAAACAATGGTTAAGCATGTATCTCCCCCAAAAACGTGTATAAACCATTATAAAACAATTAAGAGTAGGGGCTATGACTCTCATTCACATCAGATAAGCACATAAAACCTTCAATAATCAAATCAGTTGTTAAAATTAATCAATCGGTTCTTAAACAAGCAATTCACAATTTCAATATAAATACTCAATAAGTTCAGTTAAAACGAGCATGTATTCTCCCCCAAAATAGTTATAAAAACAGTTTAAAAGTAGGGGCCATGAACTCACCTTAGTAGTACAGTAGTAGTGGTAGTAACATAATCTCAACAATGCAAGGCAACGGCTTCACACACAACCTAAAAGATATGATATGTTTTAGTTGATAGTCTAAGTCTAGTTTTATCGTGAATATTAGTCATTCAGTTTGTTATTAAAACTCGTGTTCGTTTAAATGTTTGAAGTTCAAGAACAAAGTTATATATACATATAACTTGTGAGTGTAATGATCGATGCTCGATGTGCGATAGAAAATCATCAAGAATAAGTCAACGCGTGTAGACGTCACGATAATAGTTCAAAAGAATAACGAATAATGTAACGTCGTTATCGTTAAAAATTTATTTATAGTTGCGAATTATATAACGTATATAATAGTTAAACTTATCAAGTTTTTACATCAAATACACTTACATTTATATAAAACATTAATATTATTTTTATAAAATAATATTACGGAAAAATGCTTTAAGTTTTACAAAAATTACATTTTTAACCCTAACGGTCAAACTTAACGCCGTTAGTCCAAAGTTAATGATTATTACAATTTAAGTCCAAAAAGTATCAATATTTGCATTTAGTAACTCCAAGTATCATTATTTACAGTTTTAAACTCAGAAAATAAGAAATTACAGTTTTGACCCAAAGTTTGCAAAGTTTACACTTTTAGTCCCCGGTTATGAAATTTTTGCAAATTTAGTCCAAAAATCACCAAACTTGAAATTTAACATTTTAACTTTTTCTATAAGTTCATAATAGCTTAATTAATTTATAAAAACTGATTATTAGCTTAAAAAGTCCTTTTTACACTTAGTGGGCCTTAACGAGTCTTAACTAAGGCCCATTAACGTTTTGAGATCCATTGGGCTTACGAAAGGTTTGGGCCCGGTTTTAGGTTTGTTTTTATGTTCTAAAAATGTTACTAAAGAGCTTATACGACCAGCTTATCAAATAAGCTTATAAACAGCTTTTGGGCTTTTCAGGCCCAAAGTTAACAATATTTGTAATTGAAAAATCTGCCAAACGTGCAAACACTTTGGCCTTAGAAATCGACTCATATGAACTTATTAGATTAACTATTTTACGTTTCCTGATTGTTTGCCATGTTGACTATGAGGTCGAGCCATAAAATATATATGTCGTGTGTCTAGATTTCGAAATAACGAGGCCAAGTAAACGATCCAAATTCATTTCTGAAAACAGTTTTCACTCAAAAATATTCTAAGTCTTTTATTAAAAACGTATGGGTCCAAGTGACTTACAAACGTGTTATATTTATTAAGTAAACGTTAGTTTTAGTTTAGAATCTTTATACCACTCGTTTTCTAGTATATTAAGTATCTAGTATGTCGAATAAAAAGTGTGTATCACGTTTTTAATTAGCGAGAAACTGGATCGAAGTAAAGTGTTAAAACAGAGAATATAATGAAAACAAAATATAAAATGGGTGTCGAGTGACTTACTTCACCTCAAAAGGTGGGGTAAAAACGTGAGTAGGGATTGACCTGGAACAAAAGAGGAATGTGGTTCGATTCTCAACCCACCAAGGATCTAGGATGAGCTAAACTTGGTACTTGTACTTGTCTCTAAACCTTCGAACTAGAGGCAATCTTTCTGTCCCGTTTCTTGGTATGCTCGGCTTATATTTTTGTTATTTGGTTTGTTTGGGTGTGTGTTATCAACTGAGGTTGCTAGAGGTTATTTATATAATCTATTAGAAGCTTTGTGATCATATGAGATGGTGTGTGAGCTGGTGTACGTTGCATGTGGCCTCCAAATTCACCCAATCGAGTTTACACAACAAGAAATGTGTCATGTTCGATTTCTGACATTCTATGACACTCCTGACAGCTTATGTGATGTTTAGTATTCGTTTTGTGGTGATTGGGGAACATGGGAGGTGCTAAGAAGGCTTGTGACACGTTTTTACAAGTTTGGCAAGAGTGAGTTTGTAGGTTTACTTAGGTCGTTTTTATGGCAGTAGACGAGCGAGGGAGGGCGTATATCTTATCATTTGTGATTCTTTGGCACAAGGTGGAACGAGTAGGGTAAAAATATATGGGTGTTTTATGTTGAAATCACGAGAAAAAGAGTTGGTTTGTGGCTGGGTCGCGTCAGGGGAAAACAAAGAAAAACAAATAATAAAAGGGCGCTGGGCCTGCTTGGCTGGTGGGCTGTTGATGCGGATTGGGCCCAAATGAGATAAGGAGGAACTAAGTATTTAAAAAGTAGCCTGTTAGCAGCAGTTTAGTGTTTAAGCGGCCCATTGTGTGCTGTGGGCCCAGTTAGTGAGTTTCGAGAGTCGGGTTACGGTCCAATATAATTAGTGAGTAGTCTCGGGAATTTTTCGTAGGCTCCGGGTTTATATAATTAATGTACGGTAAATGAACAAAACGTATTGTTTTAATTATTAATAGTTTTAAACGTATATATGTATATTCGCGATATTAAATTTATCGAGGTTGTGTGTAAGCATCGTTCCTGGGTAAATGGTCAATTGTAAATATCACAGTGGTTCACATAATAGGTCGTGCATAATAAAAAAAAATTGTTCCCCGCAAAAATGCTATTTAATTCACGTAATATCCTTTTATTCAAAAGTTGATATTTACTAATCGTAGGGGAAAATTACGGGAGGTTACATTTCACTAACTATACAACTAAATATAGAGCAACAAAGATCTATAATAAACAATTATGGAAGTTAGAGCTATAAACTAAAAAAGAAAACATACCTTTCATCTTTAATTGATTTTAATCAATAAGACTGACGAGCTCATGGAGTGGATGATAGATGAATACCCAAGTTGACCGTAGAGAGATAGCAATTTGGTCCCCATTGTCTTGTTGACCCAAATATGATTTGTATTAGACATAACGGATGACTTAGCCAAAATGCACCATTCATCATTCGTCGTTTCATTCACATCTTAATTGCAACCACTTCGTGCTCCTCCAATGAGTACATTAGGCTTTCATGATAATCTTGTACATACTTTAATGAGGCGATTAGGATTCCCATATTTGAAGCATTTCCTTCTCTCTTACTTGTAGACAATTTGGTTATCGATTAATTCTTCAAAAGGTAGAGATGATAATAACACTGACTCATCAATCCCCATAACTAAGATACACCATATTTCCACTAGAAAATCCTTGAGAAATAGTGACGTGAAGGATGTTGTGTAAGATACATGGCTTAATTATTTGACAACCTTTACGTGCATGCGAGTGTGCCAACACATCTTTGAGTTTCTTTTCTTCGTGAGTTTAATACCTAACATGTAAGACAACTTGGTACCTAAATTCTCATGGGTCCTAGATGGTTAGACATAAACATCCATTGCATATAAATACACATGGTAAGGATGTCGACAAAGAGTACAAGAATTTCTTAATAATATGTTTAAACATATAGATAATAGTTTCCTTGACTCATATCATAAATTATCATTATAATTAGAGTTATTTCTAAATTTCTCTACTAGGTTTCACAGATTTTATTTGCTTTAAATCCTAAGCCGATTTTATCTTCAAATGACTTTTGACTACTTAGTAAGTACTTAAGAGATTTGAAACACTTTTCAAATTTATCAAATATTTTTGCTTTTTTATTTTGTCTTTTAATTTCATGTTTGTAGTCTTGACACTTTTTGCATTCAAGATCAATTTCAATATTACTTTCAAGTCTAGACATTTCATCTTCCAAAATTATTTCTTTCAAAATTATTTTCAAAAGATTTTGAGGATTCATTTTTAAAGATAGTTTTAAAGTCTATGTTGCATGAATGTTTGAACTCATTTTCTAATTCTGAGAATTCTAAAATGAATTGATCATAGCAAAAATGTTCAGTTTTGGATTGTACCTTATTTGGAGTTTTATCTAATTTACAGTCTTCACATACTGGATAGTAATATTCTTCTTCGTCCGTGTCACTCCATGATTCTTTAATAAGTTCTCTTCGGATTTGATTCATGTAGTCTTCATCATTAATACCTTCATTGAAAACATTTGAACTCGTAGCACTTGTATCTATTTCATCTAAATGTCTATCTACTAAATTTTCTAGGACAACTTGTTAGGAATACAAATATTCCTGTAAAAGTCTCGGTCACCCAATGATTGTAATAGCATTAAGTTAGCTCGTAGTTAGTTTGTTTATTAGTTAATTAGTATTAGTTTAAGTAACACCGTGGAAGAAGGAACGGGTCTTTACCCACTGTATACCTGATCCACAGCCCGGGTGTGGGTGTTTTATTAGTTATCTTGTAGGGACTATATATATCCCTCTCCACATGTGGAGGAGGTGAGCCTTTCATTTAATCTAATTTTTTCTTTCTTCTTTTATCTCAAGGTTCCAAACTCTCTCTCTCTCTAGTTCTTGAATCTAACTCAATCATGGATATCATCTACCATGAATTAAGGCCACCCGAATCTAGATGTTCATATTCTACAATTGGTATCAAGAGCCAAGGTTTCATCTTAGGACTTGGTGTTCTCGAATTTACACATGGTTTTATGGGTCTATTTTTTCATTCGAATTGTATATCTTGCTTGGTTTGTCTGTAATTCGTGGTGTTTGTGTGCTTTGGTGATTCTTGTGGGCTGTTATTGGGCTTTGTTTTAATTAGTTGCAAATTTGGTCTTTGTATCCGTATGTGTTTACACATACTATTTCCTGGTTGCGGTTGGTTTTTTCAGCAAAAGGACAAAGGTCAAAACTGCTTGGATAGTGACTTGTGGTCCTGTTTTTATCTGTTTGCATTGCGTTTACCTTTGTATTCAAAAGTTTGCGGTTTGCAAGTTTGCAGTTTGCTTTCATATTTGCGGTTACCTCGTGGTTGCGTTTATTTCCTGGTAACGTTTACCTCACAGTTGTGGTTACCTCGTGTTGCGGTTACCTCATGTTGCGGTTACCCTGGCCTTGCGGTTACTCGACATGCGGTTAGTTCCAAATATCTGCGGTTAACTCACTTTTGCGGTTAGCTACGGTTAGCGGTTAGCATACATGAAACTGAATCGAAAATTAATAGAAAAAGATGAATATGAAGTCAGACTCAAGACAGTTGACCACAAGCCTATAATACCAACTCAAGTTGACTTCAGATCTTATTATCGTCACGGGTTCTAAACTGATTAAGTTAACAACAACTCAAGATAAAAGGGAAGAACAGATCAACAACAATCCATACAACAATCCATATCCTTTACCCCATCAACCCTCGCATCACCCCTCACCACAAACTTCTTTCAAGACTCAAACTTAATGATTAAATTTTACAATCTCAGATTTATTTTCGTGATATTCAAAGTTATATCAAAACCATTAAAGGTTCTCACGAAACATCAATCATCACTGATTTGATTTTATTTGAAGATTACACTTCCCTTTTAATTTTCGAATGCTATAATGAAGAGACTAAAACAAGTTTGTTTCATCTCTCCTCTCATTCGGTCAAATGAAAACGAAATACGAGTAACACATAAAACCTACCCGTGACTCACAAATGGAGCCTGAAGACGTAAGACTATTTCGTGATTCGATTTGAGATGATAACGTATACATCTGGATCGGTTTTGTTTGTGATGGTGATAATCGATTAGAAAGGTTTCGTGTTCGGATGTCGATGATGGGTGATGGTCTGGTATGAGATAAGCATGATGAGTTGAGTGCCGTTTTGTTTCTGGCAAGGAGAAGGGGGCACTAGTTTGTGAGGCGTGTGATTAAGTGGATTAGGGTTAAATGAATGAGTGATTAGTGGTGCTTTATATATGGTGATAAGTTTAGGGTTGTTGGTATTGATAAAATGGGCTTCCAGTTGCAGTGTGTGATTGGGCTGACTTAATTCTTGCTTAAATTTGGTTCTATATTTGTTCGGCTGATAATCCGATTATAGTGGTATTATATCTAATGTGGCCTTAATTTCGTTTAGATAAAAATGGTTTGTTTGAGCATAAATCATTTTAGCCGAAAGTTTAAGATTCAAAATGGATTTGGCAATAACTCATATTTATTGATATATTGGACCATGGCTATCCGAATTTGCGGCTGTAAAATGGTTGTTTTGACAAATTGTTGGACGAGTTGGATGGTACTTAAATTGGATTGGGTCGAATGAATGCTAATACACGGACAATGGTTTAAGCTGAATTATTTTTTTGGGCCGATATCACATTTGTGGACTTAACATATGAGTTGGACTGTTGTGAACACAAATATACAGACTGAACTTGTGTTAAAATGTTTCCATTGACTATCAAAATTGTTATCCGTATAAAGTGTTAATTATATTGGATACATTTTTCGATAGTATTGGCATTATGAGCTACTCGTATAATTTGTGGTTTATAAGGTGGTATGTTGGTATTACAAACTTCATGGGGACACACACGTCACAGCTAGTGTTTGGGGTATATACATATGTCGACGTGATTACAAAGTTTTTAAGCTTGTCAGCATTGTGGATGCCTATGATTTGAGTGAGCCTGCAATTTAATTTTTGCGACTTGAGTTACAGTTGACAACTTGCGATTTGACGTATTGCAATTTGGTTGTCTGCAATTTGACTTGTTGCGATTTTTCAAACTGCGACCTGACTTGCTGCAATTTGTTCAAGTTGATACTTGACTTCGGTGACTTAAGTTTTGAAGATTAGTATTGCAACTCACCCTTAGATGTTCTTGTTAATTTTGCGGTTACTCTTGATGTTTTTAGAAAATCCCGCGAAAGATTCGATAGGCTGGACTTGGTTTTTTGACATATTAAAACGTACGGGATCTGACTATTATCTTCAGGATAAGTTTGTGCTTCGAGAACAGCAGGAATTGGGAAATTACGGTGACTTGGTTGGTGTGTTAATTCACGGGTTGGTATACTTAGTGTCACAAACATCTCGGGGTGGATGGACGCACGATGTTTGGTGACCCTTGCTCGAGTGTATTTAAGGTGATTAGACTTGGATGTACAAGAAGTGGATATATACAATTAAGGATGGAAGATTGGGTATATATCACTACCTATATTTAAAGGAGTTACGTTGTTGTGCTCAATATAGGTTCTAAATCACGATTTTAATGCAAGTATAAGTCTCTAACTTGTCCTTTATCATGCTTCATCAAGAGATTGTTGTTTCTCAAGCTTCTAATGGGATTGTAATACAAGAACTTCTCAAGAGATGGTCAGACTTAAAGACAGGAGGTGATTTGCTTAGAGACGTGCTTTAACCCTTTACTCACTCTATAGTTAAGCACATTTCATCCAGTGGTCTAGCATATTCCGAACTTCAATGAATCATTAATCTGCTAAATCGTTGATGAGGAGTCCAACAAGGTGTTACTACAAGCTTGTCTTTATCACCATCTTCTCTGCAGTAGGTTTATGTGTCTCCTTCCATGTATCTGCTTTGCGCATGTCAAATTCACGACTATCACAGACTTTCAGTTTTTTTGGCAAAAAGGTCATTGCATGTCCTTTTTGAGGGGGAGAATTTGCGCAAGTTTCCTAGCGATTCCGTCTCCTGTAGTGTGAATCTTTGCTGTTCCGGTTTCAACAATTCAGGATTCAGTGGGTCAGTCTCTAGAGGTTTGCTCACTCCTTAGCGACTATCTCTAACTTATTGGCAAGTTACTAAGTGATGAGATTCGTATGATTGGTTAATCATTTTGCAATTAGTGAATTGTTGTAACTTAAGTCGGTTCGATTAATCAAATTGTTATCTGACGTTGTGAGTTAATCCTTACGACTTGACTAATCTCAATTTGATATATTGTAACTTGACTTGTCACGACTTGACACTTAGTGCGAATTGTGACTCATCCGGTATCTCTCTCTAAGTTTAACTTGCTGAATATATCTTCCGGTTTCTTTTGTTGACTTTAGTAAAATCCCTAGAAAGAATCATTTCTCGGTTTAAGTCACATAAGTTGTAAAATCCCGTTTGAAGATATTGAGATGTCGACTGTTTCGGATGACATTCAAGCAGCTGGGTCAGACAGCTAGGTTTGATTGGACTGATTTTAAGTCATGGGCACTCCTAAGAATTTGCGCATGTTTCTTCTCACTTTGATTGCTCAACCGCACAAAATGATCATGAAGCTAATGATCACGAAGCTAATTTAGTATTCCTTGCTTGAGGGTGAAGTTGGATTTCACGAAAGAGTTTACCTATTTTATCTTGAAATCGGGGATGGTTGGATGCAGGATTTCAATGATAACTTGCTCGTGCATATGATGTAAGTTGAAGACTTGGGTTATCTAGTTTCCAGATGTCGGGGTGGATGGTTGAAGACCTGGTTAACTATCACTTAAAGGAGTTACGTTATTGTACTCAGTGTCACATGTAGATGACGTTGTGGATAATCGCAAGAGGTGATGATTGTCTCATACTTTGTCAAGATAGTATTGAGTACTTAGAGATTTGCATGGTTCACAAATTCTCTACACCGTTCTTCCAACAACAATGCAAGCTTAGGTAACAAATTTGAGTAATTCTACTTCATTTTCAAGATCGGTATATCGGGTTCCTTCATCAAGTGGTCACAATTGTTTGTATTCGAGGTTGGTTAGTTGGACAAAGACTTTAAAAGTTGTGATGGGATCTGTAATTCTCACATGATATTCTTAACCCAAACTGATGCTTGTCATTACCAAATCAGTCATGCCACATTCAACCTGTTACCGTCTCACGGTTTCTTCTTGGTTTTGTAAAATCCCGCGAAAGAACTTATTTCTCGGTTTAAACCATAGATTTGTAAAATTCCGTGATGATGGGCTATGAGCTCTTGACCATGATCGGGTTAAAACCATTATCAAAGTTCAGCCATAACATCACAAATGGCTGGATTGAGGCATTGAATTGACAAAAATGTGACTACGGGGATAGTTCAGTATTATTTATTTGAGGCTGAAGTAAAAATTTCATGGGTGCGTGTACTTAGTATCTGAAGATATCGGGGAGGTTGGATGAAGATTCTTCGAGATCCTTGTTCGAGCTTTCAATACAACGACAAGGACTTGGATATCTAGTTATTTTTTCTTTCTCTCTAATTGCAAAATAACTATCACTTTAAGGAGTCACGTTGTAGTGCTCAGTGTCACACGAAGTTGTGGATTTCCAAGAGGTGATGTACTTCTTATACTTGATGGTTGGTTGGTTGAAGAGTATAGAGTACTTAGGGATTCGATGTTGCACGAAGTCTCCACACCGCTCTTTGTCTCGCATTAGTACAAGTTTAAGTCACAAGTTCGGGTCATATTACTTCAGTATCAAGTTCATCATATTGGGTTTTTCTCCATCAGTGGTCACGATATCAAGCCGACAGAATGATAATGGGGTTGGTAATGAGTTAGAGAAGAGAAGATGTAAAAAGAGAGAGATAATGACGTTTGGACACTTCGGTTCAAGCCTCGTTCTTCAACATTATGGCGTCTGCTGACAACTCTTCAGGCCCCGCTCATCAATGAAAAGAAAGGTGTACGATTCAGTGCACTTTATCTTCAAAAGAAGAGGAATCTTCTTATTTATGGCCATTCTCATCAACATGTTCATGCTCTTTCCGTGCTTATTCTGTTTTCAAGTGGATCGGCGCATATTGGAGTATTCTATTATTCACTTATTCAACCAAAACTTGCATTCGACAGGCATATGCAATTTTTGAGGGGGGGAAAGGGTGAATAAACAACATGTCAGTCCTCAAGAACCATCAAGTGGATCTTCCTACCGTTGATGGTATTCATATTCACTAGTTCAATCATCAAAAATTGCAGTTGGCTGGCATATGCAATTTTTGAGGGGGGGGGGGGGGAAGGGTGAATATTAATCTACATGTTGGATGATGATTGAGAAATGGTCATACGACTCCTGAATACGTCAGTTCAGGAGTCGTGCAAACCATGGTTCTCCAACACTACATCTTCCTCTCTATTAAGGTGTTGAAGAACATGGTCATGGAATGCTAATCGACATAGTCTCACGGGCTGATTCAATCAGTAACAAAGGGCTTCTAGTCAATGCTTCATGTATACGTCATCAGGCTACATGTACACATAATGATGATGATTCCGATTAATCGTAACCATCATGGGGGAGAGAAATGTGTACACCAAGGACGCACAAAAGGTTCACGTGATCGGGCTTAATCGTGTATTCCGGTGTTGAAAAGCCGCAGAGATGATCAGTGGTTCAACTTGTCACCTTGTTATTAACGTTTCACTGTTATGTCATGGTATGATTAATCGTAACCATCAGGGGAGAGAGAATGTGTACATCAAGGACGCACAACAGGTCTACGTAATCAGGGCTTAATATCCAAGGATGGATACATTCTATAGATGATAAGTGGTTCAACTTGTTACTTTGGTGGTATACTAAAGACTAAAGAAGGTCGAGTCGTCAGTCTATTCTTTATTCTCGATTGGGTGTTATCGTCTCATGTGTGCGCTGCGGGCTGATGGGTTATATGTAAGGTTACTGGAAGGCATTTGGTGAGATGAAGATGGTTGGTATTCTGTTCCTCCATATTGGGCAATCATGAAGTAGGTCGTGTCTATAGTCTTCTCTACATTCTCCGCTATGTGATTAGAAGACTAAAGACGGCATGTATTTGGTTATCAAAAGACCTCTTCATATTATGGGTGTTCGTCCAAAGTCTTCCTTCTATTGTGGGTGTTCATCAGAAAGGTTGTCAGGATTGGGGGAGAGCACTAATTAGGGGAGAGTGTAATGCCTGAATTAATCCCTGGTTAAATGTGCTCACGTTACTCTTTAGCATGTCAAATGATGGAAGCGGAGAAAAGTCTGGAAGCTGAGGAGTAATGATTTTGGTTTGGTATCCTTTGTACATATCTTATACCAATACGTAAATAGAAAAATATAATACCTATAAAAACCATAAAAAATCAGAAAAATCATAAAAACTCAAAAATATTCTTCTCTCGACATGTCTCTTGTATAATCGATATTATGTACGTTTCTAGAAATGTCATTCAATAATGACACGGAATCATACATATGCTTGAGCAAGAGTTTTTCGGTTTCAAATAAAGTTCTTTTCAAAAACATGTCGTATCTCAAAACGTTCTTAAAATATGGCTTACAGTCATTTCAGGCTGTAACCCGGACGTCAAAAATATGGCTTGTAGTCATTTCAGGCTACAACCCGGACTTCAAAAATATGGCTTGCTATTACTTCAGATAGCAACCCGGTTTTAAAAAATGAGGAAAACACGTCGCCAAAAAGACGGTTGTTCCTAATAAAGGGTGCCGTTCATCCGAGCGTGAATCACTTTATATTCATGCACCCTCGATCTAATGTATGCTTCAGTGCATTATTTCTTGATAAAGAAGAGAAATCTTCTTTTTATCGCCAAATACTTTCCCTTCTATGATTTTTCCGGAAAGTGTTTGTGCAAAACTTGGTGGTACCATGAAATTTTGAATGAAAATCAAATTGAACTCCAAAGTTTGATAAAAATTTTTCACTCAATCAATGACGTTAATAGTTTATGAAAATATTTATGCTTTAACATCCGTCATTGATTGAGGGGGAGAGTGATTTCTCAAAATTTTATGTATCAACAAAACTCCCCACACTTTGTATAAAACAAAAACAACAATCCGATTTGTGATGGTTATGTGTCAGAATGAGTAAATTTTTCAAAGAGTTTTCATTAAAACTTCGAATCTTTTGCAAACTCTTCAAATCTGACACATAACAACCTCCCTCACAGTTTGAGGGGGAGCAAGAAAAAGTTCCTTTTATCAGAAAATATTAAACTTGACCGCATTTCTCTCCCAAAAACGCTTTCTAAATCATTTAAATCAATTGAGATCAAAAATCTTGAAAGATTTGAAATTTTTGATCGGGGGAGAGAATGTGATTTAAATATGAAATCTGATAATCAAAAGTGATCTTTTGTACTCAATAATAGGCTCCCACATATGTGCTAAACACTTTCGAATATCGATGCACATATTAAGGGGGAGCAAAAGGCGTTTGTGGAAGTTATACCAAAGACCGACCATTTATCTTTATGCATGGAGTTATAAGGTTGGTTAAGGATAGGTATGAATTCCCATGATCCACCAGAACCGGAAGGATCTTCCCAGGGACAATCCATAGATAGATTAGAAGTCCTTAGGAATGATTATGAAAAAAGGAGTAAAGTGAGAAAGGGAAGAGTGGGGACTGAGATAGAGCTAGGACTGGAACTAACCCAACAAGGTTCTAGTGATGAAGTCTCGGTAAGCACTGAAGGGGTTGAAGAATGAAAAAGAAATGAAAAGAGAAAGGGTGAAAAGAAATAGCCCTCCATATATTCAACCTTAGGGCAGAAACCGGGTTCAATTCATAATCTACTGGCTATTACTAAGGTAACACCGGTATTGAAGACAAGACGTCATGGACCCAGTGACGCACTGCACTAAACTTCCCAACCACTCAAGTTCTCTTAAAGGAGCTTGTTTCATTCTCACGGGGAACCCTGTGCAATGTATCGACCGCTCATTGCGAGCTATGTTGATACCTAAAACAGGAGACGCCTCCCCAGTCTCCAGGAGCGGATCAAAACGCACTATTGAGTCTAGAGCCATGAGATCATCCATAAATCTCGTTAGGACACATTCCAAATATGCTTATTGTTTCACATAATGTGGAAAATAAGATAAAATATTTAGAGTCCTACGCATTATCCTTGTGGTATTGCCAGAACATCCGAGTGATATGAAAATATTCACAATGACGATGGAAATCCTTCTAGAGCGAACATCTCTCAAGCTCTTGGTAGGTGACATGTGAGATCCATCTTGGATCAATGATCAAGTGACAACTGGAAAGCAACAATGGTGCGATTCAACATTGAATCAAACTTGTTCCAGGATATGGATTGACGAATACTTTTGCTAAAACCTTTCAATGTGCTCACAAACTTACTTTTCAAGCACATTGATTGTGTAAAACCTTTCAAACAAAAGTATTTTTGATGGAAATTTGATTCAATGCTTAAAACTCTCGTCGTGTCTCAAAAATGTTTATCATATGACACGCGAGTGATTTCTATAAATCAATTTCTCATCAATCCGTGAATATCAATTCACCGATTCACTCTATCGTGCTGTCTGCTTTGAGACGTTCCGGTATGAGAACATGCTTAGTATGAAGATTTCAAAGTGGATTCTTTGGAAAATTCATTACTACAAGCTGGAAATTCCTGTCAAGGAGATTCTTCTTTAAAAGAGATTCTACCTGATCACAGGTCGGTTTTCACAAAACCGAAGGGTAGTCTGTCCTCGCAGAACGAATGACAAAGCCATATTCGTTCTCTATCTTTATTGCTAACTGTTTTATTTCAGGGACACATATAAAGATGGCGTTGATGGCTCCAGTTTCCAGTTGAATCGGGTCAATCCATACCTCATGCTCACACATCCTCCACACTATCAATGAAGATGAGAGATTTGCTACAACAAATGTTGAGAGACTACTAACAACGTTTCCGCAACTCTGATGAAAAGGTCTCCTAATCCACAAACTCCAATGCAACGTCTCCAGATACAGAAGGGTGTGAGCATGATGGTCCTTAGTCACTACATCACATGAAGGCGATACTACTATGGATGAGCTTGGAGATTTACTTTGGCTGATGATCTCAAAGAAGCTCAAAGATCACACATCACAAAGGAACTCTAATCACAAGTTCACTTGCTTGAAGTACGAAGTGTGTTGAAAAGTGAAGAATCAGATCCTACGAGCTACAGAGACTAAAGAATGCTTAAAGACCAAAGAGCTTAATTTCAAAGGTGACCTCGCTTAGGGGGAGATTGTTAGGAATACAAATATTCCTGTAAAAGTCTCGGTCACCTAATGATTGTAATAGCATTAAGTTAGCTCGTAGTTAGTTTGTTTATTAGTTAATTAGTATTAGTTTAAGTAACACCGTGGAAGAAGGAACGGGTCTTTACCCACTGTATACCTGATCCACAGCCCGGGTGTGGGTGTTTTATTAGTTATCTTGTAGGGACTATATATATCCCTCTCCACATGTGGAGGAGGTGAGCCTTTCATTTAATCTAATTTTTTCTTTCTTCTTTTATCTCAAGGTTCCAAACTCTCTCTCTCTCTAGTTCTTGAATCTAACTCAATCATGGATATCATCTACCATGAATTAAGGCCACCCGAATCTAGATGTTCATATTCTACACAACTAATTCATGTGCAAGATCGAATTCCTAATCACTGGCTTGACATTTTTCTTAATGAAAGTTTAAAATATTTTTCCAAATATCATTTGCCGTTTGAAAGAAGAATACTCTTTCATATTCAGCTCTCGGTAAGGCTTTATAAATAATTATTTTAGCTTTATTATTTTTGTCATATTTTGTTTTGAAATGATCATTTTGATTTTCAAAATCCGTTTTTGTTGGTTGAAAATCACCAATCGAAATGACATGTCAAAGATCTAGATCTATTGATTTCACATAATTTTCAAACTTGTTTTTCCATTCAAGAAAATGATAATTTTCAAATAATGGTGGATTTTGCATTTATTGTGTAGCAACCCATTAACTTCCCCACTAGCTCCCTTTAGGTTAGCAAAGCCTTACTAACTTAACTTAGGCCCTCACTAAGAACAATCTAGGTTAGAAATGCCTATAGCTATTTCCCGAGTGAAAATTTTGCTTTGCTATACCATTATTGCCTACATAACCTCTAGACAAGCTCACGTATCCACCTATGCCAACCATCACTATGTTTACTTGATGTAAACATCCAGGTAAGTCAATTCAAGGTTACAAACACATTTTTACTAAGTAAACTATCACTATAGTACACTATACTCATCAGAAAACCCTAATTGCACCTATGTGTTTCCGGATAACTTTAAAACCCTAATTGCTTATCTGAACTAGTTTGAAAGTGTTCAAGGCTTAGGTATGAGTTAAATTATCAACTTTAGGATATATTAGACTTCATAGATCATAGTAAAACTCCCTAGAACCTAGGTACAAGTCCCTTAAGCATAAAACCCTAAATTAGGTCATAACTTCCCAAAACTAGGTTAAACTTTCCCAAATCTTTACCATAAGCTACCACGACTTAGTATAACCCTCCTAGGACTTAATCTTAGTCACTAAACACTCATAGAACCCTAATCTAGGCACTAAAACCTAGGCAAAACCCTAAACTCTCACTAGGCAAAACTAGGTTAAAACTAAACCTAACACCTAAACTAAGCTACCATAGCACCTTAAATCTTGCAACCAAGTACCCTAGCACCTCCCCTAGACCTATCTAGCACCCTAACACCTCCATAAAAAGCAAGAAAGGAGGTGGATCACCTCCTTGTCACCTCCTTGTCTTGTTAGCTTCACCACCACCACAACCAGCCTATGGCGCCCCCTATCTACCTCATAGCCATCATTAGTCATCCCCTAGGTCACCATAATCAGCTATTAGCTTTGCTTACTCACCCCATCCTCGCCACCTCCTTCTTTTTTTTCTTGCTCGCTACTCCCTCATACCCTATAAATAGCGACCCCCTCCCTTCCATTTCATTCCACACCTCCCTCTATTCTTTACCTCATACACTTCTGTAGTATAAAACCCTTAGAAGCCATAAGAATTGAGTAGCTAAGCCCTAGTCCTTGTCGAGTTAAGTTTTTGGCTGAGAAACCCTAATTGGTCACGTTAGAGTTCCAACGACCTAGGTAAGCCTTATCTTTGATCCTAGTAGCCTTAGTACTGATATAGAACACCTAGGATATGCCTTAGAACCCTTAGAGTAGCCTTGATCATTTTATTTTAGAAGTTTTCATTTTAAAACCCTAATTTTAGAAAATAACATGTTTATGTGCTAGATTACTTATTCTTGTGCTATAATCTATTCTAGATGACTTAAATGAGTAAATTTAAGTTAAACATAAGCTAGGAAACTTGGTTATCTTATTAAAATATAGTTTGCATGGAAAAAGGACTAGTTTTGCAATAGTTTTCATGCATAAGGGTATATATGGTAAATTTCTGAAAATATAAAGTTTAGGGACTGTTTTTGACATTTCTTAGAAGTTAAAAGTACAAGGACCCTTTTTGCAAAGTTTTATAATCTTAGGATGAAAAGTAAAATAAGTTATAAACTTATAAGGACTAGTTTTACAAATATTGTTAAGTTAAGGGTATAAAGGGTAATTATTGAAAGTTAGTGTAGTTTAAGGACTCTTTCTGCCATATCTTTAAAGTATAGGGACTAACTATGTAAAAGATAGAAAGTTATATGCTTAAATGTTATAAGTTTATAAGTTTAGGGTAGAAAGTGTAAACATGTAAACTTGAAGGGTATAAACGGACTATTTTCATATAAAGTATAAAAACCTATTTTGAGTTAGAAACATAACACAATACTAGAGAGCTTCATGTGAGGGGTATCACGTGGATATTTCGTTTTGACAAGTTTGTTGGGTTTACGACTTAAAGTACCCTGGCACCTCAAACGATTATTGCATGTACTTCTGAATTTTGATGGCCCGAACGGTGTTATGTTATAACTAAAACTTAATAACAACATAGCTCAATAGTAGGGAGTTTCATGTGAGGAGTATTAACTTATGAATTATGATGGACCGAATGGTATTATGTTGATGACATAATACAATAGTAGGGAGCTTCATGTGAGGAGTCATATACTTCTGAATTGTGATAGCCCGAACGGTGTTATGTTGTATCTAGAAACCTTAAGAGTAATTACTTAAAAACCTAGACAAAGACTTGACATACACATACACACACACCTACACTACCCCAGGATACGTGAGTGAGCTGTCTAAACCCTACACTACTTACCTTAGACCCAGGTGAGTTTTCATAGCCTCACTTTTAAAAGCTTTACAACCCTGTGAGGGGGATACATGCTTTAAATCGAATACAAGTCTTTTTCTTTGGTTGTTGCACGAGTAAACTATCTGCCACCCCTACACAACAAAATTCATGAATCTAATCGCTTGTGATATTTTACACAAGTGAACGTGAATATAATTGATAGATCTATTGGAGTTTGACAACTCCCGTTGGTACTACCTCTCACTGGAGGGTACCAATAAGTATTATATTTGAACCCTCACTGAAGGATTAACTTTGGCAAGTTATCCTTCCCGTCCCATCATGGATTGGTCTGCAGACCCCTTGATCTGGACTGTTAACGTGTGGTTCATGAGTTTAGTGCAATACACCTGCTATCACTAAACTTTTCCACACATAGGGTTTAAGCTGAACCTTGTGGAGCTTGTATTCACACACCCTAACTATTTAAACCTATGACTCTCACTCAACATTCGTGTTGACTTTTAAGCATGTTATCCTAGGTAAATGAGCTCTTTAGGAACCCTGGCACGGAGAAGCACTGGACTTGAGGACGTCCAGAATAGTTATCATTCATCAGTTTTGCCTTAAAACGTATCTTTTAGTACCTCTCTTTTGGTAAAAGTATATCTTTTACTGTAAAAACTTTGATAAATAAATGAATGATAACACCTTTTTTTAAAACGTCTCTTTTTGAGTCGTTTTCTATCATCTTGTCTTTCTTTCCATGAGGTAATACCCCAAACACTTAATCCGCTGCGATCAGTGAAAAATAGGGGTGTTACAGATTGGTACCAGAGCCTTGGTTATAGAGAACAAAAGGATTTTTCCTAAACTATAACAACTTTTTCAAAAAGTCCTCCATGCCACTAGAATCCCCGAACTTGCCTTTAGACACCAACTTGCCTTTAGGTTAAGATTCCTGACTTGCCTCTAGGTTAGATTCCCCGAATTAGCTTTAGGTTAGATTCCTCGCTATTGCCTATAAGATAGATACCCTACTATTTTATTGCCCCTAGGATATAGCATAGGCTAGAGATATGCGAAGATACTTTTCCTGGGTATTACATTTAGTTATGTCCTCCTTTAACAATCCTATCATCGTGTTGGATACCGATGATACAGATACCTCATTGGATAGTTATGAATATACACCGGCTACACCTACTACTCATCTTCTGGTTCTAATTCTCTGGAAGAGTTAGCCCAGAATGCCTTAGTTAGCTTAGGTTTAGAACTTTCCTCGAATGATCCCTGTATGCAAGCATATAACGGTTATATGCAAGCATATGGTGGTGATATTCCTACTATACCTACTATAACCCTACCCCATCTATACCTCACTATACTAGTAAAGATCGCTATGTACCTGAAATATCTTCCCCTCCCCGTAAGAAAATACGTATTATACCGCCTTCACCTCCCCCTAGGTTTGAAATAGATAGTAGTTCTTATAAAACGTCTTTAGAAAGGCATGAGGAACAAATAGAGGATATACTTAATCATTTAGATAAGTTTTCCTTAGTACGTATTGAGGAAGTAGAAAATAAGATAAGTACCCTAGGAAAAGGTAAAATTATAATCCAAAAAGACTATAATAGGTTAGAAAATGAATTAGAGAAAACACGTTGTCAAATCTTTAGGTTACAAACAAAGTATGGAGGATACTCCGATGAAGTAGTAACAACACATGTTAGGCTTTCCACTATAGAAATGATCATCTAGGATATTAGGAATAGTCATAAGTCTGATATAAGAGATCTATTAGCAGCAATTTAGGAACTCAAAAACAATAAAGAATCAAACTAGTAAGGTTATAGATTTAGTTTTATAGGTAGTTTAGCTATAGATAACTTAGTTATGTACAGGTACTTGCTAGGTTTCACTCTATAAAATAAGAAGTTAATAGTTTGCCGAACTTAGTTCTCTCACATCAAATATCCCGTATTATGATCCCTTATGTCTTAGGAAAACACTATAGGCCTACCTTAAATCTAAATAACTCGAGGTTAGTAGAAATCTTAAAACAAGTAGACTTACCTAGGAATATTAAAGCTTAGAATTAGAATCCCTTAGACTAGTACCACTATGCCTTTAGACGAGGGGAAGTGAATTTCTGGGAATATAGTCAATCTTATTAGGAAATATGCCCTCTTAGTTTTAGGATTCCCTACCTATCCTTTTCCCTGGTATCAGACAATTTTCTATGAGTTAGAACTTGTACGATCCGTCTATAAGCAAGTTTCTATTAGTTAGAACTTGCAAGAATGTCTAAATTGGATATGACATTATTCTTATCCCATACGAACGTCTATAGAATGGCACGTACGAGAGCCAATACTCCTGCTACTCCTACTACTCCCACCATGTCTCAGGAAGACATTTGGCAACTAGTTGCTGATAGTATACCTGCGACACTAGAAGCTAGGAATGCAAACATGGTTAGGAACCCCAAAATTCCTGTAGTGAAGAAGAGTAACTACAAGGAATTTATGAGCTGTCAGCCCTTCAATTTCAAGGGGACAGAAGGGGCCATAGGATTGATTCACTGGTTTGAGAGGTGTGAATCAGTATTCTCCCGTAGTAACTATATTGAGGATTGTAGGGTTAAGTTTGCGACTAGTACTCTTACTAAGGAAGCGTTATCTTGATGGAACTCGTATGCCCAACCCATAGGAATAAAAGAGGCATACAAGTTATCATGGGTTGAATTTAAGAAACTTATGATTAAGAAATACTGCCCTCTAACGGAAGTCAATAAAATGGAGGATGAATTTTATAACTTGACTGTGAAGGGGAACGATGTTAAAACTTATATTAGGAGATTTCAAGAGTTGGCAACTTTGTATCCTACAATGGTGCCAACTGTTGAAAAGACAATAGAAGTTTTCATCGGAGGTTTTCCCCGATGTATCGAAGGGAATGTTACTGCCTCAAGGCCACAAACCTTAGAGGAAGCCATTAACATCACTTTGAGGTTAATGGATCAAGTAACAAAGCACAACTCTATGCTAGTGCCCAACGATAATAAACAAAAGTTCCACGATGGGAGAGATTTTGGTAACATTCGTAACACCTATGGTAATCATCGTACCAACCCCTATCCTCAACCAAGGCAAGAGATTACCAGATCATATGTAGCCACTCCAAATGAGGGAAGTGGTTATGCTGGAAAAGCCCCTCTATGTAAGAGGTGCAATTGGCATCACACAGGGCCTTGTTCCATTAAATGTAATACATGTAACAAGGTTGGCCATCAGACAAAGGACCTGCTACTGGTGGTAATCTGCAACCAGTAACGGTCATTTGTCATGCTTGTGGAGAAAAGGGACACTATGCAAGTAGATGTCCAAAGAAAAATATTGATGGTGCCCAGGGAAGAGCTTGTATGTTGAGGGATAGGAATGACCTACAAGATCCGAGCGTAGTCACGGGTAAGTTTCTCTTAAACCATCACTTAGTTAGAGTTCTATTTGATTCAGGAGCTGATAAGAGTTTCATATCTATACCTTTTGCATCTAGACTTAGGACCAAACCCGTAGCTTTAGATACCTACTATGACATAAAAATGGCCGACGGAAACTTAGTTAGTACTAACACCATTATCAAGGGTTGTACCATAACTTTACTCAACCACCCTTTTGAAATCGATCTCATACCCATTAGACTCGGTAGTTTTGACGTTGTTGTGGGAATGGATTGGTTGTCTAAGAATCAAGCTAAGATTCTTTGTGACAAGAAAATAATCCATGTACCTATCAATGGTGAGACTTTAACTATCCGAGGAAATCAAAGTAAAACCCGACTTAACCTCATCTCATGTATCAAAATGGAACGATACATAGCACGAGGTTTTCAAGTCTTCGTTATCCAAGTAACGGAGACTAAGCCAGATGAAAAACAACTGGATGAGATCCCTGTAGTCAGGGAATACCCATAGGTTTTTCCTAAGGATTTACCTGGCTTACCTCCTGTTCGTCAGATAGAATTTCAAACCGATTTAATTCTCGGAGCGGCACCTATAGCCCAAGCACCCTATAGGTTAGCCCCTTCAGAGATGAAGGAACTCTTTGAACAACTCCAGGAATTAACCAATCGAGGTTTCATACACCCAAGTACATCACCCTGGGGAGCCCCTGTCTTATTCGTAAAGAAGAAAGACGGCTCTATGAGATTGTGTATCGATTATCGTGAATTGAACAAACTTACTATCAAGAATCGATACCCATTACCCAGGATTGATGACTTATTTGAACAAAACTACAAGGTTCGAGTGTATATTCAAAGATCGACTTACGATCAGGCTATCATCAACTGAGAGTGAGGGAAGAGGATATCCCTAAAACCGCTTTCAGAACAAGGTATGAGCACTATGAATTTCAAGTTATGCCATTTGGTTTGACAAACGCACCAGCGGTTTTCATGGACCTCATGCACCGGGTGTGTAAACCATACTTGGATAAATTTGTCATAGTGTTCATAGATGATATCCTTAACTATTCTCGTAATGAGGAAGAGCATGCTCAACACTTGAGAATAATCCTAGAAATACTTAAGACGGAGAAACTTTATGCAAAGTTCTCTAAATGTGAGTTCTGGATTAGTGTTGTGCAATATCTCGGACACTTGATAGATAAACAAGGACTTCGTGTTGATCCAGAAAAAATTGAAGCAGCTAAGAATTGGTCATATCCTATGAATCCTACCGAAATACACAATTCTTAAGACTCCTGGGTTATTATCGAAGGTGTTGGGAATGTAGTTTTAATATTTTGTCAAGTCTCGGTCATTTGTAATAAATATTAGGTTGCTTAGTTATTATTACTTATGTTTATGTTATGTTGTAAGGCTTATGAAAGCCCAAGGGCCTTAAGCCCATTCGAATGGAAAGGAGGGGAGTAGGGAGTGTTGCCCTAGCTCCTTCTCTTATAAATAGGACCTTATGTAGCTCATAATATTTGTTGGTTATTTCATTATCCTGAGTAAACTCTTGCATTTCTATTTCTCATATTGTTATAATCAACCATATCTCATTCTCATATTATTTCTATCATTCTATTACTTGTGTTTACACAAATGGTGACCTAACAAGTGGTATCATTCGCTAGAAGATGGTGTAGACGACGTCAATGTTGTAAAAAATGGCCTACAAGGCCTTGTAATCGCCGATTCCAAGCTACAAGGCCCTGGAACTTGGAGACATTTACAAGGAAGTCGGCCGATTAATCGGCGATTACAAGGTTTTGGGCTGATTAATCGGCTAAAAAATGCAACTCGGCCCTCGACCGACTCAAGACCGATTCACGATTTTTGCAACATTGGGTGTAGTAGTTGTTTTTTGCTTAAGTTCGATCCATAACTTTGATTTTTAAATCATTTTTTGTTGAAATTTTTTGCACTTTCTTGTTTGTTTCTTGGTTTCTATCACATCTTTGCTTACAAACTTGTGTTACAAATCATTAGAAACAAAAAGATTCAAACTTTTCATCAAAAACACATGGTTCGTACTTTTGTACCATTTTTCGAAAATACACAATTTTTGAAAAAGTTTATCAAGTTTCAAACTTTCTTGTAGTTTTCATCATTTTAAGACTTGTTGTACAAGAATCTTGAATTAAAAACTTGTTCTTGGATTGCTTTCATCAAAAACACAACACTGCCAAGTTTCGAAATCACATTTGTACTAAGTTTTGAGAATACACAAAAGTCACATTTTCGAGAATCATTTTCGCTACTCCTTTCGTGTTACCAATCGTCTACTCAGTGTTTTCTCTCTTGTATAAGAAAGAAAACACTTCGACTTTTGGCATATTTTCGAAATTGGATAATTTCGAAAATTTTGGGTGATTACATTCTCGAAAAAACTGAAATTTTTCGAGAATACTTATTTTCGAGAACACTTCATTTTTTTCGAGAAAAAGTTTTGAGAACACAGCTCCATTAATTTCAAAGTTTCGAGAATACTTATTTTCGAGAACACACAATTTTTTCATAAATTGACTAAAGACAGTTTCGAGAATTCTCTTTTAGTGCATATTTTCGAGAATTAGCTCGAGCTTTACCTTCTACAAGATCCATAATTACACAAGTGTTCCAATATGTCTCAACAACCACGTTACTTCTTCTCTAATCCTCAGCAATAGCAGTATCAACAACAGCAATACCATCAGCAACAATCGTATCAACAACCATCACAATCACACTTTCATCAACAACCGTTTCATCCACAACAACAATATCTCATGATGCAACAACATCAAATCATTCCTCAACAACAACCATATCCAATGTCACAACAACCAATTCAGTATTCGTCCAAACAACCTCACTGGTTTGATCGGATGTGTGAAGTTATTACAACTCAACAATCCAGACATGAGGCAGGATCACTTGATACACCCCCAATGCTTACACCTGGGAACTATGTTCAGTGGGAAAGTCGATTCTTATGGTTTATTGAACTTAGGAAACCCCATGGGAAATTCATGAAACAAGTGATACTTGAAGGACCATTTCAGTGGCCAACCATACTTGAAGGTGGTGATCCATATGCTGATCCTCCACGTGCTCCTGTAGAGAAACTTCTTCCAGAAACTCTACTCACAAAAGAGCAGTGATGCGTAGGGATTGCACCAGGCTTAACCTCTCAAGGGATCTTGAGAAGCTTACAACCCCCACCAGGTAGTGTACCTGATCATTGTAGTATAGTATAGTGACAAGTACCGGGGGATTGATCGTTTAGCTAGGAATAGTGTCGCTAGGATTAGAAAACCTAAATACTAGTTCTAAAGATGATGGATGATTATTTTTGTATTTTTTATATTTTTTAGAAAGCTAGTAAAAATCTCGGGTTTGAAGGATTTGGGCGGAATTAGTTGCTAGTCAACTAACCCAATACTAAAGATGCAATCAAAATAAAATACTAGAAATGAAAATAAAACTAAATTAAACTAAGGTTATGAGCAATAAGTGGAGAAATTGTGTTTACTTAGATTTCACTACTCCCTAGATATCTTTTACACGTTAATTACTTGTTATAGTTGCGTGGATGACGGATTGTATTCCTTAATACCATTTATGGGGTGGCGCACTTAATTCCCCAATCCTATGAGTGCCTACTTCACTCCTATGTCGAGCCGGCTAAGAAGCTCCTAACATGGGATCATTAGAATTTACTCATGCATTAAATACAACCAATAAAACCTAGTGCACATCGGTTCATGTTTCCTAAGACGTTCAAGCATGTTACCATTTGGAGATCTGCCAGTTTTCTTAAGCCTAACATCGAAATCATTCATCCAATACAACCATAAACAAGTAATCAACAAAGATCTAAGCAAACACAAGATAGATCTAGCCTAGCATGGTGGAATTAAGATAAGAACAAGATATAGACAACCAACACATAGACATATTGATTGAATTAGAAGAGCACTTATCTCAATTACACATGAAAGGGTTCAAGGGCTGAAAACCCTTGAAAAACCTATAAAATTCGTAATAGGTTCGGCCTTAGGGTTTCTCCAAACTTCTCCTCTTTTTTTATGAATGAAAATTAGAAAACTATATATAGGAAATTGAGGCTGACGGCGCCAAGAACAAATAGGTGACGCCGTCATCTCGCCGCCAAAATAATTCTCGGACTGCCTTGATCTTCATTTGACGTCGTCATGTGTTAGGGACTTCCAGGCCGTCACGTGTTTTACTCTTGACGCTCTACTTGTGACGCCTTCATGTTTACACTGGGCCGTCATGCAATTTACTCTTGACGCCGTCAGGGAGTTGCTCTTGACACCGTCACCTACTGTTCCCATCAAGGAAAATTAATACTTTGGCGTTTTCTTCACTTTTATGGTCCAAAAATGTCCGAATTGCTTCCTTTTCCAGATTTCTCTCCCAAAGTACCTAAAATCACAAAAGGAACGATTTAGGGCAATATTTGATCAAATAAATTCAATTCCGGGCTTAAATGACCCACTAAAAGTGGTTCATTTTTTGCCTCATCATATACCCTTACACTTGAGATTTGCTTGTCCTCAAGCAAATGCGCTTTTATTCTACTCAAAATACAAGTTAGGGGTCATTTAACACTAATATAAAAGTAATTACAACAAATAATCGTTCCACTAAAGACCAATAGACAAGCACGGAGGTCATACACAAGCACCTCACAAATAGTGTTTAGATACTCACATCTCTCGGGTGTAATAAAGTATAGATTACAATATGGAAACAGAAGATATCTCTCAATACCTGTCATAGCAAAATAGATTACCATAGGCTTGGGAAAGGATCAAACCTCCACCACATGGCGTAAGCACCTAGGATAAACTATCAAAGAGGTCTTTTAAAGAGTTGTAACATTAGGTGTAGGGATATGAAATACACGGTTTTGTTGGATAAAGGAAGTTTTTACTGGTGACGAGTAAACAATCTTGGTTAATTACATGTACAATATGGCGTTGCTAAGCCAAGACTAGGCTCGACTTAAGCTAATAAATGAAAAATAACAAAAACATAAAATGAACATAGAATGAAACGGGATGGTAGTCCGTATGTTTTTTTCTCTTTTCTTTTTCTATTTTTTTTCATTTTCTTGATTTTTTTTTTTCTTTTTTTTTTTTTTTTTTTTTTTTTTTTTTTTTTGGCATACACTCTTACCCTACCATTCAAAATAATACATCATAGGGAATGAACATTTCCCTTACACTTTAATTTTTACACACTCTACAATAAACTAATCTAATGACTCGAATTAAGAAAATCAAAACACTTGGAGTACTTTTAAGATTAACGTACATATGGGGGTAATAAATGATGTTCTTCCCCATTACTCCATAAAATAAGTACTTTACCCATGAGTCCCAATCGTCCCAAAACAATATGTACAAGGATATGACTCGACTAAGCAACCATGTAATCAATTAGATAGTTAACTTGGGGTTTAACAAATAACAATAATGCACTAAAAATGAGTGCATACACGGAAGGCTAAGGCGATTTGGGTGTACATTTAAGTGGGGTGTAACAAATTCTTCTTTTAAGTAAGATGCTTAAAGTTAGAAACGAAAAGATAGGCTCGGAGGGGTGTACTAGGGGTTTCGTGTACTAAAAATGAGTACAACGCTAAGGGTGTGGGAAAAATTAGTTGACTTAACTAGCCAAGTAATATGACTTAAATGGTCAAGTAATTATGATACGGGTTTAACACAAGGGTGATCCTAATGCCTCTTATCATGTAGTAAATCCTACTACACGAATGTAGTCTCACTAGCGGTCTCGGGATGCATCACTAACGCAAGTTCTAGAATCTAAATGCTACCGGTACACTCATAAGCATTAATAGTAAATGCTTTTCATATCAAATCTAAAGGCGAACCTCACATATTTGGGTGGAAAATTTTTCTGAATATACGGTTTTGTGCTAGTCATACAATCTCCTATCCATGAGACGCTTGCTATGGCTAAAGTTTCACTCCTAAATGTTGTAAAAAAATTTAAATTTGGCGCTAAAATTGCACTAACAAGTATTTCTCATAGTTTTATTACACATCTACCATTAAACAAAACAAACTCAAGCGAAAGTGTATATGTAAGGTATCATCATTTTACCCTCCCCTTATACTTAAGATGAACATTGTCCCCAATGTTCAAGTAAAGAATGTAAAAGTGAAAAAGTAAAAAGAATGAAATCAAATACTCCCCTGATTCGCTCGGTATGGATAATTAGGTGGCCAGGTTAAATCTTCCTCCAAGAAAATGAACAATCAAAGCTTCCCTTCCAGAATGTAAATCATCTTCTTGTCATACATAACCTGTAAATCCTGAGAAAACAAACAAAGCAACCTCGCATAAAATCGGCGGCAATCTATATAAGTTACTAAATCCTAGAAAACAAAATAAGATATAATGCTTGTGGAATGAAGTTTGCAGATTTCCTGGAGATTATAAAACTTAATAATTCAACAAAAAAACCTTAAGACTCCGTTTGAAAAACAAAACCGGTAAAATTTCCAGATTTTTACACGTGACGCCGTCAAGAGTTAACTCGTGATGCCGTCAGAAGTGATCTGCAGAAATTCTTATATTAAGTTTCCGGAAGATTTCTGGAAAAACTTGGTCCTACTTCCTGGAAAATCCTGCAAAACTTCATTATGACTCGATACAAGAATTTGACTCTAACAAATACGAATATACATGTTCACTTAATATTGTGGAGAATCATGATCGGTTTGTTTCTTAAAAACATATTTGGGGTTTCCCCTTACACTTATCTTTTGCAAAAATACCTTTAGGTGGAGTTAAGACTAGGCAAAACAACAAAGTAAAGTATTTCCACTTTTAAGTTTAGAAACATGATCTACCAACAATAAAAATAAAGCATGCATACGGAAGCAAATAACAAACAAACAAAATAAAATCACACAAAGCATGGGTTGCCTCCCAAGAAGCGCTTTTCGTTATTTACGAGTCTTGTAGCTAGACTCAAGGTCATGGGTTACTATGTGACCTCATCATCAAACGTCACATCCTCCTCACTAATCATTTCATTGTTATTTTCTTGATAATGTTTTACACGTTGTATGCTAATAGTAAATTCCCTACCTTCATCGTATAATAACACAACGGCTCCAGTTTTAGAGGATTTTTTCACCGTAAATGGTCCATACCATCTAGACTTGAGTTTTCCCGAAAATAATCTTAACCGAGAATTGTACAATAGGACTTTGTCTCCTTCTGAAAATTCTTTGGGTTTCTTAATTCTCTGGTCATGCTATCTTTTTGCTCTCTCTTTATATGTGATGGAAGATTCATAGGCTTCTAACCTAAGCTCATAAGCTCGTGTAATTGCAAGAACCTATTAGTTCCGGCAATTGTATAATCTAAGTTACATGTCTTAAGCGCCCAATAAGCCTTATGTTCTAATTCTACTGGCAAGTGACACGCCTTACCATACACCATGCGAAACAGGGTCTTTCCAATATGTGTCTTGTAGGCGGTTCGGAATGCCCACAAGGCCTCGTCGAGTTTAAATGACCAGTCTTTTCTATTTTGACTAACCGTCTTTTCAAGTATTCTTTTAATAGCCCTATTGGTGTTTTCGACCTGGCCATTGGTTTGTGGATGATAGGCGGTGCGATGGGATACCCCATACCTCTTCATGACCTTTTCCATTTGTGCAATGCAAAAGTAGGTCCCCCTATCACTGATGAGAGCTTTAGGAATCCCGAATCTAGCAAAAAGCTTTTTGAGGAAATGGATGACTACTCTGGCATCATTGGTCCTAAGGGCTTGTGCCTCAACCCATTTTGAAACATAATCGATGGCAACTAAAATATATTCGTTCCCCCCTGAAGATGGAAAGGGTCCCATGAAGTCAATTCCCTAAACATCGAAGACCTCACATACTTGTATAAAATTCTGAGGTGCTTCATCCCTATGTGATATGTTCCCAGACCGTTGACATGCATCGTATGCCTGTACCATTTCTTTGACATCATGGAAAATTGTGGGCCAATAGAATCCCGCGTCAAAAATCTTTCGGGCGGTGGTGTTTATCCCATGATGCCCGCCAGAGGGACCAGAGTGACATTCCCTCATAATCTTTACTGCCTAACTTTCCGAAACACAACGTCTTATAATTTGGTCAGGACACCTTCAGAATAAGAATGGTTCATCCCAAAAGTAGTATTTTAACTGAGAAAAGAACCTTTTTCTTTCGTATCTAGTCAGGTGTTCAGGAACGATTCTGCTTGCGAGATAATTGGCAAAATCGGCGTACCAAGGCTCCGAATCAATCATTAACATGACTTGTTCGTTAGGAAATGAATCCCTAATCTCACTTCTATCGTGTTTATCCAAGGGGTTTTCAAGACGAGATAGATGATCTGCGGCCAGATTTTCTGCCCCCTCTTATCACGAATCTCAACATCGAATTCTTGTGGCAACAAGATCCACCGAATTAGTCGTGGCTTAGCATCCTGCTTCACAAATAGATATCGAAGAGCTGAGTGATCAGTGAAAACGACTGTCTTTGAAAGGACAAGATATTGCCGGAATTTGTCGAATGCGAACACTACGGCTAATAACTCCTTTTCGGTGGTGGAGTAATTTTCTTGAGCGGGATTCATGGTTTTGCTAGCGTAGTAAATAGGTTGGAAAAGCTTGTCACGCCGTTGGCCCAATACAACCCCGACAGCGAAATCGCTAGCATCACACATGATTTCAAATGGTAACTCCCAGTTGGGTGTAATCATGATTGGAGCTTGTGTGAGCTCCTTTTTTAAGAGATCGAATGCATCCTTGCATTCTTGGGAAAAATCGAACGGAGCATCCTTCACAAGCAATTGAGTCATTGGCCGAGCTATTTTGGAGAAGTCTTTGATGAATCTCCGATAAAACCCGGCGTGCCCCAAGAAGCTGCGTATTGCTTTAACAGTCGAGGGTATGGTAACTTAGATATAGCTTCAACTTTAGCTTGGTCCACCTCTATTCCGTTCCCTGAGATCTTATACCCTAACACAATCCCTTCTTTTACCATGAAATGACACTTTTCCCAGTTTAACACCAAGTTGGTTTCCTCACAACGTTTAAGCATCTTTTCTAGATTAGCAAGACAGCGGTCGAAGGAGTTCCCGAAGACCGAAAAGTCGCCCATGAACACTTCCATGCTGTCTTCCATAAGTTCGTGAAAGATTGCGGTCATGCATCTTTGGAAAGTGGCGGGGGCATTACACAGCCCAAAAGGCATCCTTTTGTAGGCAAATGTTCCATAAGGGCAAGTAAACGTGGTCTTTTCTTGGTCCTCGGGTGCTATGGAAATTTGAAAATACCCTGAGAATCCATCCAAGAAGCAATAGTATTCGTGTCCAGATAATCTCTCTAACATTTGGTCAATGAATGGCAAGGGAAAGTGATCTTTCCTCGTGGCATCATTGAGCTTTCGATAGTCAATGCATCCCGCCATCCAGTGACCGTTCTCTGAGGCACCATCTTACCCTTGTCATTCTTAACTACAGTCATTCCACCCTTCTTAGGTACAACCTGTACATGACTGACCCATGGGCTATCCGAGATTGGGTAGATCAATCCTGCATCCAGAAGTTTGATGACTTCTTTCTTTACTACTTCCTTAATGTTGGGATTCACCCGCCTTTGGGGTTGCACGGTAGGTTTATAATCTTCCTTCATGAGAATGTTATGTGTGAAAAAGGTTGAGTCAATCCCCTTAATGTCGGCTACACTCCATGCGAGTACTCCCTTATATTTCTTTAGGACATCTAAAAGTTTACCTTTTTATTCATGTTCCAGGGAAGAGTTTATGATTACCGGCAGTTGGTCCTCTCCCTGAAGGAAGGCGTACTCTAAATGGTTAGGAAGCTCCTTAAGATCTAACTCAGGAGGTTCGATAATAGAAGGCTTAAGCTTGTTTTCGGGCTTTCGGAGCTCGAGATGCTCCGTTGTCTCTTGTCTAGGGTAGAAGGAGACTGCACCAACATCCTCCATCTTTTCCACCTCTAGCAAAGGCAAAAAACTCTCGTCCCGTAGCCAACCTTCCTCAATTTGTTCATCGACACAGCTATCAATGACATCTATGAGTTCATCGACCTCCCCAATGAAATAGAGCCGGTTAGCTGCTTCGAGAGAGAGATCCATAGAGTCCTTAATGTCGAAGGTTGTGCTATCGGTTCCCACTCGCAAGGTTAACTTTCCGTCATAAACATCAATGACGGCACGAGCGGTAGCAAGAAATGGTCTCCCTAAGATGATGGGTACCAAGTCATCCTCCTCCATATCCAGGATTACGAAATCGACCGGGAATTTGAATTTCCCAACTTTAACTAGCACATTCTCACATATCCCTACGGGGTACTTGACCGATCGATCGGCTAGTTGGATGTTCATACGGGTAGACTTTAATCCAGAGTATCATAATTTAAGGAACATAGAGTGAGGCATGAGATTGATACACGCCCCCAAATCGGCAAGAGCATTCTTTATTGATAGAGATCCTATGGAGCAAGGCAAGGTGAAGCTGCCTGGATCATCTACCTTTTTTGGTAGCCCTCGATGGGTCACCACTGAGCATTCTTCCCCCAGGGTCACAAGACCCTCAAGTTTCTTTCGGCTAGCGAGTAGTTTTTTAAAGTATGCGCTATACTTCGGCATGTGATAGCAAGCATCAAGGAGGGGTATGGTGACTACTGAGTCTTTTAGGTATGACAAGAATCTTTTATTATCATTCTCAGTTTTCTGGTTTTTTAATCGGGATGGGAATGGGATCCTAACAGGTTGATTAGGTGGGGTTGATGGGGTAGGGGTCGTCAAGGGATGTTGGTTAGGAGTCTCGCTGCCTACATCCTTCTCCTCCTCCTCGCGAGGCTTGTTTGGATTGGGAGTGATGTGGGACGAGCTTGGGTAAGGGGGTCCTTGGTTGTTGTTCCAGCTTGAGTGGTTATCGCGAGCATGGGGTCTTTTTTGCTTACTGATGGCATTTCAAGGTTATCGAGGGCTGAGTTGAGCTTGTTGAAAAATTCTCCAATGTCATTTTGCTGCTCGTCAACAAGTTCATTAAGACCTTTTAATTGCAAGCCTTTCTCTTGAGTGAAGTGACCAAGGTCATCTTCAAAAGTGCTCCTGATTTCGAATTCAGGACCTTCCTCTCCTTCTTCTCTTTTTACCAGATTTCCCCAGAGGGTGTAATCGTCATTTTGGTAAAAGGGCAAAAGGGAGGGAGCAGCATAGATGTCACCTCCTGACAAGCACGCATGTTCAGTAGTGGTTTCTCCTCCGCATTCTTCTACCTCATGCGGGCCCCCGCAGTAGTCGCAGATTAAGTAAGGATTCGGAAGTTGGTTAGGTAATTGCGACCCAGCTAGGTACTCCATTCTTTTGTTAATTTTTCTCAATCGATCTGATGTAATTTTGGAAATGCTGACAGTCGACTCAAGTTCATCCCAAGTGTCATCCTGGTCTTGAGCATATTCTTCAATCCTGTCCCATCCTTCTTCGGCACTAAGACTGACTAATCTCCCTTTTCTAGATTGGTTGATTCCGTTCCGATCAATAGAGGAGACATTGTCGTAGAAGATTTGGACCAAAAGCCAAAGTTCGATGCCGTGATGGGGAACTTGTCTTATTAAGTCCTTAAATCTAATCCACGATTTATGGAAGGGTTCGTCCTTCCCTTTTCGGAAGCGGAGGATCCTATCTCTAAACGTTGAGGTTTTTCCAGGTGGAAAGAACTTCTCATAGAACTTGGATATGAGTTGCTCCATGTGAAAATAGATTCAGAAGGGAGTTTATCATACCATTCTTGGGCTTTTTCATATAGGGTGAAAGGAAAGAATCGTAATCGGGACGTGTCTCTAGTGGCCCCATCCGTATGGAGGGTGTCTACTATTTTCAAGAAGTCTTTAATGTGTTGAATCGGATCTTCCTCATCTAATCCTCAAAACTTACACACTTTGGACAAGCCAAACATTGTTCGCATGCATTTCCCTTTCGGGTTCTTCCTCATCTACTATTTTCAAAATGGTTTAGGAGTTGAGTGAGATTGTCTTAATCTATGCATTTCCCTTTCGGGTTCTTCATAAGGCAAGACAAAGTTTTGAATGGAACTACGACTTCTAGTGATCCTAAGGTTAGAGGATTCGTCGGTTGCCATGATGGCAGGTGGTGAAGAGTTACGAACAAAAACACAAAGAAATAAGATAGACTAAAGAAACCTAAAAATAAAAATAAAATCTTACTAGAAAGGAATCTAGCAAGTAGACCTAATAAAAAGAGATTCTAACCTAGACAATAACTAGTCCCCGGCAACGGCGCCAAAAACTTGATGCGTAGGAATTGCACCAGGCTTTACCTCTCAAGGGATCTTGAGATGCTTACAACCCCCACCAGGCAGTGTACCTGATCGTTGTAGTATAGTATAGTGACAAGTACCGGGGGATTGATCGTTCAGCTAGGAATAGTGTCGCTAGGATTAGAAAACCTAAATACTAGTTCTAAAGATGATGGATGTTTATTTTTGTATTTTTTATATTTTTTAGAAAGCAAGTAAAAATCTCGGGTTTGAAGGATTTGGGTGGAATTAGTTGCTAGTCAACTAACCCAATACTAAAGATGCAATCAAAATAAAATACTAGAAATGAAAATAAAACTAAATTAAACTAAGGTTATGAGCAATAAGTGGAGAAATTGTGTTTACTTAGATTTCACTACTCCCTAGATATCTTTTACACGTTAATTACTTGTTATAGTTGCGTGGATGACGGATTGTATCCCTTAATACCATTCATGGGGTGGCGCATTTAATTCCCCAATCCTATGAGTGCCTACTTCACTCCTATGTCGACCGGCTAAGAAGCTCCTAACATGGGATCATAAGAATTTACTCATGCATTAAATACAACCAATAAAACCTAGTACACATCGGTTCATGTTTCCTAAGACGTTCAAGCATGTTACCATTTGGAGATCTGCCAGTTTTCTTAAGCCTAACATCGAAATCATTCATCCAATACAACCATAAACAAGTAATCAACACATAATCAACATCTAGGTTTCATTAGATCTAAGCAAACACAAGATAGATCTAGCCTAGCATGGTGGAATTAAAATTAGAACAAGATATAGACAACCAACACATAGACATATTGATTGAATTAGAAGAGCACTTATCTCAACTACACATGAAAGGGTTCAAGGGCAGAAAACCCTTGAAAAACCTATAAAATTCGTAATAGGTTCGGCCTTAGGGTTTCTCCAAACTTCTCCTCTTTTTTTATGAATGAAAATTAGAAAACTATATATAGGAAATTGAGGCTGACGGCGTCAAGACCAAATAGGTGACGCCGTCATCTCGCCGCCAAAATAATTCTCGGACTGCCTTGATCTTCATCTGACGCCGTCATGTGTTAGGGTCTTTCAGGCCGTCATGTGTTTTACTCTTGACGCTCTACTTGTGACGCCTTCATGTTTACACTGGGCCGTCATGCAATTTACTCTTGACGCCGTCAGGGTGTTGCTCTTGACGCCGTCACCTACTGTTCCCAGCAAGGAAAATTAAGACTTTGGCGTTTTCTTTACTTTTATGCTCCAAAAACGTCCGAATTGTTTCCTTTTCCAGATTTCTCTCCCAAAGTACCTAAAATCACAAAAGGAATGATTTAGGGCAATATTTGATCAAGTAAATTCAATTCCGGGCTTAAATGACCCCCTAAAAGTGGTTCATTTTTTGCCTCATCAAGCAGAAGCTACATCGTGAAGCAGATGAGTATGCCATGATCTACATACTTCAAGGAATTCCAAATCCAATCTATCGAAGTGTTGATGCTCAGAAAATGGCTAAAGCAATGTGGGAACATGTTCATCTTCTAATGGAAGGCACTCAACTGAACAAAGATGATATGGAATCAAAACTCTACATGGAATACACTAACATCACAATTGAAACAGGGGAGTCACCTGAATCCTATTATCACCATTTCACTAATGTGGTTAATGATCTGGAACGACACAAAATTATAATACCAAGGATTGCAGTCAATACCAAATTCGTCGGTAGTCTTGGTCCGGATTGGCAAAAGTATGTGACATTTGTTCGTCAAACCAAAAATATTCATGATGCACCATATGGCTTTGTTGTATGACTTTCTGAAACACCATGAACCTGAAGTGGAAAAGATCGAGTTTTTCGAGGAGGTTACTCACCACCACCAACACCAAGTTCCTTGGCACTTGTAGCTCAGTCTTACTATGCTCCACCACTAATGTCAAATCATGCTTATGTTCAAGAACATAATTACTTCAGCTACCCACAACCTACAACTTCAAATCAGATGATCCCATATGATTCTTCACAGTAATCCAATCAACTGGTTCCTTATGAAAACAAGGAGTCAATGTACTACTCAAATTCCAATGAAGATGAAGATGAAGACTTCAATACGTTGAATCAAGGACTTGCTCTTATCGCTCGTGCCTTCAGCAAATTCTCGAACAAGACAAACAACCATATTCGCTCTTCATCAAACACTAGGAATCAAGCTGTCATTCAAGATGGGAGGGTTGAGGTACAGAATCGTAATTATGGAAGATCAGGTGCAGGTGGCTATTTGGGAAATTCTGGAAATGAACAGAGGTTTAACAACAATGGAGGGTTCAGAAACAACTCTGGTGCTCCTCAGAAAAGGAATGAAATTGTTGAAACTAGGAACTCAAACTCTGGGAATGCAGTGTGGTGCTACAACTGTAAGTTTCACAAGCAGTTATGGCTCTCAAAGATGAAAAAGAAGGTCACTTCACTGAGCAGGAGAACAGTTTCATGGCAAATGCTTACAATGATGATGACATGGAAGATCTGGAAGCTAACGCTACTGTGATGCTTATGGCCAACATGCAGGAACTTCATATGAATGATTCAGGCCCAGTGTATGACACTGATGGTTTGTTTCAGATACATGATCTTAATGCTTGCCTAATACATGAAATAGCATCACCCACTGCTTCTGAATCAGATAAGGCACAAGTTGTTCCATCTGACTCATCTTTATCTTCTCAAGAAGATGAACAAATGAACACAGTTGTTATATTTGATGATGACACAGTTGTTTCATTTGATGATCTAATTGAGAACGACAAACATGATCATGTCGAACAAAATGAACCTTTCTCTGATCCTGATCCTGACCAGATTTTGATGGCCAAACAACTACAAGCTCAAATTTTACTAATCCAGAAAAAGAACGAGCAAAATAAAACATTAAAAGAAATGAATGTGTCTCTTACAAGAGATATTGAGTGCTATAAAATACAACTTTCAAATCTGGAAAACAAAGTTAAACATGAAAAAAGTTTTGAAATGGCTTTTCAAGAATATTACAATAAAGAACAAGATCTTCAACATAAAACGCGAGAATTAATTGAGTCAAAAGGAAAGTTGGTTTCAAGACTCGAAAATGAAAAGCGTGAACTTCAAAAACAAGTTGAACAACTTCAAAAAGAGCTTTTAAAAACACAAATAGAGTTGTCAATTTGCAAAAAGGATTTTTGTGAACATAAAGTGAGAAAAAGGAAAAGTGAGGATAAAGTAATCAGTGAAATTGTTGATCTTTAACGCCAACTAAAAGAATTTCGTAATGTTGTTTACAAAACTGGGGGCTCTGTCACAACAATTCAGAAATTTACCTTGAAACCGAGACCCGATAAAGGTTTTGCACTTGGTGACTTCAAATCAATGTTTCTTCACAAAGCATTCAAAGCAAATCCTAAAATTTACAGTATGGAACAAATGCTTGATAATACGATTGTGCGTACTATTGCCTATGATACTGAGGAAGAAGAACTTGAAGAAGAGAGTCGATAAAAAATGAGTCAAGTCGAATATTGGAAACCTTATGATTATTCAAAAGCTCCTCATATTTCTAAGTCTTTTGTTCCTCAAAAATAAATACCTGAGAAATATTGGTATGTCACTGAGTCATATGTTTCATCTTCTAATGCGGCTCCTGTCCAAACTGTGGCACAAATAAACGGTCCTTTACCATCTTCTGGTGATAACCTTTACCAAAAAGTTGTCGTGTTTTAAATTATTTCAAAACTTTTATGGACGACATCGAAATTTTGGAAGAAACAATTGAACGTAATTCAGAGATAAAAATTGACACTTTTCAATCCGCTTACGAGCGAGAAAAGAGAGATATTTTTCAAAAACAAATGTTACCAATAGTTCAACACCTACGTCACTGTGCTACACGTTAGGAACAGGAACTTCAAAAAGAAGTCAAATCAATGATAAACATTTTCAACTCAAATGAAAATGCAATTTTGGTTCAAAAGCAAAGAAAAAGTGTTTTAAAAAATGATGCTGATCGACTCTTGTAAAAAGTTCTCAATGCTAATATTTTTTCTGTAATTATGAATGCTCTTTATGAATCTGGTACTTCTATCCTTGTGGAAGATCACTGTACTGATAATGATTTGCTGAACACCGAAATTGAGACATTAAAACAAGAAAATGATAAGATGAGGTAAGATAATGATGATGTGAAAAAACAATTTTCAAAAGAAATTTGTCAACTCAAAAAAGGCTTGAATGGTGTCAAGCTCAAAGTCTTGAAATGGAATTGCAGCTTCAAAGTCAAAATGTTTCAAAATTTTGTCAGATTTGCAAAAACAATAAGTCTTTCAAAAATAAATGACTTCAATATGAAATGGAAATTGCAAAATTGCAAATTGACAATGCTGAATGGGAACAAAACCGGATTGATATTGCTCATTGCAATAGAAAACTTGAGTCTCAAATTCAGGATAAGAATCACATCATCATTGACTTAAAAGAGAAGATTAAGCTGCTTAAAAAAGGAAAGTTTATTGACTCCACTGTGATAGCACCAGGATTGCATCAACTAGACAAAACTGATAAGGGAAATTTTGTTCAAAACACTAATGTTGACCTTTCCACTTCTACTGGACTAGTCTCCACTAATAGCGTTAGCCGACCCAAGCGAAAAAGTAACAAGAAGAATAGGATCTTGCAACGTAAAAGAGGAACACTAGAAGCTCAAGAAGTAGAAGATCAACTTAGAAATTTGAATAAAACTCATGTTGCATCTGAATTAGATTTTAATTTGGAAAATTGTAATCAAAATCTCAGTGTAACGAATGATGAACCGTTGAATGTTTTGAATATTAATGCATCTTGTGTGTTTTGTCGTAAAAGTGTCTTAAGTGGTGATCATGCAAAATGTATAGCCAATTCTCTTTTGAATTGTCATAAGAAACGTAGGACAGGCATTCCTTCTAGGCCCACTACTGCCTCTAAGTCTATATTAGGAAAACCGATAACTACGGTTTCTAATGATGTTGTAGTTACCCCCATAGTTGAACAGAACAAATCTAGGAACAAGCCCAAAGTTAGTAAATTCACCAAAAAGAAAGCGAGATCTAGTTGGAACTGGCAACGTTGGTTACAATATAAACCAGACTTTAAATGGATTCCTAAAATATTGAATATGTGTGCTTCTAACCAACAGGAACCCGAAATTTCTTTGGGTTCCACCCTTACTTTTGTTCCATCTTTGTCATCTTCTTGTGATGCAGGTGGTTCAAATTGTTCTTTGGATTGTTGATAGCAGATGCACCCGACATATGATAGGCAATCTCAAACTTTTAGTCAACTTTGTTTCAAAGTTTATCAGAACTATCAAATTCGGGAATGATCATTACGTTCTAATCATGGGATACGGTGACTATGTAAGTGGGAACATTGAAATTAGTCGTGTATATTATGCGGAAGGCCTAGGTCACAACCTCTTTTCAGTCGATCAATTTTGTGATGGGGATTTAGAAGTAGCATTTCATGAGAAAACTTGTTTCGTTCATAACTTACAAGGAAATGATCTGATGTCTGGCTCACGTGGTTCAAATCTTTATACAATATCGATTTCTGACATGATTGCTTCATCTCCGATATGTCTTCTCTCCAAAGCATAATTGACTAAATCTTGGTTGTGGCATAAACGTCTTTCGCACTTAAATTTCAAAACTATGACTGAACTTTCTCACCATAAACTTGTTGATGGTTTTCCAAGATTCCGTTTTACCAAAGATCACTTATGTTCGGCCTGTGAACAAGGAAAAAGTACTCGAGCTCATTTTCCTTCAAAAACCAAACACAGTACGAACCATGTTTTACAATTACTTAATATGGATTTGTGTGGCCCGATGCGTGTTCAAAGTATTAACGGTAAACGCTACATACTTGTAATTGTTGATGATTACTCCAGATGGACTTGGGTTTATTTTGTTCGAAGTAAAGATCAAGCTCCTTTAATGATCATAACCTTTCTCACTAAAATTCAAGTTCAGTTACGTAACACAGTCAGAATGATCAGAACTGACAATGGAACAGAATTTAAGAATCAGACACTTCGGTCATATTTTGAGAAAGTGGAATTGAACATCAAACATCTATTGCAAGAAGCCCAGAACAGAATGGAGTAGTTGAAAGACGCAACAGGACTTTAGTGGAAGCTGCAAGAACCATGTTGATCAATGCTCAATTACCAGATTACTTATGGGCGGAAGCTGTTTCAACTGCATGTTACACCCAAAACCGTTACATGATCACAAAACGCCATCACAAAACACCTTATCAACTTGTTCACAAAAGAAAACCAAACATCGATTACTTCATGTATTTGGAAGCTCCAACAGCTGAGGAGAAAGTTGCAGAGGAAGAGAACATTACCACTGTTCAGGAATTGGATCAACTCATCAATCCCAAAAATCTTGCACAAGAAGAGGAATTTAGAAGAAAAGAAGGTGAAGATACAAAAGAGAATGAACAAGAACAACAATTCGACACTAACATATTCCTTCAATCACCTTCACACTCTCTTTTACATCCCTCGTCATCTTCAAAGAAAACACCTCTAGAGAAAACTCCTCTTCCCAAAGGCACACCTCCAAAGGATCGTACTCCTACAGTTTCTTCTTCAAGCTCGCACAATGAATCTTCTTCAGAATCATCACCAGAACATTCATCTCCTCCACCATATGAAACTACATCTAAACAACAATCAATCAATGAACCCACAAATCCAGTTGATCTTTAGGAGCAAGTGAAAAGTCTCACAACCATGGTTACAAATCTTGCAAAACAAATTGAAGATTTTCAGGAGGCAAAGCAGGAGATTGATAGGTTCATGAAAGCAGCCTTGGAAGGAATAATAAAGACTTTCACCTTCGATTACCTTACAGAGAATCTTGTTGATATTGTCACTCCTCAAGTGGCAAGTCTTGTAGAACCGATTAAGGATAACTTGGAACACATGATTAGAAGTGTCGTAAGAAAAATGCTGTCAACAACACCGTTTACTCTTCAACCTGCAAAAGCTTCAACAACAACTCCAACCGTTCCAGAACCATCAGTCGAACACTTGCTTGCTCAGCTCTACGACAAAGTTGCCTACAAAACCACTTTGACACCTGATGAAACAGCACTTTTCGATGCCATTGCAACTAATTTGTCCAAAGAGTCTTGCAAAGAAGCTGCTGGATCTTTGAAAAGGTCAAGGAAAGATGAAGACCCGGACCCTAACTCAAAAGGAAAGAAACACAAGTCTGCAACCAGTCCATCATCTTCACTACAACCACAAAAAGATTCAACACCTCCTGGAAATCAGCAACATACTTCAGCTTCTGGTTTAGGTCCGACAGACCAGGAAGAACCTTTCATGCACATTGTAGATGATTATCAGGGACAACCCGATACAGACTATCGTGCATCTCTAATTCCCGACTCTAGACCTGGACCATCATCAACCTCTAAAGCTCAAGACAAGGATATATCTTCTAAGTCAAAGAAATCTAAGAAAAGAAGACGTCACTCATGGATCGACAATGATGACACACCAGAAGGTGACTGGTTGACTGAATTGATCAAGGCTCAACCTCCTCTAGAAGATGAAGAACCACTCCCGGGTAATACACTGCAATACACTCAGAGTATAATGGCTGGACTTCAGATTGAGACACTTACGAAGGCTGAGTTGAGAAGAATCAATCGGGATGCACTTGATTTCCTCAAGTCTAGATCTGGAAACAAGATGGAACTTGAATTTCACATGCAGAATATAGCTAGTGCAATGTCAGGCAAGTTTGATTGGCTAAACCCTGAGGCAAATTTTGACATCCATTCAGGAAAACCCGACAAGCCATACTTCACCGATTGGACCAAACCATTACCATTGCAAGGATTTCCAGAAAAACCTAAAATACCTTATCGTTTCTTCTTTAGCATAGATCTTCGTAACCTCCAACTCACACAAGAGAACTCTAAACAAAAATATGCTTCATCATTGACTATATCAGTGCCAGTTGCAAGGTATGATGTTCCTGCAATTGATGAGTCAACTCCGATATTTAGCAACTCCATTGTCGCCTACGACAGAGATGCTTTACTTGGGATTCAGCACTGGCCCGAATGTCATCGACTCGGGTACACTCACAGGTTAGACATCAAATCAATAGAGAATGTAAAGCATAAGTCAAGAGTCATTGCTATCTTGGAAATTCAGGAGTCGAAAAGGTTTAACTACACTTTCATGAGCGAGATTGTCGTCAAAAGACAAGATGAAAAGAAGTACAAGTTCTCAGAAGCAGACTTTCCCGACCTCTATCTAAATGACATCGAAGACATGTATCTAGAAAAGATTCAGGGAAAAATGCGTGGATTCGAAACTCAAACACAATACAACTTCATTTCATCTCTACTCCTCTACATCAGACGGCTAATAGTTCAAGAAAGAGTGGAAGACGTTCAGCTTGGAGTTGAAAGTTACCAACAGAAGATCAATCTGACTAAACCCCAATTCTCAATTCAAGGAATAGAACAAATGTCACAATACACGCTCATCCAAAAACCATCATTTGCTTTCACCTACCTCAACAACAAAAAGACACTAAGTTTCATGAGGCTCGATGAGTTACATAAGTTCTGTGATTCCACGCTCAAAACCGTTCGAGATGGTTTAGTCAAAAGGTTGCAAGATGATAAGAGAAAGATATCTAACGGTGAATCTCCAAGGTGGAAATCCAGCTCCAGACGAAAAGTCCGCAACTTTGTTGTGAAAAGTGAAGAAAGGCTAGCTCGTCGAGAACAAATCAGATGATTGGAAAGTTACATTAGGGTCAGACCTTCATTCCCTGTCAGAATCTTCCAAAGACCAGAACCTCAGTTCACAAACTTTGATGCTCCAATTGTTGATGATTCGTAAGTTGGGTAACACGGGTACTAACATTTCAATCATAATTATTTCATTGATTGTGTTGTGAATCATAATGGCTTGTGTATACGTATCAGTGTACAACCCGTTCTTGTTGATATCTCCTCATAAGACTCAAAAAGCATATTTTAATCAAAATTTATCAAAAACAACATCTTATATGCTATTTTTTAGGGGGAGAAAAAGAAAAGTGCTTAAAATATAAAAGTTCAAAGTTGCTTAAAGTCGAATCTCATGCGAGCTAGACTCATAATTGACTCAAGAATTGACGAAACAAAAGTTATTAATCTCGAAAAGACTTATCCTCGATGAGTAATAACATCAAGTTAGTTACCAGAGCTAGTTGTCACCTAAAAGCTGACAATGGAACTCTCTAACTAGCCACATAAGCGTGTCTCGAAAAGGATTTGTCTTAGTAGAAAATTACCGTCTCGAGAAACTTTCTGTGGACTTGATCAGGCCGGGTAATAACTTCAAGCTAATCTAACTAGTGATGTAAGCATGTCTCGAATCGGTCTTGTTCACTGAAAGTGGATCAATTCAAAAAGTGCTTGCTCCTCTCGCATGTGCAAATTTATTAAATACACATGAGCACATGTGAAGGGGGAGCTCTTCAAAGCTAACACGAAACTCTCAAAGTGTTAAACAAAATGTTTGATAATCACAAACACTTTGAGAGATTTTCAATAAAAGGTTTCATGGCAATTATAGGATAGTCATGGTGTTATAAGGTGACTAAGATAGGAAAAATCGTCCTATGATCCACCAGATCCAGAGGGATCTACCCAAGGACATTAGCAATAGTTAGAATTAGAAGTCCTTAGGTATGATATGAAAAAAGGAGAAAAGAATGAAAGGAGAAAGAAGGGGTTGAAGAATTAAAAAGAAAAAGTAAAGAAAAGGGTGAAAAGAAATAGCCCTCCATATGTTCAACCTTAGGGCAGACACTGGGTGGGTTCAATTCGTATGCTACTGGTTGTTGCAAAGACAACACCGGTATTGAAGATAAAGTCGTCATGGACCCAGTGACGAAATGCACTAAACCTTCTTAACCACTCAAGTTCTCTTAAAAGAGCCTGTTTCATTCTCACGGGGAACCGGTGTTATCTATTAACTTATCTCTTAGAGATGGTTGGTATTGAAGTAAGAGACCCCTCCCTAGTCTCCGCATAGGAAACCTAAGTGTGCACTTATTGAGTCTAGAGCCATGATATACATAAAGATCTTTTAGGAACACTTAGTATTTCTACAACCGGTGTTCTACATCATTGGACACCAGCTGTAAATTATCGAGTCCTTCGTAGATGTTAGCAATCTGCCAAGAACGTTTATGAGAGAATTTACATAAGTATTTCTCAATGATTGAACGGAAATCCTGCCAGGGTCAACATCAAACAGCCCTGACAGCAAGTCACTTCGGTAACTCCTTGTAGGTTATGCTTAGTGTTCGCGATGGTTCCAAAATGGTCTACAGTCGTGGAGTGATCCCCAGCGACTCACCCAGTCATTGAGCTACTAAGCAGGTCTCGTAAGCTCCCTCGGGAGTATCTAACATGGGAACGACCTTGATAAGGGTTAGAAGGAGTCTTCACAATATGCTGTTGACGATCTCTAATTCCTTATCTGTAAGTACCGGTTGATTTATTGCTAACTGTTTACCTGCAGCTATATATCACCTCCATGGCGACGGATTCCACATGCTCATACATACATCTTGAAGTCATTGAAAGTTCCCTCAAAGATCAAAGCAACACAAAGTTCAAAGAAAGATTCTACGCGAAAAAGAAGAATCTACAAAGTAAAAAGACTAAGATCTAAGTGAAAGAAAGGGAACTACGTGCATATGAATGTCAAAGTTCAAAGATGTATGAGCATGTTGGAATGGCGTACAACCACCACAGACGCAGAAGTGATGAATGGCAGACAACTTCATAAGATGATCACTGTCACATCAACAAAGAACAAAGAATGATGAATTATTTCTTTCTAATGATTTTTGAAGACGTCTAAAGCTGGGAAAGTTAAAGATAAGACAAGACAAAGACATCAAGCAACCGCGATGACCGACCCTTAGGGGGAGATTGTTGGGAACGTAGTTTTAATATTTTGTCAAGTCTCGGTCATTTGTAATAAATATTAGGTTGCTTAGTTGATTATTAATTATGTTTATGTTATGTTGTAAGGCTTATGAAAGCCCAAGGGCCTTACGCCCATTCGAATGGAAAGGAGGGGAGTAGGGAGTGTTGCCTTAGCTCCTTCTCCTATAAATAGGACCTTATGTAGCTCATAATATTTGTTGGTTATTTCATTATCCTAAGTAAACTCTTGCATTTCTATTTCTCATATTGTTAGAATCAACCATCTCTCATTCTCATCTTATTTCTATCATTATATTACTTGTGTTTACACAAATGGTGACCTAACAGAAGGTTTATAGAGGGATTTTCAAAAATAGCAAAACCTTTGACAGAGTTAACCCAAAAAAACAGGAAGTTTGACTGGGAAAAAGACCAGGAGAAAGTTGTTTGAAGCTCTGATCTTAGCATTACCAGAGGGTAACAACGATTTCGTTGTTTACTGTGATGCTTCTCGTCGAGGTCTTGGAGCAATATTGATGCAAAGAAATAAAGTTATAGCTTATGCATCATGACAACTTAAACCGCATGAGGAAAACTATACTACACATGATCTAGAATTAGGAGCAGTAGTGTTCATTATGAGAATATGGAGACATTATCTGTATGGCACAAAATGTACGGTTTTCACTGATTATAGAAGCCCACAACATTTTCTTAATCAAAAAGAGTTGAACATGAGACAACGTTGTTGGATAAAACTGCTCGATGATTACGATTGTGAGATTCGTTACTACCCTGGTAAAACTAATGTAGTAGCAGATGCTTTGAGCCGAAAGGAATGAATTAAATCGATTAGGGTTAGGTCATTAGCAATGACTCTCCATTCGGATTTACCCTCTCGAATACTCAAAGCCCAAGATGAAGCCCTCAAAGAGGAAAAGCTTAAAATGGAAAACCTACGAGGGATGAATAAGGCTTTTGAGGTACGTTCAGACGGAACTCGTTGCATTAAGAATCGGAGATGGTTACCATATTATGGTAATTTAAGGAACTTAATAATGCACGAGTCACACAAATCTAAGTACTCCATCCATCCAGATCTGATAAGATGTATCAGGATCTGAAGAAACACTATTGGTGGCCTGACATGAAGGCATCCATTGCTAGATATGTGGGCAAGTGTTTAACATGTTCTAGAGAAAAGGCTGAATGTCAAAAGCCATCCGGGCTATTGGTACAGCCTGAAATTGTAATACCCCGTAATTTACCCAGTCGTTAATTAGCGTCACACACAAAGTAATTTCGTTTGAACGTTTAATAAACCACTTTTAAGGGTTATATATTTTTTTTTTATTTAACACAACTACGAAATATGTTTGCCAACTAATTATGTGACGTATCTCACATCTCACTTCGAATGGGCTCACACGTGTACCGACACCGTATTAGTAATGGCTTAATCTCTATAACTATTTTTCGGAGTCAATAACTTTGCCCTTATATTATTTTTATAAAAACGTTTTCAGAAATATACTTCTCGCATTTACGAAACCAAGATATCATGTTTTCACCTTAGTTCAACGGGACACGGGTACACAAAATACATTTACTAACACTTATCATATCAATTTATTTATATACACCATCGTCCCACTCACACACGCACCACACATTGTATTTTTGTTGTTGTATTTTACTCCTTCCCAAGATCCAGCCAAGCAAAAATCTAGACCCTATGATAAATCAATTTATACTTTATCTCTTCCCCAAGATTCCTCACGAGATCACCTTGTAGATGATAAATCGTTGTCTGCTTTTCTCTTCTTCCCAAAGAGCATCACGAGGGGATGGAGATTGATAAGGACTTTAGCTCAAACGAGCTCCTCACAAGTTTCTCATCAAGAAAGAGTAGTCAAACTCATCTTCTTTGATTCCTTTATATATCTGTCTGATCCACAAGAGGTTCACACCCACCCTCACTTACAATCTATTCACAACAACAAGATCTCTTAAGGTTTGCTTGAAGCTGTGGCTGTGGTCCTCGCGTGGGTTTAGATCGGATAGATCTGTAATTGAGTTGTAATTTGTTTTGGTCCTCACCTTGCAATCGAATCGCTCATACCCTCTTGTAAGGATTACTTGATTTCTACACTTGTTATGTATCTTGATTCTGTTGTTTAATATATCTGGTATCTTTTTACTAAACTCGCGATTGAGGTTATCTTTTTCGTGATGCTGTCAATTCGTTTTAACCCATGTTCTGTGAATGATATATTTTGTTGTTGTTGATTTGGTGTGGCAAGTTAATAATAATAAACCACTACTAAAAACCTAAGAGTGGCTCAATTACGGAAGTGCTTAATTTGGTTTTTGCTTATTTGACTTGGTGCTTGTGGTGTTATTATGCTTTCGGGTCAGGTTAGAAATCTGTACTGGTCGGGTTATGACCCAGTTTGGGTCTCGAATCATGTTGAATGGCTTATATTGCTTGAGTCGAAGTGCCTATTTTTGAGCTCATTTGATTTATCTATACATGTTTGGATGTCGTTTTGGGGTCGAAACCCACTGTGGTCGGACCACAGTGGCATGTTGTTGTATAGTTTTGATAATTTGGGATTTGTTTCACGCTTGTTCCTTTTCGTTGCCCTGCTGTCGAAGCACATGACCCAACAGTGGGTGCAAGATAGCCTTGTCCACTTTCCTCCCAAGTTGGTATAATGAACTCATGTTAAGTCGTAAATATCATAATCTAAAATATTATAAATCTACATTTTTAAGTCATGTAACTGATATGTAGCCTATTAGTAAACTAAAAGCATTTTGGTAACTTGGTTTTGGGCTTTGCTGTAAGGCGAGCCAACATAGAAACATTATTTTTTTGTCTCTTCATCTTCTTGTCCTGTGCTGCCGAAGTACTACTCTTTAACACAAAAGAAAATGATTTTCAGTTATGGGTTAAAAAGTTAGTTGGGTTGCTGTCGAGAACGGACACCGTGAAGGTGTCACGTTTATGTTTCGATTCAAAGGAAAACACCTCCCTAATGGGTGCGTTATGTCGAGTCGTTATAGCCATAGAACAGCAGCCCCACTTGTATGTCTCGACTTTTAGTAATGGCACTTGTTTTCCCTTGTGACACCACCTACCGAGGGTCCTTGGATAGAGCCTCGGTGTGGCTCGGTTGATATTTCGTTGGTCCTTGATTTAATACTTCACTAATGTCTGGTTGAGCTTTCTCTTAGCACTGTTATTTGTGCTACTCGAATGGTAAACAAACACAAATGAGATATACATTACTCTAAATTGTTATCATAAAACTTTGTCAAAATATGTGGTAACATATAAACTGTTTTCCATATTCATAGAGTGCTTTTGAACTGATTGTGCAAAGGAGATACATATACATTTTGAAAACATAAAATTTGCAAGGTGTGTGTCAATAAGATGGCGTAGTATAACGATACCTGAATCATTATTCTAATCGAGTCACGGTTACTTGTTTTCCTCGGTCTATCTCGCGTCGCATTTGCGACTCGCTCGTCTATTTGTTCTCAACTCATTTACTTACGACATACCTTAAATTTACCCAACATACTTTATAAACATATTACAAGCTAGAACCATAATCAAGACTTAAATTTTAAATCATTAATCCACATCTCATGTAATGAAATATTTATAGTAAACGGAATTTATTTCGATTATAAAGCTTTGAGATTTAGTCACCTCGGACAAACAAAAACATATATATGGGGCACGCTAGACCTTCATCAAAATGTTTATTTAACTTATTTTTATATAATAACCAACAATGGGGAGTTTATACATCATTGACATCTATCCAATTTATTTAAAATACGAGAGTATTAAATAAAGCTTATTTAACTCTTTTTAGATACTTTTATGATTGTCATAAATATACATGTATGTATACACACCTAGTTATATATATACTTTTAAAAATGATGTTTACATAATCCGTCAATGTCTAATATTTGGTTGTGATTACTTTTCGTACATCATCTTTCGGTTACCATCGAACCAGAGATCTATTCGTCTTTGATACTTTTGTTAATTTACACTTATATACTCATGCACTTCCAAGAGGCAATATTTTCAAACACTTAAAAGCTGTTTTCAAACTTAAATGCTACCACACAAGCAACAATGACACAAACACTTTAGAACTTTCAAACACATCGAGTCTTGAACTTGAAACTGCAAACTAAATTTACCGTACTAATCTAGGTCGCGTGTCGGTGCCGCTCACTATCACTACTTGATTCTTTTCACTATCAGACTACTTATTGCTAAGGTGAGTTATAGCCCCTCTTTTATCTATTTTGAACTCTTTGGGAGAGATACATGCTCAAACACTGTTACTTACAAGCTTTACTCATTTATCTTAAACATTTTACTCAAATCGATGCAATCACCCTAATTATTTACCTAAAACATTGGATATCACCCAATTAAAGGATTGGATATCACCCAATCAAAGGATTGTATACAAACATTGGATATCACCCAATTATATAATTGGATATCACCCAATCAAATGATTTTATACGAACATTGGATATCACCCAATCAAATGATTTTATACTAACATTGGATATCACCCGATTAAAGGATTGAATATCACCCAATCAAATGATTATATACTAACATTGGATATCACCCAATTAAAGGATTGGATATCACCCAATCAAATGATTGTGTACAAACATTGGATATCACCCAATAAATTTATTTTTAACAAACAAACTATGGGCGTATAACAAAGTAGCCCACTATTTATTTTACTATCATACAAACTCGAAACTCTTTCAATCAACAGTTTTAGTTATAAACTCTATGAACTCACCAACCTTTGTGTTGCCACTTTTTAGTATGTATTCTCAGGTTTCCTAAGGTGATAACTTACTCTTGGAGGCACTTGGCAAACGGCATGGCATGGTCATAGATGACTCTGATAAACAATTGGGACCACTTCATTTATTTTATGGGCCTATTTCTGCAATACTTTTGACAAATGTAAACTCATTGTTTATAATAGTGAAATCTATTCTAAACGGTGGTGATAAAAAGGGTTCTTTGTACCTCATGTTATGATACCAGTTTAGTAGAACCCCATTGCATGTATGCTTCCGCTGGACCCATTTTTGGGGGTGTTACAGAAATTCCCATTTGAAAGTGTGAAAGAATTACGACGGATTTTATCACTAAACTTCCTAGAACATCCAACGGGCATGATACTATTGGGTAATAGTTGATCGCCTTACGAAATCAGCTCATTTCATTCCTATACGAGAAACGAATGATATGGAAACCCTTGCTAGGTTGTACCTCAAGGAAATAGTTTCCCGACATGGAGTGCCAATATCTATCATATCTGATTGAGACTCTCGATGCACGTCAAGATTTTGGCAATCGATGTAAAAATCCCTAGGTACTCAAATAGACATGAGTGCGGCATATCATCTGCAGACCGGCGGTCAAAGTGAAAGAACTATCCAAACACTCGAGGATATGCTTCGAGCGTGTGTGATAGATTTTGGAAAAGGATGGGAGAAACACTTACCGTTGATCGAATTCTCGTATAATAATAGTTATCACACTAGTATTAAGGAAGCACCGTATGAAGCACTTTATGGACGTAAGTGTAGATCCCCTATCTGCTGGGCCGAAGTTGGAGAAGCGTGATGAGGCGAAAAATGAACCGTTTTTAGGGGGTCATTTTAGCCTGGATTCGAATTTATTTGATTAAATATTGCCCTAAATCGTTCCTTTCGTCATTTTAGGTACTTTTGGATTGAAATCTTGAAAAAGAAGCATTTTGGACGTTTTTGGAGCATAAAAGTGAAGAAAAAGGCAAAGTCTTAATTTTCCTTGCTGGGAACCGTACCTGACGGTGTCCCTTGCTTCTTAATGACGGCGTCAAGAGTAATACAAGAGGTGGAAGTGGATGGTGCACATGACGATCCAGAAAGTTTTGTACTTAGGACATGACAGCGTCACCCAAGGCCGTCATGGTCCAAATGTTAGTGACGGCCCAGAGCAACTTTACACATCACGGCGTCAAAAGTGGATCTAGGCAATCCAATTTCATTATGGGTGGCGAGTTGACGGCGTCACAATTTTCTTCTTGACGCCGTTACCCTATAAAATCTATATATAGTTTTCCAATTTTTATTCATTAGAGTGTAACTTTTAGGGTGCAACTTTGGAGAAAAATCCTAGTCCGATTTTCACAGCTTTTTCGAGGGTTTTTACCCTTTGAAACCTCTTATGTTCAATTAAGATAAGTAATCTTTCAATTCAATCAATATGTCTATGTGTTGCTTGAATATATCTTACACTTGTCTTCAATTTAACATGCTTGGCTATATCTATTGTGTGTTTGCTTAGATTTAGTGAAACCTAGATGTTAATTATGGGTTGATTGTTTGTTTATAATTTTTAGGATGATTGTATTCGATGTTAGGCTTAAGAAAACTGGCAGACTTCCATTGGTAACATGCTTGAACGTCTTAAGAAACATGATCAGAGGTGTACTATGATTTTTGGTTGTATTTAATGCGTAGGAGAATTCTAATGATCCCATGTTAGGAGCTTCTAACGGCTCGACATAGGAGTGAAGTAGGATCCTATAGAGTTAGGGAATATTGTACACGGCCCTACGACTAGTATTAAGGAATACGACCCGTCATCCAGGCAATTGTAACAAATTATCAACCTGTAAAAGATATCTAGGGAGTAATGAAACCTAAGTAAACACAACTTCCCCTATTATTGTTTACACCACACTAGTATAATTAGATTTATTTTCATTTCTGTTATTTTATTTTGATTGCATCTTAGTTATATTGGGTTAGTTGACTAGCAACTAATTCCGCCCACTCTTCCAAAAACCAAGATTTTATTTGCTTTTATAAAATATAAAAATACAAAAAGAATCATCCCTCACCTCTAGACCTAGTTTTTAGGCTTTCTAATCCTAGCGACACTATTCCTGAGTTGAACGATCAATCCCCCGGTACTTGTCACTATTTTATACTACAACGATCAGGTACACTGCCTAGTGGGGGTTGTAAGCTTCTCCAGATCTCTTGAGAGGTAAAGCCTGGTGCAATTCCCAAATATCAAGTTTTTGGCGCCGCAGCCCGAGGAATTGTTATTGTCTAGGTTAGGATTTCTTTTTATTAGGTCTACTTGCTAGATTCCTTTCTAGCAAGATTTCATTTTTATTTCTAGGTTTTCTTTAGTCTATCTTATTTCTTCGTGTCTTTGTTCGTAATCTTTACCATCCGACATTATGGAAGGTGGTAATATCTTTGAACCCATCAACCCACTACAACAAAACCACCCACAAAACCCACCACTAGCAAACCAACCTCTTAGGCCCCGAACCTTAGGAGAATATTCCCGTCCTAGCCACCAAGGTTATCGAAACACTATTGAGCTCACTCAAGGAGCCAATGTGTCCCCCTTGTGATCCGACACTATCCGGTTGGTGCAAAGCGGATCTGCATTCCATGGACTTCGTTCCGAAGATCCTAATCAACATCTCAAGAACTTCATTAAAATCGTAGATTCTATAGACCTTGATGTTACAACTAGAGAGTCGACCCGATTACGCCTATTCCAATTCTCTCTACGTGATCAAGTTAGTCAATGGCTTGAACGTTTACCCGTGGGATCCATCACCTCATGGGATGATCTCACCACTCGTTCCCTTGCTCAATGTTTCCTACCGGGGAGAACTACCAAGCTTAGAAATGATATCTTGATGTTCCAACAACGTCAAGGTGAAACTCTATATGAATCATAGACCTCTAAGGACTTACTCTAAAAAGTCCCTCATCATGGCATAGATCTTTGGTTCCAAGTCCAAATCTTCTATGACCATATCGATCTCTCCACAAGGCGAACCATTGACCAATCGGCCGGTGGCAAGCTACGTGATCTAAGTGCAGAAGAATCATGGGAACTCATAAACTCATAAAAGATCTTGCTCTCTATGACAACGAAAGTTTGAATGATCCCCGTGATTTGAACAAAACGGTCAAGACAATATCTTTGCCTTCGAACAATTCTAGCACTCCCGACCGTGGATCATGGAACTTGAGGACCAAGTCAAGTTTCTCATGAAATTTTGTGAAGCTCCTAAGCCTTCAAGCCAAGTGAACAAAATCAGTTCTTCATGCGAATTATGTAGTGGTCCCCATGACACTCGTGATTGCGTGGAACTCCCCGGACAAGTTTTTCTGGACTACGCATCCTCGCGTACCGACGAAGTGGGAGACAAGTGGTACACTTTCAAACCTGAGCCAAACCCTTACGGTGATTCCTACAACCCTTCTTGGATAAATCACCCGAACCTTAGGTGGAAACAAAACAAAAACAATTCTTCCAATCCGCCTAATCGTTACCAACCAAACGGTCCACCCGCTAACCGTACTTTCAACAACAATCCTTCTAATAACTATGGTAGTACCAATAATCTTGAAGGATTGATGTCCAAGTTCATGACATCTCAAGAAGCTCGCATAGCTAAGTTTGAAACCGAATTCAATCAACAACAAACGAAGATGACCAATAAGATTGACAACTTGTTGAAAGCCCTCAACAACCAAGTGCTAACTACACGTAGGAAGGATACTAGGGACACCAATAGCGGAATCCAAATTAAGGACCGTTCATCATCCAAACACGTCCACTTTGTCAGTGTTGTCACCATTAAGCCAAAAGATAAGGATATAGAAGAAAGTGACAAGGATGAAGTTGGAATAGAAATCGAGACTAGGGATGAGATTAAGGAAGTTGAGGTTAATAAGGGAGAAAATTTAGAGGAAGTAGAAAACGTAGAAGAGTACTTTGATAAGTTGCCCACCAAGGAAGAACGGGAATATCACAAGGATTTATTCGATGATCCCGAGACACCATATATCCTTGGTTCACCCCTTATTAAATTAGGTGATCCCTCGAACATCAACATACCATGCAACATTGGGCATATGCATGTATGGAAAGCTTATATCGATCCTAGGTCTCCTATAAACATCATGACTAGGACCTATTATAATTGGGCAATGAAGAAACAACTTGGTTCTAGGATGATGCCCAACAAGAATTTGGTAGGTAATTTTGTAGGAAGAGTGAAAGGATTACATGTCTTTGTAGGAAACTTCACTTATGTTATCGACTTTGTGATAGTGGAGGATACTCGTCCGGTAATAGATGATTGCCTAAGTTAAGTAGTGTTCGGAAAACCATTTGTTGAGGCCTCTAAGATGAGTTATGACCCGACCCTAGGGATAGTTAGATTCAAGGAATAGAATGATGAGATTGCTTACCAAATGCCCTATAAGATTGAACAATACCGCCTTCTATCAAACATAGAAAAGAAACACAAGCAAGCGATTTATTCTAGGAATGATGAGGATAGACGTAGAGGAGTAGAGTATGTCATGAATAGAATACTTGGTTTCTACAAGGAATGCTTGCAACTAGGTCCGGAATACAAAACTAAGATTGGAGATGACCTAGAGAATGAGACCAACGATGAGGTCACGAAATAGCCCATGACCTTGAGTCTAGCTACAAGACTCGTAACAAAAAAAGAAAAGCGCTACCCATGTTTTGTGTGATTTTTAATTGTTTGATTGTTATTTGCTTCAGTATGCATGCTTTATTTTTATTGTTGGTAGATCATGTTTCGAAACTAAATTGTGAAAATGCTTTATTTTGTTGTTTAACTTCGTCTTAACTTCATATAAAGGTATTTTGCAAAAGATAAGTGTAAGGGGAAACCCCAAATTTGTTTCTAAGAACGAAATTGATCATGATTCTCCACAATATTAAATGGACATGTGTATTAGTATTTGTTAGAGTCAAATGCTTGTATCGAGTCATAATGATGTTTTGCAGGATTTTCCAGGAAGTAGGACATAAGTTTTTCCAGAAATTTTCCGGAAACTTAACGTAAAGATTTCTGCAGGTCACTTCTGACGTCGTCAGAAATTAATTCCTGATGGCGTCATGTGTAAAATTCTAGAAATTTTGCTAGTTTTGTTTTTTTAACGGAGTCTTAAAATTTTGATAATTCTTTAGTTTTATAAACTCCAGGAAATCTGCAAACATTCATTCCACAAGCATTATATCTTACATTGCTTTCTAGGACTTGTTAATATATATAGATTGCCGCCGATTTTACGCGAGGTTGCCTTGTTTGTTTTCTCAGGATTAACAGGTTATGTATGACAAGAAGATGATTAATTTTTCTGGAAGGGAAGCTTTGAATGTTCATTTTCTTGGAGGAAGATCTAACCTTGTTACCACACTATCCACACCGAACGAATCAGGGGAGTATTGCTTTCATTCTTTTACCTATTTCACTTTTACATTCTTTAATTGAACATTGGAGACAATGTTCATCATAAGTGTAAGGGGAGGGTAAATGATGATACCTTATAGGATACAATTGCACTTGAGTTTGTTTGTTTGATGGTAGGTGTGTAATAAAATTAAGAGAAATACTTGTTAGTGTAATTTTAGCACCAAATTTAAAATTTTTTATAACATTTAGGAGTGAAACTTTAGCCATAGCAAGCGTCTCATGGATAGGAGATTGTATGACTAGCACAAAACCGTACCATTCAGAAAAAAATTTCCACCCAAATATGTGAGGTTCACCTTTAGATTTGATAGGAAAAATATTCATTATTAGTGCTTATGAGTGTACCGGTAGCATTTAGATTCTAGAACTTGCGTTAGTGATGCATCCCGAGACCGCTAGCGAGACTACATTCGTGTAGTAGGATTTACTACATGATAAGAGGCATTAGGATCACCCTTGTGTTAAACCCGTATCATAATTACTTGACCATTTAAGTCATATTACTTGGCTAGTAAAGTCAATTAATTTTTACTACACCTTAGCATTGTACTCATTTTTAGTACACGAAACCCCTAGTACACCCCTCCGAGCCAATCTTTTCGTTTCTACCTTTAAGCATCTTACTTAAAGGAAGAATTTGTTACAACCCACTCAAATGTACACCCAAATCACCTTAGCCTTCCGTGTATGCACTCATCTTTAGTGCATTATTGTTATTTGTTTAAACCTTAGCTAATTGTCTAATTGATTACATGGTTGCTAAGTCGAGTCATATCTTGTACATATTGTTTTGGGATCATTGGGACTCATGGGTAAAGTACTTATGTTTTGGAGTAATGGGGAAGAACATCATTTATTACCCCCATATGTGCGTTAATCTTAAAAGTACTCCAAGTGTTTTGATTATCTTGATTCGAGTCATTAGATTAGTTTATTGTAAAGTATGTAAAGATTCAAGTGTAAGGGGAATGTACATTCCCTATGATGTATTATTTTGGATGGTAGGGTAAGAGTGTGTAAAAAAAAATCAAAAAAATTAAGAAAAAAAATAGAAAAAGAAGAAAAAAAGGAAAAAACATACGGACTACCATCCCGTTTCATTTTATGTTTGTTTTATGTTGATTCGAGTCTAGTCTTGGCTTAGCAACGCCATATTGTACATGTAATTAACCAAGATGATTAACTCGCCACCAGTAAATATTGCCTATATCCAACAAAATCGTGTATTTCAAATCCCTACACCTAACGTTATAACCCTTTAAAAGACCTCTTTGATAGTTTATCCTAGGTGCTTACGCCAAGTGGTGGAGGTTTGATCCTTTCTTAAGCCTATGGGAATCTATTTTGTTATGACAGGTAGTGAGAGATGTTTTCCATTTCCATATTGTGATATATACTTTATTACACCTGAGAGATGTGAGTATCTAGACACTATTTGTGAGGTGCTAGTGTATGACCTCCGTGCTTGTCTTTGGTCTTTAGTGGAAGGATTATTTATTGTAATTACTTTTATATTAGTGTTAAATGACCCCTAACTTGTATTTTGATTAGAATAAAAGCGCATTTGCTTGAGGACAAGCAAATCTCAAGTGTAAGGGTATTTGATGAGGCGAAAAATGAACCGTTTTTAGGGGGTCATTTTAGCCCGGATTCGAATTTATTTGATCAAATATTGCCCTAAATCATTCCTTTTGTCATTTTAGGTACTTTTGGAGTAAAATCTGGAAAAAGAAGCATTTTGAACGTTTTTGGAGCATAAAAGTGAAGAAAACGGCAAAGTTTTAATTTTTTTTGCTGGGAACAGTACCTGACGGCGTCACTTGCTTCTTAATGACGGCGTCAAGAGTAATACAAGAGGTGGAAGTGGATGGTTGATGAGTGTGTAAATACTCATCATTTTTACCATTTCTGAGCTGCCAAAACATCTAAAAACACTCAATATTGTATCAAAATAGTGAAAATATCCCAGGAATGTGTTTTATATGTTTCAAATGCAAAACAATCAAAAACAGATGAAAAACACACAAAGTTTGCATAATTGGCAGTTTTAGTCCCTCAACTTTCAAAAGTTGTCAAATCTAGACCCTGGTTGTTCTAAAAACTTTAAAAAGTCATCAAAGGTCCTTTAAATTCAAAAAGTTACAAAAATAGTCCTTTGGTGAAAACTTTCACAAAATGTCAAGTTTAGTCCCTGAACTTTGAAAATTGTCATAAATGGTCCCTGGGATGTTAAAAACTTTGAGAAAATCAATTTTGGTCCTTGTACTAATAATCTTTTGCAGGAATGGTCCTTGGGTGATAAGTTTGGTGAAATGACATATTTGGTCCTTGAAGTTTTAAGTTTGGCAAAAATAGTCCTCGGATATTTCAAAAGTGAAATATATCAAAAATATCCGTGTACTATTCATCTATGGCAAATTAGGTCCTTATGATCACTTTGGGGAAATTACAAAAACAGCCCTCAATTTTCAAATATTACAAAATTGGTCCTTGTGTTGTTTCTTAAAAAACCAAACGGATCCTTAAAATAAAACACAACCAAACCCACCTTTTGTCTAGCCCACTCCCAAGCCCACACTTAGCCCAACCCAACCCCGTATTATTTGAAATGTTTTTATTACCAGGGTCAAACCCACCTTTTGACCTTTCTTCCCCCTCAAAACCACCCAAACTCACAGACCAATACCACCTGGTATATCCCCCCTCTTGCACCACTTGACCATCCACCCATCCACCTTATCCCTCCAAGTTACACTCCCCAATACACCAATCACATCCCACTCCCCCTAGGTCTGTGGCATAGCCAAATTGCAAATCTTATCCTTTCCCGCCAAAAATGATTAGAGAGTAAAAGTGATTAAAAATTAAATCAAGTTGCTGGGAAAGCTCAAGTGGGTCCCATAGAACTCAACTGGATGCTATAAAAGCAAGAAGAAGCAGTGGAAGAGATTTATTAGTGTAGGAGTAGTCTTGTTTGTACTAATGTAGTGTAATTTTCAATTCAAATTGTAATTCTTAGTTAAGGAATGTTGTAATCAGTTATTCAAATGTAATCTTAGCTTAATTCAACCTTAATTTCTTACACTCAGTTCCTTATAAGCTTTTGCCATTTTTTTTTAAATCTCATTTAGCTCTTAAGTTATTAGAAGGTGTCTGTTATAAGTCTAAAAGTCCATTTGGGTTACTAACAAGTTTTTAAAAGTTTCCTTAGTTCAAAACAAGTCCTACTCAGTTCAAACAGAAAATTCTCAAAAGAAAATAAAAAAAAAAATTCCAAGGAAGAAGAAAGCAGGTTTGAAGCATGGTGATGATGGATGTTTTAATGGGTTAGTAACCTCAAGGGAGGTATAGGTTTGTGGTTTGATCTCTTGGTACCTTGTTTCCCAGATTTCCACTTGTAAGCTTATTTACTATTTTCTTGTAATTACTGTATAGTAGCTTATTTTCTGCTTTTGCTTGAGCTTTTATGTTTGTTAAGAGTAATTAAGTGATAAATTAGCATAGTTTCTTATGCTTGTTAATCTGTTTTCCTATTTTGCTCAATTAAGCTCAAGTCTGCTTTATGTGGCTTATTAATGATTTAGGTTGTTTTGTTTCTATTGTTGTTGATTATTTGTTCTAGTAAACTTAATATAGCATACTAAGTATTTATATATCAGTTTGATAGTCTAGGTTAGTCTTATGTTTTGAAAATCACATAAATATAACTGTTAAGGGGTGTTTGGTTTAGAGTGTTCACCCAGGTTCTGAGTTGATTTTGTTATGTTTTATTGTTTCAATATGCTATTATAGGTCTAAGATAGTGAAGTAAACACAAAACCAAGTGTATGTTAAGCAAAAAAGTCAAAATCATTGTTAAAATCTCTTGAGTTAACCTACTGTGGAACTGTTGGTTCCATAATCACCCATTTCAGTGTAAAACTTGTTTAAATAGCTTGATATAGTCTCATCATAATTTATTATATCATTTTCATTCAGTAAATTAGGATCTAGGTTCACCAAAGTCAAACTAGTAGTATAATCAAAAAAGTCAAAGTTTTCTTAGTCAGAAAATCTCAAAAGTTCAAGGGTTTTTATAGATTTTTGTATGGTGATTCAGACCATGAGCTTTTGAGTATTTGTAGCTTACCACCTCAGCTTTATAGTCCCATAGTCCCCTCATTTTTTCCATTTTTGTTGTGGGCCCCACAACCCTCCAAAGAGGGCTGCAGGGCAACCTACTGCTCTGTGCAGCAGATATCACAGCCACCACACCACCTTTGGTGGTGGTTTGTGGCCACCACAGTGGTCCCCACACCTAGTTTTTAGGTTTTCTCCACCCCCCTCCTGGTAGGCTAGAGATTTTGACCAAAAGTTTGACCTAGGATCAAGTGGACCCCACCTGAATCACCACTTAAATTATGTCCCAGATCTGTGTTCTAGTTCAACTTTCAAAGTGTTTATTTTGTTTCATTCAGCTTATTTGTGCTTGTTGCTTATTTTTTATGGCTTATTTTAGTCTATTGTGCTCACTTGTACCTAGTTTTGCCATTTTGGAACCCACATTCACCCATTTGAGCTTATTTGCCCAAACAGTCAACCAAAGTCAACTGAATAAGCAAAGGGGGTGTTCTCAGCTTATTTTTAAGTTGTAAAAAGTTTGTTTTCACAAAAAGTCTTTGTTTTTAGGTATAAGTCAAGTTTGTAAAAGAAAATTCCAGAAAATCCAAGTTTAAATTAAGTGATAATTTCTATTTAATTCAATTTAGTTTTAATTTTCATTTTTAGATTTTAATTAAGTACTTAGTATTTTTATATTTTTATTAATTGCCTTATATAGTAAAGTAAATTTAGTAATTTTTCTAGATTTTTATTCTGTCATTTAGTATTAATTAGATTTAATTTTAGTTTTTTTTATTATTAATTAATATTAAGTATTAAATATCATATTTAGTTGTTATAAAGTAAAACCTAGATTTTATATTTTTCCTAGCTCTAATATAGTATAATAGACTTTTAAAAAATATATTTTTAAATTCTACTGTTCAGTTTCTATTTTTCTTATTTTAATTGTTTAAATTAGAATTAAAGTAATTAAAAGGTAAATAATTCGTGGATTAATCTTAAAACATAATTTTTAGAGTTTTTATAATTTTGTAGGATTCCTGTGATGGTTAAGTAATTTTATAAATTTTCTCTTAATTTTCTAAGTTAATTTAGTATTAATAGTAATTTAAATTAGTTTAATTAGTTTAATTAAGTTAAATAGTTTTTAATTAATAAAAAACCCATAAAAAGACAAAAATATTTATTTTTATTTTTTATACTTTCTTCAAGTTCTAATTTAAGTTTAGAAATTATTTTTGCAAATTTTTAGTTTAATTTGTAGTATTTATAATTATTAGTTAATTTAAATTAGATTTTAATTTAGATTTTAAATAGTTTTATTAATTAAATAATATTTAAATAATATTTTAATCACTTTTATAATTTCATTTTCATTTTCATTTTTCTTTTTAATTTTAAGTTTCAAAAAGTTTCAAAAGCACCCCCTGTAGTTTATTAAATACCAAAATCCCACTTTTTCAGTCCGATTGCGTAAATCTGAATTGTGAATACGTGCATATATTTGGTATCTGATTTTTGTGAATATTATATCTGTGTACAAATACCATCATAACAGTAGCAATATACATTCCACATCATCTGGGCTACTGTCCTCAGTACCACTTTCTCATAAACGATTCCTAAAGCACCATTTCAATCTCGCTGGGACTTTAACGACCCGGGGAAACACTATACTATCCACGGAGTATTGATTCTAAGTTGTTTTTGACTTGTTGACCTTGGTCAATAATATCTGAAGGTTTAGACCCAATCAAAATTTGGCGCCGCTGTCGGGGAGGTTGTTGCGTGTTTTAAAAAATCGTTTTAAGTTTAGTGGTTTTCAAAACCCTCCCTATACAAATTTCACACAAATTTGTAAAAAGTTTTTGTAAAAATATAATCATATCAAAAACGTTCATTAACACTTTTCCTAAAGTGTTAAAAACACCAAAAAAAATTAAAAACAACAAAACAAACTGTGAAGTTAAATTACTTCGTTTTCTTTAAGATTACAACCTGAAACAGTTGGTTTAAGGTAAGTTCTGACATTAAATTGCGAACTGAAGAGGAAACCTATTTACTTCCTCCCGCCAGCCTGCGAGTAATCTTAAAGGGATGATTTCGGTTAACGAATCAGTTCCAAAAATATTTCCCAAGTTTTTTTGCACACACACCCATAAGCCTAAAGCAGTTTTTCAAATTGATAAATACAAACCCATAATAAGTTCCCAAACTTAAGAGTAAAACTTGCCTTTATATCCCTATGAGTGGTGTACCTTTTTCAAAGAAGCCATTCACTTATGATTATTGGTTTAAGTTCTCTGTGGTTTTGCCTCGATTTTGTTTTGAAAAATTGTTTTTGGTGCATGTGCACTAAACATGTTTCTCAAAAATACCAAAAATATTCACCTTTACCCTCTCACCTTTTTGATTCTTCATCCCTTTACCCTCTATCCTTTTGATTCTAACTTCTTCTCCTATAATTGAGTCAAATGGCATCTCTCGATGACGATTTCTTTGAACAAAGGGCCTATGAGAGCAACATTGAAAAGTTTATGGCCTTGTCAAAGATATCGAGATGTAGTGTTGATTATGATGGACCATCGATTCCTATTCCCTCTCCGATAAGGGAAATGGAACGAGAAACCGGGGTGACAAAGGACCCTGTACTTTCCTCTGATTATGGAAGTGCTAAATACGTCCAACCTACGGTTGTCAAAAAATCTAAGCTCACAATTGCTCCTAATCTTTCACGATATACGGTTATAAGCAAAAACCAAGAGCTTAGAGCTATGACTAAAAAGAACGACTTGCCTAATCTTCACATTCAAAAACCCGAGACCATAACGGAAGTGGTGGAAATTCCTAGCTCTCAGAGCACACCACTTGTCCCACCTCCGGTTTTTGTTCCTTGTGTCGGTTGTGGTGAGCCACTTTTCGGTTTTCCATGCCGTTGGTGTACATGTGTACAATGGAACGATATTCGTGACGGGAGTTGTTTGTTTTGTGGGTCGAGTAATTCATTTGCTTATGATCCTAATCAAAACTCATTCAACAACTCCTCAAATTTTTCCAACTACCCATCACATTCATACGAGCAAGAATCATATTATCCAAATCTCAATAATGCTTCGTATAAAAATACACCAAACCAGAATCAACAGTTTTACTGTTGTGAGTATTGTGGAGGCCCTCACTACAGCTCTGATTGTCAAATTAGGGATCAGTTTGTCTATGAACAGGTTCCTTGTAACAATCATGAATTTGGTTTAAACCAGCCATCACAATACACAAACCCTCAACCACCGCCTCAGGACGAGTTAGCTAGAGCTAAATTGATTACTAAAATAATTATGAATCAAACTCAATTCAACAAGACCATTCAAGATAGTATAAACTGTCTTAAGGATTTGATTCTTAGAAAACAAAAGCCTCCTGTTAACTCATTTTATTTTGAGGATGAAAGTGATGAGGATGAGCCATTTCAATAGGTAAAACCTAAGAAAACATCAGATATCTTGCCAATGGGGGACAATGAAGTCAAAAGCAATCCTCTTGAGGAAATTGATGACCTTGTTCCAATCCCAAAGGTATCTGAGAAACCTCTTGATTCAACTTCAGTTGAAACTGCTTCAGTAGAAATACAGGGAGAAAAGAATATGATTGAATCACTAGCAGTAGAAATCATGGAACTTGTAGAAACCATGACTGCTAGTCCTTCTCAGCTCCCTCAGTCTACTGTTATCACACCCGAAGTTTACACTCACTCTCTAATCATGGGGGATGAGCATCTTAGCACTGTTCCTAATAAGGAATCGGACGAATTCATAAAGTCTAGTGCTGAGAACCTTGTCCCAATCCCAGGAGAGTCACAGGGAACTTTTGATCATGTGTGTGACCTACCTTCTTACCCTAAAAATCCAAAAGATCATTTTGAGACTTTCTCCGATTTGAATGATGATTGTACATCTTATGGAGAAGTTGAGTATGAGGAGGCACCATTGCCTCATTCGGATGTTGACCCTCTTATTAAGGAGTTAACAAACGAACTTACTCACATCAATCCACTTCCTTTGGGAAATGATGATGGTCTCCTTGATCTTGAAGCCGATGTGGGAGAAACTGAAAATCTTTTAAACTCTAATCCCAACATCGAGCTTAGTACTTCACATGCTGATGAAAATTCTTCATCTTCTGGAGACATCTGTCATATGGAAGGATTGCCTTCTGAGCTAATTAGCTTAGAAGAAGAGAATGATGAGATTGACACTGAAATCAAAGATGAAGCACTTCGTGCAACATTAGTAAAAGTCAATCTCCTCATTTCTAAAATCGAGGCTTTCAAAGAGAAACCTATTTCATCTCCTATCCCCATAAAGGATAGTGATATTTTCTCCGATGATCATATTCCGGAATTTGAAGCCTTTACTTTTGATCCTATGGGAGAGAAGATTAGTAGCAGTACCACTTCTCATTTTCATAATTCTCTCCCCGATTATGAATCATTTACCTTCGATGAGTTCTCCTGTGAACTCACACACATCAATTCAGAATATGATTCATTCACATTTGATGAGTTCTCCTGTTAACTCACTCATATCATGACTCCTCCAGAGTATGATGACCCGGGGGGAGATGCACTCAATCATGAGAATTTGCAAATTCCCACCCACCCTCCCGGGATGTTTTCGAGCTTAACCTTTGAAATCCAAAATCAGGCTAATGAGCCTGCCTTCGAGGAAGAAGATCTTATCATGATTTTCATCATGGTTTTCTTCCTTTTCTTCACCTACAGGGTGACTTCTCCTGTTCTTCACTCCTTTGGGAATGAAGACACTATCTTTGACCCCGGCATTTTCATGTATCATTATCTTGAGCCGGGATTATATCTCATCGGTGTGGAACTTTCACGTGCTTCAAATGTTTATCCAAACATCTTGAATGAAAGTCCGATGGGGATTATTTTTTCCACATCATGCTTCCCCAAGGACTAATGAATTCGGGGTCGAGTCAAGCTAGCGACTCGGTAAACAAAAACAGTAGCATGCATATAGGGTTTTCACTCTAAGTGTGGGGGAGTCCCCCATGCTATGATTACAAGAGTGAAAAACAAAATTGTGTTTCCACATTTACCTTGTCATGTTCTCCTTTTACATTCCAAGAGTCGGCATAATAGCCGGGACTTTGAATATTGAGGACAATATTCATGCTAAGTGTGGGGGGAGGGGGGGTATTTCGCTATTCTAGCGAATTTTATCACATTTTACTATCTTATACCCCCGTTTTTGACCAAAATTTTTCAAAAATTTTTTCACTAAAGTTCAAAATTTTTTGTGGTAATCAGTCCGCCGTGTCTAACCGACAAATGGATTGGCTTGTCCAGGAGCTAATGGCTCTTGGTAAAGACATCTCAAACCCGTTGATGGCTTGCAATTTGCCAAAAATTGTATGGTTCCTCAACTCCCCAAAAACAAATGAGTTGGCTAGCCCGCAAGATTATGGCTTGTGGTAAAGGCCATGGAAAATCCATAATTGGTAATCAGCTCACCAAGATGTTGACTTAGTCCATCAAGATGCTGGCTAGTCCAGAAGCAAACGGCTTTTGGTAAAGACTAATCAAATCCGTTTACAGCTGGTGGTTTGCTCAAAATCACACGGTTATCTGGTGTGCCACAGTTCCTACACCTGGCTACTCCAGAAGTGATGGCTTTTGTTAAAGAGTTTTTCAAATCCATCAAGTCTTTCTCAAAAGATTGCTAAGGACTAGCAATGTTTTAGTGTGGGGGATTGATGAGTGTGTAAATACTCATCATTTTTACCATTTCTGAGCTGCCAAAACATCTAAAAACACTCAATATTGTATCAAAATAGTGAAAATATCCCAGGAATGTGTTTTATATGTTTCAAATGCAAAACAATCAAAAACAGATGAAAAACGCACAAAGTTTGCATAATTGGCAGTTTCAGTCCCTCAACTTTCAAAAGTTATCAAATCTAGTCCCTGGTTGTTCTAAAAACTTGAAAAAGTCACCAAAGGTCCTTTAAAATCAAAAAGTTACAAAAATAGTCCTTTGGTGCAAACATTCACAAAATGTCAAGTTTAGTCCCTGAACTTTGAAAATTGTCATAAATGGTCCCTGGGATGTTAAAAACTTTGAGAAAATCAATTTTGGTCCTTGTACTAATAATCTTTTGCAGGAATGGTCCTTGGGTGATAAGTTTGGTGAAATGACATATTTGGTCCTTGAAGTTTTAAGTTTGGCAAAAATAGTCCTCGGATATTTCAAAAGTGAAATATATCAAAAATATCTGTGTACTATTCATCTATGGCAAATTAGGTCCTTATGATCACTTTGGGGAAATTACAAAAACAGCCCTCAATTTTCAAATATTACAAAATTGGTCCTTGTGTTGTTTCTTAGAAAACCAAACGGATCCTTAAAATAAAACACAACCAAACCCACCTTTTGTCTAGCCCACTCCCAAGCCCACACTTAGACCAACCCAACCCCGTATTATTTGAAACGTTTTTATTACCAGGGTTAAACCCACCTTTTGACCTTTCTTCCCCCTCAAAACCACCCAAACTCACAGACCAATACCACCTGGTATCTCCCCCCTCTTACACCACTTGACCATCCACCCATCCACCTTATCCCTCCAAGTTACACTCCCCAATACACCAATCACATCCCACTCCCCCCTAGGTCTGTGGCAGAGCCAAATTGCAAATCTTATCCTTTCCCGCCAAAAATGATTAGAGAGCAAAAGTGATTAAAAATTAAATCAAGTTGCTGGGAAAGCTCAAGGGGGTCCCACAGAACTCAACTGGATGCTATACAAGTAAGAAGAAGCAGTGGAAGAGATTTATTAGTGTAGGAGTAGTCTAGTTTGTACGAATGTAGTGTAATTTTCAATTCAAATTGTAATTCTTAGTTAAGGAATGTTGTAATCAGTTATTCAAATGTAATCTTAGCTTAATTCAACCTTAATTTCTTAAACTCAGTTCCTTATAAGCTTTTGCCATTTTTTTTTAAATCTCATTTAGCTCTTAAGTTATTAGAAGGTGTCTGTTATAAGTCTAAAAGTCCATTTGGGTTACTAACAAGTTTTTAAAAGTTTCCTTAGTTCAAAACAAGTCCTACTCAGTTCAAACAGAAAATTCTCAAAAGAAAATAAAAAAAAAAATTCCAAGGAAGAAGAAAGCAGGTTTGAAGCATGGTGATGATGGATGTTTTAATGGGTTAGTAACCTCAAGGGAGGTATAGGTTTGTGGTTTGATCTCTTGGTACCTTGTTTCCCAGATTTCCACTTGTAAGCTTATTTACTATTTTCTTGTAATTACTGTATAGTAGCTTATTTTCTGCTTTTGCTTGAGCTTTTATGTTTGTTAAGAGTAATTAAGTGATAAATTAGCATAGTTTCTTATGCTTGTTAATCTGTTTTCCTATTTTGCTCAATTAAGCTCAAGTCTGCTTTATGTGGCTTATTAATGATTTAGGTTGTTTTGTTGCTATTGTTGTTGATTATTTGTTCTAGTAAACTTAATATAGCATACTAAGTATTTATATATCAGTTTGATAGTCTAGGTTAGTCTTATGTTTTGAAAATCACATAAATATAACTGTTAAGGGGTGTTTGGTTTAGAGTGTTCACCCAGGTTCTGAGTTGATTTTGTTATGTTTTATTGTTTCAATATGCTATTATAGGTCTAAGATAGTGAAGTAAACACAAAACCAAGTGTATGTTAAGCAAAAAAGTCAAAATCATTGTTAAAATCTCTTGAGTTAACCTACTGTGGAACTGTTGGTTCCATAATCACCCATTTCAGTGTAAAACTTGTTTAAATAGCTTGATATAGTCTCATCATAGTTTATTATATCATTTTCATTCAGTAAATTAGGATCTAGGTTCACCAAAGTCAAACTAGTAGTATAATCAAAAAAGTCAAAGTTTTCTTAGTCAGAAAATCTCAAAAGTTCAAGGGTTTTTATAGATTTTTGTATGGTGATTCAGACCATGAGCTTTTGAGTATTTGTAGCTTACCACCTCAGCTTTATAGTCCCATAGTCCCCTCATTTTTGCCATTTTTGTTGTGGGCCCCACAACCCTCCAAAGTGGGCTGTAGGGCAACCTACTGCTTTGTGCAGCAGATACCACAGCCACAACACCACCTTTGGTGGTGGTTTGTGGCCACCACAATGGTCCCCACACCTAGTTTTTAGGTTTTCTCCACCCCCTCCTGGTAGGCTAGAGATTTTGACCAAAAGTTTGACCTAGGATCAAGTGGACCCCACCTGAATCACCACTTAAATTCTGTCCCAGATCTGTGTTCTAGTTCAACTTTCAAAGTGCTTATTTTGTTTCATTCAGCTTATTTGTGCTTGTTGCTTATTGTTTCGGGCTTATTTTAGTCTATTGTGCTCTCTTGTACCTAGTTTTGCCATTGTGGACCCCACATTCACCCATTTGAGCTTATTTGCCCAAACAGTCAACCAAAGTCAACTGAATAAGCAAAGGGGGTGTTCTCAGCTTATTTTTAAGTTGTAAAAAGTTTGTTTTCACAGAAAGTCTTTGTTTTTAGGTATAAGTCAAGTTTGTAAAAGAAAATTCCATAAAATCCAAGTTTAAATTAAGTGATAGTTTCTATTTAATTCAATTTAATTTTAATTTTCATTTTTAGATTTTAATTAAGTACTTAGTATTTTTATATTTTTATTAATTACCTTATATAGTAAAGTAAATTTAGTAATTTTTCTAGATTTTTATTCTGTCATTTAGTATTAATTAGATTTAATTTTAGTTTTCTTAATTATTAATTAATATTAAGTATTAAATATCATATTTAGTTGTTATAAAGTAAAACCTAGATTTTATATTTTTCCTAGCTCTAATATAGTATAATAGACTTTTAAAAAATATATTTTTAAATTCTACTGTTCATTTTCTATTTTTCTTATTTTAATTGTTTAAATTAGAATTAAAGTAATTAAAAGGTAAATAATTAGTGGATTAATCTTAAAACATAATTTTTAGAGTTTTTATAATTTTTTAGGATTCCTGTGATGGTTAAGTAATTTTATAAATTTTCTCTTAATTTTCTAAGTTAATTTAGTATTAATAGTAATTTAAATTAGTTTAATTAGTTTAATTAATTTAAATAGTTTTTAATTAATAAAAAACCCATAAAAAGACAAAAATATTTATTTTTATTTTTTATACTTTCTTAAAATTCTAATTTAAGTTTAGAAATTATTTTTGCAAATTTTTAGTTTAATTTGTAGTAGTTATAATTATTAGTTAATTTAAATTAGATTTTAATTTAGATTTTAAATAGTTTTATTAATTAAATAATATTTAAATAATATTTTAATCACTTTTATAATTTCATTTTCATTTTCATTTTTCTTTTTAATTTTAAGTTTCAAAAAGTTTCAAAAGCACCCCCTGTAGTTTATTAAATACCAAAATCCCACTTTTTCAGTCCGATTGCGTAAATCTGAATTGTGAATACGTGCATATATTTGGTATCTGATTTTTGTGAATATTATATCTGTGTACAAATACCATCATAACAGTAGCAATATCAATTCCACATCATCTGGGCTACTGTCCTCAGTACCACTTTCTCATAAACGATTCCTAAAGCACCATTTCAATCTCGCTGGGACTTTAACGACCCGGGGAAACACTATACTATCCACGGAGTATTGATTCTAAGATGTTTTTGACTTGTTGACCTTGGTCAATAATATCTTACGGTTTAGACCCAATCAATGGTGCACATGACGATCCAGAAAGTTTTGTACTAAGGACATGACGGCGTCACCCAAGGCCATCATGGTCCAATTGTTAGTGACAGCCCAGAGCAACTTTACACATGACGGCGTCAAAAGTGGATCTAGGCAATCTGATTTCATTATAGGCGGCGAGTTGAAGGCGTCACAATTTTCTTCTTGACGCCATCACCCTGTAAAATCTATATATAGTTTTCCAATTATTATTCATTAGAGTGTAACTTTTAGTGTGCAACTTTGGAGAAAAACCCTAGTCTGATTTTCACAGCTTTTTCAAGGGTTTTTACCCTTTGAAACCTCTTATGTTCAATTAAGATAAGTACTCTTTCAATTCAATCAATATGTCTATGTGTTGCTTGAATATATCTTACACTTGTCTTCAATTTAACATGCTTGGCTAGATCTCTTGTGTGTTTGCTTAGACGTAGTGAAACCTAGATGTTAATTATGGGTTGATTGTTTGTTTATAGTTGTTATGGATGATTGTATTCGATGTTAGGCTTAAGAAAACTGGCAGACTTCCGTTGGTAACATGCTTGAATGTCTTAAGAAACATGATCAGAGGTGTACTATGATTTTTGGTTATATTTAATGCGGAGGAGAATTCTAATGATCCCATGTTAGGAGCTTCTAACGGCTCGACATAGGAGTGAAGTAGGATCCTATAGAGTTAGGGAATATTGTACACGGCCCTACGACTAGTATTAAGGAATACGACCCGTCATCTATGCAATTGTAACAAATTATCAACCTGTAAAAGATATCTAGGGAGTAATGAAACCGAAGTAAACACAACTTCCCCTATTATTGTTTACACCACACTAGTATAATTAGATTTATTTTCATTTCTGTTATTTTATTTTGATTGCATCTTAGTTATATTGGGTTAGTTGACTAGCAACTAATTCCGCCCACTCTTCCAAAAACTGAGATTTTATTTGCTTTTATAAAATATAAAAATAGAAAAAGAATCATCCCTCACCTCTAGACCTAGTTTTTAGGCTTTCTAATACTAGCGACACTATTCCTGAGTTGAACGATCAATCCCCCGGTACTTGTCACTATACTATACTACAACGATCAGGTACACTTCCTGGTGGGGGTTGTAAGCTTCTCGAGATTCCTCGAGAGGTAAAGCCTGGTGCGATTCCCACGTATCAAAGTGCAACTTACGGGTCCAGAGATAATCCATGAGACTAATGAGAAAATAGTTCAAATCTGACAACGCTTACAAGCTGCAAGGGATCGGCAAAAGAGTTATGCCGATATAAGACGTAAGCCTTTAGAATTTCAAGTCGGAGACAGGGTTATGTTGAAAGTATCACCTAGGAAAGGTGTCTTTTGTCTCGGAAAGCAAGGAAAGCTTAATCCGAGATACATCGGACCATTTAAGGTTTTAGAACGAATTGGTCCGGTGGCATACCGACTAAAATTGCCGGATTAACTTTGTAATATACACGACACATTTCACGTCTCCAACCTTAAGAAATGTTTATCATATGAATCACCCATCATACCTATGAAAGAGCTTTAGTTGTATGATAAGCTCAATTTCATAGAGGAACCAATCGAAATCATGGACCGAGAGGTCAAAAATAAAAAACACCACCAGATTCCTATCGTTAAGGTACGCTGGAACTCTAAAAAAGGACCAGAGTATACTTGGGAATGAGAGGATCAAATCTGTGCTAAATATCCCCACCTATTCTCATCCTCACCCACTAACCCTAGTTAAATCTCGGGACGAGATTTTTCTTTTTGGATAAGAGACTGTAGTAACTCACTAACTTCCCCACTAGATTCCCTTAGGTTAGCAATCCTCAAGAACTTAACTTAGGCCCTCACTAAGCACAATCTAGGTTAGAAATGCCTATAGCTATTTCCCGAGTAAAATTTTTGCTTTGCTATACTACTATTGCCTAACTAACCTCTAGACAAGCTCACGTATCCACCTATGCCAACCACCACTATGTTTACTTGATGTAAACATCCATGTATGTCAAGTCAAGGTTACAAACACATTTTCACTAAGTAAACTATCACTCCAATACACAATACTCATCAGAAAACCCTAATTGCACCTATGTGTTCCTGGTTAGTTTTAAAACCCTAATTTCTTATCTGAACTAACTTGAAAGTGTTCAAAGCTTAGGTATGAGTTACGCTAATAACTTTAGGGTATATAAGACTCCCTAAATCATAGTACAACCCTCTAGAACCTAGGTACAAGTCCCTTACGCACAAAACCTTAATTAGGTCATAACTTCCTGAAAATAGGTCTAAACTATCCTAAATCTTTACCATAAGTTACCACCACTTAATATAAGTCTCCTAGGACTTAATATTAGTCACTAGAAACCCATAGGACATGGAATTAGGCACTAAATCCTAAGCTAGGACCAAATCATAAACTATACAAAACTAGGTCAAACCTAAACCTAAAACTTAAACCTAGCCACTTTAGCACCTCAAATGAACCAACCAAATACCCTAGAACCTCCTTACTAGTAACCTAGCACCCTAGCACCTCTAAGCACCCAAGCAAGGTGGTGCATCACCACCTTGTCACCACCTTTGACCCATGACCAAACCACTACCACAAACGGCCTAGCAGCCCCCTACCTAAACCGTAGCTCGTCCTCCTCACCCTCCTAGGCACCCTTAGTCACCCCATAGCCTTGCTTACTCACCCCCTCCTCGACACCTATACCCCCATTTTCCACCTTACCACCCTTACGCGACCTATAAATACCCCCTCCTCACCACCTCACTTCACACCTCCTCTCCTATTTACCTTACATTATTTATGTAGTATAAGATCCTTAGAAGCCTTAGAAGTTGAGTACTAGAGCCCTAAACCTTTTCGAGTTAAGGTTTTAGGCCGCGAAACCCTAGTTCCCTCGTTACCCTTCCCACGACCTAGGTAAGCCTTGACCTTGATTCTATTAGCCTTAATACTGACCTAGGACACTTAGAACATGCCTTAGAACCTTTAGAGTAGCCTTGAACCTTTTCTTTTAGAAGCTTTCATTTAGAAACCCAAATTTTAAGTAAATATGTGTTTATATGCTAAATTGCTTTATTATATGCTATAATCTGGTTTATGTGACTTAGTTAGACATATATTAACTACTCATAAGCTACGAAACTTAAATATCTCATTAGAATATAGTTTACTTAAAGTTGGAACAATTTTTGCTAATCTTTACATGCATAGGGGTATATATTATAAATTTCAGAAAATACTAAGTTTAGGGACTGTTTTTGACAATTCCTAAAAGATATAAGTACAAGGACCCCTTTTGCAAAGTTTTAAAACCTTAAGATAATAAGAAAAATGAAATATAAACTTAAAAGGACTAGATTTGCAAATATAGTTAAGTTAAGGGTAAAAAGGGTAATTATTGAAAGTTAATATAGTTTAAGGACTATTTTTGCCATTTCTCTTAAATAAATAAGTATATGGACTATTTATGTAAAATAAAGAAAGTTATATGCCTAAGTGTTATAAGTTTAGGGTAGAAAGTGTAAATATATAAACTTGATGGGTTTAAATGGAATATTTTCATATAAAATATAAAAGCTATTTTGAGTTAGAAACATAACACAATACTAGGGAGCTTCATGTGAGGAGTACCATGTGGATATTTCGTTTTGATGAGTTTGATAGGTTTACGAATTAAAGTGCCCTGACTCCTCAAACGATTATTGCATGTACTTCTGAATTATGATGGCCCGAACGGTGTTATGTTATAACCAAAACTTAATAACAACGTAGCTCAATAGTAGGGAGTTTAATGTGAGGAGTATTAAATTATGAATTATGATGGCCTGAACGGTATTATGTTGATGACCTAATACAATAGTAGGGAGCTTCATGTGAGGAGTCATATACTTCTGAATTATGATGGCCGGAACGGTGTTATGTTATACCTAGAAACCTTAAGAGTGATTACTTAAAAACCTAGAATAAGACTTGACATACATACACACACACACACACACACACACACACACACCTACACTACCCCAGGATACGTGAGTGAGCTGTCTAAACCCTACACTACTTACCTTAGACCCAGGTGAGTTTTCATAGCCTCACTTTTAAATGCTTTACAACCCTGTGAGGCGGATACATGCTTTAAATCGAATAAAAGTCTTTTTCTTTGGTTGTTGCACGAGTAAACTATCTACCACGCCTACACAACAAAATTCATGAATCTAATCGCTTGTGATATTTTACACAAGTGAACGCGAATATAATTGATAGATCTATTGGAGTTTGACAACTCCTGTTGGTACTACCTCTCACTGGAGGGTACCAATAAGTATTATATTTGAACCCTCACTGATGGATTAACTTTGGCAAGTTATCCTTCCCGTCTCATCATGGATTGGTCTGCAGACCCCATGATCTGGACTGTTAACGTGTGGTTCATGAGCTTAGTGCAATACACCTGCTATTACTAAACTTTTCCTCACATACGGTTTAAGTTGAACCCTGTGGAGCTTGTATTCACACACCCTAACTATTTAAACCTATGACTCTCACTCAACATTCATGTTGACTTTTAAGCATGTTATCCTAGGTCAATGAGCTATTTAGGAACCCTAGCACGGAGAAGTATTGGACTTGAGGACGTCCAGAATAGTTATCATTCATCAGTTTTGCCTTAAAATGTATCTTTTGGGACCTCTCTTTTGGTAAGAGTATATCTTTTACTGTAAAAACTTTGATGAATAAATGAATGATAATACCTTTTTCTAAAACGTCTCTTTTCGAGTTGTTTTCTATTATCTTGTCTTTGTTTCCATGAGGTAATACCCCAAACACTTAATCCGCTGCGATCAATGAAAAATAGGGGTGTTACAGATTGGTACCAGAGCCTTGGTTATAGAGAACAAAAGGATTTTTCCTAAACTATAACAACTTTTTCAAAAATTCCTCCATGCCACTAGAATCCCCGAACTTGCCTTTAGACACCAACTTGCCTTTAGGTTAATATTCCTGACTTGCCTCTCGGTTAGATTCCCCGAATTTCCTTTAGGTTAGATTCCTCACTATTGCCTCTAAGATAGATACCCCACTATCTTATTGCCCTAGGATATTGCATAGGCTAGAGATATGCTAAGATACTTTTCCTGGGTTTCAGACCTCATCACAAACCCCAACCAAATCCAAACTTTTGGATCGATATACTCTGATCAAACTACTTTGTAGCTTGTAAGGTTTTAACAATCTTGAATAACTCAAAATAATTAATATTGAAACACTGATGTTACTTTGTAAAGTATGCGGAATCTACTAACAAAAAGCTAAGAAGAACTTTGTTTATATTAAAACCAACTCTTGAACCTGCTTCTCTAAACACAGATTCACTAACAATCTCTAACTTCACTAAAATCATTTTCTAGAAATCGTAATGTGAAACTCTAAAACTCACACATCTAATACCATCCTAAGGCTCCTTTTATAGGCATAAGGAAAACCTTAAGTCGGTTTACAATATTTACTTGAACGACAAGTAATTATCCCTAACTAGTTCTAGAATATTCATACAATATTACATACTAATCCTTAAACAATATTGCGCATTAGTCCTTGTTCTTCGAAGTACTTTGAATAATCTTCAATAACTAGCAGTACTTTGACTTTAATCAGCACGTTGACTATTGAGCAGTACTTTGACATAGCAGTACTTTGATCTTTCCAGCAGTACTTTGATCTTCATATCCCAACAATCCTCCCCTAACTTGAACTCCACTTGCTTGATTTCAAGTTTCTTTGCTTTCTTTGATCTTTAATATCTTTATCACCAAGGAAAATTGTATCTTTATCTCTTTTCAGTCTTGTATGTCAAAGTACTTTTGATCAGCTTTAGATGATATCTTCACAGCAACTCAACAGTATTTTGACAAAGTGTACATCAAATCTTTTAAAGTTTCATACTATTCTCATCACTTCCAAATGTGTAAACTTCTGTGAGAGGTGAATCATTGAACTTTTAATGGATTTTGATGTCTCTTTACCAAAGCCATTAACTCTGGAGCAGCCAATGTTTAGGTTAGAACAACCATGGTACATTGATAACCATATGATTTTTAGAAAATCATCAGCTAACAACGGATTTGATTAGTCTTTACCAATAGCCATTTGCTTTTGGACTAGTTAGTTCTTTGATTTCAACCATGGTGAACTAATTACCATAAATGGATTTTCCACAGCCTTTACCACATGCCATTTTCTTGTGGGCTAGTCAACTCTCACTTTTACAGATATGATGAGTTGAATACCATACAATTTTTAGTAAATTGTCAACTAAAAACGGATTTGATTATCACATCAGAGTCGTACCCTCATGATGAGTCAAACTCTTTCTTGTCTATTAAACATGGTGAGTTGATTACCATTTGCTGTGCAGTACAAGTGCTAACACCATGTAATACTCTTCAAATCATTTTATTTATATCATCTTAAGCTTCAAAAACTTTTATTTTATTTTGCAAAAGACTTTTACTAGTTTTATGCAGCAAGCAGTACTTTGGTAAAGTACTGTCTGTCTTACAGTACTTTGAGAAAAATACTTATTATTCAAAACAAATCATACCAGTACTTATGTAATATTATTCTTCTAAAGTAGTCCACCTTATGAATAGGTTGATCACCATGAATGCTACTTCAGTTTCATTCTCAACCTCTATTCCATGATCCAACATCCTGAGCATAAGTTCTCTTATCAAAGGATATCTTTTTTCAGCTAACATATGAATCATGGTACTATCTTCCATCTCAAGTGAATAAACTCCTGATGACTCAAAGAATCTCCATCTTGTTATCTCCCAGTTTTCTTGCTCATTCCACAGAGCATCATTACTTGTTTCTTTAGTTTCCCAGATGGTTATCAAATCTCCAAGTAAGATTAATCCCACTCCTGTTGCTTCAATATTCTCATAATAAGTCTGCACTTGTAAATACAAGTTGTATAGATCTTCTCTATTTATCATGTGCAGAACATCCCATAGCATATTAAACACAGTGAAGCTTTCATCCTCTCTGTTAAACATGAGATAATTTCCTTCAGTTGATTCAACTACAGAGAATGAGATAATCTTAGACTTCTTTCCAGAGTCTTCTGTTTTCTTGTTTTCAAAATCAACAACTCTGAAATAATTCTTCAGTTCATCAATTGTATCTGATCTTATCACTTTGAGCTTTTTTGACAATTGATCATCTTGAATAGCTTTCTTCCTTTTTAATTTTCTTTTCTCAGCTTGTTCTTTCATCACATCTTCTAACTTCTTTTCTCTCTCAGCATCCATATGTACAAAGTTCCCACAGTGCTTTTACATCTGGATATCTTAGCCTTTGTAGATTCTTGTATCCTCTTCTTTTCAAGAAACTAATCATCCAATTTCTTTCTTGAGCAATAGTCATAGGTTTTCTTGTTACAGCAACTGGCTTTCTTATCTCTTCTAGATACTCTGCATCATAAACAGCTTGTTGCTTTCTAGCAATCTCTTCATTCTTAGCTATCTCTATTTCTCTCAGCTGTGCAAGAGTTAACTTCTTATTTTTCTTCTTGGTTTCCTTCATGATCCCTTTTCCTTTGTCTTTGGATCTAAAGCTTCAGGTTCAGAAGAAGATCTAGAGACTTGTTGTGCATGCTCAGAAATATGTATACCTGTTGGTCTATCCAAATTAAGCATTATCTAAGCTATTGTCTCATCATCACTAGCTGTATGCTCCTTGACTTCCTCTTATTGAATGGGATTAGAAGGACCAACTTCATCTTCAAATACTTTTGTAGAAGGCCCAGCTGTAGAAGTTCCAATTTCACCAATATCCATTGCAGCAGTACCTTGCACACCAGTACTTTCATCAGTAGTACTTTGAATGTGAGTACTTTGAATATTTTCAACTTGTTCTCCAGCTTCTTGCTCATCAACTTTTTCTTCTTGAACAATGTTCTCAGCCCCATCAATCTTTTTCTCTTTCTCTGGCACAAAGTTCAAAGTTTCTTCTGGATAATGCCAAAGATGAGCATCTTCTGAATATTGAACTCCAACATCATCTTCATTCAAATTATCTTCTTGATTCCTCCCTAATTTGAAAGATGATGACTTCTTCTTACTCCTCTTAGATTTAGAAGCCTTCTTGGCTGACTTAGACTTCTTCTTCTTGGATTTGTTTATGTTCTTTCACATAAAGTCTAAAGTTCTGCACAAGTGGCCACACAAACCTCTTCAACCTTCTGAACTTATTCCTCAATCTTGTAATCTCTGCAGCCTGGTTATCAATCACTTTCTTCATTCTCTTGAACTCCCTAGTCAAAGAAAAGTTATCCAAAGGTCCCTTACCTCCCTCATCTCCTCCAGATGTTTGAAACCCACCCGTGGAAGTATAATCATTGGGAGAAGGTAATGGAGTATTATGCTCTGATGCGTGGGAATCGCAACAGGCTTTACCTCTCGAGGGATCTCGAGAAGCTTACAACCCCCACCAGGCAGTGTACCTGATCATTGTAGTATAGTATAGTGACAAGTACCGGGGGATTGATCGTTCAGCTTAGGAATAGTGTCGCTAGGATTAGAAAGCCTAAATACTAGTTCTAAAGGTGAGGGATGATTATTTTTTGTGTTTTTATATTTTTTTTAAAGCAATTAAAATCTCGGGGTTTGAAGGATTTGGGCGGAATTAGTTGCTAATCAACTAACCCAATACTAAGATGCAAACAAAATAAAATACTAAAAATGAAAATAAACTAATTAAACTAAGGTTGTGAGCAGTAATTGGAGAAAATGTGTTTACTTAGATTTCACTACTCCCTAGACATCTTTTACACGTTAATTACTTGTTATAATTGCATGGATGACGGATCGTATTCCTTAATACCATTCATGGGGTGGCACACATAACTCCCCAATTCTATGAGCTCTTATCTCCTCCTACACCATGCCCAACACAACTATAGGGATTGTAAACAGTGGCTCATGCATTAAATACAACCAATAAAGACCTAGTGCGCCTCGGTTCATGTTTCTTAAGATGTTCAAGCATGTTACCAAGTGGAGATCTGCCAGTTTTCTTAAGCCTAACATATAAATCACTCATCCAAGACAAAGATAAACAAGTAATCAACACATAATTAACATCTAGGTTTCATTAGATCTAAGCAAACACAAGATAGGTCTAGCCTAGCATAATGGAATTGAGACAAGAACAAGATATAGACAACCAACACATAGACATATTGATTGAATTAGAAGAACACTTATGTCAATTACAATGCAAGGTATCAAGGGTTTGGAACCCTTGAAAAACTTGTAAAAGTTGCACCAAAATCGTACTTAGGGTTTCTCCAAAACTCCTCTCCCTAATGTGTGAAAATTAGAAAACTATATATAGAAAAATAGGTTTGACGGCGTCAAGAATAAACTTGTGACGCCGTCACCTCGCCGTCAAAACTCTCCTCGGACTGCCTAGATCTACTTCTGACGCCGTCAAGACTTATACACTTCCAGGCCGTCATGACTCTTTTACTCTTGACGCCCTTCCTACGTGACGCCGTCAAATCTGTTCTGGGTCGTCATGGAAATTCATGAGATTTGCTCTTGACGCCGTCAAGATTTTGCTCTTAACGCCGTCACCTACTGTTCCCAGCATGGAAAATTAAGACTTTGGCGTTTTCTTCACTTTTATGCTCCAAAAACGTCCGAATTGCTTCCTTTTCCAGATTTCTCTCCCAAAGTACCTAAAATCACAAAAGGAACGATTTAGGGAAATATTTGATCAAATAAATTCGGATTCAGGCATAAATGACCCCCTAAAAACGGATCATTTTTCGCCTCATCATATACCCTTACACTTGAGATTTGCTTGTCCTCAAGCAAATGCGCTTTTATTCTACTCAAAAGATAGGTTAGGGGTCATTTAACACTAACATAAAAGTAATTACAACAAATAATCGTTCCACTAAAGACCAATAGACAAGCACGGAGGTCATACACTAGCACCTCACAAATAGTGTTTAGATACTCACATCTCTCGGGTGCAATAAAGTGTAAATTACAATATGGAAACGGAAGATACCTCTCACTACCTGTCATAGCAAAATAGATTACCATAGGCTTGGGAAAGGATCAAACCTCCACCACATGGCGTAAGCACCTAGGATAAACTATCAAAGAGGTCTTTTAAAGGGTTGTAACGTTAGGTGTAGGGATATGAAATACACGGTTTTGTTGGATAAAGGAAGTTTTACTGGTGGCGAGTTAACAGTCTTGGTCAATTACATGTACAATATGGCGTTGCTAAGCCAAGACTAGACTCGACTTATGCTAATAAATGAAAAATAACAAAAACATAAAATAAACATAGAATGAAACGGGATGGTAGTCCGTATGTTTTTTCTCTTTTTCCTTTTTCTATATTTTTTTTTCTTTTTCTTGTTTTTTCGATTTTTTTTTTTTTTTTTTTTTTTTTTTTTGCATACACTCTTACCCTACCATCCAAAATAATACATCATAGGGAATGAAAATTTACCTTACACTTGAATCTTTACATACTTTACATTTAACTAATCTAATGACTCGAATTAAGAAAATCAAAACACTTGGAGCACTTTTAAGATTATCGTACATATGGGGGTAATAAATGATGTTCTTCCCCATTACTCCATAAAATAAGTACTTACCCATGAGTCCCAATCGTCCCAAAACAATATGTACAAGGATATGACTCGACTTAGCAACCATGTAATCAATTAGAAAGTTAACTTAGGGTTTAACAAATAACAATAATGCACTAAAAATGAGCGTATACACGGAAGGCTAAGGCGATTTGGGTGTACATTTAAGTGGGGTGTAACAAATTCTTCCTTTAAGTAAGATGCTTAAAGTTAGAAACGAAAAGATAGGCTCGGAGGGGTGTACTAGGGGTTTCGTGTACTAAAGATGAGTACAACGCTAAGGGTGTGGGAAAAATTAGTTGACTTAACTAGCCAAGTAATATGACTTAAATGGTCAAGTAATTATGATACGGTTTTAACACAAGGGTGATCTTAATGCCTCTTATCATGTAGTAAATCCAATTACACGAATGTAGTCTCACTAGCGGACTCGGGATGCATCACTAACGCAAGTTCTAGAATCTAAATGCTACCGGTACACTCATAAGCACTAATAGTAAATGCTTTTCCTATCAAATCTAAAGGCGAACATCACATATTTGGGTGGAAAATTTTTCTGAATATACGGTTATGTGCTAGTCATACAATCTCCTATCCATGAGACGTTTGCTATGGCTAAAGTTTCACTCCTAAATGTTGTAAAAAAAAATTTTAATTTGGTGCTAAAATTGCACTAACAAGTATTTCTCATAGTTTTATTACACATCTACCATCAAACAAAACAAACTCAAGCGAAAGTGCATATGTAAGGTATCATCTTTTTACCCTCCCCTTACACTTAAGATGAACATTGTCCCCAATGTTCAAGTAAAGAATGTAAAAGTGAAAAAGTAAAGAGAATGAAATCAAATACTCCCCTGATTCGCTCGGTATGGATAATACGGTGGCTAGGTTAAATCTTCCTCCAAGAAAATGAACAATCAAAGTTTCCCTTCCAGAATATAAATCATCTTCTTGTCATATATAACCTGTAAAACCTGACAAAATAGACAAGACAACCTCGCGTAAAATCGGCGGCATTCTATATAAGTTATTAAATCCTAGAAAACAAGATAAGATATAATGCTTGTGGAATGAAGTTTGCAGATCTCCTGGAGATTATAAAACTTGATAATTCACAAAAAACATAAGACTCCGTTAGAAAAACAAAACCGGTAAAATTTCCAGATTTTAACTCCTGACGCCGTCAAGAGTAAACCCCTGACGCCGTCAGAATTGACCTGCAGAAATCCTTATGTTAAGTTTCCGGAAAATTTCTGGAAAAACTTGGTCCTACTTCATGGAAAATCCTGCAAAACTTCATTATGACTCAATACAAGCATTTGACTCTAACAAATACGAATACACATGTTCATTTAATATTGTGGAGAATCATGATCAGTTTGTTTCTTAAAAACATATTTGGGGTTTCCCCTTACACTTATCTTTTGCAAAAACACCTTTAGGTGGAGTTAAGACTAAGCCAAAACAACAAAGTAAAGTATTTCCACTATTTAGTTTAGAAACATGATCAACCAACAATAAAAATAAAACATGCATACGGAAGCAAATAACAAACAAACAAATAAAATCACACAAAACATGGGTTGCCTCCCAAGAAGCACTTTTCTTTATTTACGAGTCTTGTAGCTAGACTCAAGGTCATGGGTTAACGTGTATCGCTTATGCTCACATAACCAAGTGTGAGCCATCTAATAGTCGCCTCATCTTTCTTATATTCATCTCCTAACTCTAAGCATCCGCGATAGTATCTTTTATTCTTTTCATGAGTATACTTAAGCCCTTTTTCTCTTATCGTTCTCACTTAGCATCTTTATGGGCGGATACCTACTACACTTTTCCATGGAAAAATCCTTGAACCTAGGGTGTGTGCGGGGCATTTGATAGACAAAATCTTCTTCCCCATCCGAGAACGTAATTAACCCTTCTATGAGTTTTTCATTGAGGTTGGTCAGCCATTTGAAGGGTTTTCCAAACACAACTTGGGTCAACTTATTATCAATAAACTCTCCTAGATTCTCCATAACCATGAACTCAACAAGATAAACCAAGCTTCCTACAAACACATGCAATGGTATTGCCTTAGCAATAATGTTTTCTCCTTTGTACTCTAACTCATCTACCATGACTTTATTGTACTCATTACGTGAGATTATGTTCATTGGAAGAGATGAATTGAGATAGGCGTTAAAGCTCTTAAATCCAATCTTACAAGTGAATTGCATGTTAAATGAACTATCACACTCAATCCTAGTTCTAGGGTCAACATACCTAAGAGGGTTTATTTCTTCTTCTATCCTATTCTCATTAATCACATCACCATCATCAAGATCCTCATCGGAGTCTGAATAGTAGAAAGGACTAGCCATACGGTCATCATCATGATTAGACTCTTCTAACTCAGAAGTATTGTCAAAGTGGTGGTTGGGTGAAAGGTTAGGAGGGTTCTCATTTTCTGCTAAAGGAAGTGGGGCGGGCATTTGGAAGATCCTACGACGAAAAACACGAATAACAGGAATCAAACGATCAATGTTATTGTGTTCCATCGAAAAAGTTCACGAACAAAGGACGCAAAGAAATAGATAGACTAAAGAAACCTAAAAATAAAAATAAAATCTTACTAGAAAGGAATCTAGCAAGTAGACCTAATAAAAAGAAATTCTAACCTAGACAATAACTATTCCCCGGAAACGGCGCCAAAAACTTGATGCGTGGGAATCGCAACAGGCTTTACCTCTCGAGGGATCTCGAGAAGCTTACAACCCCCACCAGGCAGTGTACCTGATCGTTGTAGTATAGTATAGTGACAAGTACCGGGGGATTGATCGTTCAGCTTAGGAATAGTGTCGCTAGGATTAGAAAGCCTAAATACTAGTTCTAAAGGTGAGGGATGATTATTTTTTGTGTTTTTATATTTTTTTTAAAGCAATTAAAATCTCGGGGTTTGAAGGATTTGGGCGGAATTAGTTGCTAATCAACTAACCCAATACTAAGATGCAATCAAAATAAAATACTAAAAATGAAAATAAACTAATTAAACTAAGGTTGTGAGCAGTAATTGGAGAAAATGTGTTTACTTAGATTTCACTACTCCCTAGACATCTTTTACACGTTAATTACTTGTTATAATTGCATGGATGACGGATCGTATTCCTTAATACCATTCATGGGGTGGCACACATAACTCCCCAATTCTATGAGCTCTTATCTCCTCCTACACCATGCCCAACACAACTATAGGGATTGTAAACAGTGGCTCATGTATTAAATACAACCAATAAAGACCTAGTGCGCCTCGGTTCATGTTTCTTAAGATGTTCAAGCATGTTACCAAGTGGAGATCTGCCAGTTTTCTTAAGCCTAACATATAAATCACTCATCCAAGACAAAGATAAACAAGTAATCAACACATAATTAACATCTAGGTTTTATTAGATCTAAGCAAACACAAGATAGATCTAGCCTAGCATAATGGAATTGAGACAAGAACAAGATATAGACAACCAACACATAGACATATTGATTGAATTAGAAGAACACTTATCTCAATTACAATGCAAGGTATCAAGGGTTTGGAACCCTTGAAAAACCTGTAAAAGTTGCACCAAAATCGTACTTAGGGTTTCTCCAAAACTCCTCTCCCTAATGTGTGAAAATTAGAAAACTATATATAGAAAAATAGGTTTGACGGCGTCAAGAATAAACTTGTGACGCTGTCACCTCGCCGCCAAAACTCTCCTCGGACTGCCTAGATCTACTTCTGACGCCGTCAAGACTTATACACTTCCAGGCCGTCATGACTCTTTTACTCTTGACGCCCTTCCTACGTGACGCCGTAAAATCTGTTCTGGGTCGTCATGGAAATTCATGAGATTTGCTCTTGACGCCGTCAAGATTTTGCTCTTAACGCCGTCACCTACTGTTCCCAGCATGGAAAATTAAGACTTTGGCGTTTTCTTCACTTTTATGCTCCAAAAACGTCCGAATTGCTTCCTTTTCCAGATTTCTCTCCCAAAGTACCTAAAATCACAAAAGGAAACGATTTAGGGCAATATTTGATCAAATAAATTCGGATTCGGGCTTAAATGACCCCCTAAAAACGGATCATTTTTAGCCTCATCATGCTCTGAAGCAGTACCTTGCAGAGAAGTACCTTCCTTTGAAACAGAATGTGGAGAAGTACTTTCAGCAAAAATAGTCTTTTCCATAGAAACATATACTGAGACAGTTCTTTCACTTGAATCAACAGGCTGTGGTGAAGCAAGAGGTGGTGTAGGAGTATGTACTGATGCAGAATTGTCAGATTTCTCAGATTGGTCAATATGAGCAGAACCACTAGCTTCAGCAACCTCATCCCTAACAGCTTGTGCTACTTCCAACATATAAGCATTAAAAGGTGTATTGTTACCCGAAAACTTAATTCCCTTCTGAGACATAAATGTAAACACCTTAGGTGGAAGCATAATACTAGGTATATAATCCTGAGGTTTTGGTATCCCTTCAAGTGGTTTTTCTAAGAAAAGCTGAACAAATCTAGGGTACATTAAGAATGGTGAACCAGCCTTAATGTGTGCAATCATACTATCAAGGATCATGTAAGAAAAATTGAATGGCTGATTGGTAACTAGACCAACTAAGGCAGAAGCTATGGCATGTCCAAATTGATCCCAAGCAGTACTTTTGGGACTCAAACAATGAAGCAAAACATGAATGAGATATTTCCAATGAGGACTTACCAATGCTTTCTGAAAAGTAATATTGTTCAAAGCTCCTTCATACCCAATATTCCTAAGTGCATCCCAAACCTCTTGTTTGTCAAACAAAACAGTGCCTCCCTCATCATCAAACAACAAGACCTCCCTGATTGTTGCTTTAGTAATACCTATTGCTCTTTCAGCAATTGTAGCATGAATAACATCCTCTCCATCTTCTAGTTCAGCCCTAGCCGTAGCCCAAAACTCTTGTATCCAAGGACTAATAACTTCTGGATTCACTAAAAGTGAGTAATTGATGGATGATCCGGTGAGAAAATCAATTATTCCATGGAAATCAATGTTCTTTTGTGTTTTCTCCAGGTTAGCAATCATATTGTGTTTGGTGATGGTGGGACGATTTGTCATTGTGAGTATGATTGAGAGAAGAAAGATGATCGTTAATGAATTGGGTGTGATTGATGAATGAATACGAGTTTGTAAAGATGAAAAAGATATGTGTAAAGAGGGATAATATACAAAGAATCACGGTTAATTAATTACTTTACCGTTATTTTTGGAAGTTATCTTCCCCATATCTTTCGAAAGTTTATTACCCGTATTTTTGACCATTGGAACAGTATCCTGACACGTCAGCGTATCCTTCAAAACACCAAGCAGTACTTTCCATATTACATGGAGCAGTACTTTCATCTGTTGAACAAAGCAGTACATTGGCAAAGTACTTTCCCATTAAAATATCTCATAGTGTTGACTATTTGACCAAAATATCTATTGAAAGTCAACCCGAGATAATTAATACTTTCCAAATTAATTCCCCAAAGCTACCAAGGCAAGTAGAATTGAATGAGCATCATTAATATCCCTTGAGACTTTCTTGCCTATAAAAAGAACTTGCCATCAACACTTCTCTTCATCAAAACTTATAACTTACATCACAAAAACCCTAATCAACATCATGAGCCACTTTCCAATGATATACATCTCTTCTGATTCTGATGGCTCCACTGATTCAGAAATCAGTTATTACTCTGATTCTGACTTTGACACTGATGCAGGATGGAGTGGTTACTTTCCTCCTGATGTAGCAAGCTCAACCAATCCAAAACCTAATAAGAGAGTATATGTCCCTGCTCCAACTCCTTCTTTAGCAAGTGAACTCCCACAAGCCTTGACACAAGCTCTTGAGTCAGCCATAAAGAACATGAAGTGGCCAGCTCAAAGAAACATGCAAGACCAGAGAGTCCTCCCAATCAAATACTTGGCCTGGCTTGCCCAAGGAAGCAAGCTTCTTTTGATGACAAAAGAAAGACTGCTTAGAAGGGAAAGCAGAGCTATCAAGGAAAAGGAAAAAGGCCAATGGAGTAGGATGTGTAGGGTGTAGGTTGGTGTAGGTTTGGTGTAGGTTGTTTGGATTAGTTCTCTCCTTGTCTTGGTTGAGTATCTCTGTCATGGTTGTGTCTGTGTTTCTGAACTGATGAATGTAATAATCTTGGAATAATAATGAATAAAATATCTTTTCTTTTGAATGATACATGTAGCCTCCCCTCAAATAATGACTAACTACTAATGCCTCCCCTAAAAAATAGCTTAATTATTTATTATACCAATACTCACTACTAAGAAAGTAAATCTTGAAACATCAAAGCCCTTTGTGAGTAAATCTGCTACATTATCATCTGTATGGACTTTAACCACATTAATGAGCCTGTGCTCATAGAAATCTCTGATAAAATGATGTCTTATCTGAATGTGCTTTGTTTTGGAGTGATAAACTGGATTCTTCACAATACAAATGGTACTCTCATTATCAATGTTGATAGGAGTGTTCTTGAAGTTGAATCCATAATCTAAAAGCTGATTTTGCAACCAAAGTACTTGTACACAACAACTTGCAGCAGCTACATATTCTGCTTCCGTGGAAGATGTGGCTGCAATTGTTTGCTTTTTGCATTGCAATGAGACTAATCTTCTTCCAAGATATTGACATCCTCCAGTTGTTGATCTTCTGTCATAGTTGTCACCAGCATAATCACTATTTGAAAAGGCTTGTAGATGAAAAGGGGACTCCCTAGGATACCACAATCCTAGCTTAGGTTGTTGCCTAAGGTACCTAAAGATTCTCTTGACAGCATTCAAATGTGAAACCTTGGGTTGAACTTGATGTCTTGCACATAAACAAACAGCAAAAGTAATGTCAGGTCTAGATGCAGTTAAGTACATTAGACATCCAATCATAGACCTGTATAGTTTGACATCAACATCTTCTCCATCTTCATCTTTTCCCAAGGGTTTGTTAGCCTCAACAGGTGTGGATGCTGGTTTGACAGTAGTGAAGTTGAATCTCTTAAAAATGTCTGCAACATACTTATCTTGACTTATAAAAATTCCACTGCTTGATTGTTGCACTTAAAGCCCCAAAAAGAATGTTAATTCACCCATTGAGCTCATCTGAAATTCTTTTTGCATAAGATCTTCAAATTCCTTCACTATTGATTACTTTGTAGCTCCAAAAATAATATCATCTACATACACTTATACAAGCATGATATCCTTTTTATCTCTTTTGATAAACAAGGTCTTGTCAATAGCACCTCTCCTGTAACCATGTTGTAATAGAAAAGTGGAGAGTCTTTCATACCATGCTCTAGGGGCTTGATGAAGGCCATACAGAGCCTTAATAACCTTTTAGACTTTGTTTGGATGGGCAGGATCTTCAAAACCAGGGGGTTGTTTAACATATACTTCTTCTGTGATAGTGCCATATAGAAAAGCACTTTTAACATCCATCTGATATACAGGAAAGCCCATATATGATGCAAAAGACAAAAATAGCCTTATGGCTTCAATCCTTGCCACAGGAGCAAATACTTCATCATAGTCTAGCCCTTCTTCTTGTCTATATCCTTGAGCTACTAGCCTTGCTTTATTCTTAATGTTATTCTTAATGACATTCCCTCTTTCATCTCTTTTAACTCTGAAGACCCATTTTGTTCCAATTAGTCTCTTACCATTAGGTAAATCACATAATACCCATACTTCTTGAAGTTTAAATTGTAAGAGTTCTTCTTGCATAGCTTCAACCCAACTCTCCTTGGCTAATGCTTGTTTTATGGTCTTAGGTTCTTCTTGAGACAAAAAGCAAGTAAATAAACACAATTTCTGATCCTTGTGATTCACCCTGTTCTGCTTGTAAATAAAGCTAAGTAAATAAGAATGTTGTTGAGACATATTCTTAGCTTTAGTTCTTATGAGAGCTCCTGAAGTAGAAGGTCCAATTATTTTACTAACAGGATGATCTTTATGAATCCTTAATGTAGGGGTTGGTGAAACTTCAAGGTTATCTTCCAAATTTTTGAAATCAAGGTCTTCATTGGAATCTGAGAAAATGCCTTCTTTTTCCAATTCATCATCAGTATCTTCTAAGGCAGGCATGGTTGGATCAGTTAAATCATCAGCATTTTTCCAATTTGAAGTATCTAAGACTTGAGAAGTACTTTCAAATGGATCAGCAGTACTTTGGGGTAAAGTACTGTTAGTGCCTTTAGCCTTCTTCTTTTCTACTTCATAAGCTCTCCTTCGATCATCTTCATAGGATTTAGCAATTGTTTCTTGAAGAAGCATCCTATTAAGTTCATCTTGGATAGCTTGGTCTTCATCAGATACTGTGGTCTTTGGTTGAACAGTACTTTGTAGATCAACAGTACATTGAGGTGCAGCAGTACTTTTCTTCTCATCACTGAGTGTTTCATCAAGATTATCTTCAGATCTTATGTTAACTCCATGAACAATGTATTGTGATTCCTCTTCATTGTGAACAACTTGATTTTCTTCCCTTACAGGTACATAGTTCATGGATGAGGCCATTAAATCAAGATCAAACATCCAATCAGGACCTTTACCTTTTTGATTTTCTTGTTCTTCTAGAAATTCAACATGAAGACATTCTTGAACCTTCTTGGTAGCCCTGTTATACACATTGAATCCCTTGCTATTGGTACAATAACCCAATAAGTATCCTTCATCAGACTTACCATCAAATTTTCCCAAATTATCAGCAATATTCAAAATAGTCAGAGGCCATCCAAAAGGTTTCAAGAACTTAATGTTTGGTTTCTTTCCCATGAGTAACTCATAAGGTGTCTTCATCTGAGGTTTTGTCACTGATACTCTATTCAACACGTAACAAGCAGCACTTACAGCTTCAGCCCAAAATGGAACAGGTAATTGGGAGTCTGCAAGCATTGTCCTTGCTGCTTCTATCAAAGTTCTATTCTTTCTTTCTGCAACTCCATTCTGCTGAGGAGTTCTGGCAATACTGAACTCTCTCTTAATTCCTTTCTTGGCACAAAATTCATCCATAAGCTGATTCTTGAATTCAGTCCCATTATCACATCTAATGCCTCTAACCTTGAGTCTTAACTAATTTTCAAGTGCTATTATAAGATCATGGATAGCATCAAAAGTTTCATCTTTGAATCCCAAGAAAAAGACCCAGCTAAATCTGCTACAATCATCTGTTATAACCAAACAGTACTTCGTCTTGTTTAAACTAACAACTGAGACAAGTCCAAACAGATCCATATGCAGCAATTCCAAAGGCTCCCTAATAGTTCTTTCTTTAACCTTTTTACATGAAGCCTTGTGTTGTTTACCCTTCTTGCAAGCCAGACATGAATGATCAAGTTTGAATGTTTTAGAAGGTAAACCTCTAACTAAATTTCCTTTGACTAGCTTGTTGATGTTCTTGAAATTAACATGTTCTAGACTTTTGTGCCATTGACGTGCTTCTTCCATTGTTGCCCTTGCAATCAAGCATGTTGCTCTTTCAGCAGAATTGATGTTCTTTAAGTCTATGCTGTACACATCATTGGTTCTTGGTGCTTTCAGCATCACCAAGTTTTCATCTTCTAATCTAAACCCAGGGGAGAGAATAAGACATTCTGTGTCAAGAAACAACTCAGGGTACTTCTTGTCACAGATCTGAGAGACTGACAGAAGGTTGAATTTAAGCTCCTTCACATATCTAACATTTTCCAAATCAATTGATCCTGCCTTAATAGTTCCTTTGCCAGTGATTCTCCCTCCATCAGGATCATTCCCAAATGCAACTTGATGCGTGGGAATTGCACCAGGCTTTTCCTCTCGAGGGATCTTGAGAAGCTTACAACCCCCACCAGGCAGTGTACCTGATCGTTGTAGTATAGTATAGTGACAAGTATCGGGGGATTGATCGTTCAGCTTAGGAATAGTGTCGCTAGGATTAGAAAACCTAAATACTAGTTCTAAAGGTGAGGGATGATTATTTTTGTATTTTATATTTTTTAGAAAGCAATTAAAAATCTCGGGTTTGAAGGATTTGGGCGGAATTAGTTGCTAATCAACTAACCCAATACTAAAGATGCAATCAAAATAAAATACTAGAAATGAAAATAAGCTAAATTATACTAAAGTTGTGAGCAATAAGTGGAGAAAATGTGTTTACTTAGATTTCACTACTCCCTAGACATCTTTTACACGTTAATTACTCGTTATAATTGCATGGATGACGGATCGTATTCCTTAATACCATTCATGGGGTGGCACACTTAAGTCCCCAATTCTATGAGCTCTTATCTCCTCCTATACCATGCCCAGCACAACTATAGGGATTGTAAACAGTGGCTCATGCATTAAATACAACCAATAAAGACCTAGTGCGCGTCGGTTCATGTTTCTTAAGACGTTCAAGCATGTTACCAATTGGAGATCTGCTAGTTTTCTTAAGCCTAACATATAAATCATTCATCCAAGACAAGTATAAACAAGTAATCAACACATAATTAACATCTAGGTTTCATTAGGTCCAAGCAAACACAAGATAGATCTAGCCTAGCATGATGGAATTAAGACAAGAACAAGATATAGACAACCAACACATAGACATATTGATTGAATTAAAAGAACACTTATCTCAATTACACATGAAAGGTATCAAGGGCTTGGAACCCTTGAAAAACCTGTAAAATTTGAACCAAGTTCGTACTTAGGGTTTCTCCAAAACTTCTCTCTTTTTAATGTGAAAATTAGAAAACTATATATAAGAAAAGGGGTCTGACGGCGTCAAGACCAAGCTTGTGACACCGTCACCTCGCCGCCAAAACTTTTCTCGGACTACCTTGATCTACATTTGACACCGTCAAGTGATAATCATTTTCAGGCCGTCATGACTTTTACTCTTGACGCCCTACTTTGTGACGCCGTCAAATCTTTACTGGATCGTCATGGAATTTTGCTCTTGACGCCGTCAGGGAGTTACTTTTGACGCCATCACCTACTGTTCCCAGCATGGAAAATTAAGACTTTGGTGTTTTCTTCACTTTTATGCTCCAAAAACGTCCGAATTGCTTCCTTTTCCAGATTTCTCTCCCAAAGTACCTAAAATCACAAAAGGAACGATTTAGGGCAATATTTGATCAAATAAATTTGAATTCGGGCTTAAATGACCCCCTAAAAACGGATCATTTTTTGCCTCATCACAACTCTTCCTCCAAAATAAGCCTTAAAATCTGATAAGAGCTCCTTTTCTCCTGTCATACTTCCAGAGCAACCACTATCCACAATAAGATGATCTTTAAGCTCCTCTGCTGGGTTGCCCTGCATAAAAATAAAAAGGGTTAGTTTCTTTTAGGAACCCAAGCCATTACTAACTTGTGTTCCCCTTGTGGAGTAACATACTCAAATTCTTTGAGTATGTAATCACCACTGTTTTTGAAAGCACTGTCAAGAATTACTGTTTTTTATTCCAAAACCTGTGTTGAATTGTTATCAACACTCCCTTTTTCACCCTTATTTTCTGAAAGTACTTTGTCACCCACAGCAGCACTTTCCTTTTTAACCCATTTAGTTGTAACTTTTGGTGTTGGGTTCTGTGTTCTAGCAGCTTTTCTTGAGTTGTAAGTCCTTCTAGGTTTGTAAGAATTGAATATCCTAGGTCTTACATTTAAGTCTTTGCTAGCAGTACCTTGATTGGGAAACTTCCTAACAGTACTTTGAGAAAGTACTGCTTGACCAGTACTTTGAGAAGTATTTCTTGAAGGTACTGTGGGTTTGGAGAATTGTCTTCTCTGATGAGGGTACCTATAGTCTTTTGAGAAATTACTATGGTTGACCCTATTTGAGTAATTCCAGGCTTGTTTATTCTCCTTTGGTTTATTCTCTTTGTGCTTATGATTTGCAGATGTGGTCTTTTGGATATTTTCTTAAGTACTCTGAATGGTAATCATAGTCCTTGATCAAATGATGAGGACTATAACATACAAAGCATAACTTTGAACCCATCATCCCAAATCCATTCCCAAAAGATTTTCTATAATAAGCAGTATATTGAAAAGAGTTTCTTGTAGGTACTGCTGAATGATCAGCAGTACTTTGAGAAGTTTTTGGAAGTACTGCTTGTTTTGAAAAATCGTTTTCACTCCCAGAACCTTTATTATCATCCCTAGGTGTCTCAACAGATCCTCTTAAAGACTCATAGATTAGATTGACTTGAATTAGATTGACCTTTAAGCTTTTTTTCTGAATTCTAGGTTGTCTACTCCAAAACAAGAAACATCTGTCCTAGGTGGTTGAAAACTACCTGTGGGTGGAGGGACTTTATTGTATCCTTTGTTTTTCTTAAACTCAGGAGGTGTTGAACAAGGTGATTCCTCATCACTAGATGTGTTTTCCTCTAGACTTATGAATTCTTCATCACTAGTTGAGGTCTTATGAGAAAGACTTAAATCTTGGTTCCTAGATGAAAGTACTTCTGAATTATTATCATAACCTAAGCCAGTTTTAATGTTTGTTGTTCTCTGTTTTTCAACAAAACTAACATGTGACAGACCTGATTCTTTCCAAACAGCAAGTTTTTCTAGCAACTTATCTCTTTCTTTAGTGACCTTTTCTAATTCAGAAACTTTACATCCTAACTTCCACTCACTTAACTTTAATTGATAATCTTGTTGCACATAATTTTTAGCCCAAGCTACTTCATTATTCTCATGAGTGATTATCTTAGCTTCCATGGACTCTAAAGTCAATTAGTAACCAGCTATCTCAGACCTAGCCCTTCTATAGTTATCTCTTTCAGTTTCATATTCTTTAAGCATCTTTTGATAAGAGCTACTACATTTGGAACATACCTCAGAGATAGTGGATGAACTTGGTGAAGTAGCCATCATAGCAAGCTGAAAAGGTTCTTCTTCACTTTCCATGCTCCAATCAAAGCTTCCTAGACCATCTCTTGACTCCAAAGCTTCATATCCTGGTTCCTCATCAAACGCTGTGCTCCAATCAACCTCTTCCAATGCAACCATAGAATAGGTTACTGGTTCATCATCAAATTCATTACTCCAATCAACTTCTGACAAGTTTTCTTGAGCAACCAAAGCTTGTGACTTTGGCTCAGCAATAGGGACCTCTTTTCTTTCAACATTGGGTTTAGGTTGTTCAATCATCTTGTTTGCTTCTTGCATTCCCATGCAAAGTGACCAGTCCTTTGACAGTTAAAGCATTCAATCTTAGACTTATCAAATGCTATCCCCTGCTTAGCTTTGAAATCAATACCTCTTCCTGTCTTGTTCATAAACTTCTTGATCCTTGCAGTGATCATGGCAACCTGCCATCTTATGTCAATTTCTTCCATAGCATCATCATCAATTTGCAGGACATCTTCTTGATAAGTAACAGGTAGAGTGGCTTGTTGGGCAAAGAATGAGCATAGAACATCATCTGAATTGGGGGTATGTGATAGTGATGAAGTGGTAGTGATCATGGTTGTACATGGATTCTGTGTCTCTACAAAAGTACTTTTGGATAGGGTAAGCAGTACTTTTAGTGGAAGTACTGCTTCTGTTTTCAGAAGATACAAAAGCAATGCTGTGAGAACTTGAACTTTTGTTACCCTTCATCTCATGCTCATACACCTTTAGATTATTGTAAAGATCATCAAAGTCCATAGTGTCCAAACCAGGTTGTCCTCTAATCATGGTAGCAACCACATGCCATGCAGATGGCAAACTCCTCAAGAACTTCAAGTTAGCATCTTCAACTGTTGCCTCTGCTTCATATAACTCTAGCATACTGAGTAGATTTTGATATCTATCATAGGCAGAGTCAAGACTTTCTCTTTCACCAACAGTGAAGGTTTCAAACTATTGCTTCAACAGGTTCCTGTGCATCTTCTTGGAAGCATCATTACCTCCAAATCTTATTTTAATAGCAGGCCATAGTTGTTTTGCATCCTTGGCATCATGAAACTTCAATAAGTGGCCATCAGGAATGGCAGAAAGCAGTATGCTGAGAGTCTTGTCTTGATTTATTTTGGTAGAAGCTAGCAAGGTTGGCTTGGGTGGTGTTGGTTGTCCTGGGATCTCTACAGGTTCATCAATTACCATATTACCATTGACAATCACATCCCATAGTGCATGGTCTGTGATGGCAATGAACTGCCTCATCTTCATGCTCCATAGATCATATTCTCCCTTCTTGACAATAGGAATTCTGACTGCTGTGATGGATGGAGCAGGAGCAACATCTATCGACATCTTTAAGGGTTTGTAGTAAAATTGGTTTTAAAGGTTTTCTTTTTAATCAGAGTTTCCAATACAAGCTCTGATACCACTTGTTGGATCGATATACTCTGATCAAACTACTTTGTAGCTTGTAAGGTTTTAACAATCTTGAATAACTCAAAATAATTAATATTGAAACACTGATGTTACTTTGTAAAGTATGCGGAATCTACTAACACAAAGCTAAGAAGAACTTTGTTTATATTAAAACCAACTCTTGAACCTGCTTCTCTAAACACAGATTCACTAACAATCCCTAACTTCACTAAAATCGTTTTCTAGAAATCGTAATGTGAAACTCTAAAACTCACACATCTAATACAATCCTAAGGCTCCTTTTATAGGCATAAGAAAAACCTTAAGTCGGTTTACAATATTTACTTGAACGACAAGTAATTATCCCTAACTAATTCTAGAATATTCATACAATATTACATAATAATCCTTAAACAATATTGCGCATTAGTCATTGTTCTTCGAAGTACTTTGAATAATCTTCAATAACTAGCAGTACTTTGACTTTAATCAGCACGTTGACTATTGAGCAGTACTTTGACATAGCAGTACTTTGATCTTCATATCCCACCACAAACAAAATTATTATGATGAATTAGGATCAAATAAGAAGAAAAAATAAAATAAGAATGATGAGAAAAAAACCACAACCACTTATTTCAGATGCATCTACAAAAATGGATGCATCTCTCCTTAAAATTCTCCCTCTTATTTGAAATGTGTGGTTAGAAATACTTCTTATTATTCCTATTTTAATTTTTCTTCTTACCGGATCCCTTCCCTTGTTATCATAACCCAAAACAAGGAAAATAACTAAAGGAAAGTGAATAAGCTCGAAAATAAGCTAGGAAATAAGCTAAATAAACAGCACTGAGACCTAGGGTGGCCTCGGTTCACTTCATAACCAATCAAGTCCGATCCAAACATAACCAAATGGCCCAAAAACGACTAAATCAACCATAGAGGATCTCGGCCCATTACCTTTGTAGCTAAAACAGCCCGTACGAGACTCAGAAATGAAGACAAAGAACCAATAAGCCGGAGAGGAAGCTTATACGAGAGGTTATTTTTGAGCTTTTCAACACCCAACACTTATAGATTGAAAAATACACGAAAGAAGTGACGATACCGTTTGTTTTGAAACATTTTTCGTGGGATTCGATTCACAAACCTTGTGTGGATCGAAACCTTAGCCAATCTTATTGAAAAAATCCCTTTAAGGTTTCAAAATCAAATTAAAATATAAGAGAATAATAAATTCGTTTTTATTTTAACATACAACGAGAGATAGGGGAGATTAGAGAGCAAAGCGAGGCTAAAAACACAACAATACTCACAATCTAAACCCAAAACTCTTCGATCTAAACATGAGACAACTTCTACCGCTTGGATCATCAATAATAACGATGGTGGAGGAGGTGGTTGCTCACGACGATAGTGGCGGCTCAATAGTGGTTGTGAGCTAGGGTTTGAAATGGTGAAACCTAGTTATCAAAAGCATATATATGCCAAAAGATTGAAAACAAGTGTAAACTTTATAAAACTTAGAACCAATCCCGTAACTTTGGCTATCTTTTGTATAAATATTGTTGGGGACTTGTTTGAGCTTGATAAAAGTTTTTCGAGACTTTAAAATTTGCGTAAACATTTTTAAAATCATTTTTCTAATAAAAATGACTAGTCACATGACTATCTTTGCATAGACTTGCCTTTCTTAAAAAAAATAAAATAAAATCTTTGCATAGACTCACATAAATCGACTGATAAACTTATATTAGGTCAAGACTCGTGCCGGTACGCGTTGTGCTAAATTCTCACATCATACTCGGAAATCTGTTATTTCACATAATAATATCCCAAAATCAATCACAAATATATCCAAAACGGTTCTCAGGTATAAAATAACTCTTTAATATTTATAATGCGGTATAAAATATTTCTCGAAAATTACCAGTTGTCACACCAGCCGACCCAACCTGAGACTTTTTAGGGATAATTATATGACTAGATCGTTGCCTTATGGTTAGTCACTTTTTAGACCAGGAGGTAATTTTAATTCGAAAATAGACTGGGCAACTTGTACAACGGGACACTTGTCAGCTTATGAAATTCGAAAAGTGTCCCGTTGTACAAGTTGCCCGGTCGCCCGATCTATCGAAAGAGTTGCCCGGGCGACGGGCCTATTTCGGTAATTTTCCCTACTTTTTATAAGTTTTATGCATGCCCATCCTGCCGGATCTAGTTATCATGTTGGATTGCCGTACCTTGATTCTATTGTACTAATGCTGATGTTAAAGATAAGCATCTACCATTTAAGCAGGCAGATAAGCATCTAAATAACATTGAACAAATCGATCACATGGTTACCATTTATGTTGCTAGACACTGTTGAATGACATGAACTCAACTGTATTTCAAACATAAAATTTTTGTTCAGAATCATAACGATGTTTACTTCCGAGCAATATGATCTCAGTAAACTTGCAAAAGATTATGAATTTCAGAAACCATCAAATTTTGGCAAATTAGATAATGTGTATTTCGATTTTGCCTCTCCGCCTTTTCAACATATGTTAAAGGGTGCAGATTTTCGATTGGAAAACATCGAAAAACCCTCAACTTTTTCTTCATTTGAGATTGCTAAGGAATTAGCAAGCAGATCAAGAAAAGGTAATGGAAAAAAGATTCCGAGTCCAAACTGTACTAATCAACCCCGTGTGGAAAAGGACCAAAAAATGTCAATTAATGCAAAAATTCGGATGGCGGGACAGCAGTTTATTGATTCTTATTCTTCGAAAGTTAACGAAAATTGTGAACAGATTCATCCGTTTCTGGTCTCATTCTCGGGATTATCTGATGGTGAAGCTAAGGACATTGAACTACTGCTTACTCTTCTAGTTTCAGCTGAGAAAACCGGTCAACGACAGTTTGACTGTGCGAGCAAACTTGTTGACTTGTGTAATAAAATGTCTTCCAGCGAAGGAAATTCTGTGGAAAGGTTAGTTCACTACTTCTCTGAAGCGATTAGAGGGAAAATAAACCGTGAAATAGGAAAAATGGCGGGTGAAAGACTTGATACTATGAACATGTCTGAGTTTCAAATAGCGTTGATGAACGTAGACGCTAGTATTATTGCATTTCACCAGAAAGTCCCATTGTCCCAAGTTTGTCAGTTTAGTGCAATGCAAACAATAATTGATCATGTAAGAGGAGCGAGAAAAGTTCATTTAATCGATCTTGAGATCAGGAGTGGGATGCAATATACAATTTTGATGCAAGCTCTTAAAAGTCAATGTGAATGGGATATCGATTGTCTGAAGATAACTGCTATCGGTACAAGACTGGAGTCCAAGTTAAAAGATATTTGTAAGTCCTCCAAACAGGTTTACACATACTTTTAACTATATATCAAATGCCTTAATTATGAATGTCATCAGCATTTTGTGAGATAACTTACAAGTGAATATGTGCAATTTAATCTGCAGGTAATGGTCTTGCTGATTTTGCAAAGTCAATGAACATCCCATTTAGCTTCAAGATAGTTATGGTGACAGACATACTTGATTTCAACAAAGATCTCCTCGAACTTGATGAAAACGAAAAGGTTGCAATTTATTCACCATTCTTCTTATCATCCTTAATAGTTAAACCAGATCGTCTTGAACATCTTATGAGAGAGATTCGAAAGATCAATCCATGCATAACAGTTATCTCTGAAATTGAAGCAAACCACAATTCACCAGTATTTGTCACTCGTTTCCTTGAAGCTCTTTTCTTCTATGGTGCACTTTTTGACAGTGTGTCTGATTGCTTGGCCGACAATTATCTGAACAGAAAGGTTTCAGAGTCTGTGTTCTATGGTCAACCTATTCGTAACATTGTGGCAGCTGAAGGTGACGAAAGAACAATTCGACACGTTACTATTAGTGTTTGGAGGGCATTTTTTGAGCGGTTTGGGATGTTGGAAGTTAAACTTAGTGATGCAAGTTTGAATGAAGCGAAGTTGTTAGTAACCAACTTTAATTGTAGGAATTCATGTATGCTTCATGTTGATGGCCGATGTTTTGTTGTAGGATGGAAAGATGTACCCGTCTTCTCTGTTTCTGCTTGGAACTTTGTATAACGTAACCTTAAGTGTAGTATTGAGGTGTGTCCCGGGAGTGGTACGTGAATGGGCGTTCTCCGGGAATTCCTTGTGTTGCATCACATTTGGTCGTGATATTACTTGTTACAATAAGAGCATACAATGTTTAATGGTATTCGTTCCTTTATCTAACAAGTGTTAACAATAATCTTTGTAACTTTGTATGAAATCCAATAAAATAATTAAGTATCCTTAAATATGGTGTCTTTCTTTTTATCTTTATATGTTTAGTTATTTGTTAGTAATAATTGATAGCAAATGAGCATCTAAACACCATTGAAAAAATCAACGTTCGACAAGAATTTGACAGTATTATAATGAAAAGATTCATGGTTTAATTATTGTATTGCAGCCGAAATTGTGATTTTTTTGTTTCTAAGTAGCAATCTAATCAAGAAAATGTAACCATCACTGAAGAGTTTAGATAATCCTTATGTCGATTTGCGTCTCCACCTTTTTCGACACATCATAAAAGGGTATAGAAAATTCACAGGTTGCAAGCCAGTTGACTAAAGTGGAAAGATTGATAACAATGAAGTGAATGACTTATCCACTAATGCAAGAATCCGGCTTGTGGGTCAGTGATTCATAGAATCATATTCTTCAAAACACGATGAAAACTCTGACCCAATTCATCCATTTGCTGTTTCATTATCAGGCATATCAAATGATGAAGCTAAAGATATTGAACTTCTACTTACTCTTCTAGCTTCATCTGAAAAAAACGGGTCGGATGAAGGAAATTCTGTCAAAAGATTAGTTTACTACTTTCCCTTGGCTATTCGTGACACAATAAACTGCAAAATGGGAAAACTAGCTCATGATGGACTTGATCAAAAGATGCAGATGATTGATCTTCATAAAGCGTTGATAAGTATTGATAAGAGGATCATATCCATTCACCAGACGCTTCCGTTGTTTAAATTTTACCTTTCTAGTGTGATTCATACAATAATTTAAAATGTAAAAGAAGGTAAGAAAATCCATGTTATTGATCTCTAGATTAGGAATGGTCTGAAATATCTAGTTATGTTGCAAACTCACGCAGGTCGAGAACAACATCTTGAGTGTTTTAAGATAACTGCTGTTAGTACAAGAACGGAGTTAAGAAAAGGTCACCATTTAAGGCAAACTTACTGATTAGTTACATATGAGCCGATAATTAGGAGTAGAAACTTCCATTAGTTATTTACAAATGAAATTTGTTGGTATTATAACAAGTGTTTCTAGTGGATGATATCTTATGTGCATTTAGAACAGTTATCTATTTTTTGATGTTCTATGTTTAGCATGCACAAAAATGTATTATTTCGACCCATTTCGTGAATGGTTCAATTTGGCCAGTTTTTTATGTTAAATGGTCAAAATAGATAGAATAGCTAAAAATGCAACCAATCAAATGGGTTGAAAGTCGCCCAAAGTCAATTTTTAAGAAATTATTTATTAAATTTTAATGGTGTCAAAAGATTGGGGGTCCAGCCGACCCAACCTGATACATTTTATCAGTTTTATGCATGCCCATCTGGCCGGATCTAGTTATCATGTTGGGTTGCCGTACTTTGATTCCATTGTAATAATGCTGATGTTAAAGATAAGCATCTACCATTTAAGCAGGCAGATAAGCATCTAAATAACATTGAACAAATCGATCACATGGTTACTATTTATGTTGCTAGACACTGTTGAATGACATAAACTCAACTGTATTTTAAACACAAAAATTTTGTTCAGAATCATAACGATGTTTACTTCCGAACAATATGATCTCCGTAAACTTGCAAAAGATTCTGCCTCCCAGAAACCATCAAATTTTGGCGAATTAGATAATGTGTATTTCGATTTTGCCTCTCCACCTTTTCAACATATGTTAAAAGGTGCAGATTTTCAATTGGAAAACATCGGAAAACCCTCTACTTTTTCTTCATTTGAGATTGTTAAGGACTTTGCAAGCAGATCAAGAAAAGGTAATGGCAAAAAGATTCCTATTCCAATCTGTACTATTCAACCCCGTGTGGAAAAGGACCAAAAAATGTCGATTAATGCCAGAATTCGGATGGCGGGACAGCAGTTTATTGATTCTTATTCTTCAAAAGTTAACGAAAATTGTGAACTGAGTCATCCGTTTCTGGTCTCAATCTCGGGATTATCCAATGATGAAGCTAAAGAGGTTGAACTACTGCTTACTCTTCTAGTTTCAGCTGAGAAAACCAGTCAGCGACAGTTTGACTGTGCGAGTAAACTCATTGACTTGTGTAATAAAATGTCTTCCAGTGAAGGAAATGCTGTGGAAAGGTTAGTTTACTACTTCTCTGAAGCGATTCGAGAGAAAATAAACCGTGGAATGGGAAAAATGGCAGGTGAAGGACTTGATACTATGAACATGTCTGAGCTTCAAATAGCGTTGATGAATGTAGACTCTAGTATTTTTGCATTTCACCAGAAAGCCCCATTGTCCCAAGTTTGTCTGTTTAGTGCAATGCAAACATTAATTGAACAAGTAAGAGGAGCGAGAAAAGTTCATGTAATCGATCATGAGATCAGGAGTGGTATGCAATATACAATATTGATGCAAGCTCTTAAAAGTCAATGTGGATGGGATATCGAGTGTCTGAAGATATCTGCTATCGGTACAAGATTGGAGTCGAATATAAACGAAACTTGTAAGTCCTATTCATAGGCTTAAACAAATATTTAACTAAATATCCAACATAAGAAAATTATGTTCAATTTAATCTCTGCAGGTAATCGTCTTGCTGACTTTGCAAAGTCAATGAATATTCCATTTAGTTTCAATATAGTTATTCTAACAGACATACTTGATTTCAAGAAATATCTCCTCAAACTTGATGACAACGAAAAGGTGGCAATTTACTCACCATACTTCTTATCATCCTTAATAGTGAAACCAAATCGTCTTGAACATCTTATGAGAGAGATTCGAAAGATCAATCCATGCATAACAGTTATCTCTGAAATTGAAGCAAACCACAATTCACCAGTATTTGTTACTCGTTTCCTTGAAGCTCTTTTCTTCTATGGTGCACTTTTCGACAGTGTGTCTGATTGTTTGGCCGACGATTATCTGAACAGAAAGGTTTCAGAGTCTGTGTTCTACGGTCAACCTATTTGTAACATTGTGGCAGCTGAAGGGGACGAAAGAACAGCTCGACACGTTACTATTAGTGTTTGGAGGGCGTTTTTTGAGCGGTTTGGGATGTTGGAAGTTAAACTTAGTGATGCAAGTTTGAATGAAGCAAAGTTGTTAATAACCAACTTTGATTGTAGGAATTCATGTATGCTTCATGTTGATGGCCGATGTTTTGTTGTAGGATGGAAAGATGTACCCGTCTTCTCTGTTTCTGCTTGGAAGTTTGTATAATGTAACCTTAAGTGTAGGATCGAGGTGTATCCCGGGAAGAGTACTTGAATTGTTGTCCTCCGGGAAGTCCTTGTGTTGCATCATATAGCATTTGGTCGTGATATTACTTGTTACAATAATAGCATACGATGTTTAATGGTATTTGATCCTTTTATCTAACAAGTGTTAAAAATAATCTTTGTAACTTTGTATGAAATCCACTAAGTTAATTAAGTTTCCATAAATATAGTATTTCTTTTTAACTTTATATGTTTAGATATCTGTTACTAATACTCCGTAATTGATACTATCTGAACTACTTGTCCTTTTAAGCTGGCAAATGAGCATCTAAACACACCATCGAATAAATCGACATTCGGCAAAAGGGTTACTATCAAAGTTACAGGACATTGTTGAGGGACAAGAATTTGACTGTATTATAATGAAAAGATTCACAGTTTCATTATTGTATTGCAGCCAAAATAGTGATTTTTTTGTTTCCAAGCAGCAATCTAATCAAGAAAATGTAACCATCACTGAAGAGTTTAGATAATCCTTATGTCGATTTTGCGTCTCCACCTAAGGGTACAGAAAATTCACAAGTTGCAAGCCAGTAGACTAAAGTGGAAAGATTGATAACAATGAAGTGAATGACTTATCCACTAATGCAAGAATCCGGCTTGCAGGTCAGTGGTTTATAGAATCTTATTTTTCAAAACACGATGAAAACTCTACCAATTCATCCATTTGCTGTTTCATTATGAGGCCTATCAAATGATGAAGCAAAAGATATTGAACTTCTACTTACACTTCTAGGCTTCTAGCTTCATCTGAAAAACGCCGGTTGATGGAAGTTTGACCAAGCAAGCAAACTCAACGACTTATTGATTAACATGTCTTCGGATGAAGGAAATTCTGTCAAAAGATTAGTTTACTGCTTTCCCTGATGGACTTGATCAAAAGATGCAGATGATTGATCTTCATAAAGCATTGATAACTGTTGATAAGAGGATCATATCCTTTCACCAGACACTTCCGTTGTTTAAAATTTACCTTTCTAGTGCGATTCATGCAATAATTGAAAATGTAAAAGAAGATAAGAAAATCCATGTTATTGATCTCTAGATCAGGACTGGTCTGAAATATCTAGTTATATTTAAACTCGCGCAAGTTGAGAACAACATCTTGAGTGTTTTAAGATAACTGCTGTTAGTGCAAGAACGGAATCAAGAAAAGGTCGCCATTTAAGGCGAACTTACTGATTAGTTACATATGAGCCGATTATTAGGAGTAGAAACTTCCATTAGTTATTTACAAATGAAATTTGTTTGTATTATAACAAGTGTTTCTAGTGTATGATATCTATATTTGCATTTAGAATAGTTATCTATTTTTTGATGTTCTATGTTTAGCATGCACAAAAATGTATTATTTCGACCCATTTCGTGAATGGTTCAATTTGGCCAGTGCTTTATGTTAAATGGGTCAAATTAGATAGAATAGCTAAAAATGCAACCAATCAAAGGGGTTGAAAGTCGCCCAAAGTCAATTTTTAAGAAATTATTTATTAAATTTTAAAAGAGTCAAAAGATTGCGGGTCCAGCTGTAACACCCTAAAATTTGGTTCAGCGGATGACAAATGAAGCATTGGGTGCTACAAAATAGGTACACAACACAAACATAAGATAACGGAATAACATTATATGTTCTAGATAAAACATTTCAAAAATCCAAACTTCAACGTTTACATTTGTTCATAGAACTAGGGCTCAAAAGAAAACATAAAGATAGGTCCCAAATAAGATATCAGAGTAAAATTGATCCTTAAATCGTGCCTCTTGCCAAGCCTACAACAATTAGACATCCATAAATATCATCGTGAATTACCTGAGATAACATGTTAAAAAGGTCAGCGGTCAGCTAACGCTGGTGAGTTCATAGGTTTAATCATAAAACATTAACGTTTGGACCACCTAACAATTTTTGTTACACTGGACTAAGTCATGAAACCAACACATTAACCGCGTACAAGAAGCGCCATGCAATAATAACCACGCACAAGGTGTGACATATAATAATAACCACGCACAAGATGCGACATAATATAATAACCACGCACCAGGTGCAGCATTGATATTTATATAATAATAATCATGCACAAGGTGCGACATATAATAATAATTTTAGCAAGATCACGTAACAATTTCATAAATCATAAACAAATTTTAGGTCCAATCAATAAAAGAATTTTGCATGTTTCTCACCCCAAGATTTCAAAAACACATAATAATAATAATAATAATAATAATAATAATAATAATAATAATAATAATAATATGATCAAAAATGGGGCTATAAAACTTACCTTAGCCACAGCAATAAGATATCACAACAATCCAGGGATAGAACGGCACAATAAACCAAATAGTAGCACAACATAACAATATCGACAATATCACAGCACAACGTACTCAGTACGATCTAATAATATACAAAGTCGTCTCAAAATATAGCTCATAAAAGGAATCAAATGCGCAAGAGTTTTCAAAAGTCGATCATTTCCATTTCCAGAAATCAACCATTTCCATTTCCAAAAAAAATCAACCATTTCCATTTCCAAAAATCAACCGTTTCCATTTCCAATAATAAATCTTATATTACCCTTTTTAAAAGAGTTTCGTATCATCATTCGTGTAACGATAGAGAACATAGACTCAAGAGTACACACGCCAAAAAGGAACAAATAACGAAATAGTCAAGAAGGGTATTGACGAGAACTCGAGTCAGGAAGAGGTGACGAAGAGAAGTCAAAGAGATGACGAAGAACAAACATATCAAATAGGGTAAGTCGATTGGTAAGCGTTGGTATTTATCCATAATCCCATATATTTGTTTTAAACACGCTCGTCTACAAATTGAGGCAAGTTTGGAATTATAAGTTTTAATAATAAAAGAATTTTTGAAAATAAAGTTTAAGTGTAGAAATTTTATAAAATTTTGCAATAACCCGTTCGTTTATTGCTTATTTTCAAGTCAAAAGACTTTATTGTAAATCAATTTCCCAATAAATTAAATAACGAGTGTTTCAAAATATTATTGTCCGTTAGACATTATTTCCATATTGTTTGTCCGTTGCGAATCGAATACATTAAGTTTATTACGAGTCTAATGTACTATATTCGTTTCGAGTCTAATAAGTCTAAAATGTCAAAAGGCCAATAAAAAAGTCAAAGTACATATCCATGTCTGGTGTTGCAAAAATCCTAATAGTAATCCGACTACTAATCAATCATCAAGTTAACCAACGCCCATGAGTAATCAAATTCAAATAAATCCCGAATAGTCAAACTCATTATTGTGTCTCGAATAGTCCAACAACCCATCGTGTGTCTCATTTTATCAAAAAAGTAATTACGTATTTATTTCATTAAATTACTTTATTACTCCCTCCGTCCCAAAATTATTGTCCCCTGACAAAAAATACACAGTTTAAGAAAAGTACATTTATTACAGCTTTCTCTTTCTTACTTTTTGACAGAATAACAATTTTGCCCTTAAGTAATTAATTAAAGTCTTCTTTAAAGTATGTAATAATAATTTTAAACAAGGGTAATATAGTAAATTGGTTAAACTACTCTATCTATTTTTAGTAGTGGACAATTAAATTTGAACATCCCAAAAAGGAAATTTGGACAATAAAATTAGGACGGAGGGAGTATTAATTTTAATGACAATTAATCCCTTTTTAAAAATTAATTTAAACAATTTTCATTCTCTTTCGTTTTCTTTTTGTCCATATAATACTGAGTTACACGGATCGTTTTCTATTTCAAGTCACGGTCTATTTACCATTACCCTCGGGTCAACACAATGACCTCAATTCAATCAACCCACAAACCTCGGTTACTCAAATCAGGTCAAGCCAAAAGTCAAAGTCCATATCTCTTAATATAATCCGACAAATATAACCAAGTCATAATAATCAAATTTTAACGGAATAAGCCGGAAAAATAAGCAAAACAATCACCACCGAGACCTTATGGTCTCGGCTAAGACTCTCGGCCACAAACAACACAACCAAGGATGATTCGAGTCAAAAACTTAACCATACGGACTAACGATTCAAAGGAGTATAGCCCAGGTCCAAACGCGAAATCAAATCTAATCCATACCAAAGCCAATCCGAGACCACATCCCATCCCTTGTGAGTTTTGGCCCTTATCGCAAACCCCAACCGAATCCAAACAAAATTATTATCATAACCCAAAACAAGGAAAATAACTAAAGGAAAGTGAATAAGCTTGGAAATAAGCTCAATAAACACCACCGAGACCTAGGGTGGCCTCGGTTCGCATCATAACCAATTAAGTCCGATCCAAACAAAACCAAAGGACCCAAAAATGAATAAATCAACCATAGAGGATCTCGGCCCATTACCTTTGTAGCTAAAACAGCCCGTACGAGACCAGAAACGAATAAAAAGAACCAATAAGCTGGAGAGGGAGATTATATGAGAGCTTATTTTTGTGCTTTTCAACACCCAACACTTGTTTTGAAACGTTTTTCGTGGGTTTCAATTCACACAAACCTTGTGTGGATCGAAACCTTAGCCAATCTTATTGTAAAAATCCCTTTTAAGGTTTCGAAATCAAATTAAAGGAAAAGAGAATAATAAATCCGTTTTTATTTTAACATACCACGAGAGAGGGGAGATTAGAGAGCAAAACAAGGCTAAAACACAACAATACTCACGATCTAAACCCAAAACTCTTCGATCTAAACATGAAACGACTTCTACCGCTTGGATCTTTAATAATAACAATGGTGGAGGAGGTGGTTGCTCACGACAACGGCGACGGCTCAATAGTGGTTGTCAGCTAGGGTTTGAAATGGTGAAACCTAGTTATCACAAGCATATATAGGGTAAGGGTTTGAAAAAAAAAGTTGAGAGGTTAGATTTGAAAATGGGATTTACAAAAATAAAACCCATGTGGGTCCAACCCCAATGAGGTAGGATTTCGCTCTCCTTTATGCGGGTCCTATTTTAACACTCGCAACTTTTTACTTTTTTATTATTTTAGAATTTAAATTTAAATTTATCAAATTAAAGATAATTATTTATTTATTTTATATTATATTTTCTATCTCCTACATTAAATCCAAATCTAAATCTTATGGGGTGCTTGGTAGGGGGGGGGGGGGGTTAAAGGGGGTGAGGAATGGGTAAGATATATAAAAGGGCCCACATCACTTAATATATGGTGCTTGGTTAAGGAGTGCAAAGGTATTGATTACCCCGTAGTGGGTAATCAACCATTACAGAGTAAATTGGGGGGTAAGGTATTGATTACCCACCTCACTCATTCCTTTGCATTCCCTTTCCCTTTCCCTTTCCCTTTCTTCACTTTGAACCAAGCGGACCCTTAATCTTAATCCTAATCCTAAACCAACTACAAACCAAACGGGCTCTTAAAATGAAAAGAATGAGAAATAACTATAACCGCATATTTGAGATGCAACGACTTGAATTAGATGCATCTCTATTTGTTTAGATGCATCACAATTAGTTTCGAAAGTGATTTTGAAGTGAAAATGATGCAAAGTAGTACTAGCAACAAATTTGACCCGTAGAAGACGAAAAATACATAGTATTCGTCTAACTTGATAAAATGCATCTAATATATATTTATGCATCTAATTTTTAGTTGAAAAAATATGTTATGATGCATCTAATTCAAATCGATGCATCTCTAATGTGTAGTTATAATTATTTCTCATCCTTCATATTTTAAAGATTCTTCTCATTTGATCCATAGTCAGAATATATATGCCAAAAGATTGAAACCAAATGTAACTTTATAAAACTTATAACCAATCCCGTAACTTTGCTTTTGTATAAATATTGTTCGGGACTTGTTTGAGCTTGATAAAAGTTTTCCGAGACTTTAAATCTTACGTAAACATTTTTAAAACCATTTTTCCAATAAAAATACTAGTCACATGACTATCTTTGCATAGACTCACATAAATCGATTGATAAACTTATATTAGGTCAAGACTCGTGCCGGTACGCGTTGTGCTAAATTCTCACATCATATGCGGAAATCTGTTATTTCACATAATAATATCCCAATATCAATCACAAATATATCTAAAACGGTTCTCAGGTATAAAATAACACTTAATCAAATTTAACTTGAATGTCACAAAACTAAAATTTTAAAAACAAAAAGAAAAGACTCGATCAAAAGTCATATGTTGCCTCTCGACAACACTCAGAGATGTAAAAATTCATGGTAACACAAGTCCACCTTTTTGTTTTCAAACAACACATTACTATGTCTATTATAACCTCAAACAAAAACAAGATTATACAGTCACTTATTAGGTGATCTTGAAGAGCTTATGGAAGAAGTTAGTCCTGATGAAAATAGGAGGGATTGCTGGAAGTGGAGACTTGATCCAAAAGGATTGTTCTCAGTTAGATCGTTGTCTCACTGGATTTAGGAGAGACGGGTTAGTAGTATGATGGGGGTAAACAAAACGGGATGGATTAACGTCGTTGATGAGGCGAAAAATGAACCGTTTTTAGGGGGTCATTTACACCCGGAATTGAATTTATTTGATCAAATATTGCCCTAAATCGTTCCTTTTGTGATTTTAGGTACTTTGGGAGTGAATTCCGGAAAAGGAAGCATTTTGGACGTTTTTAGAGCATAAAAGTGAAGAAACGGCAAAGACTTAATTTTCCATGCTGGGAATAGTACCTAACGGCGTCAAGAAGGAAAATATGACGGCGTCAAGAGTAAAATGCATGACGACCCAGAGAAAACGTGACGGCGTCAGAAGAAGGGCGTCAAGAGTTATTTTGGTGACGGCCTGGAGCAGAATTATACATGACGCCATCAGACCCAGATCTAGACAGTCCGAGAACTTTATTGGCGGCGAGATGACGGCGTCAGAAATTTACTCTTGACGCCGTCACCTCACAAAATCTATATATACTTTTCTATTTTTCATTCATTAAAAGAGGAACTTATGTGGAGAATACTAGGGCCGAACCTAATAAACCCTAGGTCGTTTGTAACAGTATTTTCAAGAGATTTCACCCCTTGAAACCTTTCATGTTCAATTAAGATAAGTCTTCTTTCAATTCATTCAATATGTCTATATGTTGTTTGAATATATCTTATGCTTGTCTTGATTATAACATGCTAGGCTAGATCTTTCATGTGTTTGCTTAGATGTAATGAAACCTAGATGTTAATTATAGGTTGATTGCTTGTTTATAGTTGTAATGGATGAATGTTTTCAATGTTAGGCTTAAGAAAACTGGCAGATCTCCATTGTGTAAAGTGCTTGAACGTCTTAAGAAACATGAACCGATGTGTACTAGGTTTTTATGATTTTATTTAATGCATGAGCGAATTCTAGTGATCCCATGTTAGGAGCTTCTTAGCCGGCTCGACATAGGAGTGAAGTAGGAGCTTATAGGATTGGGGAAGTAAGTACGTCACCCCATGAATGGTATTAAGGAATACAATCTGTCATCCACGCAACTGTAATAGGTAATTAACCTGTAAAAGATATCTAGGGAGTAGTGAAATCTAAGTAAACACAATTCTCCTATATATTGCTCACACCACTAGTAAATTTAGTTCATTTTCATTTTTATTATTTTATTTTGATTGCATCTTAGTAATTGGGTTAGTTGACTAGCAACTAATTCCGTCCACTCCTCTAAAAACCGAGATTTTACTTGCTTTTATAAAAACATAAAAATACAAAAAGAATCATCCCTCACCTCTAGACCTAGTTCTTAGGCTTTCTAATCCTAGCGACACTATTCCTAAGTTGAATGATCAATCCCCCGGTACTTGTCACTATACTATACTACAATGATCAGGTACACTGCCTGGTGGGGGTTGTAAGCTTCTCGAGATCCCTCGAGAGGTAAAGCCTGGTGCAATTCCCACGCATCAAGTTTTTGGCGCCGCTGCTGGGGAATAGTTATTGTCTAGGTTAGAATTTCTTTTTATTAGGTCTACTTGCTAGATTTCTTCCTAGTAAGATTTTATTTTTGTTTTTAGGTTCTCTTTAGCCTATCTTATTTCTTCATGTTTTTGTTCGTAATCTTTACCATCCGACATCATGGAAGGTGGTAACATCTTTGAACCCATCAACCCACCACAACAAGACCACCCACAAAACCCACCACTAGCTAACCAACCTCTTAGGCCCCGAACCCTAGGAGAGTATTCCTGACCTAGCCACCAAAGCTACCGAAACACCATTGAGCTCACCCAAGGAGCCAATGTGTCTCCCTTGCGATCCGACATCATCCGGTTGGTGCAAAGCGGATGTGCATTCCATGGACTTCGTTCCGAAGATCCAAATCAACATCTCAAGGACTTCCTTAAAATCGTAGATCCTATAGACCTTGATGCTACAACTAGAGAGTCAACCCGATTACGCCTATTTCAATTCTCTCTACGTGATCAAGCTAGTCAATGGTTTGAGCGTTTACCCGCGGGATCCATCACCTCATGGGATGATCTCACCACTCGTTTCCTTACCCAATTCTTCCCACCGGGGAAGAGTGCGATGCTTAGAAATGACATTTTGATGTTTGAACAACATCAGGGTGCAACTTTCTACGAAGCATGGGCTCGTTTCAAGGATCTACTCCACAAAGTCCCTCATCATGGTATAAATCTTTGGTTATTAGTTCAGATCTTCTACGACCATGTCGACTATCACACTATACGTACAATCGATAGAGCCGCAGGAGGTAGATTGTGTGATAAGGATGCCGAGGAGTCTTGGGCAATTATTGAAGAGCTTTCCGCCGATAATCAAGAGTTATGGGAGTTTAATCATACTACAAGAGCGGCCATCAACGCAATCTCGACACCTGGAGGGACTAATCAAATCTCTGATGAACTCCTTTGCAAACTTGAGGCAAAAGTTGACTATTTTGAGGGAAGGCAAAAGAGACCCTTAAGTCCTAGACGGGCTACTGTCAATTCTATCTCAAAAATGACTTCAATGCCGTTATCAGAGTCACCCTCTAGAGAGAATGTTGAGAATTTTTAAAACTATGCCCCACCTTATTCCCCTCCCGAGAAACTTAGCCCGGAATTTAAAGCCAGAATGAGGGAATACATGGCAACTCATTCAGAGCGGCTTGCTAGATTCGAGGAAGCTGTTTATAAACAAAAAGAGGAGATGCAAGAGAAAATGAATGAGATGATGAGCCTGATGGAGGAGTATGCCAACCAGAAAACCCCCCGAAAGGATGTTACTGAGGAAAGAAAGCGTCATCCCCACTACCCGATTTGTTAATTCCATCACAATTGTCCACACGGATAATGAGAAAGTAGAAACCCCTAGTGAACAAGCCGCAGAAGAACCGCCAAAATCCCAATCCTTAAGTTACTACCTGAAACATGATATAAACGAAAGCACTATAATAAATTAGATAAAGGGTGACGGGCGTAACCAATCTTCCAAACAAGGTTCAGAGAAGGAGGAAGAGGGAAAAGATGAGTATGATACATTACCTGGGGGACTGGTATTCGAGAAACTATTAGTACAAAAAGTGGCTACTAAGCAGATGGCGTGTGGGAACTTTGAGATACCGGCCAGCATCAGGAATTTGAAATATCTAAAAACTTTCACCGACCAAGGATCGGAAGTGAATCTTATGCCCCTAACTATCTACACCCAACTAACGTCAAAAATGCCAGCCCCCACTCGTGTTAGGATGTCCTTCGCTGGACACTCTTACGTGTACCCCCTGGGAATCGCAGAAGATGTGTTGGTCAATGTCGCAGGATTCATGTATCCCGTTGATTTTATGATCATCGATTATAAGGGAGATGGATGCATGCCAATAATCCTTGGGGCACCATTCCTCACCACCGCAAGAGCTATCATAAAGTATGAAGGTAGGAAAATTGAGCTTAAATCAAGAAAAAGAAAGATTAGCTTTCCATGACCCTGCAATATGGGCAAGAGAGTTTGAGGGGGAGAAAGCTCAAAAACAACATTGACATATCACCTATTCACGTTCAGGAGAAAATACTTGCATGGGAGGCAAGAATCAAAAGCTACAAGGAGGCTAAATATGAAAGAAGCAAAAGCAAAAGCAATGAAGTTCATGTCGAGTTCAAACATAGTCAACCAACGAGGAACCATGTACCATTCAAGAAAGGGAACTTAGTACTCTTAAGACACTTGGAGATAACGATACCTCCCGATAATCCGATTCCCTGGTGGTATGGGCCTTTCACAATTGAAAGCATAAGCCATGATAGGATGGCTAACTTGAGATGTAAAGGAGGAGGAGAGGTGATTGCAAGTATAGACAGATTGAGACACCACCACCACGATAGTAATGATCGCAACTACATGGGGTACATCATCTCAAGGGATGAGGTCACGTAGTAACCCATGTCCTTGAGTCTAGCTACAAGACTCGTAAATAAAGAAAAGCTCTTCTTGGTAGGTAACCCATGTTTTGTGTGATTTTTATTTTTGTTTGATTGTTATTTGCCTCCGTATGCATGCTTTATTTTTATTGTTGGTAGATCATGTTTCAAAACTAAAATGGTGAAAATACTTTATTTTGTTGTTTGGCTTAGTCTTAACTTCATCCAAAGGTATTTCGCAAAAGATAAGTGTAAGGGGAAACCCCAAATATGTTTTTAAGAAACAAACTCGATCATGATTCTCCACAATATTAAGTGAACATGTATATTCGTATTTGTTAGAGTCAAATGCTTGTATCGAGTCATAATGATGTTTTGCAGGATTTTCCAGGAAGTAGGACAAAGTTTTTCCAGAAATTTTCCGGAAACTTAACATAAGAATTTCTGCAGGTCACTTCTGATGGCGTCAGGAAGAAATTCCTGACGGAGTCACGTGTAAAATTCTGGAAATTTTACCAGTTCTGTTTCTCTAACGGAGTCTTAAAGTTTTTGTTGAATCTTTAGTTTTATAATCTCCAGGAGATCTGCAAACATCATTCTACAAGCATTATATCTTATTTTGTTTTCTAGGATTTGTTAGCATATATAGATTGCCGCCGATTTTACGTGAGGTTGCCTTGTCTGTTTTCTCAGGTTTAACAGGTTATATATGACAAGAAGATGATTTATATTCTGGAAGGGAAGCTTTGATTGTTCATTTTTTTGGAGGAAGATCTAACCTGGTTACCATATTATCCATACTGAGCGAATCAGGGGAGTATTTGACTTCATTCTTTTACCTATTTTACTTTTATATTCTTTACTTGAACATTGGGGACAATGTTCATCCTAAGTGTAAGGGGAGGGTAAAATGATGATACCTTACAGATACACTTTCACTTGAGTTTGCTTGTTTGATGGTAGGTGTGTAATAAAACTATGAGAAATACTTGTTAGTGTAATTTTAGCGCCAAATTTAAAATTTTTTACAACATTTAGGTGTGAAACTTTAGCCATAGCAAGCGTCTCATGGATAGGAGATTGTATGACTAGCACAAAACCGTACTATTCAGAAAAATTTTCCACCCAAATATGTAAGGTTCGCCTTTAGATTTGATAGGAAAAGTGTTTACTATTAGTGCTTATGAGTGTACGGGTAGCATTTAGATTCTAGAACTTGTGTTAGTGATGCATCCCAAGACCGCTAGTGAGACTACATTCGTGTAGTAGGATTTACTACATGATAAGAGGCATTAGGATCACCCTTGTGTTAAACCCGTATCATAATTACTTGACCATTTAAGTCATATTACTTGGCTAGTAAAGTCAACTAATTTTTCCCACACCTTAGCGTTGTACTCATTTTTAGTACACGAAACCCCTAGTACACCCCTCCAAGCCTATCTTTTCGTTTCTAACTTTAAGCATCTTACTTAAAGGAAGAATTTGTTTCACCCCACTTAAATGTACACCCAAATCGCCTTAGCCTTCCGTGTATGCACTCATCTTTAGTGCATTATTGTTATTTGTTAAACCCTTAGTTGATTACATGGTTGCTAAGTCGAGTCATATCCTTGTACATATTGTTTTGGGACGATTGGGACTCATGGATAAAGTACTAATGTTATGGAGTAATAGGGAAGAACATTATATTACCCCCATATGTACGTTAATCTTAAAAGTACTCCAAGTGTTTTGATTATCTTGATTCGAGTCATTAGATTAGTTTATTGTAAAGTATGTAAAAATTCAAGTGTAAGGGGAATGTCCATTCCCTATGATGTAATATTTTGGATGGTAGGGTAAGAGTGTATGAAAAAAAAAATCGAAAAAATAAAGAAAAAGGAAAAAAAAAATAGAAGTAAAGAGAAAAAACATACGGACTACCATCCCGTTTCATTCTATGTTTATTTTATGTTCTTGTTATTTTTCATTTATTAGCTTAAGTCGAGTCTAGTCTTGGCTTAGCAACGCCATATTGTACATGTAATTAACCAAGATTATTAACTCGCCACCAGTAAAGATTGCCTATATCCAACAAAACCGTGTATTTCATATCCCTATACCTAATGTTACAACCCTTTAAAAAGACATCTTTGATAGTTTATACTAGGTGCTTAAGCCATGTGGTGGAGGTTTGATCCTTTCCCAAGCCTATGGTAATCTATTTTGCTATGACAGGTAGTGAGAGATGTTTTCCATTTCCATATTGTGATATTACTTTATTACACCCGAGAGATGTGAGTATCTAAATACTATTTGTGAGGTGCTAGTGTATGACCTCCATGCTTGTCTTTGGTCTTTAGTGGAACGATTATTTGTTGTAATTACTTTTATATTAGTGTTAAATGACCCCTAACTTGTATTTTGATTAGAATAAAAGCGCATTTGCTTGAGGACAAGCAAATCTCAAGTGTAAGGGTATATGATGAGGCGAAAAATGAACCGTTTTTAGGGGGTCATTTAAGCCCGGAATTGAATTTATTTGATCAAATATTGCCCTAAATCGTTCCTTTTGTGATTTTAGGTACTTTGGGAGTGAATTCTGGAAAAGGAAGCATTTTGGACGTTTTGGAGCATAATGATTGTATTTAATGCATGAGCAAATTCTAGTGATCCCGTGCTAGGAGCTTCTTAGCCGGCTCCACATAGGAGTGAAGTAGGAGCTTATAGGATTGGGGAAGTAAGTACGCCACCCCATGAATGGTATTAAGGAATACAATCCATCATCCACACAACTGTAACAAGTAATTAACCTGTAAAAGATATCTAGGGAGTAGTAAAATCTAAGTAAACACAATTCTCCCATATATTGCTCACACCACTAGTTAATTTAGTTTATTTTTATTTTTATTATTTTATTTTGATTGTATCTTAGTAATTGGGTTAGTTGACTAGCAACTAATTCTGCCCACTCCTCTAAAAACCGAGATTTTACTTGTTTTTATAAAAACATAAAAATACAAAAAGAATCATCCCTCACCTCTAGACCTAGTTCTTAGGCTTTCTAATCCTAGCGACACTATTCCTAAGTTGAACGATCAATCCCCCGGTACTTGTCACTATACTATACTACAACGATTAGGTGCACTGCCTGGTGGGGGTTGTAAGCTTCTCGAGATCCCTCGAGAGGTAAAGCCAGGTGCAATTCCCACGCATCAGTCGTGCCTAGAAAATTGAATGTGTTTGTTTGTAGGGCGGTTCTTGGAAGGCTTCCGGTCCGTGTGGAGCTCGACAAGAGAGGTATTGATCTTGATTCTATACTATGCTCGTGCCATGAAAATGTTGTAGAATCGATTGATCATAGCTTGGTTTTGTGTGAAAATGCCAAAAGTGTGGGATAGGGTCTTTGCTTGGTGGAGGATTTGCCCTCTTGATGCTTTTAATTTAAAAGACATGTTGGGTCATAGGGGGTAGCTGTAACACCCAAACCAGACAAGGGTAAAAATGTCACAAGTTATGGTGTTACATCTGAACAAATAGACAGATCAAAAGTAGAAAACTTACATAAATAACTTACTTCAAATAACTATGGTCAAATTATTTACCCAGTTCTACACTCAAGCCCAGGAAGCTACCCCAAAAGCTATCTTGAATACCTGCCGCGGAGAAAAGAAATGCGGCTGAGCTACAAAAGCTCAGTGAACGGATACAACAAAAGTAAACTGAATTAAATACTGAAGTACAGAAGATATAATTTTGGAAAACATATTTAGGTTTAACAGGTAATACGGAAATGTAAAGTGTAAGTTAAGTAAGGAATCTATACAGTCACCTGTATAAACATAATCAGAATATATGATGAGGCGAAAAATGAACCACTTTTAGGGGGTCATTTAAGCCCGGAATTGAATTTATTTGATCAAATATTGCCCTAAATCGTTCCTTTTGTGATTTTAGGTACTTTGGGAGTGAAATCTGGAAAAGGAAGCAATTCGGACGTTTTTGGAGCATAAAAGTGAAGAAAACGCCAAAGACTTAATTTTCCAAGTTGGGAACAATGTGTGACGGCGTCAAGAGCATTATCCTGACGGCGTCAAGAGTAAAAATGATGATGGCCCAGTACAGAAATGAAGGCGTCACATGGAAGAGCGTCAAGAGTTAAATACGTGACGGCCTGGAAAAATGTATAACGTGACGGCGTCAGATGTAGATCAAGGCAGTCCGAGGATTCTTTTGGCGGCGAGATGACGGCGTCACAAGGTTGTTCTTGACGCCGTCAGCCTCAATTTTCTATATATAGTTTTCTAATTTTCATTCAAAAAGAAAGGAAGAAGTTTGGGGAAACCCTAAGGCCGAACCATATACGAATTTTACAGGTTTTTCAAGGGTTTTCAGCCCTTGAACCCTTACATGCGTAATTGAGATAAGTGTTCTTTTAATTCAATCAATATGTCTATGTGTTGGTTGTCTATATCTTGTACTTGTCTTGATTCCACCATGCTAGGCTAGATTTATCTTGTGTTTGCTTAGATCTAATGAAACCTAAATGTTGATTATGTGTTGATTACTTGTTTATGGTTGTATTGGATGAATGATTTCAATGTTAGGCTTAAGAAAACTGGCAGATCTGCAAATGGTAACATGCTTGAACATCTTAGGAAACATGAACCGATGTGTACTAGGTTTTATTGGTTGTATTTAATGCATGAGTAAATTCTAATGATCCCATGTTAGGAGCTTCTTAGCCGGCTCGACATAGGAGTGAAGTAGGCACTCATAGGATTGGGGAGTTAAGTACGCCACCCCATGAATGGTATTAAGGAATACAATCTGTCATCCACACAGCTATAACAAGTAATTAACGTGTAAAAGATATCTAGGGAGTAATGAAATCTAAGTAAACACATTTCTCCACTTATTGCTCACAACCTTAGTTTAATTTAGTTTTATTTTCATTTCTAGTATTTAATTTTGATTGCATCTTTAGTATTGGGTTAGTTGACTAGCAACTAATTCCACCCAAATCCTTGAAACCCGTGATATTTACTTGCTTTCTAAAAAAATATAAAAATACAAAAAGAATCATCTCTCATCTCTAGAACTAGTAATTAGGTTTTCTAATCCTAGCGACACTATTCCTAGCTGAACGTTCAATCCCCCGGTACTTGTCACTATACTATACTACAACGATCAGGTACACTGCCTGGTGGGGGTTGTAAGCTTCTCGAGATCCCTCGAGAGGTAAAGCCTGGTGCAATCCCCACGCTACCAATATACTATGAGCTTAGAAACATATCATAATCATATCATAATCATATAAGTTGTACAAGGAGTAGCTAGCTCCAATGTACAGGAAGTGAAAGGGGTACATTGCACGTACAACCAGTCACTAAACAGAATCATATCATATCATAACAGAAAAAAGATCTAGGATGCTTCCATACGCCCCTGAAAATTAGTGCACATTCATATATAACGGAAGGGACGTGGCAGAAACACTCTACTGCCCTAGAGTCTTGCCATAGGTGCATCTATGACACGGACATGGAACCCCCATGCCTAGTGAAGCTCAGGTAACTTAAGGTTCAATATAAAGGTTCAAAACATAATTGTCATATCAGAAAGTTCAGATACCAAGGTTTGTCATAACAGAGGTTCAAAACAGAAGGTTCATAGCAAAGGTTCATATCAATGGTGCATAGCACAAAGGAAAACTTAAAGATAAGGTCAGAATATCCGTACCTCGAACAGAAGCAAAGCTGACAGAAGTAGAAAGATTCAAATAATGGAATAGTACTTCTTCTTCAGAAATCTACACACGATGTGTTATTCATTAATAACTTGTTCAATTATTTACTTATTCATATTACACATTAAATCTTCTTCTCACTTTAGTACCGTTCCCTTTTAGTAGTTTACTTATTATCCAAATTAATCCTTTAACTTTAATATGTTACGAAGAAGTCCTTATGTTTTAGTAATTTACTATTTACACCCTTTAAGTTATATAATTTGCAATTCAGCCCCCTTGTTTATATTTTATCCAAATAAGTCTATAAATTATCAAATATTACTCATTACACCCTTAGACTTAATTTATATAATTGACCCTTTAGTTATATAAAGTTTACAACAAACCTTCACGTTTCAATAATTACAAAGTCACCCTTATCTTTTCTATAGAACCATTCGAACCCTTTTTATTTTATCAAAACCCTAAACCTAGTTATTAATTACTCTTCATTAACTTCTATTCATTACTTAATCATTACCATCCATAATTAGTCCAAACCCTAACCCTAGTTTTCTTCCTTTTGCTTTCCTTGTTCTCGACACAACCAAAAAAACCCATGAGGTTTTTTTTCCTTCGACACACACCACACACACAAACACCCTCGTTTTCGACCCTTGGCCGAGACAAAAGCAACACAACAAGACACTCTTTGTTTTCCTTTTTCCTGTCGCAACACAAAATCAACGCAAACCCTTGTTCATATTCTTTTGTTTCTGTCATGACCAGCAAACCCAATGCAACCACTACTTTTAATTCGACATGCATGAAAACCTAACACAAACCTTACTTGTTTTCTTTTCATTCGAATTAACCAAGTGACCTACTCTAACCTAGGTTTAAACAACTCGACACTAGCAGGTTCAACTCACTAAACAAACATGAAAAGATAGCACCACAACCTGTTAATCCTATGTATACACTCGACACATACAAAATCACAATCACTTATTTGTTACATACTTAAGTTAAAACAGATTGTAATTGTTATTTTAAGTTCATGCATACATAACATAATTTAGGAACCAAGAAAAGATTGTGGAGATTTACCTAGCTCTTATGTGCTCGAAGGGAATATGCAACACCCTTAGAACCTTGTGAATTATGTCGACTTACAACCAAGAAGGAGAACCGAAACTTTGTTTTAGGGTTTAGAATTGTGGAAAGCGTAAAAGTGGTATATGGATAGGATAGACCGAGTTTTTATTGATAGGGAGGGTTAAGGTCGGTTTAGAGAGTCATATGGGTCAAGGAATCCATTATCGTATTTAGTTTAGCCCAAAACCATAAATATTAAGCCCATATCATGTTAAATACTATATACAAGTTATTTTCGGATCTTCTTGTATTCTAAAGCGGATAATATATGCTCCTAAAACATAAAATTACATTTTATAAACTTCCTTGAATTATTATGGTCATACATGATTTATTGTAAAATTATTAGAGCTTGTTTGGTATTTTATACTTATTTATTTATGATTTTAAGTTATGAGGGCATTTTGGTCTTTTTACATGTTTTTAAAATCTCAGGTGTTACAACTTCTTCCCCTCTAAAAAGAAATTTTCGTCCGCGAAAATTGAATGAGCAGATTAAACGGAAACAAATCGGATTACAGAAATTGCTAGAACAAATCAAACGCAGAATTTTTCGATTATAGAAATAATCTCAATTCAAAAAATCTTTCCAATATATGTCAACCAAACAGACATATCTTTCTTATCGGACTTTCATAACTTCATATCTTTTTTAGAACAGTTCAGAAATCGATTCAACGATTACATACTTGTAGCAGATAACTAAAGTACTTCTCACAAGTACTAGCAAAAAACAGATTGGGTACGGAACTTCAAATGATAGAAGACTCTATAATGAGTTCTGAAACTCTTAACGAATGATCAACGATCAACAAACATACAACGATAATTGGAACATATCCAGATATATAACAATGAAGGCAGAACCTACATATAGGTCGAACGAATCCTAAAAGTCTCACTAATCGCGGATAATCTAACTAACAGAAATCTAATGCTTCTCAAACACTTCCCGAAATATCCTATGCTCACAATGAGGGTACGTCATATGATGTAAGTATTATCACGTTGATCAGGCGTCATAATACCAGCATCACATGAGTATACCACCATGATGACCATACTTTATCTCAAGTCGTGAATAAGCAACCTAATAATAGAATAACTATACTTATCCTATCCAAAACAATCATCATCAATGGAGTCGAACAAAAAACAAACTTATCAAAAAGCAACAGAAATCAAACAGATCTATCATGATGAACAATCACACCAATAATTTCCAAAATTTACCAAAATTCTCATAACTTAACAATCATACGCAGAATTATCATAAAATGAAACTTCCAAAGGAAAACTTAATAGTCAGAAGATTCGATCACCTCAGTGAAATCCTGAAAACGAAATTGAAATCAAAGTCTAACGTCAAAATGAAAGAAATTAAAAGAAACTAGTTGCGTGCACGATCCCCTGGTTGACTCTCCTTATCTTCCTTTGCCTTCTTATTGTAGTCATTAACCTGATACTTGGGACAATCCCTAATTTTATGATCCACCGAGCCACATGAAAAGCAAGCATTTGTGAGTCTATTGCATATTCCCAGGTGATACTTCCCACACGTAGCACATTGAGGTATCATATCCTGATTCTGCTTCTGCTCTTGATCCCTAAACCTAGTATTATGGTGAGTTCCTTGAGCTTGCTCCCTATCTTTCCATGACCTTTGGTTGTTGTAGCTGTAGCCTTGTCGGTCATTTCTTTGTCCATCACTAGCCCTCTAATCTTGTCCTCTTTGAACCCTTCTGATCATAACTCTTATCTTCTCGACCTCTATACTCCAAGCTCCTATCTTGTTGACTGGATCCTTTGCCCTGAATACAATCTCCATCCCTACCTCTCTTAATTGAACTGCCACTTTCATTTAACAACTCAATGTTACAAGCTGCAGCACACACTTGTGCCACATCAACATACTCATTGTTGACAATTCTATCTAAAACCCATTTCTTCAATCCCCACTTGAAATGCCTGGCCTGTCTCTGAGCATCACAAGCAACAGATCCCTTAAAACTGACCAATCTCATAAACCTCTGCATATACTCCACAGAATTTTCCTTTTCTAACTGATAAATAGATCCATATTCCCTTCCATACCTCTGCTGCTCAGACACAGGGAAATATCGATTGTAGAAAATCTCACGGAAAGTAGCCCAAGTACAAGTGTTAGCATATGCATCTCCTCCTTCTTGAGTCCTAAGATGAGCCTTCCACCAGCTAAAAGCATCTCCTTCCAACTTGAATAAAGCTAAACGAGTCTTGAAATTATCAGCACAACCCAAAACTTGAAACAGATTCTCCATATGAGTTATCCAATCCTCCGCCTCCATGGGAGTAGCAGCAGATCGGAAGGCAAGTGGTTTCAACTTGTTGAACTTCTCAATCCAACCATGAATCTCCGTAGGAGGAGCACTACTACCACCACCTGACGAACCAGCACCATTCCTAATGTCATTAGTGATCTAAGTTCTCAATTTAGTTCTTAGTTCAGCTGAGAGATTCGGAAGAACATTGGCCAAAGCAGCAGAAATCATGGCCTCGAAGTTAGGGACATTTCCATCATCACCATTCCTATGAGTATGCTCCATCTGAATGATCATCAAAACGATTTCCAAAACAAAATAAGGACAGAGTTCGGAAAAGAAAAGTACGCAGAAGGAAACCTAATGTCTCCCCAATCCTCACAGGTCATAGCCTAAGCTCTACGGTTATGAATCCACTGATTAAACCTGTCTCTGATACCATAATTGTAACACCCCAACCCGACAAGGGTAAAAATGTCACAAATTATGGTGTTACATCAAAACAAACAGACAGATCAAAAGCAGAAAACTTACATAAATAACTTACTTCAAATAACTATGGTCAAATTCTTTACCCAGTTCTACACTCAAGCCCAGGAAGCTACCCCAAAAGCTATCTTGAATACCTGCCATGGAGAAAAGAAATGCGGCTGAGCTACAAAAGCTCAGCGAACGGATATAACAAAAATAAACTAAAATAAATACTAAAGTACAGAAGATATAATTTTGGGAAACATATTTTGGTTTAACAGATAATACGGAAATGTAAAGTGTAAGTTAAGTAAGGAATCTATACAGTCACCTGTATAAACAGAATCAGAATATACCATGAGCTCAGAAACATATCATAATCATATCATAATCACATAAGTTGTACAAGGAGTAGCTAGCTCCAATGTACCGGAAGTGAAAGGGGTACATTGCACGTACAACCAGTCACTAAACAGAATCATATCATATCATAACAGAAAACAGATCTAGGATGCATCCATACGCCCTTGAAAATTAGTGCACATTCATATATAACAGAAGGGACGCGGCAAAACATCACTCTACTGCCCTAGAGTCATGCCATAGGTGCATCTATGACACGGACATGGAACCCCCATTCCTAGTGAAGCTCAGGTAACTTAAGGTTCAATATAAAGGTTCAAAACATAATTGTCATATCAGAAAGTTCAGATAGCATGGTTTGTCATAATAGAGGTTCAAAACAGAAGGTTCATAGCAAAGGTTCATATCAATGGTGCATATCACAAAGGAAACCTTAAAGATAAGGTCAGAATATCCGTACCTCGAACAGAAGCAAAGCTGATAGAAGTAGAAAGATTCAAATAACGGAATAGTACTTCTTCTTCAGAAATCTACACACGATGTGTTATTCATTAATAACTTGTTCAATTTTTTACTTATTCATATTACACGTTAAATCTTCTTCCCACTTTAGTAACGTTCTCTTTTAGTAGTTTACTTATTATCCAAATTAATCCTTTAACTTTAATATGTTACGAAGAAGTCCTTATGTTTTAGTAATTTACTATTTACACCCTTTAAGTTATATAATTTGCAATTCAGCCCCCTTGTTTATATTTTATCCAAATAACTCTTTAAGTTATCAAATATTATTCATTACACCCTTAGACTTAATTTATACAATTGACCCTTTAGTTACATAAAGTTTACAACAAACCTTCACGTTTTAATAATTACAAACTCACCCTTATCTTTTCTATAGAACCATTCGAACCCTTTTTATTTTATCAAAACCCTAAACCTAGTTATTAATTACTCTTCATTAACTTCTATTCATTACTCAAACATTACCATCCATAATTAATCCAAACCCTAACACTAGTTTTCTTCTTTTTGTTTTCCTTGTTCTCGACACAACCAAACAAATCCATGAGGTTTTCTTTTTCCTTTGACACACACCAAACACACAAACACCCTCATTTTCCACCATTGGCCGAGACAAAAGCAACACAACAAGACACTCTTTGTTTTCCTTTTTCCTGTCGCAACAAAAAATCAACGCAAACCCTTGTTCCTTTTCTTTTGTTTCTGTCCTGACCAGCAAACCCAATGCAACCGCTACTTTTAATTCGACATGCATGAAAACCTAACACAAACCTTACTTGTTTTCTTTTCATTCGAATTAACCAAGTGACCTACTCTAACCTAGGTTTAAATAACTCGATACTAGCAGGTTTAACTCACTCAACAAACATGAAAAGATAGCACCACAGCCTGTTAATCCTATGTATACACTCGACACATACAAAATCACAATCACTTATTTGCTACATACTTAAGTTAAAATAGTTTGTAATTGTTGTTTAAAGTTCATGCATACATAACATAATTTAGGAACCAAGAAAAGATTGTAGAGATTTATCTAGCTCTTATGTGCTCGAAGGGAATATGCAACACCCTTAGAACCTTGTGAATTGTGTCAACTTACAACCAAGAAGGAGAACCAAAACTTTGTTGTTAGGAATTATGCTAACAGTTACCACTGTTAAGCATGGAGATTACAACTGCTGAAGAATGCACTAGCAGTGGAAACTCATTACCACTGCTAGTGCATATTATTACCAATGCTGCAGGATAATTGTTGGGAAACGTGTGTATAGATAAGTATAGAAAAGATCTTGTAAATATTCTATTATTCTATGCTTATACTTATCTTGTACATGACTCCTTGTGTCCTATAAAAGGAGGTCCTAGGTTTAGGGTTATGCACGTATCAATTCATAGAGCTTCAAGTTGTAAACCTAGTGATATTCTTGATCACTCGTATTATTATCATTAATAATATTGGAGCTAATAGTTTGGTTAAACATTCTATGTTCATACAACTTTGTTCATTCATATACAACTCACAATCAAACTTACATACAAAACTTCTAAGTATTAACAAGTAGATTCCACATACTTGTTAGTATCATTCAAAGTATCATTATAACACAAGGTAGTGTGTTTAGATCCATCAAGTGGTATCAGAACCAGGTTTCTGTTACTTTGAGTTAGAAGATCCGAAGTTTACTCATTCTCACAAGATTCAATGGAGATGGAGAACAATCAGTCCAACATTGCTGCTAAGCTTCCTAAGCTTAAACTGAATGATTATGAGATGTGGAGGATAATGATTGAACAATTCTTTTTGGTGCAAGACTATGCACTTTGGGAGATCATTATGTATGGAGATTCATTCAAGCTAGGTACCTCCACAAAGACTATTGATGGAAAGGAAGTGCAGAAGATGAATACAGGTCCAGTTACATCTGAAGAGAGACTCCGGAAGAAGAATGATCTGAAAGCTAGAAGTTTGCTACTTATGACCCTACCTAGGGATTAGATCTTGGCTTTCAGTAAGTACAAGACTGCAAAGACTTTATTTGAAGAGATCTGCAATGTTTTTGGTGGTAATGATTCTATCAAGAAGACCTTGTTGAAACAAACCTATGAAAAATTTTATTCAACAAGTAATGAATCCATTGACAGCATCTTCACAAGGCTTCAAAAGATTGTTACACAACTCACGGTGTTTGGAATTGAGGTGGAAAGGGAAGACCTCAATTTAAAGTTCTTAAGAAGTCTATCTCCTGAGTTTCATACCAATGTTGCAGTTTGGGAAGACAAGCCTGAATTAGAAAATATGAAGCTCAATGATCTGTACAATAACTTTAAAGTTATTGAACAGAGGTTGAAGAAGGCTGGTAAGCTAAGTACAAGTTCATGGAACTTAGCTCTTATCTCATCATCAGTAGGTGATGATTCTGATGCTGATAGTGATGATGAAGAGGATGCTGCTCACATTGTTGTTTCCACTGGCAGTGGAAGTGTTACCACTGCTAGTTCTAAAAAGCAGGTTGCTAGTCTTGAAGATTCTACTTTCTATGCCTATCTCTCAAGTCAAGTTAATGGTTCAATTATGACACATGAAGTCTTGGATCAAATTGATGAAGATGACATGGAAGAGAAGGATATAAAATGGCAAGTTGCATTGCTGAGCTTAAAGGCAAAGAAATTCTGGAAGACGACTGGGAGGAAGATCATTATCAATGGCAATGAAACTGTATGTTTTGATAAAAAGAAGGTGGAGTTCTACAACTGTCACAAGATGGGGCACTTTGCCAGGGAATGCAGAAAGCCAAAGAAGCCAGATAATAGATCTACATGGTATAAGAAGGATAAGAAGAAAGAGCCTTCAGTTGAAGAACCAAAGGTGTTATTGGCCATAGATGGTGTGAGTTATGATTGGAGCTTTATGGCTGATGAAGAAGAAGCAACCAAGGAATCTGCTATGATTGCAACTGAACTTGCTCTTATGGCCTTTTCTGACTTTGAAGTACATTCAAATAATAGTTGTTCTAGAACTTGTAAAGCTTTAAAAGAATATGAAAATCTAAAAGAGCAATATGATGAACAGAGGTTAGAGCTAAATCAAACTAGTTATAATCTAGCTAATCATAAAAGAGGTCTTGTTGTTTTAGAAGCATAGATAGAACACTATAGAGCTAATGAATATAAGTTTAGTGATGATATTGCTGTTTTAAGAAGAGACTTAGATTATAAGATAGCTGTGAATAAGGCTCTTAGGGAAGAGTTAGAGAAGATTAAAAAGGCCAATGATAACATACAGATAACTTGTAATACACTAGATCATCAGTCTAAGTGCATTGACAAAATTTGGGAGGCCCAGGTTGTTAATAAAGTCAAATCAGGAGTAGGATACAAATCAGTTCCACCACCCCTAAGAGGTGTTCCATCACCTCCTGGTATTGACCTAGCACATACAGGATTAGAAGAGTTTTAGGAACCAACCATGACCTATGGCCCTAAATTTGTCAAAGAAGTTTCTAATGAAAAGGTTAAGGTTGAGGCTGATACATTTGAGAGTGCTGGTGATTCATCTCTTAAGGATGAATGTGTGAAAGTTGAGTCTAAAACTAGTGTTTCTGAGAAAGTTAAAGTGGAAGTTAAAAAGAGTATTCCTGAAGTTATTAAGGTTGAAAAAGAGAAGCCTATGAAACAAGCTAATCACACTAGGCCCACAACTAGATATGCTGAGATGTACAGAAGCAGGTCATCAACTCCTAGGGGCAACAAAAGGAGTTGGAATCATGTAAAATCTCGACAATTTGGTAGTAACTTTGAGTTTAACAACAAACCTTGCCACATCTGTGGTAGTTTTGAACACCTTCATGCTTACTTTAACTATTACAAGGGTAGAAGGGAAGTTTTTAGGAATACCAGGGTGAATGAAAACAATGTTAATAGAAATACTCACCCAAATCAACTAAGTAAAATGATTCCTAGGGCTGTTTTACTAAATTCTGGCATCAAAACTCTTTCCACTGCCAGAAAAGTGAACAAAGTTTACCCTAAGTCTCATGTTAAGAGTGTAAAACCAAATACAACTTTTGTTAAATCTGCACAAACAGGGAAAAAGACCTTTTATAAAAATAAAGTTTACTACAACCAAAAGTGGGCACCAAAAACAAAAATTTCAATGCCTACAGTTGCCACTGCTAGACCAAAAGTTTCCACTGGTGGCTCAGTAAACAAAAATGGGGTAAATTTGGGAAATGCTATGAAGGCCTCAACATGTTGGGAATGGAAACCAAAAGGAATTAACACCTCAGTCAATCCCAATGGTGTATCAATGACCTTTGACAGATATAATTATATTGATACACGAGGCAGATCCAAGTCATTTGTGGCTTGGGTCCCCAAAAGGAACTAATTCCTTTATTTTATGTGCAGGGACATTCAAAGCCTAAAGAAGATCAAGGATACTCAGACAGTGGATGTTCAAGGCACATGACTGGCAACAAGTCCTATCTCACTGACTTAAAACCTTTTGTTGGGCAATTTGTCAGCTTTGGAGGAGGAATTGGTGGCAAAGGAACAATCAAGGATGGAAACTTGGATTTTGAGAATGTGTATTATGTGAAAGAACTCAAATACAACTTATTCAGTGTGTCACAGATGTGTGACAAGAAGCACAGAGTTCTTTTCTCAGAAGATGAATGTTATGTCCTTTCAAAGGATTATAAGTTACCTGATGAAAGTGAGGTCTTACTTAAAATCCCTAGAAAAGGCAATCTTTATAGCATTGACATGAAGAAGATTGTTGCTAATGATGTTGATACTTGCTTAATTGTAAAAGCCACTTTGGATGAATCAATGCTATGGCACAGAAGACTTGGTCATGTTAACTTTAAGACCATCAACAAAATTGTGAAGGATGGCTTAGTAAGAGGGTTACCAGAGAAGAGATTTCAGAATGACCAAACTTGTGTTGCATGTCTCAAAGGCAAGCAACATAGAGCATCTTGCAAGAACAAGGCCTATAACTCTATTGCTCATCCTCTCTATATGCTGCATATGGACTTATTTGGTCCTACATCTGTTAGTAGCATAAATTTAAAGAAATATTGTCTTGTTGTAACTGATGACTTAAGCAGATTTACATGGGTTTTCTTCCTAAGAACCAAGGATGAAACAACAGGTATCCTCAAAACTTTCATTACTGAAGTTGAAAAAAAGTTGATAAGAAGGTCAAGGTTATCAGGTGTGACAATGGGACAGAGTTCAAGAATAGAGTTATGGATGATTTCTGCAGAGAGAAGGGTATTAAAAGAGAATTCAGTGTTGCAAGAACCCCTCAGCAAAATGGTGTAGCTGAAAGAAGAAACAGAACACTAATAAAAGCTGCTAGAATCATGTTAGTTGATTCTAAACTACCAGTGACATTTTGGGCTGAAGCAGCTAACACTGCTTGTTAAATTCAGAACAGGGTTTTGGTGGTGAAGACTAAGAACAAGACACCTTATGAGCTATTCAGAGGAAGACCCCCTATCCTGGATTTCAGGAAGCCATTTGGATGTCATATCACAATTCTCAATACCATTGATCATCTCAGTAAATTTGAAGAAAAGTCAGATGAAGGCTTCTTTGTTGGATACTCCATGGCTAGTAAAGCATTCAGAGTGTACAATTTAAGAACAAAGAAGATTGAAGAGAATCTGCATGTTCAGTTCCTTGAAAATAAAGCCAACATTGCAGGTGCAGGCCCTGATTGGTTATTTGATCTTGATACACTCTCAAACATAATGAACTATGTACCTGTTGCTTCAGGTACTGGGGATAACAACATTGAAGGCTCAGAAGAATTTCTTGATGAAGATGAACCTACTCAAGATTCTGAGGATGATAAAGATCAAATCATTATGCGAATATGGGACTTTGTAGAAAATGATGATGTTTCAAAGAAGGAAGATCTAAAACCTTCAACAACTATTGGAAAAGAAGGTGATGCAGAAGTTATGAACTTGGAAGCTCAGAACAAGGACATTCCTGAAAGCAGCGGTAATCCACTTCCCACTGCTACACCAGAAGTTTCCACTGATTGTCCAAATGTGGAAAATTCTACTTCAGTTGCTCAATAAACTATCATATCTGATGTGGAAATCACAGATATGCCTTCTTCATATGATGTTTCACATATTACTCAGGCTTCAATTCACAAAATTCATCCCCTTGATAATGTGATTGGTGAACTACAATCAGGAGTGAAGAACAGAAAACAAACAAAGATGGGCATTGATCATGGATTCATTAGTGAAGTTTATGAGTCCAAGAAACATATAAGGAAGAATGAATGCTTGTTTTTCTGTTTTCTATCACAAGTGGAACCTAAGAATGTGCAAAAAGCACTGGGAGAATCAAGCTGGGTAGAAGCTATGCAAGAGGAATTGTTGCAGTTTAAGCTTCAAAAGGTTTGGGTTCTTTGTGATCTACCTGATGGTATGAAGGTTATTGGTACAAAATGGGTCTTCAGAAACAAGAAGGATGAAAGAGGCATTGTTATCAGGAATAAAGCTAGATTAGTTGCTCAAGGATACACTCAAGAAGAGGGCATTGACTATAAAGAAGTTTTTGCTCCAGTTGCAAGGATTGAGGCTATTAGATTGTTTCTGGCATATGCATCTTTTATGGGCTTCACTGTATATCAAATGGATGTCAAGAGTGCTTTTCTTTATGGAAAGATTGATGAGGAGGCCTATGTCTCACAACCTCCAGGCTTTGAAGATCCTGAACATCCTAATAAAGTCTATAAAGTAGTTAAGGCTATTTATGGCTTACATCAAGCTCCAAGAAAATGGTATGAAACCCTGGCTGCTTATCTTTTGAATAATGGGTTTCATAGAGGGAAGATTGATCAGACTTTGTTCATAAAGAAAGACAAAAATGATATCCTGTTGGTTCAAGTGTATGTTGATGATATTATTTTTGGTTCCACAAAGCCAGAGATGTGCAAAGAATTTAAGAAGCTGATGAAGGATGAGTTTCAAATGAGTTCTATAGGGGAACTCACTTTCTTTTTGGGACTTCAAGTACAACAAAGAAAAGATGGAATCTTTATCAGTCAAGACAAATATGTGGCTGAAATTATCAAAAAATTCCACTTTACTGATGCCAAGCCTTCAAGCACTCCTGCTGATAAGACTACACATCTTCTCTTGAAGGATGATAGTGGAGAAGAAGTTGATGTTCACTCTTATAGATCAATGATTGGCACTTTGATGTATCTTACATCATCTAGACCAGACATTATGTTTGATGTATGTGCTTGTGCAAGGTATCAAGTCATTCCAAAGACATCACATTTGGTTGCAGTGGAAAATATTTTCAGATACTTGAAGACATATCCTAATCTAGGATTGTGGTATCCAAGGGAATCTCCTATGGAATTGGTTACCTACTCAGATAGTGACTATTCTGGTGCAAGTTTGGATAGAAGGTCAACCACAGGGGGATGTCAATTTCTTGGATGTAGATTGGTGTCATGGCAGTGCAAGAAACAAACTATGGTGGCTAATTCAACCACTAAAGCAGAGTATGTTTGATGAGGCGAAAAATGAACCACTTTTAGGGGGTCATTTAAGCCCGGAATTGAATTTATTTGATCAAATATTGCCCTAAATCGTTCCTTTTGTGATTTTAGGTACTTTGGGAGTGAATTCTGGAAAAGGAAGCAATTCGGACATTTTTGGAGCATAAAAGTGAAGAAAACGGAAAAGACTTAATTTTCCATGCTGAGAACAGTACCTGACAGTCAAGAGGAAGATCCTGACGGCGTCAAGAGTAAAAACCATGATGACCCAGGGCAAACTTGAAGGCGTCACAACAAGGGCGTCAAGAGTTAATTTGGTGACGGCCTGCACAAGGTGAATACATGACGGCGTCAGACCCAGATCTAGGCAGTCCGAGAAACTATTTGGCGGCGAGATGACGGCTTTAGACATTTGTTCTTGACGCCGTCACCTATCAAACTCTATATATAGTTTTCTATTTTTCATTCATTAAAAGAGGAACTTGTGTGGAGAAAACTAGGGCCGAACTTTGTAAACCTTAGGTCATATTTTACAGTGTTTTCAAGGGTTTTCATCCCTTGAATCCTTTCATGTTCAATTAAGATAAGTATTCTCTTAATTCATTCAATATGTCTATGTGTTGTTTGAATATATCTTTTACTTGTCTTGATTTCAACATGTTAGGCTAGATCTATCTTATGTTTGCTTAGATCTAATGAAACCTAGATGTTAATTATGTGTTGATTACTTGTTTATGGTAATGTTAGGCTTAAGAAAACTGGCAGATCTCCATTGTGTAACATGCTTGAACGTCTTAGGAAACATGAACCGATGTGTACTAGGTTTTATTGGTTGTATTTAATGCATGAGCAAATTCTAGTGATCCCATGTTAGGAGCTTCTTTGTCGGCTCGACATAGGAGTGAAGTAGGCGCTCATAGGATTGGGGAAGTAAGTACGCCACCCCATGAATGGTATTAAGGAATACAATCCGTCATCCACGCAACTATAACAAGTAATTAACATGTAAAAGATATCTAGGGAGTAGTGAAATCTAAGTAAACACAATTCTCCCACATATTGCTCACAACTTTAGTATAATTTAGTTTATTTTCATTTTTAGTATTTTATTTTGATTGCATCTTAGTAATTGGGTTAGTTGACTAGCAACTAATTCCGCCAAACTCCTTCAAACCCGAGAATTTTACTTGCTTTCTAAAAAATATAAAAAAATACAAAAAAATCATCCCTCATCTCTAGACCTAGTCTTTAGGTTTTCTAATCCTAGCGACACTATTCCTAGCTGAACGATCAATCCCCCGGTACTTGTCACTATAATATACTACATCGATCAGGTACACTGCCTGGTGGGGGTTGTAAGCTTCTCGAGATCCCTCGAGAGGTAAAGCCTGGTGCAATCCCTACGCATCAAGTTTTTGGCGCCGTAGCCCGGGGAATAGTTATTGTCTAGGTTAGAATCTCTTTTTATTAGGTCTACTTGCTAGATTCCTTTCTTGTAAGATTTCATTTTTATTTTTTAGGTTCTCTTTAGTCTATCTAATTTCTTTGTTTCCTTTGTTCGTAAACTATCTCGATGGATAACAATAACATTGATCGTTTGATTCCTGTTATTCGTGTTTTTCGTCGTAGGATTTTCCAAATGCCCGCCCCAATCCCTTTAGTGGAAAATGAGAACCCACCTAACCTCTCGCCTAATCACCACTTTGACAATAATTTTGAGTTAGAGGAGTCTGACCATGATGATGACCATAGGGCTAGTCCTTTTTACTATTCAGACTCCGATGAGGATCTTGATGATGGTGATGTGATTAATGAGGATAGGATGGAAGAGGAAGTGAACCCTCTTAGGTATGTCGACCCTAGAACAAGGATTGAGAGTGATAGCTCATTCAATATGCAATTTCCTTGTAAGATCGGATTTAAGAGCTTTAATGCCTACCTTAACTCATCTCTCCCAATGAACATAATCTCGCGTAATGAATATAATAAAATCATGGTAGATGAGTTAGAATACAAAGGAGATAATATTATTGCTAGGGCGATATCATTGCATGTGTTTGTAGGAAGCTTTGCCTATCTTGTTGAGTTCATGGTTATGGAGAATCTAGGAGAATTTATTGATAGTAAGTTAACCCAAGTTGTGTTTGGAAAACCCTTCAAAAGGTTGACCAACCTCGATAAAAAAAAACTTATGGAAGGGTTAATTACATTCTCGGATGGGGATGAAGATTTTGTTTACCAAATGCCCCGTGCACATACTAGGTTCAAGGATTTTTCCATGGAGAAGTGTAGTAAGTATCCGCCCATAGAACTGCTATGTGAGAATGATAAGAGAAAAGGGCTTAAATATACTCATGAAAAGAATAAAAGATACTATCGCGGATGTTTAGAGTTAGGAGATGATTATAAGAAAGATGAGGTGACCATTAGATGGCTCACGCTTGGTTATGTGAGCATAAGTGATACACGGTAACCCATGACCTTGGGTCTAGCTACAAGACTCGTAAATAAAGAAAAGCGCTTCTTGGGAGGCAACCCATGTTTTGTGTGATTTTTATTTTGTTTGTTTGTTATTTGCTTCCGTATGCATGCTTTATTTTTATTGTTGGTAGATCATGTTTCAAAAATAAAATAGTAAAAATACTTTACTTTGTTGTTTACCTAGTCTTAACTTCATCTAAAGGTATTTTTGCAAAAGATAAGTGTAAGGGGAAACCCCAAATATGTTTTTAAAGAAACAACCGATCATGATTCTCCACAATATTAAATGAACATGTATATTCGTATTTGTTAGATTCAAATGCTTGTATCGAGTCATAATGAAGTTTTGCAGGATTTTCCAGGAAGTAGGACGAAGTTTTTCCAGAAATTTTCTGGAAACTTAACATAAGAATTTCTGCAGGTCACTTTTGACGGCGTCACGAGTTTACTCTTGACGGCATCACGTGTAAAATTCTGGAAATTTTACCAGCTTTGTTTTTCTAACGGAATCTTAAAGTTTTTGTTGAATTATTAGTTTTATAATCTCCAGGAAATCTGCAAACATCATTCCACAAGCATTATATTTTATTTTGTTTTCTAGGATTTATTAGCATATGTAGATTGCCACCGATTTTATGCGAGGTTGCCTTGTCTATTTTCTTAGGTTTTACAGGTTATGTATGACAAGAAGATGATTATTATTCTGGAAGGGAAGCTTTGATTGTTCATTTTCTTGAAGGAAGATCTAACCTGGCAACCTTATTATCCATACCGAGCGAATCAGGGGAGTATTTGATTTCATTCATTTTACTTATTTCACTTTTATATTCTTTACTTGAACATTGGGGACAATGTTCATCCTAAGTGTAAGGGGAAGGTAAAATGATGATACATTACAAATACACTTTCGCTTGAGTTTGTTTGTTTGATAGTAGATGTGTAATAAAACTATGAGAAATACTTGTTAGTGCAATTTTAGCGCCAAATTTAAATTTTTTTACAACATTTAGGAGTGAAACTTTAGCCATAACAAGCGTCTCATGGATAGGAGATTGTATGACTAGCACAAAACCGTACCATTCAGAAAAATTTCCACCCAAATATGTGAGGTTCGCCTTTAGATTTGATAGGAAAAGCATTTATTATTAGTGCTTATGAGTGTACCGGTAGCATTTAGATTCTAGAACTTGCGTTAGTGATGCATCCCGAGACCGCTAGTGAGACTACATTCGTGTGGTAGGATTTACTACATGATAAGAGGCATTAGGATCACCCTTGTGTTAAACCCGTATTATAATTACTTGACCATTTAAGTCATATTACTTGGCTAGTTAAGTCAATTAATTTTTCCCACACCTTAGTGTTGTACTCATTTTTAGTACACGAAACCCCTAGTATACCCCTCCGAGCCTATCTTTTCGTTTCTAACTTTAAGCATTTTACTTAAAGGAAGAATTTGTTACACCCCACTTAAATGTACACCCAAATCGCCTTAGCCTTCCGTGTATGCACTCATCTTTAGTGCAATATTTTTATTTGTTAAACCCTAAGTTAATTATCTAATTGATTACATGGTTGCTAAGTCGAGTCATATCCTTGTACATATTGTTTTGGGACGATTGGGACTCATGGGTAAAGTACTTATTTTATGGAGTAATGGGGAAGAATATCATATATTACCCCCATATGTGCGTTAATCTTAAAAGTACTCCAAGTGTTTTTATTTTCTTAACTCGAGTCATTAGATTAGTTTATTGTAAAGTATGTAAAAATTCAAGTGTAAGGGGAATTTTTATTCCGTATGATGTATTATTTTGGATGGTAGGGTAAGAGTGTATGCAAAAAAAAATAAATAAAATAAAATAAAATAAAATAAAATCAAGAAAAGGAAAAAGAAAAAAAATAGAAAAAGAAAAAAAAAACATACGGACTACCATCCCTTTTCATTCTATGTTCATTTAATGTTTTTGTTATTTTCCATTTATTAGCTTAAGTCGAGTCTAGTCTTGGCTTAGCAACGCCATATTGTACATGTAATTAACTAAGATTGTTAATTCGCCACCAGTAAAGATTGCCTATATCCAACTAAACCGTGTATTCCATATCCCTACACCTAACGTTACAACCCTTTAAAAAGACCTCTTTGATAGTTTATCCAAGGTGCTTACGCCATGTGGTGGAAGTTTGATCCTTTCCCAAGCCTATGGTAATCTATTTTGCTATGACAGGTAGTGAGAGATGTTTTCCATTTCCATATTGTGATATTACTTTATTACACCCGAGAGATGAGAGTATCTAACACTATTTGTGAGGTGCTAGTGTATGACCTCTGTGCTTGTCTTTGGTCTTTAGTGGAACGATTATTTGTTGTAATTACTTTTATATTAGTGTTAAATGGCCCATAACTTGTATTTTGACTAGAATAAAAGCGCATTTGCTTGAGGACAAGCAAATCTCAAGTGTAAGGGTATATGATGAGGCGAAAAATGAACCACTTTTAGGGGGTCATTTAAGCCCGGAATTGAATTTATTTGATCAAATATTGCCCTAAATCGTTCCTTTTGTGATTTTAGGTACTTTGGGAGTGAATTCTGGAAAAGGAAGTAATTCGGACGTTTTTGGAGCATAAAAGTGAAGAAAACGGCAAAGACTTAATTTTCCATGCTGAGAACAGTACCTGACGGCGTCAAGAGTAAAAACCATGACGACCCAATGCAAACCTGAAGGCGTCACAACAAGGGCGTCAAGAGTTAATTTGGTGACGGCCTGCACAAGGGGAATACATGACGGCGTCAGACCCAGATCTAGGCAGTCCGAGAAACTATTTGGCGGCGAGATGACGGCAATTTGTTCTTGACGCCGTCACCTATCAAACTCTATATATAGTTTTCTATTTTTCATTCATTAAAAGAGGAACTTGTGTGGATAAAACTAGGGCCGAACTTTGTAAACCCTAGGTCATATTTTACAGTGTTTTCAAGGGTTTTCATCCCTTGAATCCTTTCATGTTCAATTAGGATAAGTCTTCTCTTAATTCATTCAATATATCTTTTACTTGTCTTGATTTCAACATGCTAGGCTAGATCTATCTTGTGTTTGCTTAGATCTAATGAAACCTAGATGTTAATTATGTGTTGATTACTTGTTTATGGTTGTATTGGATAAATGATTTCAATGTTAAACTTAAGAAAACTGGCAGATCTCCATTGTGTAACATGCTTGAACGTCTTAGGAAACATGAACCGATGTGTACTAGGTTTTATTGGTTGTATTTAATGCATGAGCAAATTCTAGTGATCCCATGTTAGGAGCTTCTTAGCCGGCTCGACATAGGAGTGAAGTAGGCGCTCATAGGATTGGGGAAGTAAGTACGCCACCCCATGAATGGTATTAAGGAATACAATCCGTCATCCACGCAACTATAACAAGTAATTAACGTGTAAAAGATATCTAGGGAGTAGTGAAATCTAAGTAAACACAATTCTCCCACATATTGCTCACAACGTTAGTATAATTTAGTTTATTTTCATTTTTAGTATTTTATTTTGATTGCATCTTAGTAATTGGGTTAGTTGACTAGCAACTAATTCCGCCAACTCCTTCAAACCCGAGAATTTTACTTGCTTTGTAAAAAATATAAAAAAAATACAAAAAGAATCATCCCTCATCTCTAGACCTAGTCTTTAGGTTTTCTAATCCTAGCGACACTATTCCTAGCTGAACGATCAATCCCCCGGTACTTGTCACTATACTATACTACATCGATCAGGTACACTGCCTGGTGGGGGTTGTAAGCTTCTCGAGATCCCTCAAGAGGTAAAGCCTGGTGCAATCCCTACGCATCAATGTTGCTGCTGCAAGCTGTTGTGCCCAGGTTTTATGGCTTCAAAATCAACTTTTGGACTATGGGTACAATTTCATGAACACCATCATTTTTATTGACAACAGCAGTACCATATGCATAATTAAAAATCCTGTTCAACACACTAAAACTAAACATATTGAAATTAGACATCACTTTATAAGAGATTTTTATGAGAAAAAGCTTATTCAAGTTGTCAAAATTCATACTGATGACAACTATGCTGATTTATTAACAAAAGGACTTGATGTGGGTAGATTTCAGTACTTGGTAACAGGTATTGGGATGCTTAATCCATAAAATTTTGATGTTTAATCATTTTTAGTGTTGAGGGGAGGTTTTTGGTACTTAAATTGTCATATCTGTTTGTATATGTTTTTCCACTAACTTTAGTGCAGCGGATAAAGATAACAGTGGAAATATATATCAAGCAGTGGAAATATTTACTCTCACAGTGGAAACAAGAAAAATAAAAGTAACTTTATTCATTATCGAAACCATTCAAGAGTTACATTCAACAGACTGAGAGTACAAAACACAAACACCAAAGACACAGATCCTAATACCCTACACCCCACAGAAGCTACTCCATTGGCTTCTTGCCTTTCCCTGGTAGTCATGCTTAGCCTTCTGAGCACTCTTCCTCTTGTTATCAAAGGAAAATTGCTTCCTTGGGCAAGCAAGACCTAGCACTTGTTTTGGTGGCTTTTAGAGTCTTGCAGGCTTTTCTGGTGTAGGCCACTTCATATTCACCATTGCTGATTCAAGGGCTGTTGTCAGTGCTTTTGGTAGCTCCTTGGAAAGGGTGTATAGCTCATAATCATCATCATCAGAAGAAGAAGAACTTGAGTAGAACTCAAGGGATGGAGCAGGAGCAGGGGTAGAGATCTTTTTGTTTGGCTTCATGTTTGTTGAGCTTGATGCACATGGAGGGAAATAGCCACTCCATCCAGAAGATTCCTATTCTGAGTCAGAATAGTAACTTATCTCTTCATCATATGAATCATCTGAAGAGATGTAGATGACTGGAAACCAGCTCATGCTGATTTTTTGGTTTGTGATGTTGAAGAAAAGTTGTGGTAAAGATTTGTGTTGATTCAAGCCTCTTTTATAGGCAAAGTCAAACCCTATGGATATTTAAGAGAAGTTATTGATCTTATCTGTCTTGATAGTTTGGGGCAGTAAATATGGGCATTATTCACTATATCGGGTTGACTTTTGGAAGATATTTTTAGGAATAGTGGCTTGGTCAAAAAGTAACTTTGGTTAGACTTTGGTTATTAATATTATATGGTTTATATTAACATGTGCAGGTAAATAACCAATATTCTTGCTGAGAATTGATCACATGGTGTGTAGCTAAGACACACAACAAATGGTTATTGATTCACCATGTCTAATCCACATAAGAATCAACTAGTCCAGAGCAAACGGCTCCTGGTAAAGACTTAACAAATCCGTTTATGGTTGATAGTTTACCAAAAACTATATGGTTATCAACTCACCATACTCCAAGTGATGAAGAGTTGGCTAGTCCATAGCAAACGGCTCATGGTAAAGAAATATCAAATCCGTTGATAGTTGATAGTTTGCTAAAAACTATGCTAAGAGCAACTGACTTTTTACTTGATTTACTTACCACTGCTCTTGAAAATTTTTGTGAAAAATTACCACTACTAGTTCACAGATACCACTGCAAGTGAAATTTTTACCATTGGTGAACTAGCCGTTGCAACTGTTGTGTCAGTAATCTTATTTTTTACTAGCCGTTGAGAAGTAACCGTGTTTTCCATATTAATAGGGTTAAATCTTTGTGAATTATCTTCTTACCTAATTTAATTTATTCTTTTCTTAAAGATAAATACATTCTAAAGATAATTCTCATTACGCATTCTTCTTAAAACCCTACTAGTACAAATTTATCTCTCATACGGCGCGATAATCATTCAAGATTACTAACACAGTAACACTTTCATCTTTTTATCACAAAACAATGGCAATACTAAACTTTGTAGATGATCACAACCAAGTGGCCTACTTGTAGAAGTCAAACGAAAAGAGTGGCCCTGTTTTTCATCAGATTGTGGATTTTCTCAACACTACCCATATTAGGTATGCTTTAACTTTAAATCCCACAATCTATGTCTCTCAAATCAAACAGTTCTGGAACTCTGTGGAGTCCATAACCATTGAATAGGGAGACACACATGAATCTCTGGAAACTCTTAGAGCCACAATGGATGGGGTAACTATTGATGTTAATGAATCATCCTTGAGGAGAATTCTCCAATTGGATAATCTCAATAGTATCATCACATTACCTAATTCAGACATTCATAAACATATTTCAACAATGGGGTATGATACATCTGATAAAAAGTTTACTTTTAGAAACTGATGCTTTTGTCCCCATTGGAGGTTTTTAATTCATACTCTTTTACATTGCCTAAGTCCTAAGAAAACTTCTTATGAACAATTCAGTTCCACAATGGCTTACCCTTTGGTTTGCTTAGCCACTAATAGGACTTTCAATATTTCAAAATTTATTTTTAATAGTATGAAAGGCAATGTAAAGAGTTCATATAAAGTTTTGATGTATCCAAGATTTGCGCAAGCAGTGCTAAATGAATTTCCACTGCAAACCCATAAAAGAGTTTATAAAATCACCTGTCTCAAACCAAAAGTTTTTCAAAATATGAATAAGGCTTCAGAAGGATGGAATGGGGAGTTTAAACCACTTTTTCTTGAAATGCTTTCAAAGATTTCACAGGTACAGGGTGAAGATGGAACAATCGCAGTTGTATCCCAACAAACACCCACTATTGTTGTTCCACCTATTCAACACACCCCTGTAGTTACTCACACATAAAAGAGGAGGCAAAAACAGCCACCTCCTCCCATCACAACATTGCCTGATTCTGAGCCTTTTGGTTTAGGAACAAGGAGTGGTGGTTCTAGGCTTCAATCTAGTCTAACTAGAGAAGAGACTGAATCAATGCCCTATGATTCACCTCCCCCAACAGGCCACACAGTTGGAAGTGTTGAGGGCAGTGTGGAAACCAATGAATTGTTGGACCTTTGTACCAACCTAGTCAAACAGGTTCAAGCTCTGGAGAAAGAACTGGCAGAAACAAAGCAACAACATGCCACAGAGCTTGCTCAATTGAAAGCAGAGCTTAAGAATTTGTAGGAAGAAGTTCAAGGGTTAAAGAAGCAAAGATCTGACAAAATTGTGCTTTCATCTTCATCCACACCTCAAGATGTTGCTTTAGAAGGATTCAGTGAAGATTTGGGAAATTCTTCCAAAGAGGGAAGGAAGACAGATGCTGAGACTAAGGGGAGGAAAATTGATTTTGGAGATGATTATGACTTTGATGCTGACTTTGATTATGGCACTGAAGATTTGAAGATTGATGAATCAGTTGGAGTTCCACAAAATCTTTCTACTGATGAGTTTATGGTTCCCACTGCTGGTCAACATTTTACCACTGCAGATGAAGAAGTTGAAAGAATTAGAGCATAGAAAGGTAAAGCAGTCATGACTAGTAAAGAAACAGAGCAACCAAGGAAGATTTCTAGAAGGTAACAAGCTCAGATAGATTATGATGCTGAAGTTGCAATGAAATTAGTGGAAGATGAAACTGCAAAGAAGAAAAGGCAAGATGAGGAAGAAATTACAAGTTTTATGGAGGCAAAAAGGTTGGATAAGTTGGAAACCACTCCAACCATTGCACCTAATCCAATTTCCACTATTCCACCTACAATTCTCAGGGAAAAGGATCCAATGTTCACTTATGTGCCAACTAAAGAAGAGATTGAATACATTATTGCCAATGATCCAGTTGTTAAAAAAAGGTCAAAAGAAGCAAAGACAACCAACCAAGGCACAAGTGATTGCAGAAATGAAGACTTATTGCTGTCATGTTGGGAATTGGAAAATGTGTCAATTCAAAGGCATGTCTCATGATAGGATTGAAGGGATCTTTTACATGCTTAAAAGACAAGATAGTGATTTTATTCCAATTGATTTTGAAGAAGAAGAAAGAAGATTTCCTAAGTCTAAAAGGAAAGCTACAGCTTTTGAACAGAAAGTCACTAAAAAGACAAGATTTGCTCAAGAAGAAGAATCTCAATCTGAGAAACTTACAGAAGATCAGCTGAGTGCTATGATAGTGATAGAAGAAGAAGATTTCTACCCAGATCCTATACAAGTAAGACATCCAATTACTGATTGGGAAGTTTACACAGCAAAGAATTTTACTCCAACATGGAAGATAACAAGATTGGGAGGTGAAACTTCATCTTTCATTCAATTTGAAGATCTTATTAAAGCTTGTGACAGAAGTGCTTGATATGCTTTAGAAGTTAGTTGATGAAAGATTCAAGGCTGGTAATTTCAAAGATGTGAAGGAAATGCAGCTATGGGTTGATTTGAGGAGACTTTATGAACCAGATCTTAATGATAGTTAATGGAAGTTTGAAGCTACAGATTTGCATACCACATGGTCATACTATGATTCATGTGAGGTTCATCATGTTTCTACAAAAGCTGGAGTTGATGTATTCATGTTTGCTGAGAAGGAATATCCACTTAGAGCTATAACTCTTACTGCAATGTTAACATCAAGATTAAGAGTTCATGAAGACACTGAAAAAGTCAGAGCTTTGATTCAGAAGATACAAGATCAATGTTCCAAAGCTATGCAGACTTTAAGAAGAAAATGAAGTGTTTGGAAGAATTCCCTATATCCTCAATGATGCTGATTGATTAAAGAAACTTATGGATTTGTAGAGAAATCACAAGTTTAGGGGAGGATTGTTGGAAATTATACTAACAGTTACCACTGTTAAGCATGGAGATTACAACTGCTGAAGAATGCACTAGCAGTGGAAACTCATTACCACTGCTAGTACATATTATTACCACTGCCGCAGGATAATTGTTAGGAAACGTGTGTATAGATAAGTATAGAAAAGATCTTGTAAATATTCTATTATTTTATGCTTATACTTGTACAAGACTCCTTGTGTCCTATAAAAGGAGGTCCTAGGTTTAGGGTTATGCACGTATCAATTCATAGAGCTTCAAGTTGTAAACCTAGTGATATTCTAGATCACTCGTATTATTATCATTAATAATATTGGAGCTAATAGTTTTGTTAAACATTCTGTGTTCATACAACTTTGTTCATTCATATACAACTCACATTCAAACTTACATACAAAACTTCTAAGTATTAACAAGTAGATTCCGCATACTTGTTAGTATCATTATAACACAAGGTAGTGTGTTTAGATCCATCATTTGTTTTAGGGTTTAGAATTGTGGAAAGCGTAAAAGTGGTGTATGGGTAGGATAGACCGAGTTTTTATTGATAAGGAGGGTTAAGGTCGGTTTAGAGAGTCATATGGGTCAAGGAATCCATTATCATATTTAGTTTAGCCCAAAACCATAAATATTAAGCCCGTATCATGTTAAATACTATGTACAAGTTATTTTCGGATCTTCTTGTATTCTAAAGCGGATAATATATGCTCCTAAAACATAAAATTACATTTTATATACTTTCTGAATTATTATGGTCATACATGATTTATTGTAAAATTATTAGAGCTTGTTTGGTATTTTATACTTATTTATTTACTAGTACGATTTTAAGTTATGAGGGCATTTTGGTCTTTTTACATGTTTTTAAAATCTCAGGTATTACAGTAGTGACGATGGAAAAAGATGGCAGAGCTTTATGGCAAGCTGTGTTGGTGGTTACTGCTTATTTTATTTGGAAAGCTAGGAATGATAGAGTTTTTAAGAGGGTAAGGAGTGGTAACATGTTATAACACCAATACCACCGCCACGTCAACGCAACATCATTTTAACACCAAATAACATAACATCAAAAACACCAGGAACTCATAACACCAATAACACCACTTTCAGGGACCCACCTTTTTTAAAATAACAATTTACAAATTCTACCCTCAACAATTTCATTCATTAAACATTCAAACTCTTCATTTATAAAATCAAACATTACAATATGAATTTAAAAAAAAAAAAAAAAAAAAAAAAAAAAAAAAAAAAAAAAAAAAAAACTGCATTAAACAAAATGACATAAAAGAAATTACGAAATAAAAAATACGATAAGTAAATAACTAAAACAAGTCGTCATCTACTTCCGTAAACTCCTCACGTTCACGCCAAAGATACTCCAAAAGCTGCTGTTAGAGATTAAGATGAACATTTTTGTCACGTAATTCCTTATTCCTTCGACTACGCTGATCACATCTGTCAATCCATCTGTCTTGCATGTGTCTAGCCGGATTCATGAACAATGCTTTGTAGTCACTTAGTGCAAACTTTTGGTCTTTTAAAATTATGTTATGCAATATGATGCAAGAATACATGATTCTACGTATCTTGGTAACCTCGTAAGCTCGTGCTGGTTGTTGTATTATTCCCCATCGTCCTTGGAGACCACCGAAAGTACGTTCAACATCCTTTCTTGCACTTTCTTGTCGCTTTTTAAAGAAAATGTGTTTATCGACTGAAGCTGTTGTGAATGATTTGACGAAAGTAGTCCACTGTGGGAAAATTCATCGGCTAAGTAATAACCCTTATAAAAAACAACTCCATTTACCGCATACGGAGCTACAGGGGCTTCATCTTTAAGCAGGTCATCGAACAACGGCGAATTATCTAAAACATTGATATCATTATTCGCACCCGCTATACCAAAAAAAGCATGCCAAATCCACAAATCATGCGACGCAACAGCTTCAAGCAATATAGTCGGGTATTTTTTATGACCACTAACATATTGCCCTTGCCATGACACCAGACAATTTTTCCATTGCCAATGCATATAGTCGATGCTACCAAGCATTCCCAGAAAACCATGTTCACGCTCATGTGCCGCATATAGGTTTTGAACGTCATGCATATTTGGTTTTCTTAAAAACTCAGGACTAAACAAATCAATAACGCACATATTGAAATTATCCGAACAATTACGTCCGGTACGTGCACTCATTTGCAAATACTCATCGAACGCATCCGGTGAGTTGCCGTATACCAATTGGCGAATGGCCATAGTGCATTTCATGAGAACACTAATACCCATCCGACCTGTACAATCGGGTTCTTGGCTAAAGTATGCAAAAGGAAGAGGATCGGCAGTATATCATTCAATACCGGAAACTATTTCTAGAAATAGTTTCCGGCTCATACGAAATCGAGTACAAAAGTCTCTATGTGGATACTTACAATTTTCATTAAAATAGTCGGCCCTCAAACGCTCTTCTGCAAGCTCACGCTCACGAGGAATTGAGTTACGGGTTAACCGGAAAGATGATTGGGCTTCTTTTTCTTGTATTCGTTGGTACTCATAGGCGGCCATAATTGCTAAAGCATCGGCTTCATCTTCGATATCGGAAAGGTTAGTTAGATGTGGATCCATTGCGAAAGAATTAATTTTGGATATAAGATGGTTTTATTTTGTGTTTGTAAAACGGCTAGAATTACAAATCTATTTATAAGGTGTTTTTTTTTTTTTTTTTTTTTTTTTTCTTTTTTTTTAAGGTGTTTTTTAAAAAAAGCTAGCCGTTTAACAACGACTTTTTTTTTTTTTCGTTCTTTTTTTCTTTTTCTTTTTTTTTTTGAAATGTGAAACTAGCCATTGGGAAGTAAGTTTAGGGGCGGGTTTGTAATTTTATTTTATTTTTTTACCTTTCAAATGCTACCAACGCACGTTAGCATAATAACGTAAAAGGAAACGCCGGACCAACGCAGGGGAGGAGGAAATGGGGAAAACGGGGAAACGGCGTTGTGGGAGTGTCAGCTAAGCAATAACGCCTCTTTTGCGTTACCATTCCCTTCCCTCTAAAGGGAAGGATCAGACCAGTTCAAGGACTTTTCATGATATTCAGATAAAAAGCTTCGAATGGCTAGGCAGGAGATCCAAAAAATATAGCTTTTCTTGGCAAAAGTGGCTTGAAAGACCTGCTGATTGTGGTGTGCCGACATCTGTGGTTTTGAGATGATTTACATGGTGGTGTGGGGCGTTGTCTATTTTTGGCACATATCTCATGTGTATATGTCATGTGTGTTGTAGCTTTATTGTAGGGTCTATGTAATTTTTGTCCGTTCTAGTGGTCTTGTGTGAGGTTTCTGTTCTTGTGGTCCTGTGTGAGATTTCTTTTTGTGAGTGTTGGTTTGCAGCCTCTGTGTTTACTAGAGGTTTTGCTGTTTTTTAGTGTTGCCTTGGAGGCTTTAATAGAATGCCTTTCAAAAAAAAAAAATAATAATAATAAATAAATAACACTTTAATATTTATAATGCGGCATAAAATATTTCTGGAAAATTACCGGTTGTCACACCAGCCGACCCAACCTGATACTTTTTATAAGTTTTATGCGTGCCCATCCCGCCGGATCTAGTTATCATGTTGGATTGCCGTACTTTGATTCTATTGTACTAATGCTGATGTTAAAGACAAGCATCTACCATTTAAGCAGGCAGATAAGCATCTAAATAACATTGAACAAATCGATCACATGGTTGCTATTTATGTTGCTAGACACTGTTGAATGACATGAACTCAACTGTGTTTTAACCACAAATTTTGATCAGAATCATAACGATGTTTACTTCCGAGCAATATGATCTCAGTAAACTTGCAAAAGATTCTGACATTCAGAAACCATCAAATTTTGGCGAACTAGATAATGTGCATTTCGATTTTGCCTCTCCACCATTTCAACATATATTAAAAGGTGCAGATTTTCAATTGGAAAACATCGAAAAACCCTCAACTTTTTCTTCATTTGAGATTGTTAAGGATTTTGCAAGCAGATCAAGAAAAGGTAATGGCAAAAAGATTCCTATTCCAAACTATACTATTCAACCCCGTGTGGAAAAGGACCAAAAAATGTCGATTAATGCCAGAATTCGGATGGCCGGACTGCAGTTTATTGATTCTTATTCTTCAAAAGTTAACGAAAATTGTGAACTGAGTCATCCATTTCTGGTCTCCTTCTCGGGATTATCTGATGATGAAGCTAAAGACGTTGAACTACTGCTTACTCTTCTAGTTTCAGCTGAGAAAACTGGTCAGCGACAGTTTGACTGTGCGAGTAAACTCATTGCCTTGTGTAATAAAATGTCTTCCAGCGAAGGAAATTCTGTGGAAAGGTTAGTTCACTACTTCTCTGAAGCGATTAGAGAGAAAATAAACCGTGGAATGGGAAAAATGGCGGGTGAAGGACTTGATACTAAGAACATGTCTGAGCTTCAAATAGCATTGATGAATGTGGACGCTAGTATTTTTGCATTTCACCAGAAAGTCCCATTGTCCCAAGTTTGTCTGTTTAGTGCAATGAAAACATTAATTGAACATGTAAGAGGAGCGAGAAAAGTTCATGTAATCGATCTTGAGATCAGGAATGGTATTCAGTATACAGTTTTGATGCAAGCTCTTAAAAGTGAATGTGGATGGGATATTGAGTGTCTGAAGATATCTGCTATCGGTACAAGATTGGAGTCCAAGATAAAAGAAACTTGTAAGTCCTATGCATAGGCTTAAACAAACATTAAACTAAATATCCAATATAAGAAAATTATGTGCAATTTAATCTCTGCAGGTAATCGTCTTACTGACTTTGCAAAGTCAATGAATATTCCATTTAGTTTCAATATAGTTATGCTAACAGACATACTTGATTTCAAGAAAGATCTCCTCAAACTTGATGAGAACGAAAAGGTGGCAATTTACTCGCCTTACTTCTTATCATCCTTAATAGTTAAACCAAATCATCTTGAACATCTTATGAGAGAGATTCGAAAGATCAATCCATGCATAACAGTTATCTCTGAAATCGAAGCAAACCACACATCACCAGTGTTTGTTACTCGTTTCCTTGAAGCTCTTTTCTTCTATGGTGCACTTTTTGACAGTGTGTCTGATTGTTCGGCTGACGATTATCTGAACAGGAAGGTTTCAGAGTCTGTGTTCTATGGTCAAACTATTTGTAACATTGTGGCAGCTGAAGGTAACGAAAGAACAGCTCGACACGTTACTATCAGTGTTTGGAGAGCGTTTTTTGAGCGGTTTGGGATGTTGGAAGTTAAACTTAGTCATGCAAGTTTGAAGGAAGCAAAGATGATAATAACCAACTTTGATTGTAGGAATTCGTGTAAGCTTCATGTTAATGGCCGATGTTTTGTTGTAGGATGGAAAGATGTACCCGTCTTCTCTGTCTCTGCTTGGAAGTTTGTATAACGTAACCTTAAGTGTTGAATTGAGGTGTGTCCCGGGAGTAGTACTTTAATGGGTGTCCTCCGGGAAGTCCTTGTGTTGCATCACATTTGGTCATGACATTACTTGTTATAATAATAGCATACGATGTTTAATGGTATTCATTCCTTTATCTAACAAGTGTTAAAAATAATCTTTGTAAATTTGTATGAAATGCAATAAAATAATCAAGTTTCCATAAATATAGTGTCTTTCTTTTTAGCTTTATATGTTTAGATATTTGTTAGTAATAATTGATGGTAATATCTAAACTATTTGTCCTTTTAAGCTGGCAAATTAGCATCTAAACACTATTGAAATAATCGACGTTCGACAAAAGGGTTACTATCAAAGTTACTGGACATTGTCGAGGTACAAGAATTTGACAGTATTATAATGAAAAGATTCATGGTTTCATTATTGTATTGCAGCCAAAATAGTGATTTTTTGTTTCCAAGCAGCAATCTAATCAAGTTACTGAAGAGTTTAGATAATCCTTATGTCGATTTTGCGTCTCCACCTTTTTCGACACATGATAAAGGGTACAGAAAATTCACAAGTTGCAAGCCAGTTGACTAAAGTGGAAAGATTGATAACAATGAATTGAATGACTTATCCACTAATGCAAGAATCCGGCTTGCGGGTCAGTGGTTTATAGAATCTTATTTTTCAAAACACGATGAAAACTCTGACCCAATCCATCCATTTGTGGTTTCATTATCTGGCCTATCAAATGCTGTAGATAAAGATATTGAACTTCTACTTACTCTTCTAGCTTTAACTGAAAAGAACCGGTCAATGGAAGTTTGACCAAGCATGGATTAACATGTCTTCAGATGAAGGAAATTATGTCGAAAAATATTTTACTACTTTCTCTTAGCTAACGTGACAAAATAAACCGCGAAATGGGAAAAGTGGCTGATGATGGACTTGATCAAAAGATGCAGATGATTGATCTTCATGAAGAATTGATCTCTTGATTAGGACTGGTCTGAAATATATAGTCATGTTGCAAACTCGCACAAGTCGAGAACAACTTCTTGAATGTTTTAAGATAACTGCTGTTAGTAGAAGAGCGGAATCAAGAAAAGGTCGCTATTTGAGGCGAAGTTTACTTATAAGCCGATAATTAGGAGTAGAAACTTCCATTAGTTGTTTACAAATGAAATTTGTTTATATTATAACAAGTGTTTCTTGTGTATGATCTATATGTGCGTTTAGTAATAGTTATTTATTTTTGATGTTATATGTTTAGCATGCACAAAAATGTATCATTTCACTCCATTTAGTGAGTGGTTCAATTTGGCGTGTGTATTATGTTAAACGGGTCAAAGTAGAAAGGATAGCTAAAACGGCAATGGGTAAAATGGGTTGAAAGTCACCCAAAGTTAATTTTTGGCAAATTATTTATTAAATTTTAAAGGAGTCAAAAGATTGTGGGTCCAGCCGACCCAACCTGATACTTTTTCAGTTTTTATGATACCAATCTTGCCGGATCTAGTTATCATGTTGGGTTGCCGTACTTTGATTCTTTTGTACGAATGCTGATGTTAAAGATAAGCATCTGCCATTTAAGCAGGCTGATAAGCATCTAAATAACATTGAACAAATCAATCACATGGTTACTATTTATGTTGCTAGACACTATTGAATGACATGAACTCAGCTGTATTTTAACCACACAAATTTTGTTCAGAATCATAACGATGTTTACTTCCGAGCAAAATGATCTCAGTAAACTTGCAAAAGATGATCTCTCTTCTGACTTTCAGAAACCATCAAATTTTGGCAAATTAGAAAATTTGTTTTTCGATTTTACCTCTCCACCTTTTCAACATATGTTCAAGGGTGCAGATTTTCAATTGGAAAACATAGAAAAGCCTTCAACTTTTTCTTCATTTGAGATTGTTAAGGACTTTGCAAGCAGATCAAGAAAAGGTAATGGGAAAAGGATTCCTATTCCAAACTATACTAGTCAACCTCTTGTCGAAAAGGACCAAAAAATGTCGATTAATGAAAGAATTCAGATGGCGGGACAACAGTTTATTGATTCTTATTCTTCAATAGTTAACGAAAATTGTGAACTGAGTCATCCACTTCTGGTCTCATTCTCGGGATTATCTGATGATGAAGCTAAAGACGTTGAACTACTGCTTACTCTTCTAGTTTCAGCTGAAAAAACGGGTCAACGACAGTTTGACTGTGCAAGCAAACTCATTGACTTGTGTAATAAAATGTCTTCCAGCGAAGGAAATGCTGTGGAAAGGTTAGTTCACTACTTCTCTGAAGCAATTCGAGAGAAAATAAACCGTGGAATGGGAAAAATGGCGGGTGAAGGACTTGATAGTATGAACATGTCTGAGCTTCAAAAAGCGTTGATGAATGTAGACGCTAGTATTTTTGCATTTTACCAGAAAGTTCCAATGTCCCAAGTTTGCGAGTTTAGTGCAATGCAATCAATAATTGAACATGTAAGAGGAGCAAGAAAAGTTCATGTAATCGATCTTGAGATCAGGAATGGTGGGCAATATACAGTTTTGATGCAAGCTCTTACAAGTCATTGTGGATGGGATATCGAGTGTCTGAAGATAACTGCTATCGGTACAAGATTGGAGTCCAAGATAAAAGAAACTTGTAAGTCCTACTCATAGGCTTAAACAAACATTTAACTATATATCCAACATAAAAAATTATGTGCAATTTAATCTCTGCAGGTAATGGTCTTGCTGATTTTGCAAAGTCAATGAATATTCCATTTAGTTTCAATATAGTTATGCTAACAGACATACTTGATTTCAAGAAAGATCTCCTCGAACTTGATGACGACGAAAAGGTTGCAATTTACTCACCATTCTTCTTATCATCCTTAATAGTTAAACCAAATCGTCTTGAACATCTTATGAGAGAGATTCGAAAGATCAATCCTTGCATAACACTTATCTCTGAAGTCGAAGCAAACCACACTTCACCAGTATTTGTTACTCGTTTCCTTGAAGCTCTTTTCTTCTATGGTGCACTTTTCGACAGTGTGTCTGATTGTTTGGCCGACGATTATCTGAGCAGAAAGGTTTCAGAGTCCGTGTTTTATGGTCAACCTATTCGTAACATTGTAGCAGCTGAAGGTGACGAGCGAACATTTCGACACATTACTATTAAAGTTTGGAGGGCGTTTTTTGAGCGGTTTGGGATGTTGGAAGTTGAATTGAGTGATGCAAGTTTGAATGAAGCAAAGTTGATAGTAAACAACTTTGATTGTAGGAATTCTTGCATGCTTCGTGCTGATGGTCGATGTTTTGTTGTTGGATGGAAAGATGTACCTGTCTTCTCTGTTTCAGCTTGGAAATTTGTATAACGTAACATTATATGCAGAATTGAGGCGAGTCCTGATAGTAGTGCTGGTATGTGTGACCAGCCTTGGAAGTCCTTTTGTTGTACCCCTTTCAAACTTGTGATGGTCATAACGCTTGTTACAAAGTTTTTTTTATTAATAGTTTCTTTATGAAACAAGAGTGGTCTTGCTAACAACCAAATCTTTTTAGTTCCGTCTCGATGTTTGATTATTCTTAAGTTGTAAGAAACTGCTGTCTTTCATTTTAACATTATATGTTTAGATGTTTGTTATAAACAATGTTAATATCTGATGTCCTTTTAAGCTGGCAAATGAGCATCTAAACACACAATTGAACAAATCGACATTCGACAAGAGGGTTACTATCAAAGTTACTGGACATTGTCGAGGGACAAGAATTTTACTATATTCCAGTAACAAAATATATAGTTTCATTATTTTGTTAGCTGTCAGGCTTAGTGATGTATCCTTCCAAGCAGCAATTTGATCAAGAAATCGTAACCAAAACTGAAGAATTAGAAAGTCTTTATGTCGATTTTGCCTCTCCATCTTTTCGACATATGATAAAGGGTACAAAACAATCACAAGTTGCAAGTAGATCAACAGAAATGAATGATGAAAAGATTCAAAATAATGAAGTCAAAGAGGCAAATGACCAAAAGTTATCCACTAATGCAAGAATCCGACTGGCGGCTCAGTTGTTTATAGAATCTTATTCTTCAAAAATTGATGTTGTCGCTGACCTGAACCATCCATTTCCTGTTTCTTTATCTGGGCTATCTGATGACGAAGGAAAAGACATTGAACTGCTTGTTACTCTTCTAGCTTCGGCTGAGAGAACTGGTCAACGACAGTTTGACTGTGCAAGCAAACTCATTGACTTTTGCAATAAAATGTCTTCCAATGAAGGAAATCCTGTTGAAAGATTAGTTTACTATTTTTCTTTAGCTATTCGTCACAAAATAAACCGCGAAATTGGAAAAGTGGCTGACAGTGGACCTGATCAAAAGATGCAGATGTTTGATCTTCATGAAGCGCTGATAAGTATTGAGAAGAGCATCTTATCGATTCATCAGAGGCTTCCATTGTCTCAGATTTACCATCATAGTGTAGTTCATACACTACTTCAACATGTTAAGGAAGATAAGATTCATGTCATTGATCTCGATATTAGAACTGGAACGAAATATATAGTCATGTTGCAAGATCTCGCGAGTCGAGAACATCTTGAGTGTTTTAAGCTAACTGCTGTTAGTACAAGAGCAGAATCAAGGATACAAGATACCGGTATGTCTGATTTTTTGCGCTAATAATCTGTTGTCACATAAAAACTATAAAATGCTTTATTATTTACAAATGTCTAAAATACCCTTTAACTAGAGTAAGTTTAACACATTCGATAGCAACATGGTATATGCACTGTGCACATTCATATCTCTTGCAATTTTGTTGCCAAAAATATGGATGAACTTATATGGTATGTTTCTTTTAAGTTCAATAAGCCCTATAAGGTGATATATACACTATTTTTTGTGTATATACACCACCATGTGGTGTTGTACAATGTAGTGCATAGCCTTTACAAAGTGGTGTATGCAACCAAAAAATGGTGAGTAAATTGCAGACTATATTTTGACAGTTCTTTCTTTTTGCAGGCAAACGTCTTGCTGAATATGCAAAGTCGATGAACATCCCATTTATTTTCAAGATAGTTATGGTGTCAAACATGCTAGATTTCAACATAGATCTCCTAGAACTAGATGAACACGAAAAGGTTGCTGTGTGTGCACCTCTCTTTCTATCAACCTTAATCTCAAAACCAAACTATTTGGAACATCTTATGCACGTGATCAGAAAGATTAATCCATTTATAACAGTCGTTACTGAAATAGAAGCAAATCATACGACGCCATATTTTGCAAATCGTTTCACTGAAGCCCTTTTCTTCTATGGTGCAGTTTTTGACACTATGTCATATTCTTTGGCTAATGATGATTGGCATAGAAAGGTTTCAGAGTCGGTCATTTATGGTCAAAGTATACGTAACATTGTGGCAGCTGACGGAGATGAGAGAACTATTAGACATATTGGCGTTGATGTTTGGAGGTCATTTTTTAAACGATTTGGGATGGTGGAGATTGAACTAAGTAGCGATACGCTTTTTGAAGCAAAGTTATTCGACAATAACTTTGATTGGGGGAATTCTTGTATTGTTCGTGTTGATGGTGGATGTTTGTTGATTGATTGGAAAGATGTACCCATTTTTTCTGTTTCTGCTTGGAAATTTGTATGACGTAATGTCGCATAGAATATACATTGGTCTCACGAAATAAAGATCCAAGCTAGTGTCTATCTATTAGTTGTATTACAAGTTGTCTTTGTTGAAATAAATGTGTTGTGGTCTCGTTTGGAACAAGGTATTTGAAATGCTGATATAGTTGGATTACTTGAACCATAACAGTTTTTTTTCAAGAAAAGTTGTGGTTAAAGATTTCAAAATCCAAAGACAGTACAACTCAAAGACTAGTTATCTTGCTCATATTGATAACCAGCAACTCCGTCAAAGATAATATGTTCAAGACAACGTTGAGGTACCACCTCGCTGCAGAAAATTTCCACCCATAGCAGGAAAGTTGCAGCTTGCGGGAATTGAACTTGGGCCTCTACTGCAAAATCTGAAGTCCCTAGCCACTATGCTACCCCCTTTTTGTAAAACTAGATAGAGGGGGACGGGGAAACGAGGACCCCATTATGCTCCTCATTTGGTCCTCAATCATGCCACGATTCCCAATCGAGGGAAAAATCTTACATTCTTACCCTCGTCTTAGGCTGGGTTATGGTGTTGGCTTATATTCATATTTGATGTTTGGCATATAAAAATACAAATAAATTTCATGAAAAATTTACTTACATGTTACTCGAACTAATATTTATTTTCTTCTAACCGACGAAAATGATCGTAATTAAGTTGAATCATGACAACCTAAATGTCTTGTTATCACATTTTAGAAATGACGCTTTCTTCTTTTAACTGCATAAAAAGCTAATCAGCATTTTGCATAGAAAGTGTTACAAGTCTATTGCATTTTGAATCTTTTATAACACAATAAATAAGCGTATCCTCAAAACACCAAGTGACCTTTAACTTTACCGGTATCCATGCTTATGTTTGCAATCAAAAGGTTGTCAATTTGTGATGGTTAAAATGAATCAAAGCTTTTGTCGAGAGCTTGACCTCGACTCGAGCTTGTTCGAGCCAAGCTTTATCAATCCTCAAGGTTGAGCTTGAGCCAAGAAAATGAACTTGCAATATTTAACGAGTTGAGCTCGAGCTTATATAGGATCGACTCGAGTTAATGTTGAGATTTCAAGTACGTGATAAATCAAGCTTTTGAGTTTTTTATTACACTGTGTTCTCGAGTATCACTTAACGAAGAAAATTAACGAAACAGAAAAAAGTTATTCTTGAGTAGTACTAAAAAAAAAGAAAAAGAAATTGTGAGAAATAATATAATTTGATTTATTTTTAAAGTAAACTATTTTTTCAAAAAAAAAAATAGATTGAAAATATTTGTTACGGAGTACCATTTAGTTTACTTTTTTTACTAAAAAAACTCAAAATTTATACTACATTATAATGCATTTGGGACTATTTTATAATTAGAAAGACTTAAAATTCACTTTTTTCTTGCTTATTAGGAAGTTTGTTAGGAACCGGTTAGTTGTTCAAACTAAAATTATTTCGTTTAATCATCTCTAATATCTCCACTTATAAAACATGAAAACAACTAAACGAATAACGCAAAATATAATTACCGGATACCCGCCGTCGCAATACACGAGCACCGTTCTAGCACAATATTAAGAAAACAAAAATAAGCTTTACCCAAACACCCCAAAGTATCATTTGGATTGTGTACTGTGCAAGTCAATCCAAACCGTTGATGACCGACCATCATAAAATCAAACCCAATTCCATCTCTGCTAAAACGACCGTGCTGTGATGGATGCAACGGTGACAGAAACGTGGCTGAAGAAACACCGATTGCTTTATGACAATGCCACCAGACACCCTTTTATCCTAAGCATTCGTGACGGTTCCGTTGACTTTTCTTCTTTCAAAAAATGGCTGGTAATTTATTATTCCTTTTTATGAAATGCAACATGTTTATTAAAAATGCTTGTTAATTGAATTGAATTTAATGCTAAAACCTGTAACTTGAGCTCATAACTACAGTTTATAGGGGGTGTTTGGGTAATCTTTGAGTTTGGGGTGTTTGGATTAGCTTTTAAGTTGTTTTCAGGGTTTAGGCTATAAAATAGTATTAATGAGTTTTTTCTGACGCCCCGTTTTGGTATCTGAACTACAAAATGTTCGGTATGTTTGGCAAAACAGGCTGAAGAGGGGCTGGGGCGGGGGTTTTTGGAGCTTATATTTTACTAAGTTGTTTGGCGAATTAGTTGGAGCTGAAGCTTATTAATGCAAAATCACATAAAAATACATCAAATTAAATTCAAATATATTTCTAGTTTTTGTGTGATGATCCATTATATTTTGAACGGTGTTTAAGTAATTTGACTAGCTATAAGCAACCTTAAGCCCCTTTCAATGGCTTAGGCTTATGGAGGCTTATTGCTTATGAAAACCTCCATAAGCCTGTGCGACAAACAAGACTTATTTTATAAGCCGGCTTATTTTAAAAGTTAAGCCCCTAAAAACCCTCTCCCAAACACACCCATGTTACAAACGTTCAAAAAATGTTCCAAAATGTGACATGTGTCACTAATTCTTACGTGACAACTCACTGAAATGCACATATTGGAACACTTTTTGAAATTTTCTAACATTTAACGGAACATTTTGTAGTTCGCATATACCAAAACAGGACTCTAGGAAAAAAAAATCGTTGCTTTTTTATTGTCTAAATCCTTTCATTTAACCGTTTTATTTTGAAAATAAGTTGTGTTTAATCAAATAAGCAAGTACAAACTAGTTTGAATACTAGGTAAGTTGATAAACATAAGCTGTTTAAGGGATTGTTTGGGTAAGCTTATTGAAGAAACTTCTATTAGCTTATTATTGCTTTATCATAACACAGGGAGCTGTTTTAAGTAGCTAAACAGCTTATGTCTTAACAACTTATTTGACAAAATTAAGATGTTTTTAGAAGCCATGATAGCGGAGCCTTTTTTTCAAAGAACTTATATAGCTTATAAGCCCTAAAGCCAGTACCCCCCCCCCCCCCCCCCCCCCCCCCCGGGAATGTAAAGGCTAGAAACATAAACATAAAATATAAGTTCTGCGGTTCTGCCTAACAATGTGTATGACTTTTATCCACAGTCATTAACTTGTTAAATTTATTATTTTGAACTAACCTTGGGGTTGGGGTGTTTGGGAAACACTTTTTAGAGTGGAATAAGCTGTTTATGTAAGCATAAGCTATCTAAATACGCAAACCCAAACACCCCTGACCCCCCTAATTATACATCAGAGACATACGTCTCAACTTGATCCTAAACTTTTATACGCCCGAGCTCTTCATTCTAAATTTCCTATAGAAACGACTCCACTGCTGAGGCGCTCGGGCATTTTCTGACCCCATAGTTGTCTTATGTGATTCAAGTGTTTCAGATGTGTAGAACTTTGTATGAATCCGTTTAAAGTTTAATAAGATTTCAGTTGGAGGCTGCATACATGCATGCTAAAGTAAAGTTATTAACATTTCATGGTGGTATATGATGCAGGGCCAAGATTACATATTTGTGAGATCGTTTGTCCCCTTTGTAGCAAGCACATTAATGAAATCATGTAAGGAACATAATGATGAATCCGATATGGAAGTTATCTTAGGTGGTATGGCTTCTCTTAACGACGAGATCAATTGGTTCAAAAAAGCAGCTTCCAATTTTCATGTTTCGCTTACTAGTGTCATTCCTCAAAACGCGAATGTCAAATATTGCAGGTACCCTAATCCACCATTGTTTTACTGACGAGTGGTAACAAAAATGTTCTTGAATTTATTTGAATTCAATGGTTTCAACTTTTAAGTTTTAACCTTATGGCATATTGTACCTCATCAAATATGATTTTGTCTTTTAAGAGATTCTAGGAGCATTTTCTTCATTCAATCTGCCTGAGTTGGCATTCATGAAACCAGATAGATAAATTGGTGATGTTTAAAGCGGATCTAATATTTGGATCACTATAATGAAAAATTAGTTCAGTATTGGGGTGACCTTCACATATCCTAAGTCTATGTTGTGTGCTCTGTTTACAGTTTTCTAGAGAGCTTAACGAGTTCAGAAGTCGAATACCCTGTGGCAGTTTCAGTATTTTGGGCCATTGAGGCTGTGTATCAAGAAAGCTTTGCTCATTGCCTTGAAGACGGTAATAAGATTCCACAAGAGCTTCAAGAGACTTGTGAACGATGGGGCAATGAAGGTTTTGGATCATACTGCAAGTTGTTGCGAGATATTGCTGATCGTTGCTTGCAGAAAGCGTCACCAGATGTAATTGCAAAAGCAGAGGTGTTTTTTCTTCGTGTTCTTGAACATGAAGTTGAGTTTTGGAACATGAGTGTTGGAGAACCATGAGTTGTGTATACAAAAGGACATCATAACAAGTATGTGAAGTATGTGAAAATAGGCTGATCGAATGATATTTGATAGATAGACGTAAAATGTGCTGCAATAAAAATGTATGACCAACTTGTGACCTATCAGTCAACACAATGTAACAAATGAATTGGGGTTCTTTAGCAGAAAATTTCATTGAGGTATCTTTTATAAGCATTTCTAACTTTGAAATAGAGTAATTTACAGAGATTGTCCATGCACTTTCTGGATTTCCATGGGTGTTTGGCGTAGACACTTGCATAAACTTAAACTTATTTCTGTACAAAATTAAGGTTCAGTTTGTTGGCAAAGCTTATTCTATAGTGGGAATTTGTCACACTTTGATTCCTTTTCCAAATAAAATAACCAAACACCTCTCATTTTCTTCACAAATGGATTTCTTTTTTAACAATAAGTCACCTTTAAACCAAATTGATTTCATAGGACCTTGACATTTGGACAGAGATGAATCAATCAAAAGCAAATATATCCAGACTTGTGCTTGCTTTCTCAAGGAGACCCAAAGGAGTACATAAATGGAGTTTTAGCAACTGCTTTTGCAGTTGGAGTCCCCCCCCCCCCCCCCCCTACCAAGGCTCATTTTTACTTTTCTTATTGGTTTAGTTTCCGACAGTGGTTCCAAAGATTATGTCTTGATTGGTGACTGGGTGAGTACTTCCATATTATTATTATTATTTTGTGTTGTATGTACAGTTGTATCTTGCCCACCTCTATTTGATAACTTAATTAATTCCTATAATATTTCATTTAGTTTGGTTTTTAAACTGCCTTTATCAACTGCCTAACACTTGTATAGTGAAAACTGGTACTCATGTCTTATGACTAATAAACTTACATTACTCGCTAAGTTTATATCTGTAACTCATATTTTTCACTTCCTGTTTTTCACTTGTTTGCTTTGGTATCAACATATTCTCTAGAACAATTGGTTTCAAAGAATTGCTCCCAACCTAGCAAATTTTGCAATAACACCTTGTTCGAGTCACATCAAACTCTATAATAAGAATCTAAAGAAACATGCTATATACTCCGTTATATAAACCACTTGAATAGTTTTTCTAACATATAAATATCACAAGTTGTGACTTCTTAATTTAGCATATGAGGATAGTTTTCTAGTGTTTCCCCTTTGTAGTCAGGGTTTTTTCTTCTTGGTATCATCACTTGTCTCTTGTATGAAAAGTAAAGCGCACATTATGTCTTTTCTGACACTTTTCCGTTACTTTTATGCTATTATGACAACTAAATACATTTAAAGAGGGTGAATCATGCATAATTAGGATATATTAGTGGAGTTGTTAAGGGAAGCACACAAGAAAGAATGAATGGATCAACATTCATTTAATCGTGAACTCATAAGCATATTTGGCAGGTTTGTGAAAGTTATTGCAGTAAAATAAATCTCTCTATCCAGTAATTTTGTGTGGTAAAAGTTCATTGCGGTCATGTACTGTATTTATATGAAAGCTTGATCATTAAAACCCCTAATAAATATATCATAGAAATATATCTGTCAGTATCTCATGTTCATTCTTTCCACCGACCCGAGGGTTGCCACCGACCCTAGGAATTGATGGCGGAGTTTGTCCCTGATATCTTTGCGGATATACTTGTAAGATTGGATGTGAAGGATCTACTTCGATGCAAAAGCGTGTGTAAGTCATGGAAATCTCTCATCTCAAGTCCTCGTTTCATTAAAATTCATCTTAAATATAGTTACAATAATGATCGCAACAATAATGAAATTGGGCATCGAAGGATAGTTATGTCCAGACACCCTAATAATTGCAATTTTGAAGTTGATGTTACGTTCTTGTATGAAAATGAGACCCGTAAAGTTATTGGTTCTTCCAATGGCCTTGTATGTATCTCTGATTACGATAATTATATTTTAGTAGTAAATCCCTCAACTAGAGAGGTGAATAAAGTGCAAAGGCCCAGTATTCCCGACAGTTGGACGTTGTGTTGGGGTTTTGGTTATGATTCATCCACAGATGATTTCAAGGTAATAGTAGGTTTTAGAAAGGCTTCGAATTTGACGTGCTTTCAAGTGATAAGTTTAAAATCAAATGAATGGAAAGTTATTGGAGATGTGAATTATTCCTTTACTAATAGGAATATCGCTGTCTTCTCCAACGGGGCACTTCACTGGGCAATGCATCATGATGCAAAGCCATATATTCTTTGTTTTAATTTATCGAGTGAAGAATTTAAAGAAATCCCCCAGCCTGATAATTCTTTGTACAAACCTACTCGTAATTACTACATGGGGATTATTGAAGAATGTTTATGCTTATTTCGCATGGTATCATTTCCATATGACATATGGGTTATGAAAAATTATAATTTAATGGAATCTTGGGAACGGATGCCATATGATTACAAGTGGAAGCCTGAAGTTGCACACAACTTCAAAGAACTCAGGATATACATTCCACACTTCAAGCCATTGTGTCATGGTGATCTGCTGTTGTGCAGGGGTCCTGGGTTTATTTTTGCACCGATATTCGTGCAAAGCCTTGTGACTCTGCATGTTAATGGGAAACCAAATAAAAAGAGACAAGCCAAGAATGACAGGATGAGTTGTAAGGTAAGTTCTAATTCAAGGTTCTTTCTTTTAGTACTTTCTATGATATTATAGACTAGAGAGTTACCTATTCATATTTCATGTCAGAGTATTGCTTATGATAATTGCTCTATACCTCAAATAAATTTTGTTGGTATTGAACTCATTAGCCATGTATCATATTTATTCGTGTTACACCTTCAATTCTCTTTTAGCATATCGGTTTTTAAATACACCCTCTATGTATTGAAGATACCTGTTGCATGCTTATTAATGAGCATTTGAAAAGCTAGTATGAGATAGGCGAAATTCCTTAATAATCTGGTTGGAACATGGACTTCGTTATCAACTGACTTTTGGTGTCTTCGATATTATATAAAATTGACATGCTGTGTTACTAATAATTTTAAGACAGTTCGTAAACTCTCTTTGTTGCTCAACGTTTATTTCATGCACTTATCTTGCTATAGTCTTCCAATTTAACCATATTGCTTGTTTCTCCTTTTGAATGTTTCAGCTAATCAAGGGAGATCCATCTGCTTCTGAACCAAGCGCAGCAGCTTTGCTGATGATGCTGAAGTATTCAAGATGATATGGCATTGCGTTATGAACTTTACCTATTATGTGGTACCATGCTTTAAAGAATTATGCTTTTGTTAGGACCTGTTTCTTTTATCTTTAATGTTTCTGAATAGCTTTTGTTTTATGGATTTCATTTAATTTCAATGGATTTTAGTAACAATTGTTTAATTTCATGGAGAGACATTGCTCAGTGCTCATCTTGAAAGGCTAGTAGTTTTTCACCCATGTTAGGAATTACTGTACATATTATCATGCTAGTTAGTAGTCTCACATAGCATTGACTAAAGTTAGTTCTGATTTCATATCTGTGGTAGGATGATTGTTTTACATCCTCGAAGAAACTTTGTTGACCTCAATTGGGACGCATCTTATATATTTGTGTGCCACTTCCCAATTCTATACAGATGTCATTTGGTTCATGGATATATATATATATATATATATAGGTTCTGGATTCTGAATAACAGAATGAAATACTCTAAATGGAGGTTTTCCAAACCCACTCAGGGGGTTGGGTTTTGTAAACTCATTCCTACTCCATCATCAACAATTATATTTCCCCTATGACACAATACAACGCATCACAAACAAATGAAGCTTCTTGGTCGTCAATCATTATTGAAAGTTGAGAGAAAACAGAATTGGTGAAGAATTATTGTTATTTCGTTAAGTGAGAAATGAATACAATTGTGGGTTTATATACATGTCAAGAGTCAAAGTCAACTACTGCTATACAACTAATTATGAAGTAATACAGAACTAAAGAAGCTATCAAACTATACAAAACTGCTTCTATTACATCACATTACAATCTCTCAAGACCTTTAGATGCAGTTGTAGCTTGTGTGACTGATGGTGCTTGAACACAGTCTTGGGCTATGTTTCTTTTTTTTCTCTTAGTGAAAGGAACATGAGACCCATCTATTTAATATTATTACTTTTCCTGTTTAGGCCCACTAATTTCACTATCTCATCTATATGTGGAGAGTGTGAAATAGAAACCTCTCCCCATTAAGATGATACAATGGAATGTGGGACCCATTTTCCCCTTAGCTAACAAAAAAATAAACAACCCTTTGATGTTGTTGACTTTATGTTTGACTTCCTTTGCTCCTTTGAGGCTGTGACTGTTGTATTTCCTTTACCCCCCCCCCCCCCCCCCCCCCAAGTTGGCATTATGAAAGGATCACAAATGCCAAACTTGGACAAGCAATCATAATGTAAAACCTTGGAGATACCTTTTGTCAACACGTCAGCAGCTTGTAGTCTAGTTGGAACATAAGAAATTGCAATTTGACCAGCTTTTATCTTATCTCTGACAAAGTGACAATCTATTTCAATGTGTTTGGTTCTGGCATGTTGGACTGGATTGGAAGCTAATGCAATTGGTGAAGCATTGTCACAGTAGATAGGAGTTAGAGTGGAGACTTGGAGATGTAGGTCTTTGAAGAGACATTGCAGCCATGTAATCTCACAAGTACAATTCTTGACACAACTGCTTGTTTCTTAGACATCCATGATATTAGACAAGGCCCTAGGAAGATTGCATAACATGTAACTGATCTCCTAGATACATGACATGATGCCCAATCACTGTCACAATAAGCTGTTAGTTTGAGATCATTTGTTGTTGGAAAATGAAGGCCTTGACCAGGACACAGCTTGATATATCTTAGGACTCTCAGTAAGGCTTTCATGTGAGTTGTTCTGGGTGCTTGAGAGAATTTGCTAAGTAACTGAGCAGCAAAAGAAACATCTGGTCTAGTGATAGTGAGGTAGATGAGTTTTCCTACCAATGTTCTGTAGAGATAAGGATCATGTATTGGTTCACCATCTGTGAGATTGAGGTTGAGAATAGGGTTGATAGGAGTTGTAATAGGCTTGTCATGAAGAACATTGGCACATTTGAGGAGCTCAAGAGCACACTTCCTTTGAGACATCACCATTCCATGTGAATTTATGAGAATCTCAATCCCCATGTAGTAATTAAGTGGTCCAAGATCCTTGATACTAAATTGGTTGTGTACTGTTGCTTGATATTGGTGAGAGTAGGATAGTGATCTCCAGCTTGCACAATGTCATCAACATAGAAAAGAAGAGCTGTAAAATGAGAATCTTTGGATAAAGTAAAGAGTGATGTGTCAGCATAACTCTGTTGGAATCCATGACTGAGAAGAAAAGTAGTAAGCTTAGTAAACCATTGTTTGTTTGCTTGTTTGAGACCATACAAAGATTTGGTGAGCTTACATACTATGTTAGGTGGGAGATTTGGGTGTGAGTAACCTTAAGGAAGGGTCATGTAGACTTCTTCATGAAGATCACCATGGAGGAAAGCATTATTGATATCGAGCTGCTCAATAAACCAATTGTGATGTACTGTTATAGCAAGCAAGGCCCTAACACCCACCATCTTTGCTATTGGAGCAAAGGTTTCTTTGTAGTCAACTCCCTCCTTTTGAGTATATCCTTTGGCCACCAACCTTGCTTTGAATCTTTCAATGGTGCCATCAGCATGGAACTTGATTCTAAACACCCATTTGCAGCCAATAAGAGTCTTGCCAGTAGGAAGAATACTAGTGAGCTACCATGTGTGGTTGGATTCCAATGCTTGCAGCTCATTCTTCATTGCCTCCACCCATCTTGGGTCCTTAGATGCTTGGGCATAGGTGTGTGGCTCAACAAATATATTAAGAGTGTGTATGAAATGCCTTTGTGCTGGTGTTTTGAGAGTAAACTCCAAAATACATCCCTGTGTTTTACCCAATTTCGCACCATACATCCCTCTCGAAAAAGTTGCAACAAATACATCCCTCCATTAGTAAAAGTGAACCAATATACATCCCTCGGTTAAAATAAGGACTAACGGTGCAAATTTTTTCTCAGTTATCTCCTAACGAGATAGAACACATTTGCACCGTTAGTCTTCTGGGTTAACGGTATTTGCACCGTTAGTCCTTTTTTACGTTTTCTTCCCTTTTTTTACGTTTTCATCTGTTTTTTACGTTTACGCCCGTTTTTTTACGTTTTCACCCGGTTTTTTACGTTTTCTTCATCTTTTTGCGTTTTCGTCTATTTTTTACATTTTCGTCTGTTTTTCTACGTTTTCGCCTGTTTTTTTTACGTTTTCATCTCTTTTTTTTACGTTTTCGTCTGTTTTTTTACGTGTACGCCCGTTTTTTACGTTTTCTTCCATTTTTTACGTTTTTGCCTGTTTTTTTACGTTTTCTTCCATTTTTTTACGTTTATACCTGTTTTTTATGTTTTCACCCGGTTTTTTAAGTTTTCTTCCGTAAACGTAAAAAAATGGGCGTAAATGTAAAAAAACGGACGAAAACGTAAAAAAAATGAACAAAATGTAAAAAAACAGGCAAAAACATTAAAAAAATGGACGAAAACGTAAAAAAATAGGCGAAAACGAAAAAAAAAAAACGTAAAGAACCGGGTGAAAACGTAAAAAAAACGGGCGTAATCATAAAAAACGGACGAAAACGTAAAAAAAGGAAGAAAACGTAAAAAAGGACTAATGGTGCAAATACCGTTAACCCAGAGGACTAACGGTGCAAATGTGTTCTATCTCGTTAGGAGATAACGGAGAAAAAATTTGCACCGTTTGTCCTTATTTTAACCGAGGGATGTATATTGGTTTACTTTTACTAACGGATGGATGTATTTGTTGCAACTTTTTCGAGAGGGATGTATTATGCGAAATTAGGTAAACCACAGGGATGTATTTTGGAGTTTACTCGTGTTTTGATGTTATTATAATTAATGTAGTTTTGATAGTAATGCTTGTAGATGTTGTGAATGAGTGATTTAGTTAAGGTGTATTGGAAATCAGTGAGTTTTGTAGGTACTTGTTTGTGTCTGGTAGAAGTTCTAGTAGGAATAGGAGGTGGTGGTGGTATTGGTTGTGGTGAAGGTGATGATGTGGGTGTGTTTGGAATAGTATTCTGTGTTGTGGGAGGTGAAATTATGGTTGAATTGGATGGTGAAATTGGTTCAGGTGTAAGAATAGGTGGTGAAGTTGGTTCAGATGTTGATGGTTCAGGTGTAGGAATAGGAATTGATGTGGTTGGGAAAGTGGGTAGGTTAGTTGGATCAGTGAATTGGGTGGTTTCAGTGTGTTGTTTAGGTGAATGTGTTTGAGAGAAAGGGAATTCTGTTTCATCAAATTCAATATGTCTGCTAGTGATTGTTTTGTATGTGGTTGGGTCATAGCAAATGTATCCTTTTTGAGTTTTGGGGTATCCAACAAGAACTGTAGGTGTCGACCTTGGTGCAAATTTATCTAGTATGTGAACATATGCTCTGCAACCTAGTACCCTCAAGTGATCAAGGTTTGGTGGTATTTTGTAAAGAACCTCATATGGTGATTTGTCATGAATGGTTTTGGATGGGAGTCTATTAATGATGTAAACAACAGCAAGTAGACAATAACCCCACAAATGAATAGGAAACTGACCTTGAAATTTTATGGATCTAGCTACTTCTAACAGATGTTTATGTTTCTTTTCTACTCTAGCATTCTGTTGAGGGGTGTTTGGACATGATGTTTGGTGTAAGATACCATGAGTTTGAAAGAAATCTGTGAGTGATGAGTTGATGAATTCAGTGCCATTGTCACTCCTTATTGTTTTTACTTTGGTGTTGAAATGATTTTGAACATATAAACAGAATACTTTGATATTTGAAATGGTGTGTGTCTTTGTTGGCATTAAATAAGTCCAAACTGCTCTTAAGTGATCATCCACTATGGTGAGGAAGTATTTGCATTTGTTTATTGTGGTGTATTTATATGGGTCCCAAACATCAACATGAACAAGTTCAAACAATGAATTAGCATGAGATGCACTGATTTGAAAAGGTAAAGCAGTTTGTTTGGAAAGATGACATATATTACAATGAAATTCATAGTTGCTTTGTACAAGAGGAGACAAACACTATTTTCTTAAGTACATTAAAAGATAAATGACCAAGTCTTGAGTGCCATAGTTGAGATTTGCTGCTGCAATGTAGAATGGTAGGTGAGGTTGCAGAGGATGTAGGTGGTGATGAAAGGAAGTAAAGACCATCACAAAGGTTGCCAAGTGCAATCCTCTTGTTCTGGTCCTGGAAAATGCAAAGTGAAGCAGTAAGTATGAGAGAAATTGTAGTAACATGTAGCAACTTACTTACTGAGATGATGCTGTATGTGAAGGTGGGGATGTAGAAAACATTGTGAAGTGTAACGTGGTTGTTTATCTTCACTGATCCAACTATGGTTACTTTAACAGTTTGGTTATTTGGCAATGTAACAGTGATTGGTGTTATACATGTATGTAGATTATGCATGATTTTAAGTGAAGTGGATATATGATCTGTTGTACCACTATCTATGATCCAAGCAATCTTAAGACATGTAATGAGTGAAGCAGTAAACTTAGGCAAATTGAGGTAATCTCTTAAGACGTGTTTTCTTTCTTTCTTTCTAGTTGATCGAGGTCCATTTTGCTTAAGAAAATCAATCAAGCAACGAGATGACTGAAAAGTAGGCATTGGTTCTTGATTGCATCTTAAGTTAATGCTCTAGTGTATTTCATATTGTTGTCTTTTTATTTAATCTGTTCATACCCCATTTCATTTTCCATTGGATTTGCAAATAGATACATTAACCAATGGATGAGTTGAAGAACTGTAATAAAGATGTTTGTGCTACTTCTTTATGTTGGTGGTTATGAGCCCAGAACAGGGTGAAGACAATCAATGACCTAACTACGTACCAATGAATGGTTACCGGATATCACTTGGAATCGTGTTATCACTTTCCAAAGTAACCTATTCGACCCTAATGCCTGGGTATCACGAATATCTACTTGGGATAAGACCAAATGTTTGTTATTGAATTAGGCACAAATCAATATCCCTTTGCATTTAAGTGTTATATGTTTTTCTGTGTATGTCTTTCATGCATCATCTGATTTCATCTTAAATAGGAGAATACTCATAGCTAGTCAAATGGAATTATGAGAATTAATCGGCCCATTAATCTCCACATAATTGCCCCCATTATAGCCAAAAATAGTGGTTACATGACCAATTAAACGTGGTCATAAGTGTAGATATAACTGTCATTTGAATAGGTCAAATCAGTTACATTCTCATCAGCAGAATCTGCTTAGCACTAGCAGCAAAATCACTACTCAGCAGCAGAGTCATACTGCTAGCAGCAGAACCACTATCAGCAGAATCCTAATGCTAGGATTCACTATCAGCAGAAACCAATACTAGCAGCAGAATCCTGCACAACCACTATTGAGTCAGAGTAATCAGGGACTTGATGGGTGTACACTCCGTACCTCCAAACCCATTCCCAAGTATGATTTGATCCCTCAAGTGCACCAAATTTTCCAACAATCCTCCCCAAATTTAGTTCACTTTTTTTGCATGAAAATAAAACATTAAACAAAACGTATGCATAAACGAAAATATCCTGAGGATTGAATTTCCATCTTAATACATTATACGTTCAAATATTCGAGAATCATGGTGTTCTAAGAATTGAACCCTTCAACCCATTTGAATACCTGAAGATAAAATACACATACATTTCTAAACACTTAAATACTCCTGACACTATACAAGCCATGTGTCCATATCCAATTCATAAATGTTGTAAAAGCTAAAAGTCCATAGCTTCCAGAAGCTGCAAAACTTCAACATTCACATAGGTGGTTCCTCTTTATTCATGCTCCTGCCAAGCACTTTTCCAAAGAAAATTAACCATTAAGAAGTAATGACTTCATCCTCCTTTCCAGCAGGTTCCAAGCACAAACCTTGGGATGTTTGTAAAACATGTGCTTCAGTACACTAAATGTTCAGCTTCCCACATTGAACTCAGCTCCCAAGTTTCCTCAGGAGGGAGTTAGGTGTCTTAGCATTCAGTGACTAAGTTGGACTTTAAACCCATCCCTTTAGCAGACTTTAAAACCAAGCCCCTAGCCAAGCCCTTCATCAAGTGGTCAGCTAAATTTTGTTGAGATCTAACAAACTCTATAGATACCACCCCATTCATGATAAGCTCACGAATCATGCTATGCCTGACACCTAAGTGTCTAGACTTTCCATTGTACATCTGGCTATAAGCCTTTGCCAATGTAGCCGCACTATCACAACGGATAGAAATAGGTGCTATAGGTTTAGGCCACAATGGAATCTCAAGAAGCCATTTTTTCAACCATTCAGCTTCTTTACCAGCAGTTGCTAAAGCTACAAATTCAGATTCCATTGTTGAACTGGTTATGCAAGTTTGCTTCTTGGATGCCCAAGAAATTGCACCTCCACCAAGTAGGAATACCCAGCCACTGGTAGACGAATTGTCTTCAGTGTTACTGATCCAACTTGCATCAGTGTATCCTTCCAACACTGAAGGATAACCAGTATATGAGAGACTATAATCCATAGTCCTCTTCAAATACTTCAGTACCCTCTGAATTGCTTGCCAGTGCTGAGCACTAGGATTACTAGTGTACCTGCTCAGTTTACCTACTGCAAAGGCAATATCAGGCCTTGTACAAGTCATGGCATACATCAGGCAGCCAATCACCCTAGAATATTCAAGTTGAGATACAGCTTTGCTAGTATTAGGCATTAGCTTCTCAGTTTTATCTATAGGAGTACTCACTGGAGTACAATCAAAGTAATTAAATTTCTTCAGTACCTTCTCAATATAATGAGACTGAGAAATTGATATACCATTACTTTCATGTTTGATCCTTATACCAAGGATAACATCAGCCTCCCCCATGTCCTTCATGGAGAATCTTGATGACAAAAATTTCTTTGTCAAATCAACCTAATTTTGGTCAGTGCCAAAGATTAGCATGTCATCAACATATAGACAAATGATGACTCCTTTACCAGATTCATCAAATTTGTTATACACACATTTGTCAGCCTGGTTAAGGACATAACCATTAGACAAAACCACTTCATCAAATTTTTCATACCATTGCTTAGGTTCCTGTTTCAGTCCATATACGGATTTAATCAGTTTGCACACCTTGTTTTCATTGCCAGGCAAGATGAAGCCCTGAGGTTGGTTCATATAAACCTCCTCATCCAATTTACCATTCAAAAAAGCTGTCTTCACATCCATCTGATGAATAATCAGATTGTGAATTGATGCCAAAGAAATCAACAATCTTATGGTACTGATACGTGCCACAGGGGCATAAGTATCAAAGTAGTCTATCCTTGACTTTTGTCTAAAGCCCTGAATGACTAGTCTAGCCTTGAACTTTTCAATAGTTCCATCTACCTTCATTTTCCTTTTGAAAATCCATTTGCAACCAAGAGGCTTGCAACCTGGTGGTAGATCAACCAACACCCAAGTGTTGTTGCCCATGATGGAGTCAATTTCATCATTTATTGCTTCTTTCTAGAAAGCAACATCCTGGGACTTCATTGCTTCTTCAAATGTTTTGGGATCTTCATCAACAATGAAGCAATAGGAGTATCGGTCAGATACCTCATCCCTTGTACCTTCAATTAAGTATAATTTAAACTCAGGTTCAAATGATTTTGGAGTCCTGACTCTTTTGCTCAATCTGAGCTCAGGTTCAGGTTGTTGAACCACAGCCTCATCAGTGGCCTGAGATGATAATTCATCAGGGACCTCTGACACACCAATGTCATCAGTTCTATTTGGAATCCTTTGACTTGGTCTAGGGTCTTATGAGAATATGTTCTCATCAAATAGTGCATCCCTTGATTCAATTATTGAATTAATTGAAACATATTCATTAGGTTCAATAACATAGAACCTATAAGCCTTGGAATGCTCAGCATATCCAACAAAGATGCATTCAATACCTTTTTCACCCAAAGTTTTCAATTTTGAATCAGGGAGTCTGAAAACAGCCCTACAACCCCATACCCTGAGATAATTCAGGTTGGGTTTCTTTTTAGTCCAGAGTTCATAAGGGGTGACTTTGTTCCTTTTGTTGGGAACCCTATTTAATAAATAGCAAGCTGTTAACATAGCTTCACCCCAGAACCCTTCACTCAGTCCTGAGTAGGACAACATGGAATTAACCATCTCCTTCAGTACCCTGTTTTTTCTTTCAGAGATACCATTTTGTTGAGGAGTATTGATGAGGTAAAAAGTGTACCGCTTTTAAGGGGTCATTTACCCGGATTCGTGATTATTTGATCAAATATTGCCCTAAATCGTTCCTTTTGTCATTTTAGGTACTTTTGGAGAGAAATCTGGAAAAGGAAGCATTTTGGACGTTTTTGGAGCATAAAAGTGAAGAAAATGGCAAAGTCTCAATTTTCCTTGCTGGAACAGTACCTGGAGACGTCAAGACTCTCCACATGATGGCGTCAAGAGTTACAAAAGAGGTGGATGTGGAAAATACACGTGACGATCCAGAGAGTTTTTAAGCTTAGGAGATGACGGCGTCACCCAAGGCCGTCATGGTCCAAGTATGAGTGACGGCCCAGAAGAAAATCCTACATGACGGCGTCACAAATAGATCTAGGCAATACGATTTCATTATGGCGGCGAGTTGACGGCGTCACAACTTAACACATGACGCCGTCACCATGTAAAATATATATATAGTTTTCCAAATTTCATTCATTAGTGTGCACCTTTGAGGGGATAAACCCTAGGCCGAATTTTACGTCTTTTTCAAGGGTTTCAACCCCTTGAATCTTTCATGTTCAATTGAAGATAAGTATTCTTTCAAATCATTCAATATGTCTATGTGTTGTTTGATTATATTGTGGAAAACTAGAAGGGGGGGGGGTTGAATAGTTTTACGTCAATTTAGATTTTAAAAACTTTGTTTTATAAAAACTTCGATTCTTATTTATGTGAATTTCAACACTTGCACAACACAAACAATTTAATCTAACTAACTAAATAATTATAACGTAAATATGAAAGTAATAAAAAGATAGAGATAGAGAGATCAAACCACAACACACGATATTTATAGTGGTTCGGCTACGAAGCACCTCTTCGCCCTACTCCACTCCTCGAGTCACCAACTCGAGAGTTTTCTTCACTATGTCTGTGGAAAACTAGAAGGGGGGTTGAATAATTTTGCGTCTTTTTCATTTAATAAAAGTTCGCTTTCAAAGAATTGATGGTAATTGTAAAAACCTTTGAAGCTAAAGTATAGATACAAATTAATTCACATATATCACATAGATACTACTTATTTAAAGTGTTGAATAGAAATTATAATTTCATATATCTCACTTAGTTATAAGTAAGTATTTATATATGTATATGTGTTTTAATAATTGTATATACTTATATTTTACTAATGTATAATTAATGTTTTAAATGGAACCTAGTTTGATCTTTGTGTGAAATCAATATATGCACAACACATAATTATAATAATGTACGAGAAGCAACTAAGTAAGCAAGCAAAGAATGAGAGATGGAAAGATCAAACCGAGAGACAAAGGATTTATGGTGGTTCGGCTACAAGGACACCTTCCTTGTCCTACTCCACTCCCCGAGCACCGAACTCGAGAGTTTTCTTCACTAAGTCAATAACCTCCCTTATGGCGGAGAAAACCGTACACACCAAAAGCTTACACCAATTAACGACACAAAGCAAAATGTCGAGTTCTAATCGTAGCTAGAACCAATCTCACACCAAATATCACACCACACCTTCTTCACACCTTTTACTTCTTCTATACTTCTTCACACCACAAGTATCTTCACGCTTTCACAAAATACTTCACGACTTCAATGTCTTGCAACTTCACAACTTCAAAGCACTAACGTCTTCACAACTTCAAACCAATAACGTCTTCACACCTTTAAGCCACTAGTGTCTTCACAACTTCAATCTACTAATGTCTTCTTGTCTTCTCCACTTGGAAGCTTCAATTACTTCACTACTAGTTACTATTGCTACTCTCTCCTATCTCCACTACTATCTAACACTACTTCTTCACTTCAAGTTCCACTTCACACTTACAACAATTCTAGATTCTACAACTAAATCTAGCTAACTAATACATACACCTTATTCACCAAAATATGAAAGATCAATCAAGATGAAACAAACAAACAACTTAGATAGCAAGATGATACTAAGTTGTAATACTTCTAATAGAAGTATTCTTCTCTTTGCACTTGAGTGTTGAGGCTTGAATCACTTTGAAACAAAGATCAAAGTATATAAGATCAAAGGATTTTTAGAGGATGGAGAAGGATGTTTAGATCAGAAAGTTTATAGTGCAAAAAGGTGAGAAAAATATGTGGAATGATCCAATATTTATAGGGCTAGAAAATACTGTTCTGGAGCGTGCCGGTCCCCTTAATTAGGGGGCGGTCCCCTTAATGATTAAGGGGGCCGCCTAGTAAAATTAAGGGGGCCGCCCTCCTGAACGTTGGATTTTCTTGTCCTTTTGTGAGGGAAATTTTTCTGGATTAGATTTGTCATTTTTGGTTAAAAATTTGAATTCACAAATTTGTAATGAATTAAACATATTCTTTTAATGCCAAAAATGTTTTACAAAAGATATAAAATGTTTTGTGACATTTTATAAATATCTAGTGATTAACAAAAGTGTTCCTTTGATCTTGGAATACATTAGACACTTTGTTTATTCATACCTTAAGTGATTAAATGGTAAAGATGAGTATTTACTACTAAATACTTGTTTATGTCATAATCTTTGGTTTGATGAGTTTCCGTTTTGTGATTATCAAAACATAGAGATATCGAAAGATATGAATAACGTTTTTAGTCATTTATTTATATCAACAATGTCAACAAACTCCCTTTTTGGCGGAGAAACCTTACACAACTTTCGCTTACACCAATTAACGAAACTAAGCTAGATGTCGAGTCCTAATAGTAGCTAGAACCAATCTCACACCACTACACGCCTTCTTCACAACTTATAAACACCACTACTTCACAACTACACACTACTACTTCACAACTACACACTACTTCCACTTCACACCACAACTTCTTCAATACTAGATTTACAATCCCACCTAGATCTACCAATTACAATCACTATACAACTTTACAATAAATACAAGCTACACAACTAATCTTCAATACTTCTTGATTTGAGATGAAAGGAGTATTCTTCTCTTGCACTTTGAATGAGGATGGATAGTATCACTTGAAAACAAGAACTAATATGTTTATGATCAAAGGTTTTAGGAAGATGATTTGAGAGAATTAGAACAGAAAGTTTTAGTTCAAAAGGTGAGGAAAAAATTCAGATTTGAACCAGTATTTATAGGCAATGAAATCTGACACGGGAGCGTATGTCGGCCCCCTTAATTGTGTGCCGGCCCCCTTAAAATTAAGGGGGCCGCCCCTTATAATTAAGGGGGCCGCCCACTGAAACGGCCAGATTTTTTGTCTTTTCTGGGGAAAGTTTATTTGGTGAAAATTTAACTGAATTTGGTTAAAAATTTGAATTCATATATTTATTATGAAATAAACATTTTCCTTTAATTACCAAAAGTGTTTTTCTTAAATATATAAAATGTTTATACCATTTTATATAATTTGTAATTAGTAAATAAACCTTCCTTTGATCATAAAATGTACTAGGCACTTGTTTATTCATACCTTAAGTGAATTAGTTGGATATAATGATATTTTGTCACTAAATACTTATTTACATAATGATTTTACATTTAATGATTTTATATTTTGTGATCGTCAAAATATAGGGATATCGAGAAATATTAATAATGTTTTTACGCATTATTTATATCAACAATCTCCCCCTTTTTGATGATTACAAAATATAAACTCATTAAATCAAAAATTATTATATATGCAAGTATTTAGTGAGTTTATATCACTTCTCCCCTTTTTTGTGAACATCAAAAAGGTTGTCCCGAAGTTGGATGAGCTCCCCCTTGATGTGTACTCCCCCTCATTTTAAGGTTACAAGACAAGTCGAGATATGGAATGCTTGCAAAAATATTTAGAACATACAATATATATGCATGCAATATATATATATATATATATATATATATATATATATATATATAAGGCAAGCAATATAAGCATGGAAGAAAATACTTCATTAAATAGATGAAAATACAAGCAACATGCATCCAAGATGCATGAATAATACAACTAATAAACTAAAGCCTTAAGGGCTTACAAGCAACCAAAACTCTAATAGAAATGTTTTTCCTAGAGCTTGTCATCAAAATGGTTTAAACAATTTTATTTTCCAACCATGAGCCATGCTTAGTTTGGGAGGAGCAATGTTGTAGGTGGAGATGATGGAGTTGATGGAGGTGTGTTTGATGGAGGTGGAGGTGTGGTTGATGTTGGTGGTGGAGGAGTGGATGTTGTTGGTGGAGGTTAAGGAAACAAGCTTTCAATGTATGAAAACATGTAATGTAGTTCATCTCTCAAGCCAAAGATGATGGTATGGTTATAGATGCAACAAAGGCAAGTGTCACCATGGGTTTCAAGTAAGCTCCATGGGATGGGGTTGTAGTTTGGTTGGTTGAGTGGTGATGGTGAAAAATGTGCATCAAGAGGTGTGTGGGTGATAGTGAAAGAGTGATGTCTAAAGATGCATTTTCAATAGGTGGTGGTGGTGGTACTCTTGGTGGAGGTGATAGGTGAGTGTTGATATAGTCATTGATGGATGTTGATGATGGTATGGAAGAGGTGGAGGTTCCATGTGTTGATTGTGTTTTGGATGGTGCATTTGGAGCACTAGGAGATGAACATTGAGGTGGTGGTGATGGAGTGGTATTGTCTTCATTAGTGAGATCAATAAATAGTTGTTTTGGTGGGATGATAACAAGTTTTTGTTTCTTGGCTTTGTTGGAGGTGGTGGTTTTTGGTGATGACATGATGAATTGGTTGAGGTTGATAATGATAATGGAGTGTGGATGAAAGGTGTATAAGGGTTTTATAGCATGGAATCATGTTTAGAAGTGGTATTAAATTGAAATTGCATTGTTAGATTCCAAAATCAGTTTAGTTTTTAAGGGAAATGGTAGCTGGGACTACCAAAAGATGTCACAAGTTGCAAAAGAAAACAGTGTAAAAACTGTTCCAGATGGCCGGTCCCCTTAATTCTTGGCCGGCCCCCTTAAAATTAAAGGGGCCGCCCGTGTTAATTAAGGGGGGCGCCCATCTGGTAAAATCCCAGACGACCAAATTTCAAAAAATTTCTAAAAATGGTTTATTTTGGTTTTGTGTTTGCAACAAGCTCTATTGGAACATTTTCTTTTAGTTTTGGTCTATTAGAGAAGCATATATATAATCATACACAAATCATGCAAGCATAGATTAAAAGCAAGTATAAAAGCATACATGTAGAGCAACTAATAACATAGTTCAAATGTATCTAAAAACATAGCAAAAAATATTAATTTCCGAATATATATCGGAAATATAGCACATAAATAACATATTACAAATTGTTCAAGAAGAGTAATAGAGCCAATTTCACATTCATCATCACTACTTTTTCTTTCTTAGCATCCCATCAAAAACAGTGGCAAATGACTATAAGTCCTCCTCATCGTCATCCTTAAGACAAGAGAACGAAACAAGAATGCTAGGACGAAGAGATCTAACCTTATCACTACGAGTTTTGCGGTTTTGAGTAAGAACAAGAGGACGGAAGGTCGGATAGATAGATTGATAAATACTATCATCGAGATCGGGATACTTTTCAATGACATGCTTGTGGAGACGAGTGAGAAACATACCATACGGAAGAATAGTTTTAGGATTTGCTCTTGCACATTCAATACGTTTGATAAAGAAGTAAGCCAAATTGTAAGGTTTCTCGGCAACAATACAATACAACATATGAGCGAGACAAGCCGGGAGATGGTCGGAGTGTCCTTCGGAACCGAACGCATTCTCATGAACTACTTCTTCCCAATGCTCCATGTTGGGCCTTAATTCTTTAAGAGGAATTTGATTTTTAGAAATAGAGACATGTTTGGACTTGATGCTTTGGGTGGAAGTTTCACATTCCAACCCGAGCATTTGACGAATATCTTCGGGAGATGGAATTTCGGAGACATAAGGACCATGAGTAGGACGAGAACGTTGGAGAGCACAAAGATCCCATTCATTTGTGAATACGGATTGATCGGAAAAAAGAATTTGAATGATTTGACCAAATTGTGCAAGAGTGAGAGTAATAAATTCATGTTGGATCATGAATGAAATGAAGATGGAACCAAAATCATCGGTTTGAACCGTGACTTGGCTATAGAAGTCAAGAATGAAGCGAGGAATGATGGGTTCATTAATTTGGAAGAGACATTCAAAATGGATATTTGTGAACAAACTTTCAATGAAATTGGATTGATAGTAAGCTTGATCTACGACTCGACCTTCATGAATGTTTTTATCTTCTATATGACGATAGATACGTGCAATGGAGGGAGAGGTAGTGGGAAGTTGAGAGACTTTGGGAATGTAGTTTTTGGTTAAGGAAATATCTTCGGTAATAACTTTGGGCATTTTCACCTAAACACAATAACAACAAAATAAAATTAAGACAAAGTTGACGTTAAAATATAATGTTTATATTTTTATGGCATATGTGGAACGTAAACGCACTTCGACTCTAAAGGCCTTTAAGTTAAGAAGTAGTTTACCATGTTCCTTATTTTTATTTTAACTTGTGTTAGATATATTTTACGATGTTTATCAAGTTGTTATGGGAAAATCCAAACGCCCCTTTAAACATCTTAATATATCATGAAAATTCGCTAGATTTGTATAACTAGCTATTTCTAATAAGTTTCTTATGCAAATGATTTGTTTCGAAAAGAATGGTTTATATTTTGACTCAAAAATACTATTTTTCTAGTTAAACCAAACGCTTCCTTATCTAAGAAATTTACTACCAAAATATCAATATATATATATATATATATATATATATATATATATATATATATATATATATATATATACGAATTATATATCTTGACAACTCTAAAATGCTAGTTTTATACTTATATTCATGACGATGTATTGTAGAGGTTATATTGGATGATTTTCGACACTATTTGGACATGATTCAAACACCCTCTTATCAAACAAGAAAAATATTTTTACTTCACCAAAAAATTTGTTTTTGTGATTAATAAGTTATAAAACCATAATGTGATATGTTTTAACAAGTTTTTGTAGCATTATTCAACAATATGTATAAGCAAAATTTTGAAAATGAGTGTATGAACTTTTTCAAAAATTTTCGACAAGAGGGTTTGTGATTTTTAGTTTCTAGTGTTAATTATACATTCTAATCCTAAGGGAAGCATTTAGTTATGGAAATCCTAGACTCAATTTGAAAGAAACTTGAAATTGAAGATTTTGAAATAAAAAGCTTAATCATGATTATGGCCAAATTAGATGAAATTAAAAGAAATGTGTTATGAAAAACTTACAATACTTGTTGCTAATCGTGTTATAAGTATTTGCCCTTTGTTAATTGACCTTGATATGAGGATTTGAGGATGGATTTTGGACGGTTTTGGGTTTTTGTTCGAACAGCAGCAGCAAGGAATGAGTGGGGAAAGAAAAATGGAGTGTTTGGTAAGTAGAATAAGGAAGAAAAACGGATGGAATTCGTCAGATGGCCGGCCCCTTTAATCATTAAGGGGGCCACCCATTTTTGTACTGCCGGTCCCTTAATTTTAAGGGGGCCGCCCAGTCAAATTTGACTTTTTTGCGGTTTTGATACTGAAAATAAAAATAAGTAAATATATATTTATATATTAGATTTATTTTAATCAAAAATACGATGGAGAGAGTTCGCACGAAGAGAATTACTTGACATTTTTATTTGACATTTCGTCAATTAAAATTTTCTTGATAATTTTGGATAAAATTAATCAAGTCGTCAAGTCGACGATGGAAAATGTGGAAGGTATATATATATATATATATATATATATATATATATATATATATATATATATATATATATATATATATATATATATATATATATATATGTAGATAATATGGGTTTATAGGACGAGAAAAAGAGAGGGAGACGGATGCAAAAGATGACGGGAGTTCGTTTCATCCATAGGTTCTTCAACTCATTTCTCTACATCAACATGAGTATATTTGAACGTTTAAAGTTCAAGAAGGCCAAAAGAGGGGAAAAGAAAATGTTCATAAACGAACAATTTCTAGTTCTAGAAAATCAACTAATGAGTTTTCTAGGTTATAAGAGCATATATATATATATATATATATATATATATATATATATATATAAGAATAATAGTTATGAGGAGTTACAAGACAAGCTATAGTAATTATAAACTAGATACTAAACTAAGCATGCAATCATGACATGAAAATTTAAAAGAGACGTGTACCTTTTTGTCTTCAACAAGCAAATCTTCAAAGAATTCAAGAGATTGCATGAACATGTGGAAGCGGATAGAAAATCAAACTTGCCAAGGTATGACGAATTCATCTTGTTGGTCCCCATTGTCTCATTTGACCAAAGTTGTTTGGTCCAAAGACATTATGCATTTGACTTGGGTGCATGTATGGTGGAATCATGCTCCAAGGATTGAAGTTCCACATTTGATGATTATTGTGAAAGTTTCGTCTATTTTGGTTTGCTCTAGGTTGCGGAGTTTTAGATCTAGGATGAGGACTATTTGGTTTTCTAGGTGGTGGAGTTTTAGATCTTATTTTTGGCTTAAGGGGTTCTACTTCGGGTTTTAAAGACGATTTACGAAAGCTTTTAATTTCTTCATCACTTGCAATAGGTACTAATCTATCTTTCAAAAATATATACTTTGGTTTTAACTCTAAAGGTTTTAGTTCACTAGTTTCACCTTTAAACTTTACATTTTTAGATTTACTAGTTGATGTTTCGGTTGAGTCGTATCCTAAACCGGTTTTATCTTTGGCAATTCTTTGAGAGCCAATTATTTTACTAAGTGATTGACTACTATTTTCAAATTTCTCAAATCTAATAATTTCTTCCCTAAATTGTTTATTCTCATTTTTAACAACTAGATATTCTTTACATTTTATAATACTTTCTTTTCCTTTTTCTAGTTTTTGTAGTTTCATTTTTAATTCGAGTATTTCATCCTTTAATTTATTATTAGTGTGTTTTAGTAGTTTATTTTTATCTATGACTTTTTGTCCTAGTTTGCATAATCTACTATATTCGCTATCTAAATCTTTTTCATCTAACGATAAATTATCATAACTATAGTATTCGGTTTCGGAACGTACCTCATCGGAAGACCTTGCCATGAGACACTTTTCTTCTTTAGTTGTGTCTTTTTCATCGTTGTCACTATCACTCCATGCTCCTCCTACAAAAGCCTTGTGGTTTTGACTTCTTGATAATTTCGGACATTCTCCAATAAAATGATTTAAATCTCCACATTTGAAGCACTTTCTTTCATTCTTGCTAGTCTTGTCGTCCTTGTTTCTTTGGAATGTTTTTCTTTCATCAAACGGTTGTCTAACGTATCTTCCTCGTTTATTGAAGAATTTCTTGAAGTCTCTTACGGCCATGGCATACTCTTCATCTTCACTTTCAGAGGTTGAGCATTCTTCGTCACTAGAGTCCTTTTTTGCTTTCAATGCAATTGACTTGGTTTGCTCCCTTTTTTCTTTGACCATTTCGGAATCTTTCTTTATTATCACCTCATACACTTTCAAGTTTCCAATTAGCTCATCAAGTTGTAGAGTTGATAGATTCTTTGACTCCTCAATAGCCGTCACTTTAGCACGCCACTTCGGATGGAGAGCCCTAAGAAATTTCCTTACAAAATTCTTGCTAGAAAAATTCTCATCAAGTGCTTTTAAACTTGTGATTATAGTGTTAAATCTAGCAAAAGCATTATCGATTGATTCCTCTTTCGGAATCGTGAATTGTTCATATTGTTGTACAAGAAGATCTATTTTATTATCTTTGACTTGACTATTACCTTGGTGAGTGATCAGTAAAGAGTTCCAAATATCTTTCGCGGTTTTACACATAAAAATTCTTTCATATTCTTTGCGTGGTAATGCATTATAAATAACCATTTTAGCCTCATTATTTTTAGCAAGTTTCTTTTTCAAATAATTGTTTTGTTTTTCAAAAGGTACAATTTCATCCCTTTTGGTTTCGGGATTATTTTGTATAGGAGGAAAATCACCAATAGTAATAACATGCCAAAGATCTAGATCTTTTGATTTCACATACATTTCGAATCGATTTTTCCAATAAAGAAAACCATCACTTTCAAATAGTGGTGGTCTTTGCATAGATTGACCTTCTAAATATTTTTCAGATTCCATAGATCGTTTCAAGTTTTAAAATACAGTTTATTTTAAAAATTCTTGTTTAACGTAGCTCTGATGCCAATTGTGGAAAACTAGAAGGGGAGGTTGAATAGTTTTACGTCAATTTAGATTTTAAAAACTTTGTTTTATAAAAACTTCGATTCTTATTTATGTGAATTTCAACACTTGCACAACACAAACAATTTAATCTAACTAACTAAATAATTATAACGTAAATATGAAAGTAATGAAAAGATAGAGATAGAGAGATCAAACCACAACACACGATATTTATAGTGGTTCGGCTACGAAGCACCTCTTCGCCCTACTCCACTCCTCGAGTCACCCACTCGAGAGTTTTCTTCACTATCTCAACAAACTCCCTTTTTGGCAGAGAAACCTTACGCAACTTTCGCTTACACTAAATTAACGACATTAAGCTAGATGTCGAGTCCTAATAGTAGCTAGAACCAATCTCACACCACTACACGCCTTCTTCACAACTTATACACACCACTACTTCACTACTACACACTACTACTTCACAACTACACACTACTTCTACTTCACACCACAACTTCTTCAATACTAGATTAACAATCCCACCTAGATCTACCAATTACAATCACTATACAATTTTACAATAAATACAAGCTACACAACTAATCTTCAATACTTCTTGATTAGAGATGAAATGAGTATTCTTCTCTTGCACTTTGAATGAGGATGGATAGTATCACTTGAAAACAAGAACTAATATATTTATGATCAAAGGTTTTAGGAAGATGATTTGAGAGAATTAGAACAGAAAGTTTTAGTGCAAAAGGTGAGGAAAAAATTCAGATTTGAACCAGTATTTATAGGCAAAAAAATCTGACACGGGAGCGTATGCGGGCCCCCTTAATTGTGTGTCGGCCCCTTAAAATTAAGGGGGCCGCCCACTGGAACGACCAGATTTTTTGTCTTTTCTGGGGAAAGTTTATTTGGTGAAAATTTAACTGAATTTGGTTAAAAATTTGAATTCATATATTTATTATGAAATAAACATTTTCCTTTAATTACCAAAAGTGTTTTTCTTAAATATATAAAATGTTTATACCATTTTATATAATTTGTAATTAGTAAATAAACCTTTATTTGATCATAAAATGTATTAGGCACTTGTTTATTCATACCTTAAGTGAATTAGTTGGATATAATGATATTTTGTCACTAAATACTTATTTACGTAAGGATTTTACGTTTAATGATTTTATATTTTGTGATCGTCAAAATATAGGGATATCGAGAAATATTAATAACGTTTTTACGCATTATTTATATCAACATATATCTTACGCTTGTCTTCTATTTAACATGTTAGGCTAGATTTCTCTTGTGTTTGCTTGGATGTAATGAAACCTAGATGTTAATTATGGGTTAATTGTTTGTTTATAATTGTTACGGATGATTGTATTCGATGTTAGGCTTAAGAAAACTGGCAGACTTCCATTGGTAACTTGCTTGAACGTCTTAAGAAACATGATCGGAGGTGTACTACGATTTTTGGTTGTATTTAATGCGTAGGAGAATTCTAATGATCCCATATTAGGAGCTTCTAACGGCTCGACATAGGAGTGAAGTAGGATCTTATAGAGTTAGGGAATATTGTACACGGCCCTACGACTAGTATTAAGGAATATGACCCGTCATCCATGCAATTGTAACAAGCTATCAACCTGTAAAAGATATCTAGAGAGTAATGAAATCTAAGTAAACATAGCTTTCCTCATTATTGTTTCACCATATTAGTATAATAGTTGTATTTTTATTTATTTTATTTTATTTTGATTGCATCTTTAGATAAATTGGGTTAGTTGGCTAGCAACTAATTCCGCCCACTCCTTTAAAACCCGAGATTTTTAATTGCTTTCATAAAATATAAAAAATACAAAAAGAATCATCCCTCACCTCTAGACCTAGTTTAGTAGGTTTTCTAATCCTAGCGACACTATTCCTGATTTGAACGATCAATCCCCCGGTACTTGTCACTATACTATACTACAACGATCAGGTACACTGCCTGGTGGGGGTTGTAAGCTTCTCAAGATCCCTTGAGAGGTAAAACCTTTTGTGAGGGCACAATCCCACACATCAAGTTTTTGGCGCCGCAGCCCGGGGAATAGTTATTGTCTAGGTTAGAATTTCTTTTTATTAGGTCTACTTGCTAGATTCCTTTCTAGTAAGATTTTATTTTTATTTTCTATGTTTTCTTTAGTCTATCTTATTTCTTCGTGTCTTTGTTCGTAACCTTTACCATCCGACATCATGGAAGGTGGTAACATGTTTGAACCCATCAACCCACCAAAACAAAACCACCCACAAAACCCACCACTAGCAAACCCACCTCCTAGGCCCAGAACTTTAGGAGAGTATTCCCGTCCTAGCCACCAAGGCAATCGAAACACTATTGAGCTCACTCAAGGAGCCAATGTGTCCCCCTTGCGATCCGACATCATCCGGTTGGTGCAAAGCGGATGTGCATTCCCTGGACTTCGTTCCGAAGATCCTAATCAACATCTCAAGGATTTCCTTAAAATCGTAGATTCCATAGACCTTGATGTTGTAACTAGAGAGTCGACCCGATTACGCCTATTCCAATTCTCTCTACGTGATCAAGCTAGTCAATGGCTTGAACGTTTACCCGCGGGATCCATCACCTCATGGGATGATCTCACCACTCGTTTCCTTGCTCAATTTTTCCCACCGGGGAGAACTACTAAGCTTAGAAATGATATCTTGATGTTCCAACAACGTCAAGGTGAAACTCAATATGAAGCATGGACTCGTTTCAAGGACTTACTCCAAAAAGTCCCTCATCATGGCATAGATCTTTCGCTCCAAGTCCAAATCTTCTATGACCATATCGATCTCTCCACAAGGCGAACCATTGACCAATCGGCTGGTGGAAAGCTACGTGATCTAAGTGCGGAATCATGGGAACTCATAGAAGATCTTGCTCTCTATGACAACGAAAGTTGGAACGATCCCCGTGATTTGAACAAAACGGTCAAGGCAATATCCTTGCCTTTGAACAATTCTAGCACTCCCGACCGTAGGATCATGGAACTTGAGGACCAAGTCAAGTTTCTCATGAAATCTTACGAAGCTCCTAAGCCTTCAAGCCAAGTGAACAAGATCACTTCTTCATGGGAATTATGTAGTGGTCCCCATGACACTCGTGATTGCGTGGAACTCCCCAGACAAGCTTTTGAAGATTACGCATCCTCACGTACCGACGAAGCGGGAGATAAGTGGTACACTTTCAAACCCGAACAAAACCCTTACGGTGATTCCTACAACCCTTCTTGGAAAAATCACCCGAACCTTAGGTGGAAACAAAACCAAAACATGCCCCAAAACAATTCTTCCAATCCACCTAATCGTTACCAACCAAACGGTCCATCCTCTAACCGTACTTTCAACAACAATCCTTCTAATAACTATGGTAGTACCAATAATCTTGAAGGATTGATGTCCAAGTTCATGGCATCTCAAGAAGCTCGCATAGCTAAGTTTGAAACCGAATTCAATCAACAACAAACGGAGATGACTAATAAGATTGACAACTTGTTGAAAGCCCTCAACAACCAAGTGCTAACTACACCTAGGAAGGACACTAGGGACACTAGTAGCGGAATCCAAATTAAGGACCCTTCGTCATCCAAACAAGTCCACTTTGTCAATGTTCTCACCGTTAAGTCAATAGATAAGAATATAGAAGAAAGTGACAAGGATGAAGTTGGAATAGAAACCGGGACTAGGGATGAGATTAAGGAAGTTGAGGATATTAAGGACGAAAAGTTATAGGAAGTAGAAAACGTAGAAGAATACTTTGATAAGTTACCCACCAAGGAAGAACGGGAATATCACAAGGATCTATTCGATGACCCCGAGACACCATACATCCTTGGTTCACCCCTTATTAAAGTTGGTGATCCCTCTAACATCAATATACCATGCAACATTGGGCATATGCATGTGTGAAAAGCTTACATCGATCTTAGGTCTCCTATAAACATCATGACTAGGACCTATTATAATTGGGTAATGAAGAAGCAACTTGGATATAGGATGATGCCCAACACGAATTAGATGAGCAACTTTGTAGGAAGAGTGAAAGGATTACATGTATTTGTAGGAAACTTTACTTATGTTATCGACTTTGTGATTGTAGAGGATATTCGTCCGGTAATAAATGGTTGCCTAAGTCAAGTAGTGTTCAGAAAACCGTTTGTTGAGGCCTCTAAGATGAGTTATGACCCGTCCCTAGGGATAGTTAGATTCAAGGAAGTGAATGATGAGATTGCATACCAAATGCCCTATAAGATTGAACAATACCGCCTTCTATCAAACATAGAAAAGGAACACAAGCAAGCGGTTTATTATAGGAATGATGAGAATAGACGTAGAGGAGTGGATTATGTCATGAGTAGAATACTTGGTTTCTACAAGGAATGTTTGCAACTAGGTCCGGAATACAAAACTAAGATTGGAGATGACTTAGAGAATCAGACCAATGATGAGGTCACGTAATTGCCCATGACCTTGTGTCTAGCTACAAGACTCGTAAATAAAGAAAAGCGCTTCTTGGGAGGCAACCCATGTTTTGTGTGATTTTTATTTGTTTGATTCTTATTTGTTTGATTGTTATTTGCTTTCGTATGCATGCTTTATTTTTATTGTTGGTAGATCATGTTTCAACCAAAATTGTGAAAATGCTTTATTTTGTCGTTTAACTGCGTCTTAACTTCATATAAAGGTATTTTGCAAAAGCTAAGTGTAAGGGGAAACCCCAAATTTGTTTCTAAGAACAAAATCGATCTTGATTCGCCACAATATTAAATGAACATTTGTATTAGTATTTGTTAGAGTCAAATGCTTGTATCGAGTCATAATGATGTTTTGCAAGATTTTCCAGGAAGTAGGACATAAGTTTTTCCAGAAATTTTCCTGAAACTTAACGTAAAGATTTTTGCAGGTCACTTCTGATGGCATAAGGAATTAACACCTGATGGCGCCATGTGTAAAATTCTGGAAATTTTGCGAGTTTTGTTTTTCTAACGGAGTCTTAAAGTTTTTGTTAATTTTTTAGTTTTATTAACTCCAGGAAATCTGCAAACATTCATTTCACAAGCATTATATCTTACATTGTTTTCAAGGACTTGTTAGTATATATAGATTGCCGCCGATTTTATGCGAGGTTGCCTTGTTTGTTTTCTCAGGTTTAACAGGTTATATATGACAAGAAGATGATTTATATTTCTGGAAGGGAAGCTTTGAATGTTCATTTTCTTGGAGGAAGATCTAACCTTGTTGACACACTATCCACACCGAACGAATCAGGGGAGTATTTATTTTCATTCTTTTACCTGTTTTACTTTTACATCCTTTAATTGAACATTGGGGACAATGTTCATCCTAAGTGTAAGGGGAGGGTAAATGATGATACCTTATAGGATACTATTGCACTTGAGTTTGTTTGTTTGATGGTAGGTGTGTAATAAAACTAAAAGAAATACTTGTTAGTGTAATTTTAGCACCAAATTTAAATTTTTTTACAACATTTAGGAGTGAAACTTTAGCCTTAGCAAGCGTCTCATGGATAGGAGTTGTATGACTAGCACAAAACCATACCATTCAGAAAAATTTTCCACCCAAATATGTGAGGTTCGCCTTTAGATTTGATAGGAAAAGCATTCATTATTAGTGCTTATGAGTGTACCGGTAGCATTTAGATTCTAGAACTTGCGTTAGTGATGCATCCCGAGACCGCTAGTGAGACTACATTCGTGTAGTAGGATTTACTACATGATTAGAGGCATTAGGATCACCCTTGTGTTTAAACCCGTATCATAATTACTTGACCATTTAAGTCATATTACATGGCTAGTAAAGTCAATTAATTTTTCCCACACCTTAGCGTTGTACTCATTTTTGGTACACGAAACCCCTAGTACACCCCTTCGAGCCTATCTTTTCGTTTCTAACTTTAAGCATCTTACTTAAAGGAAGAATTTGTTACAACCCACCCAAATGTGCAACCAAATCGCCTTAGCCTTCCGTGTATACATTCATCTTTAGTGCATTATTGTTAAATGTTTAAACCCTTAGTTAATTATCTAATTGATTACCTGGTTGCTAAGTCAAGTCATATCTTGTACATATTGTTTTAGGACGATTGGGACTCATGGGTAAAGTACTTGTGTTATGGAGTAATGGGGAACAACATCAAATTATTACCCCCATATGTGCATTAATCTTAAAAAGTACTCCAAGTGTTTTGATTATCTTGATTCGAGTCATTAGAATAGTTTATTGTAAAGTATGTAAAAATTCAAGTGTAAGGGGAATGTACATTCCCTATGATGTATTATTTTGGATAGTAGGGTAAGAGTTTATGCAAAAAATAAATAAATAAATAAATAATAGAAAAAAGAAAAGAGAAAAAAACATACGAACTACCATCCCGTTTCATTCTATGTTTATTTTATGTTTTTGTTATTTTTGATTCATTAGCTTAAGTCGAGTCTAGTCTTGGCTTAGCAACGCCATATTGTACATGTAATTAACCAAGATGATTAACTTGCCACCAGTAAATATTGCCTTTATCCAACAAAACCATGTATTCCATATCCCTACACCTAACGTTATAACCCTTTAAAAGACCTCTTTGATAGTTAATCCTAGGTGCTAACGCCAAGTGGTGGAGGTTTGAACATTTCCCAAGCCTATGGTAATCTATTTTGCTATGACAGGTAGTGAGAGATGTTTTCCATTTCCTTATTGTGATATATATTTTATTAAACCCGAGAGATGTGAGTGTCTAAACACTATTTGTGAGATGCTAGTGTATGACCTCCGTGCTTGTCTTTGGTTTTTAGTAGAACGATTATTTGTTGTAATTACATTTATATTAGTGTTAAATGACCCCTAACTTGTATTTTGATTAGAATAAAAGCGCATTTGCTTGAGGACAAGCAAATCTCAAGTGTAAGGGTATTTGATGAGGCAAAAAGTGTACCGCTTTTAAGGGGTCATTTAAGCCCGAATTCGTGATTATTTGATCAAAGATTGCCCTAAATCGTTCCTTTTGTCATTTTAGGTACTTTTGGAGAGAAATCTGGAAAAGGAAGCATTTTGGACGTTTTGGGAGCATAAAAGTGAAGAAAACGGCAAAGTCTCAATTTTTCTTGCTATAACAGTACCTGACGGCGTCAAGACTCTCCACATGACGGCGTCAAGAGTTACAAAAGAGATGGATGTGGAAAATACACGTGACGATCCGGAGAGTTTTTAAGCTTAGGAGATGACGGCGTCACCCAAGGCAGTCATGGTCCAAGTATTAGTGACGGCCCAGAAGAAAATCCTACATGACGGCGTCACAAATAGATCTAGGCAATACGATTTCATTATGGCGGCGAGTTGACGGCGTCACAACTTAACACATGACGCCGTCACCATGTAAAATCTATATATAGTTTTCCAAATTTCATTCATTAGCATGCAACTTTGAGGGAATAAACCCTAGGCCGAATTTTACAGCTTTTTCAAGGGTTTCAACCCCTTGAATCTTTCATGTTCAATTGAAGATAACTATTCCTTCAAATCATTCAATATGTCTATGTGTTGTTTGATTATATCTTACGCTTATCTTCTATTTAACATGCTAGGCTAGATTTCTCTTGTGTTTGCTTAGATGTAATGAAACCTAGATGTTAATTATGGGTTGATTGTTTGTTTATAATTGTTACAGATGATTGTATTCGATGTTAGGCTTAAGAAAACTGGCAGACTTCCATTGGTAACTTGCTTGAACGTCTTAAGAAACATGATCGGAGGTGTACTATGATTTTTGGTTGTATTTAATGCGTAGGAGAATTCTAATGATCCCATGTTAGGAGCTTCTAACGGCTCGACATAGGAGTGAAATAGGATCCTATAGAGTTAGGGAATATTGTACACGGCCCTACGACTAGTATTAAGGAATATGACCCGTCATCCATGCAATTGTAACAAGCTATCAAGCTGTAAAAGATATCTAGGGAGTAATAAAATCTAAGTAAACACAACTTTCCTCATTATTGTTTCACCATATTAGTATAATAGTTGTATATTCATTTCTTTTATTTTATTTTGATTGCATCTTTAGATAAATTGGGTTAGTTGGCTAGCAACTAATCCTGCCCACTCCTTCAAAACCTGAGATTTTTAATTGCTTTCATAAAATATAAAAAATACAAAAAGAATCATCCCTCACCTCTAGACCTAGTTTAGTAGGCTTTCTAATCTTAGCGACACTATTCCTGAGTTGAACGATCAATCCCCCGATACTTGCCACTATACTATACTACAACGATCAGGTACACTGCCTGGTGGGGGTTGTAAGCTTCTCGAGATCCCTTGAGAGGTAAAACCTTTTGTGAGGGCGCAATCCCACGCATCAAGTATAGGGAGCAGTCGTTTTATGGATTATACCAACAGACTGAAAATAAAGAGTATCCATGTACTCACCTCCCCTATCAGTCCTAAATCTTTTGATCAGGGACCCAAGTTGCAACTCAACTTCAGTTTTAAATACTTTGAATTTATCTAATGCTTCATCCTTGGTATGTAACAGATAGACATAACAAAACCTAGAAGCATCATCAATAAATGTCACAAAGTACTTCTTGTTCCCCAAAGAGGGAGTGGCATGCAAATCACACAGGTCACTGTGTATAAGCTCCAAGAGCTCAGTCTCACGTTTTACACCCTGAAAGGGTTTCTTAGTTATTTTGGTCAACATGCAAGTCTTACACTTTTCAGTGTCCATGTCAAAAGCTGGGATTAACCCATCCTTAGACATATCTTGCATCCTTTTAAAATGTACATGGCCAAGTCTAGCATGCCACAAGGTAGAGTCATTCAGTTTATAGGTTGACATGAAGGCTGAGTTAACAATGTCAGTGACATCATTTAGCCTGAACATTTGATTACACAAATAGCCAAAACCAATAAACACACCATGTTTAGATAAAATAAATTTATCATATTCAATAACTTGTTTATATCCATGATTATTCAAAACACTACTTGAAACCAAGTTCTTCCTTATATCAGGAACATGAATAACATTAAACAAAGTTACAATCTTTCCAGAACTAAAATTAAGATCTACACAACCACGACCATGCACCAAAGCTGTTGACTCATTTCCCATGTGAAGAATAGAACCATCATTTAGTGACTCGTAAGTCTTGAACCATCTTCTATCTTTGCACACATGAACAGTTGCTCCAGAGTCAACCCACCACGCAACATCATCATCCTGCACATAGTTAGATTCAGATACATATGTAACATAATAAACCTGAAGAGATTCATTAAACATATTCTGACCTTTCAGTGAGTTGGCAGAACCACCACTCCCTGAACCACTAGTGCCTGAACCATTGGTTTTACCACCAACCTTAACACCTTTGCAATCCCTTTTAATGTGACCAGATTTGCCACATTTCCAACAAGTAGGTGTTGCCTTCTTGTTAGGATCAGCCCTTGTGTTATCCTGATATTTACGTTTGCCTTTATTGTCAAAGTACCTGGTGGAATTGTTATGTTCCACCATATTGACAACAGATGCACCAGTAGCATTGCTACTCTTTGGCTTGTCATTATCCTGCGCCCTGAGGGATTCCTTAATACGCAAATGACTACCCAACTGAACAAGTGTCAGTTCTTCCTTCTTATGTTTCAAGGTATGCTTGAAATCTTTCCAAGAAGGAGGGAGTTTGTCAATGATACAAGAGACTGAAATAGCCTCATCCATGTTCATTTTATGTTGTGTAAACCTTCCAAGTATTCCAAGAAGTTCATTGTATTGTTCCATGACTGGTCTTGAATAAGTCATTTTGTAATTTGTGAAATAACTTACAAGAAACTTCTTACTTGAAGCATCCTCAGCCATATATTTGGCATCCAAGGAATCCCAAAGTTCTTTGGAAGATTCAACATTCTGATAAATGTCAAAGAGAGAATTAGACATACCATTGAGGATTAAACCTCTGCAAACGTAATCATCATTCTCCCATTTGCTTCGATTCCTTATCTATTCCACAGTAGCATCACCCCATGATCCTTAGGAATGGCAGTGCTTAAAACATACACCACATTCATGCTTGATAGCAAGAAGTGCATCTTCTTCTGCCATCTTCTGAAATCAACACCTTCAAACTTTTCCAATTTTGACAAGTTAGCAGCCATATGCCTCATAGCAGCAGCCATTGATTATCACAGAATAGTTTACTTTGATTGTTGGTGGTTATGAGCCCAAAACAGGGTGAAGACAATCAATGACCTAACTACATACCAATGAATGGTTACCGGATATCACTTGGAATCGTGTTATCACTTTCCAAAGTAAACTATTCGACCCTAATGCCTGGGTATCATGAATATCTACTTGGGATAAGACCAAATGTTTGTTATTGAATTAGGCACAAATCAATAACCCTTTGCGTTTAAGTGTTATATGTTTTTCTGTGTGTGTCTTTCATGCATCATCTGATTGCCTCTTAAATAGGAGAATACTTATAGCTAGTCAAATGGAATTATGAGAATTAATCAGCCCATTAATCTCCACATAATTGCCCCCATTATAGCCAAAAATAGTGTTACATGACCAATTAAACGTGGTCATAAGTGTAGATATAACTGTCATTTGAATAGGTCAAATCAGTTACATTCTCATTAGCAGAATCTGCTTAGCACTAGCAGCAGAATCACTGCTCAGTAGCAGAGTCATACTGCTAGCAGCAAAACCACTATCAGCAGAATCTTAATGCTAGCAGTAGGATCCACTATCAGCAGAAACCAATGCTAGCAGCAGAATCCTGCACAACCACTATTGAGTCAGAGTAATCAGGGACTTGATGGGTGTACACTCCGTACCTCCAAACCCATTCCCAAGTATGATTTGATCCCTCAAGTGCACTAAATTTTCCAGCACTTTATATGTTGTCTTTACTAAAGGTTAACCAATACGCCTAAATGCAAATGTTAGTCATTATTTTTTTTTTGGTGCAAAAGGTGAATTATATTATATACCAAAAGACTTATTTTGTACATCAAGGTTAGTCAATATTTGGAGAAAACGATCAAATCCTTGATATATCCTTACTTGTTCGGGTTTTTGTGGAATTGTTCTTGTTCTTTCTGATGTTGCTGCAATTATCTTCTAATGGTGGTAAAATGATGTTTGCTTGTCTGGTCTGTAATGACTTTAATAGGTGGCAAAATGGGTGGGTCATGTAATGGGTTTGGATTTTAAACGGGTCATTTGGGAATGCGGGTCAAAGTGGGTTCGAGTTAGATGTGTCTTGGGACTATTTATGAAAATGTGAAAAGCGGTGTTCTAGTCTTGCATACCAGCTCGTCCTAGACCCGTTAGATAGTTGTCATACAATTTAGCTTTCATCAAATATCTTGTTTGCCCCATCTTGAATATTTAACCAGACCTCACAAAGCTATCGCACGATAAATATTTACCCAACTTGTCCTATGTTTTTATCCCCCAACCATGCGTAGACGATTTCAGTTTTTCGTCAAACTTCACACTTCAACTGATCAAACATCTTAATAAATAAAAGTATCACGCGTAGGGGGTGGAAATGAGCCGAGCCCGAGCTTGCCAAAGCTTAAGCTTGGCTCGTTTTTATATATAAAGCTCGAGCTTGTTTCGAGCCTCATATCTTGAGCTCGAGCTCAGCTCGTGAAAATTTTCACAAGCTCGAGCTCGGCTTGTGAAAATTTTCACAAGAGCTCGGGCTCGACTAATTTATATTATGTGTTAAAGAAAACAAAGTTCAAATGGAGCTCGGCTCTTTAATTACATAAAGCTCGAGCTCGTTTACCACTTTTAAGCTCGTTTATACAGGTTTATATGTATAGAAAATATATATTTCTAGGGCTCGTTTAGGCTCAAGAGCCTACTCGAGCTTTTTGTATAGTTCTCGGGCTCGAGCTTGCTTATTAAATGAGCCCAAACTTAGGATCGAGCACATTTAGGCTCGGCTCTTTTGAGGTTTTTACCGATTCGATCCCGAGCTTTTCACAAGCGGTTCGGCTCGTTTCCGCCCCTAATCACGCGTGCTCTTGCATTTGGGGTAAAAGAAGTTTAAAATAGGGCAAATTGCACAAAAGTGTATCCAACTTAACCTCAATTTCAATTTAAGATACTCTACTTTTTTTTTTCTTCAATTTAGTGTACTCAACTTATTTTTTATTGCAATGTAAGACATATAACAAGGTTTCAAGTTATCTTATAACGAAAAAATTACATGTTTCGTCCATATGGTTTATCCTAAATAACACTCGTAGTCCTTATTTCATTTTAATTACGCCATATATATGTTTTAGTCCGCTTTCATACGTTTTTTTATTCTTTTTACGTTTTCATCCATTTTTTACGTTTTCGACCGTTTATTTATGTTTTCATCCATTTTCGTTCGTTTTCTTAAGTTTTCGTCAGCTTTTTTACCTTTTTGTTTTTTTTACGTTTTCGTCTTCTTTTTTTCCAATTTCGTTCCATTTTTTACGTTTTTTTAACTTTTTCGTCCGTTTTCTTACGTTTTTGTCCGTTTTCTTACGTTTTCGCCCGCTTTTTTACGTTTTCATTCTTTTTTACGTTTTTGCCCATTTTTTTATGTTTTCGTCTTTTTTTTTTTACGTTTTAGACTGTGTTTTTTTACGTTTTCATCCATTTTTTTAACGTTTTCGTCAATTTCTTTACCTTTTTGTCCATTTTTACGTTTTCGCCTGTTTATTTACATTTTTGCCCACTTTTTCCGTTTTCGTCTGTTTTTTTACGTATTCGTTCATTTTTTTACGTTTTCTTCATTTTTTACGTTTTAGTCGATTTTTATATGTTTTAATGAGTTTTTATATGAAAACGCAAGAAAACAGGCGAAAACATTTAAAAAATAAACGAAAATGTAAAAAGCGAACAGAAACATAAAAAAGACGAAAACGAAAATATGGACGAAAACTTTAAAAAACAGACGAAAACGTAAAAAAAATGGACAAAAATGTAAAAAAACGAATGAAAAAGTAAAAAAACGGATGAAAACGTAAATGAACGGACAAAAACGTAAAAACAGATGAAAACATAAAAAAATGGACGAAAACGTAAAAAAATGGACGAAAACGTAAAGAAACAGATGAAAACGTAAAAAAGCGGATGAAAACATAAAAAAACAAACGAAAACGTAAAAAAAACAGACAAAAATGTAAAAAAAAAAACCGACGAAAACGTTAAAACATGGACAAAAAAGTAAAAAATAAAAAAATAAAAAAAGACGAAAACGTAAAAAAAACTTACGAAAACGTAAAAAAAAGCGGACAAAAACATAAAAAAGTAGACAAAAACTTAAGAAGACGGGCGAAAACTTTAGAATATGGATGAAAACGTAAAAAATGGTCAAAAACGTAAAGGAAGGTCGAAAACGTAAAAAACTGATTAAAACATAAAAAAATAGAGAAAACGTATGAAAACTTATTAAAATGGAGTAAAACGTATGTCTCGCGTAATTTAAATGAAACAGGGATTACGTGTGTTATTTGGGATAAACCATAGGGACGAAACATGTAATTTTTTCATTATAAGATAACTCGGAAGCCCGTTATATGTCTTACATTACAATCAAAAATAAGTTGAGTACACTAAATTGAAGAAAAAAATAGTAGAGTACCTTAAATTGAAATTGATGCTAAGTTAGATACACTTTTGTGCAATTTGCCCTTTAAAATAAGGTCTTGGATAATATCTAGGGATGATCTTTGAGTCGTCTCACACAAACTAGGAGTTATAACATGTTCGAATCGGTATGATAGACATTTGATCTAATTTTAAATTTGAAGTTGTCGCTAATGGTAATTAGCATCTTTTCATAGTAGTTTTTTAGTTAAACCGAAATAATATCTTAGTGCTTTCAGCAGCTTGGATGATTTTTCAGAGATACAAACTGTTGTAATCTTTAAACAAAAGTTACCCAAAAATATTTTGACAATAGACAATATTATTCCTTCCATCCTATATATATTATCTATAGGAATAAAAGTCATAAGAGAAAAAATAAAAAAGAAAATATGATTTCGGTTGAAATGACTTAATTTAATACAGTACATATTAAGTGTGTTTGTCTGCTGCTGAATGAATTAATTTCAACACTGCTTGTTTAGAAATGAATAGGTCAGCGTGTTTGACAATCTAAGAATTAGCCACTGAGCGACAAATCTTGTATTGAGTGATTTGATGTTATAGGATATGCAAAATGATCCAGTGCACCATCTATTTACTCAAGTCCAGTTTTTTGGGCCCAAAGATTGCACACAAGGAGTGATTTTTTTTTTGTCCAAAGATTGCACACAAGTGCAGTTAGCACACAAGCACAGCAGCACAACAGCTCAGATTAACACGTAATCATCATCGCCGATTTAGAAAACCATTTTGCACAAGTGATTAAAAAGTGTTAGACTCGGAAATGAAGGTTGCAAAGTGATAAAAATATCACTTTGCCATCCTTTCGGTTTTTATAAAACCATTCGTCATCGCATTTTTTGAATTTTTTTTATCCAAAGATTGCACACAAGTGCAGTTAGCACACAAGTGCAGATTGCACCCAAGTGCAGAGACCAGATTGCACATAAGCATATTGCAACCAAGTTAGATTGCCTAAGGGCACAGATTGCAACCAAGTTAGATTGCCCAAGTGCACAGATTGCACCCAAGTTACACATGTTTCACAATTCTCACAGATTGCATATTCCACATTACACAAGTGAAACACATGTTTCACAATTCTCACAGGGTTCACAAGCTCATGCTGTTAGGTACCAAAAGCAAAAGTAAAGATTCCCAAACTGTAGGAACTCACAAGCGGAATCTCAACTGCAGGAACTCACAAGGGGAATCTCAAAGTGTTAGGTACAACAAAACCTCTCATGATATATTGAGCCTCACCACAAAGCAGTATCACAAAGCAACTATCTCAATCACAAATCCAACAAAGCAGATTCACAAAGTAACTCTCACCACAAACAAAGTAAAACAAGTACCCCTAAGTTACCACAAGTAGATTCCACAAGTTACAACAAGTGCAGATTCCACAAGTTATAACAAGTGCAGATTCCACAAGTTACAACAAGTTACAAATAGGGTTGGGTTATATTGACGGTGCCAAGTTTTTCAGTTTAACCCTCTCTAGTACCTAGGGTTGGGTTATAACACAAGTCAAGTGAAACACAAGCCGCAAGTAACAAGCCGCAAAGAAACAACAAATATCTTAGGCTGCCGATATGTCTCAATCACCATTTTACACACAACAGGTAATCACCATTTTACACATTAATAAGACATCGAGATAACATTAGGCTCAGATTATAAGCTGTTTCACATAAGCAAGTTTTATCATATATGGCTGCAACATCGAAAGTTGCAAAATTAAGTTTTTTTTGCCATCCAGTAGGAAATGCCACGCCAAAATCATGTTTTTTTTTAAATCATCATTGCCTTATCTCAGTTTTTTTTTTATTTATTTATAAAAAAAACAAGTTTCAAATCAGCTTAAAATAACAAACTGCTTATCAAGCATATAAGCAGTTTGTTATTTTCAGATTCATAAGCAGTTTCATCACCAAACCCTCTACATAATAGAGAGGGTTAAACTAAAAAACTAGCCACCGTTAATATAACCCAACCCGTAAAGTATATAAGAACGGGGTAGGCCATAAGCACATAACCACTTTTTTTTATCATAAGCACATAAGCAGTTTGCCAAAAAACCATAATCACAGAGCCTGTGGACTGGGGGTAGGCCAGAGCAGGTATTCATACCACTCAAAGGTGGCCGATCAAGGTGTTAACCTACCCACAGCCACATGTATTCATCACAAACTACTTAAACATAAGCAGTAACACTTACCCATCACATAAGAACCACCAACGCTTAAGAACACATAATCACCAGCCACAGAACCACCAACACTTAATCACCCACCACAGAACCACCCACATCTCAAATAATCACATAATCACCCACCACAGAACCAAACCCAAACCCTAATTTTTAAAATTTAGGCATTTTATATTTTTATGATAGATCTGCTTAATTAAACAACACACAACTCAAATAATCACATAAACATCACATAATCACCCACCACATAACCAAAATACCCAAACCCTAGTTTTTAAAATTTAGGCATTTTATATTTTTATAATAGATCTGCTTAATTAAACAACACACAAATCAAATAATCACATAAACATCACATAATCACCCACCACAGAACTAAAAAAACCCAAACCCTAGTTTTTATAAATTAGGCGTTTTATATTTTTATGATAGATCTGTTTAATTAAGCACACAACTCAAATAATCACATAAACATCACATAATCACCCATCACAGAACCAATAAACCCAAACCCTAATTTTTAAAATTTGGACGTTTTTTTTATTTTTATGATAGATCTGCTTAATTAAACAACACACAACTCAAATAATCACATAAACATCAAATAATCACCCACCACAGAACCAATAAACCCAAACCCTAATTTTTAAAATTTGGACGTTTTTTTATTTTTATGATAGATCTGCTTAATTAAACAACACACAACTCAAATAATCACATAAACATCAAATAATCACCCACCACAGAACCAATAAACTCAAACCCTAATTTTTAAAATTTAGACGTTTTTTATTTTTATGATAGATCTGCTTAATCAAACAACACATAACTCAAATAATCACATAAACATCTCAAATAATCAAATAATCACCCACCATAGAACCAATAAACCCAAACCCTAATTTTTAAAATTTAGGCATTTTTTATTTTTAAGATAGATCTGCTTAATTAAACAACACACAACTCAAATAATCACATAAATATCTCAAATAATCAAATAATCTCCCACCACAGAACCAATAAACCCAAACCCTAATTTTTTTTGAAATCGTTGTTTAAACAAAAGATTTTAGATCTAAAAATCTAAAACATAATATCACATATCACAAATCACAAACATAGAACAAGTGATTTAGATCTAAAAATGTTAGATCTAAACGTTTTTAGAGAGAGATACCAGAGAGAGAAAAGAGAGAGAATGAGAGATTATCACACACAGAATGTGAGAGAGAGAGATAACTGTGTGGGGGTGGGTAGGTGTATACGCGTTAAACGCGTTTTATTTTTATTTTTTTTATTTGTTGTAAATATTTGTAAAAAAAAAAAGTATTGTGTAAAAAAAAAGGTATTGTTTTAATAAAAATGTAAAATGTAATGTTTTAATAAAAATGTAAGTTATAAATTTTAAAAATGTAAAAATGTAAAAAAAAGTTATAAAAACGTAAAAATGTTATAAATGTAAGTTATAAATTTTAAAAATGTAAAAAAAAAAAGTTATAAAAATGTAAAAATGTTATAAATGTAAGTTATAAATTTTAAAAATGTAAAAATATAAAAAAATTTATAAAAATGTAAAAATGTTAAAAAAAGATATATATCATTAGTAAAAAAAAATGGTTAAATAAAAGTTATAAAAATGTTAAAATGTAAAAGTTGTAAAAATGTAATTATAAAAATGTAAAAATGTAAAAGTTAAATAAAGGTTGTAATAAAAACTAAAACAAAAGTATTAGTTAAAAATGTGATGTATTTTCAGGTTTTCGGTTCTCACAAGCAAGTAACTGAGTGGGTGAAAAATAAGCAGGATTACGGCTCTTGAAATTTTCTATGAACAATTGAAAGAAAGGAAGGATGGGACGGAAAGGGATGCAAGCAGGGAAGAGAGCTCTGGTTCGAACCGGTTGGGGTGAAAGTTTTTAATGATTATGGTGTTTGTAAGGTTTTAGTATGTTTGTAATCTGATTTTTATCTGATGTATGGAATGGTTGCTACTTTTTACTCCTTGATTGTAGCAGTACCTTCTTTAAATAATATGTTAACGTTGTCGTTTAATTAATAATAACAGTTGTTATTGTAGTTATTTAATGTGGTAATATTTAACGTGCTATTATACAAACAAAATAATTATACAAAACATTATACATATACAAACAAAATAACAGTCCCGGACTTGAATAAAGTACCAACCGTATATTCCCATCGACTAAACTTGTTGTAAATGATTACTGATTTATATTGTAAATAATAGAGATGCCGACAAAACATAGTGAATGATTACTGATTTATATTGTAAATAATTATACCGACAAAACATTGTAAATGATTATTGATTTATGTTATAAAGTATGTTGTTTGAGAAACCTTTGAACTCAAATGTTCATTTATGTAATTCGAATGATTTTTTTATTATTATTATTGCAAAAAATTAATTTGTTTAAATTCTTTGGTCAGGTGGAACGCAACAATCCTTTCTTTTGTCGATGTCAGAGAGGATTCATTATAGAATGGCAATCCTGGAAACCAGCTACTCGTGGGCAACTGTATTATGCATGTCCTAATTCAGTGGTAAATAATCATACGTTTGCTTAGTTATGTAAATATGTAAATAATTTGTTTGTTAAAAATAAATTTCTTATAATTTTCTTAACATGTAGCAGCCAGGTACAGATAACTATGGGTGTCGATACTTCATGTGGAAAGATGAATTTGAAAGGAGGTACTTTAATCAAGCCTTTTTTTTCAGCGCAGTGCTCAAACTGCTTTGCGAAAGATAATAAGATTGACGAGCTTGATTGCTTAAAGCAAGAAACAAGCTGTTGATGACAAGAATTAAGACACTGGAGATGGAGTTAGAATTGGCAAGGAATCCTGAGGATCACGCTTGTCAGTCGGGTGCAAGGCTCCATGATCTTTTAAATGAAATGAATAATCTTTATATGTCGTAGATGTTGTTGTTTTTAAATAATATGTTAACGTTGTCGTTTAATTCAATAATAACAGTTGTTGTTGCAGTTATTTAATGTGGTAATATTTAACGTGCTATTATACAAACAAAATAATTATACAAAACATTATACATATACAAAACATTACACAATACTTTCTATTTAAACACAAAACAAAAACAAAACAAAAAACAAAAACAAAAAACGAAAAAAAGGCACAAAACGACAAAACAAGGGGAAAACTCAAAAAAAAAAAATAAATAAATAAAAAAAAGTACTCCCTTGTTTACTAGAGATGGTTAAACTAAAAAACTTGCCACCGTCAATATAACCCAACCTATACCCTTATTATTCCACCTGCTCTTTTCTATTTTTTCAATTATTAAATTCAAAATATCATTGTGAGTGAAAGAATTGTATCATCACCATACTTTTCTACTCCGTATAACTACCTATATGTATTATGGGGCGAGGGGCCTTTAAATGATCTTGAGCGAAGAGAACGAAAATGATTTTAATATTCCAAATTTTACGTTATAATATTAATTTTTGATTTTAATATTCCAAATTCTCATATTAGTAGGTATGGATATTAATAAACAAATAAAATAAACAATTATTTTCTAATAATATTAGTAAAAAAATAAGAAAACTTACAAAATATATCATGGACTTCTTAATATTTACGATTTTTTTATATAACAAACTTTGTTTGCCAAATATCTAACAGATACCTAACGGTTGTTTGAATAAAAAAAATATTGACAAAAAGGCCTCTTTATAACGAACAAAATAAGCCCAATATTGATATACTTTTGACGTACGTACGTTTTTATAAAAAATGTTTAAGTTTATATATATATATATATATATATATATATATATATATATATATATATATATATATATATATATATATATATATATATAATTTTTAAATAAAAGAACTTTCAAAATGCACCATTAACCTATCAAATAACTTTAAAAATTATCATAACTTTTTTAAAACTATAAGGGTCAAAATTAGCCTCGCCGCAACACACTGGTTGCCGACATAATATTCATTTCAAAAAGGACGTCGCACGACAACTACAAATAGAGTCAGCAAAAACATATCATGATCTCACAACGAGAAGCCCCGCGCTAACATTGTTCGTAAATGATTATCGCAAAAAATTCCCAAAAATTTTCGCTGCAACACAGCGGGCGCCTTCCCACTTGTTCTAAATTATAAAACTAGGACACGTAAGTGCATATATTCACTAGTTAATTAATATGATACTCCATGATCGTTAATTTATATATCTGTGATATTTACGATTTTGCGATAAGATTGTTTTTAGTCTATGTTATTTATTTTTATTTACATTCAATTTTAACACTATAACTTCAATAAATGAACATTATTTATCAACTAACATATTTCATTTAGCATTAAGTTACATTAAAGGTTAAAATAGTAATTTTCCTTTATTCAAAAACGGTATTTAGAGCATTTATCAAACAATTTTTTGATTCAAAGTCACGTTTACTTAGCACATTTGAATTATTTAGCATCATTAATTCGTTCAGCGCTAAATAATACATTTTCTCTTTTTCACCTACTAATCAATCAACCAACTAAGCAAATACTAAAAACATAACTCTATTAAACCAGATGCATTTATGAAAATTTGGTATTTTCCGAAAATTAATAATACGAATTAAATTTTAAATAAATTAAAAACACCTATAAAACGTAACGATAAAATTTTATTCATATACTTTGTATGTTTTTCGGTTGACAAGTAAAAAAATGATAGAGTAGAATTTTCGGCTGATGCTAACAGTGACCGTAAGTATTGTGGTCACTATTTGTCATATCAGCGCCACATCAACTTACTCTTTCCGAAATTACATTCAATCACAATTTGTTAATAAGACGATCACAATAACAACAAAAAACATACCTCACAAAAACAAATAAAATAAAAAACTACACACATAAAACAATTGAAACTTTTTGTTGAGTTGCAAACCATAACTTTAAAATGGTTAAGACCGGAGGTCACTAATTAAGTTGAGCTAGTAGTGAAAACGCAGTCACCAGTTCAATTGGGGGTTAACGGATCAATTAGCATTGGCATTATAGATGTTAGAAAAGGGTGCGTTTGGTATCCTACTTTGGGAATGAGATTATGACTATAAAAGTAATTAAATATATTTGTTTAAGATGAGGGGGCCACCATTATGGTAATGAATGATAAATATAATCTATACTCCATATACATCAAGAGATCTTTCATAGGTAAGGGAACCACCACTACTATACAAACTCATATCCATTGTCATTCATAACAACATACCAAACTCACCCTACTATGTTTGGCGAAATGGGCTGGATCTGGGGCTGGGGTTGGGGCTGGGGCTAGAGCTGGGGCTGGGGCTAGGCCTAGGACTTATATTATAAGCCGAAACTAAAATTTGTATGTTTATAAGCTTGTTTGGCAAATGGGCTGAGGCTAAGGCTTATTATTGCAAAATTACTAAAAATGACATAATTAAATGAGCTTTTGTATATATATATATATATATATATATATATATATATATATATATATATATATATATATATATATATATATTTGATATTTTTGTGGGTAAATAAGTAATTTATTTTTCAAAAGCTCCGGACTTAAGTTTGTAGCCTCTTTTATAAGGCTAAGGGTGTGTTTAGTTGTAGAGAAATTCTTCATTTTTTCAAAAAATTTTCATAAGAAAATAAAAAAACTGAAAACGCGTTTAGTCGCGCTTTTTTCCAAACAATTTTCAAAAAAAAAAAAAAAAAAATGAAAATTTCATTTTCTAAATTTTAACTAAGAAATTGAAAGCCCATTCTAACATTCTTACTTTTTTTTTCTCATTTTTTTTCTCAACTTAAAAAAAAACACATACACCATTTTACTCCTAATCTCTCGTGTCATCCTCCACCGCCGACCGTCGCCGCCACCGCCCACTATCGCCGCCACAGTCGTAATTTGAGGTAATCTTCTTATTATTTTTAAAAATGAAAAATATAACTCCAACTAAACGCGTTTTCAAAATTCTAAACTCTTTTCTAAAGAAGAAAAACCATCCATTCTCAAGGAATTTAGAGATGAAAAATTGAGAAAATTTTCACCAACTAAACGACCCTAAAGATTTTAGCAGCTTATTTTATAAGACTTTCCATAAATCTCATAACAAACAAAACTTATTTAATTAGCCGGCTTATTTTAAAAGCCCAAGCCCCGAAAAGCCTAAATATACACGTCCTCGATCTGATCACTATCACAGTGGCACGATCGTAATTACAACAAAACCCAAAAGGTCCCCCCAAGCCCCCACCTCAACAGCACTCTTTTTCACTAGAACAAGTTCAGAATCAATTCCTTCCTTTTTTCCATCACCAACACCAAAACATGAAAACCAAATTTTAAGCCCTAAAAAAATTCTTCATTTCATTTCCAAATTTTTATAAAAATTAAATACTAAACAGCAATGACGATATGGTGGATCATGATCGTCATAGCATTTGCTTATGTGATTTGTAAATTCTTACTCATGCTTATTCCTTCAAATGTTCCGTCAATTGACGTTGATGCATCTGATGGTATAATTTTTATTTTATTTTTTTGTGCTGATTGTGATATAATTGATGTATTTTAGTTTTTTACTGTTTATGTTATATATATAAGTATGTGTTATGTTTACTTTAGGTACATTTTGTAAATTTTAGTTAGTTGCGGAAAACGGAGATGAAATGTGTTAGTTTCGGCTATTTTAGTTAGTATACGAAACGAAGGTGATGCGTATCAGTCTCTGTGATTCATGAATGATTATGATTTTTTTTGGGAAAGGGGATGAAACCCCGGCAAATTTATGAATGATTATGATTGTAGTGACAGGTGATGTATTTAGTTGTTAGCTGTTTAGGTTATGTAAGTATATGATTAATTTAGGTACATTTATTAGATTTTAGTTAGTTAGTTTGTTAGTTGCGGAAAACGGAGGCGAAATGTGAGAGTTTTGGCTGTATTAAGTTGTGTTAGTTTCGGCTATTTTAGTTAGTGTCCGAAACGAAGGCGAAATGTGTCAGTTTATTTGTTTTTGACGAGTAAAAGTCTATGCGTTTTATGATTATACTGATAGCTGATGTATTTAGTTGTTAGCTGTTTAGGTTATATAAGTATATGATTAATTTATGTACATTTTCTAGATTTTAGTTAGTTAGTTGCGGAAAATGGAGGCGAAATGTGTTAGTTTTCGCTGTATTAAGTTGCATTAGTTTCGGCTATTTAAAGTCGTGTTAGTTTCAAGTAATATTTATGTGTTATGCATACACATGTTATTTTAGGTACATTTTGTAGATTTTAAGGCAGTTAATTGCGGAAAATGGAGGCGAAATGTGCTAGTTTTGGCTAATTTAAGCTGTGTGTTTTTGAGCTAATTTTGTGTGTTTTGTTATTGTATTGAAAGATAATGGTTTTTAGTTGTTCTGTTTAGGTTATATAAGTGAGTATATAAGCATATATTTAAAGTAGGAGCATTTTGTGAATTATAGTTAGCTAGTTCGGAAAATGGAGGTGAAATGTGTTAGTTTCGGCTACTTTATGCTGTGTTAGTTTAGGCTATTTTAGTTATTTACTGATGCTTATTCCTTCAAATGTTCTGTCGATCGATGCTGATGCATCTGATGGTATGATATCATTATTTGAGTTACATTAGTTTGTTATTGTCATTTGATGGATCATTTTGCGTGAATTTTTTATTTTATTTTATTTGATTTGATTTTTATTATTATTATTATTATTATTATTATTATTATTATTATTATTATTATTATTATTATTATTATTATTATTATTATTATTATTATTATTATTATTATTATTATTATTATTATTATTATTATTATTATTATTATTATTATTATTATTATTATTATTATTATTATTATTATTATTATTATTATTATTATTATTATTATTATTATTATTATTATTATTATTATTATTATTATTATTATTATTATTATTATTATTATTATTATTATTATTATTATATTATTATTATTATATGTGTTGTACTGATAGATGATGTATTTTTTTTTAGGTTATATATGTATATAAGCATGTGTTTATTTTAGGTGCATTTTGTGGATTATAGTTGGTTATTTGCGGAAAACGGAGGCGAAATGTGTTTGTTTCGGCTATTTTTGTTTTATTTGTTTCGACTATTTTAAGTTGTGCAAGTTTCTAAGTAATATTTGTATGTGGATGAATTTTTGTATATGCTTTATGTTAGTTACATTTTGTAGATTTTAGTCAATTAGTACCGAAATCCAAGATGAAATGTGTTGGTTTCACCTATATTAAGATGTGATAGTTTTTGAGTAAGTTTCAAGAGTGTGTGTTTGTTTTTGGATGATTGTGGATTGTAGTGATAGATGATGAATTTTAGTTGTTTACTTAAGTACATGTTTGGTTTAGGTGCATTTTGTGGATAGTTAGTACTGAAAACAATGGCAAAATCTGTAAATTTATTTGTTCTTTATGAGTCGCGCATCCTTATAGCATGGTTTTAGTGTGTTTTATGAATGATTGTGATTGTATCAATAGACGATGTATTTAGTTGTTTACTGTTGAGGTTGTGTTAGTATATGTTTGTTTTAGGTACGTCTTCTAGATTATAGTTAGTTACTTAGTTAGTTAGTACGGAAAATGTAGGCGAAATGTGTTAGTAATTCAGTTGATTTTGTGTGTTTTGTTATAGATGATTGTGATTGTATATATGATGTGTTTAGTTGTTTACTATTTAGGTTATCATAGTATGTGTTTATTTTAGGTATGTTCATTTTAGTTACTTAGTTCGGAAAATGAAGGCAAAATGTGTTAGTTTCGGCTATATCAAGCTGTGTTAGTTTAGGAGTAAGTTTTGTGTGTGCCTGTGTGTTTTATGGATGGTTGTGATTGTACTGATAGATGATGTATTAGTTGTTTACTGTTTAGGTTATGTAAGTCTATGTACCTATAATTGACGTTGATGCATCTGAGGGTATACCTTTGATCTTATACATTGATTTATTTGATTTAAATTAGTTTGCCATTGATTTAATTGATGAATGTATATGTTTTGGTTGCGACTGTAGTGATAGATCATGAATGTAGTTCGTTACTGTTTATGTTATATAAGTACGTTACTGTTTATGTTATATAACTAGGCACGCGTTTATTTTAGGTGGATCTTGTAGATTTAAGTTACTGCATGAAAAGAAGGCTATATGTGCTGGTTTATGTGATTTTGATGACTAATACATCCTTATAGCATGGTTTTAGTGTGTGATTTATGAATGATTGAAATGATAGATATTGCATTTGGCTCCTTATACACATGATGTGTATTTAGTTGTTTACTGTTTAGGTTATATATAAGTATATGTTTGTTTTAGGTGCACTTTGTAGATTTTAGTCAGTTAGCTAGAAAACAAAGGAGAAATTGATTAGTTTGGGCTATTTTAAGTATGCTGTTTAGTTTTTTTTATGCATGCTTGTGATTGCACTGGTAGATAATGCATTTGGCTGTTTACTAGATTACATAAGCGTATGTTTATTTTAGGTAGATTTTGTGAATTTTGGTTAGTTAGTTCCAGAAATGGATTGGAAATATGTTTACTTTTCGTTATTATAAGTTGTGCCAGTTTTTGAGTAAGTTTTTAAGAGTGTGTGTATGTGTTACGGATGATTCTGATTGTACTGATAGTTTTTGTATTTAGGTAACTGTGCTTATGCTTATTTAAGGTACATTGGAAATTATAGTTGATTAGTTCAGAAAACGGATCAAAATGGAGTAGTTTTCCCTGTTTGTAGATATTTTAGTTTTTGAATAAGTTTTATTAACAGAGTGTTTTAAACTCCTATATGGTAGATGCTACTGATGGATCACGTTGCTGGTAGATATTTAATAGAAATGGTAATTGATTTTTTGGAAATTGATTAGGTTTGATATTGAGATTCATATCATGATACAGTTTTTATAGCATTAATGCAAATAGAGGTCTAGAGTTTCATGTTTCTTGTGGACTAGTCGGGGAAACACGAGTCAACTGCTAAGAGACGTAATCTTAGCAAACTATATAGTTTAGACCTTTTTCTGGGTTATACCTAGTTAGTTATGCTTTTGGTATGCGTTTTAGTTCCAAGAACAGTTTAATGAAGTACAAATATAAAGGAATAACTATCTCTGTAGGTATGTCTGTAACATTGAGACATTGTATATGATTACTGTTTTTGACACTTCTTTGATTTGCTCAGTTGTTATGTGTAGACTTGCTTTTTTGCCCTGTATGTGGATTCTTGCTTTTGAAGTACGTATTTTGCATTCTAATACTTTGCATAAATCCGATGTTTGCAGTTATAGATGATGGACAACCAAAAGAGAATGGCTTCATTTACGTAAGTTTCTATATTTATGTTCCGAGGTGTTAATATTAATCTATTAATAAGAACCTGTAAATAGCTCAAGACAATTAACATTGCATAAATGCCTTTAACTTTATTGAATATAATGACTTTGGTTCTTCGAGTTATTTCACTTTTAACATGTATGAACGCTCAACATTTTCTTTTGGAATTTTCGTATGTAGATACCTTCAAGAAGACAAACTGACAGAGTCCAATGTTATGAGCCTGCAACAATGAAGTACCTAGGGTACTTTCCTGCTTTGAAGCCTGATGAGGTCGGTGTTTAGGAATGAACATCTTTAAGAGTTTGTGTGCATATTTATATCAATGTTCTTGTTTTGTATTGTATAATCAGAGCATCTCTGTGATTATAGTTGTGGATGCTTTGACTTTAGTTTTGAACTTTTCAATAATTTTCAATCCGTTGAACTTGTAAGCAGTAAATTGCTGATGTTGATTTTAGATTACTCTGCCGGTCTGCCCCTGCATGCTTACTAGATTATATATGACTGAAAATGATCACCCAAATGTGTTCAGGTGAAGGAGCGAGTGGCACAGGTTAGAAAATCCCAGAAAGTGTGGGCAAAGAGTAGCTTTAAGCAAAGACGCCAGTTTTTGCGTGTGCTTTTGAAATATATTATAGAACATCAAGAGCTTATATGCGAGTAAGAAATCTTTTTTAAAGTTAATACAAGATACTATCTTTTGTACTCTCTTTGCTTTATCAAGCGATAATAATTCGAATATTATTTTTAGAGTCTCGTCACGTGATACCGGAAAGACAATGGTGGATGCATCCATGGGAGAAATCATGACTACGTGTGAGAAGATTCATTGGCTTATTTCAGAGGGTGAGAGGTGGCTAAAGCCTGAGTACAGGTATTAGATACTGTATATTATAATAAATAGCTGTCTTAGTGTATTAATCATTCAAAAAATCATCACTTCCATGTGTCTTCTCCAATTCCACGTGCTTACTGAGTTGTTGTTGTTGTTGTTGTTTTTTTTTTTTTTTTTTTTTTTTTTTTTTTTTTTTTTTTTTTTCCTCCAGTAACTAATGAAAACTTTATAATGCATTACTTCTCAGATCATGTGGAAGATCAATGCTTCACAAGACAGCAAGGGTGGAATTTCACCCCCTTGGTGTGGTTGGGGCTATTGTATCATGGAATTATCCATTTCATAACTTGTTCAATCCAGTTTTGGCAGCTGTATTCTCTGGAAATGGCATAGTCGTGAAGGTATATAACTTGATGATAAAACTATTTACCTTTGAAAATAGGAAACCCATGAATTTCACTTGAAGTGAAATGAAATTATCGGTTTTTGCAGGTTTCTGAAAATGCAAGCTGGTCTGGATGTTTCTATGTGCGAATTCTCCAAACTGCCCTTGCAGCTGTGGGAGCTCCTGAAAATCTTGTCGAAGTGATAACTGGGTAAACCCTGTTTTTAATTAGGCTATCAGTTTTCTTTTATTCGGTCGGTACTTCAATTTTTGATTTTGTCAGGTTTGCTGAGACAGGAGAAGCATTGGTGTCATGTGTTGATAAAATGATATTTGTTGGATCACCAGGTGTTGGTAGAATGGTATGATTTCAGTCTTATGACTTTTACGAGTTAGTACAGAGTATTTGATTGTTTCTTACCATTATGCATTTTAATTGCAGATAATGAGAAAGGCTGCTGACACGTTGATACCAGTGACACTTGAGCTTGGTGGAAAAGATCCATTTATCGTGTGTGAAGATGTAGACGTGCCTCATGTAAGTATGTTTGACTCTAGGTTAATTTGTTAGTGGCATCAATTGTTCAATGGTTTGTTACATCTGAATACAGGTTGCGCAAGTTGCTGTTAGGGCAGCTCTGCAATCAAGTGGACAAAATTGTGCTGGGGCTGAGAGATTTTATGTTCACAAGGACGTATATCCCACTTTTGTAGCTGCGGTAGTCAAGATTGTTAAATCCGTTACGGCTGTAAGTACTATGCTAATATTTTATTTGTTTATTTTGACATATTATTTTTCAAGTTTTTAAACCATTACTTTATCATATAGGGTCCTCCTCAATCTGGAAAGTATGATATGGGTGCCATTTGCATGCAAGACCATTCTGAAAGGCTTCAGAGCCTCATAAATGATGCTCTGGACAAAGGAGCCGAGATTGTTGCTGGTGGAAGTGTGAGAGATATTAGTGAAGGTGCTGTTGATCAATACTTCCCTGCTACTGTCATTGTAAATGTGAACCACCAGATGAAGTTAATGCAAGAGGAAGTAAGTAGTCTGCCACTCTGGCTTCTGTTAATAACTAATTTTTAGAATTCATCGTTGTCACATGGAATCTACCTTCTGTTTTAGTTTGATTTGCAGTCATTTACGTGAAATATCCATAAAGCAAGAATGTTTAATTGTTTATATTGGTTTACTCATAGGCGGCAATTTCTACCAGTGTAATTATGAATGAGTCAACTTAGGTCATGTTTATGATTTATTGTTTGGGTCATTTAGTAACCTGTATTCTTAACATTTTTCTATAAGGGTGCATGTATAATTCGGACATATTTATAGATAGTTCAACGTTTTTAAATATAAATTGTCATTTTTGAAACCCGGTTTCATAAGGGTTTTTGGCTCAAACTGGTCACAAAGGCATACTAAAATGACTCAAGTTTTTTTCTTCAATGGGTTAATTGAGGTTAATAAGAAGTTTTTTTCTGAAAAGGAGACAGGTGGAAGGTTGTCCAAAGTTTATTTCTATAATGCATAAACCTCCTTGATTATTTTCTTAAATAAAATTTATATTTTATCTAGTGATATAAATTTTGCAATCTTATTTAACACACTAGTTGATCATAAATCGTTAATATTTTTTAAATTTGACATTCCGATTTGTTTCGTTACCCCTGCCCGACCTGGCCATTTTGCAACCTCTAGCCTCTAGATTTAACAGAGAAGTGCATTTAAAACTCTTGATAATTTCATGGGCAGGCTTTTGGACCGATAATGCCAATAATGAAGTTCAGTTCTGATGAAGAGGCTATCATGCTTGCAAATGACTCAAAATATGGACTTGGTTGTGCTGTTTTTTCTGGTAGTCAACGTCGTGCCAGAGCCATAGCTTCACAATTGCATTGTGGAGTTGCTGCAATTAACGACTTTGCTTCCAATTACATGTGTCAGGTAAAATTTCATTTATGGTACATTAGACAACAAGATTTGATTGGATGTAGTCAAAAGTTACAAATTTAGAAATTAGAATTTCACTGTGTAATGGTGAAGAAAATTATGGAACAACTAGTTCTCGTAAGTAGAATACAGGTACATGTACCTTAAAAATTCATTTAATATATGTATACTCTGATTGCAGTCTCTCCCATTTGGTGGTGTAAAAGATAGTGGATTTGGACGGTTTGCTGGCGTTGAAGGATTGCGTGCTTGCTGTCTCGTAAAATCAGTGGTGGAGGATAGGTGGTGGCCTTTGGTTAAAACTAAAATACCAAAGCCAATCCAGGTATAGCAGCTGAAATGCTTATAAATTATTTCAAATTAAGAGATGCATTTCACAAATATAAATTTCTTAGACTTTAGCCTCTTTGAAGGCACGACCCTTCATCCCCTGAAAATTGCACTATTGACTTGACATTGTAGTTGTTAGATATCTATGATTCCATCAATTAAGTAGTATTGTGAACCCATCTTTCTTTAAATTTATTTGTTATGGTTTATAATTGACGAATAGAACAACATTTAATTTCAAAATTTTTCTGAGAAAAAAGTTGGTTTAATCTTTAAACTTTCTCTAATTTGCAGGTATAAAACTCTCTTTGGCAATGTTTTTTAATCCTTAACCTTCTTTTCTCATTGTTTTTGCCTCTTAACTTTTTTGTTTGTTTTATTCAACCACACATATTTTTGAATATACAAAGTTAATAACAATGATAACATGATAGCAGGTAAAAAAAAAAAAAAAAAAAAAAAAAAAAAAAAAGCGAAACTCTTCCTAAATGACCCATCAGACCAGCTATAGGTGAATTTTTGTATTATTTATTTATTTATTTATTATGAGAACATAAAAAGTAAGGGACAAAAACAATGTGAAAACGAGGTTAAGGATAAATTCTTTGACAGAAAAGTGTTGCTATGTATATGTATAAGGCTTCTACGGAACAAAATGAGTAGAAAATTTATGAATTGTGAGATGGAATTGTTATTGAGTAGTGTATATGACTGCTTTGTTACAAACTTTGAAGAAAATTGAATTCATTGCTTTCCTTGTTTTTGCTAGAGTAAATTGCATAAATCGTCCCTAAACTTTGGCCAGATTGCAAGTTTCGTCCCAACCATTTCGAAAGTGCAGAAATCGTCCCTGTGGAAAACCTTTGAGTAAATTTTCGTCCCTGATTGGGACGAAACATGCAATTTGGTTGGGACGAAATATGCAATCTTGCCAAAGTTTAGGGACGAAATTTTTTTTTGATGGAATTAATAAAAATGTTATGGGAAGTCATCCCGACACCTAAATTTGCCTTGAGAACGAAATACTAAAAGATTTGGTAAACTACACTTCCCACCCTAGCATATATTCACAATCTTAGTCCCTAAGGGTGCAATAGGGTTCACACAAGGTCCAAAAACACTTTCTTATATAAACCTCATTATACCCTCACTTAGGGTTTGACACCCTTTCTCTCTCAAACCAGCCGCACCCTATTTCTTCTTCTTTTCCGGAGGTCACTAATTAAGTTTTTGTTGAGTGGCAAACCATAACTTTAAAATGGTTAAGACCGGAGGTCACTAATTAAGTTGAGCTAGTAGTGAAAACGCAGTCACCAGTTCAATTGGGGGTTAACGGATCAATTAGCATTGGCATTATAGATGTTAGAAAAGGGTGCGTTTGGTATCTGATGAGGCGAAAAATGATCCGTTTTTAGGGGGTCATTTAAGCCCGGAATTGAATTTATTTGATCAAATATTGCCCTAAATCGTTCCTTTTGTAATTTTAGGTACTTTGGGAGTGAAATCAGGAAAAGGAAGCAATTCGGACATTTTTGGAGCATAAAAGTGAAGAAAACGCCAAAGTCTTAATTTTCCATGCTGGGAACAGTAGGTGACGGCGTCAAGAGTAACTCTCTGACGGCGTCAAGAGCAAAATTCCATGACGATCCAGTAAAGATTTGACGGCGTCACGAAGTAGGGCGTCAAGAGTAAAAGTCATGACGGCCTGGAAATGATTATCACTTGACGGCGTCAAATGTAGATCAAGGCAGTCCGAGAAAAGTTTTGGCGGCGAGGTGACGGCGTCACAAGCTTGGTCTTGACGCCGTCAGACCCCTTTTTCTATATATAGTTTTCTAATTTTCACATTAAAAAAGAGAGAAGTTTTGGAGAAACCCTAAGTACGAACTTGGTGCGAATTTTACAGGTTTTTCAAGGGTTCCAAGCCCTTGATACCTTTCATGTGTAATTGAGATAAGTGTTCTTTTAATTCAATCAATATATCTATGTGTTGGTTGTCTATATCTTGTTCTTGTCTTAATTCCATCATGCTAGGCTAGATCTATCTTGTGTTTGCTTGGATCTAATGAAACCTAGATGTTAATTATGTGTTGATTACTTGTTTATACTTGTCTTGGATGAATGATTTATATGTTAGGCTTAAGAAAACTGGCAGATCTCCAATTGGTAACATGCTTGAACGTCTTAAGAAACATGAACCGACGCGCACTAGGTCTTTATTGTTGTATTTAATGCATGAGCCACTGTTTACAATCCCTATAGTTGTGCTGGGCATGGTATAGGAGGAGATAAGAGCTCATAGAATTGGGGAGTTAAGTGTGCCACCCCATGAATGGTATTAAGGAATACGATCCGTCATCCATGCAATTATAACAAGTAATTAACGTGTAAAAGATGTCTAGGGAGTAGTGAAATCTAAGTAAACACATTTTCTCCACTTATTGCTCACAACTTTAGTATAATTTAGTTTATTTTCATTTCTAGTATTTTATTTTGATTGCATCTTTAGTATTGGGTTAGTTGATTAGCAACTAATTCCGCCCAAATCCTTCAAACCCGAGATTTTTAATTGCTTTCTAAAAAAATATAAAATACAAAAATAATCATCCCTCACCTTTAGAACTAGTATTTAGGTTTTCTAATCCTAGCGACACTATTCCTAAGCTGAACGATCAATCCCCCAGTACTTGTCACTATACTATACTACAACGATCAGGTACACTGCCTGGTGGGGGTTGTAAGCTTCTCGAGATCCCTCGAGAGGTAAAGCCTGGTGCAATTCCCACGCATCAAGTTTTTGGCGCCGCAGCCCGGGGAATAGTTATTGTCTAGGTTAGAATTTCTTTTTATTAGGTCTACTTGCTAGATTCCTTTCTAGTAAGATTTTATTTTTATTTTTAGATTCTCTTTAGTCTATCTATTTCTTTGTGCCTTTGTTCGTAACCACCCGACATCATGGACAACGGGAACATCTTTGAACCCGTCATCCCACCACAACAAAACCCACCATTAGAACCCCTTAGGCCCCGAACCTTAGGAGAGTATTCCCGACCTAGCCACCAAGGCTACCGAAACACCATTGAGCTCACCGGAGCCAATGTGACCCCCTTGCGATCCGACACCATCCGGTTGGTGCAAAGCGGATGTGCATTCCATGGACTTCGTTCCGAAGATCCAAACCAACATCTTAAGGACTTCCTCAAAATCGTAGATTCCATAGACCTAGATGTTGCAACTAGAGAGACAACCCGATTACGCCTATTCCAATTCTCTCTACAGGATCAAGCTAGTCAATGGCTTGAGCGTTTACCCGCGGGATCTATCACCACATGGGATAACCTCACCAATCGCTTCCTTACTCAATTCTTCCCACCGGGGAAGACTGCAATGCTTAGAAATGACATTCTGATGTTTGAACAGCAGCAGGGTGAAACTTTCTACGAAGCTTGGGCCCGTTTTAAGGATCTCCTCCACAAGGTTCCTCATCATGGTATAAACCTTTGGTTATTAGTCCAGATTTTTTACGACCATGTTGACTATCACACTAAGCGCACAATCGATAGGGCCGCGGGAGGTAAATTGCGTGATAAGAACGCCGAGGAGTCTTGGGCAATTATCGAGGGGCTCGCCGCTGACAATCATGAGATGTGGGAATTTAATCATACGATAAAAGCGGCCATCAATGCAGTCTCGACATCTGGAGGGACCACCGAAATCCCCGATGAACTCCTATGCAAACTCGAGGCAAATGTTGACTATTTTGAGGAAAGACGAAGGAGACCTTTGAATCCTAGGCGGGCTACTGTCAATTCTGTCTCGAAACCAACTTCAACACCATTATCCGAGTCACCCTCTAGAGAAAATGTCGAGAGTTTCCAAGACTATTCCTCACCTTATTCCCCTCCCAAGGAGCTTAGCCCAGAGTTTGAAGCTAGGATGAGAGAATATATGACGACTCACTCAGAGCGGCTTGCTAGATTCGAGGAAGCAGTTTATAAGCAAAAAGAGGAGATGCAGGAGAAAATGAATGAGATGATGAGTCTATTAGAGGAGTATGCCAACCAGAGAACCCCCGAAAGAATACTACTAAGGAAAGAAAGCGCCGCTCCCACCACCCAATTTGTTAACTCTATCACCATTGTCCAAAAGGATAACGAGAAGGTAAAAACTCCTGCTAAACAGACCTTAGAAAAACCACCAGAATCCCAACCTTTGAGTTATTACTTGAAACATGATATAAACGAAAACACCATAACAAATTGGATTAAGGGTGATGGGCGTAACCAACCCTCCAAACACGTTTCTGAGAAACTTTCTACGAAGCTTGGGCCCGTTTTAAGGATCTCCTCCACAAGGTTCCTCATCATGGTATAAACCTTTGGTTATTAGTCCAGATTTTTTACGACCATGTTGACTATCACACTAAGCGCACAATCGATAGGGCCGCGGGAGGTAAATTGCGTGATAAGAACGCCGAGGAGTCTTGGGCAATTATCGAGGGGCTCGCCGCTGACAATCATGAGATGTGGGAATTTAATCATACGATAAAAGCGGCCATCAATGCAGTCTCGACATCTGGAGGGACCACCGAAATCCCCGATGAACTCCTATGCAAACTCGAGGCAAATGTTGACTATTTTGAGGAAAGACGAAGGAGTCCTTTGAGTCCTAGGCGGGCTACTGTCAATTCTGTCTCGAAACCAACTTTAACACCATTATCCGAGTCACCCTCTAGAGAAAATGTCGAGAGTTTTCAAGACTATTCCTCACCTTATTCCCCTCCCAAGGAGCTTAGCCCAGAGTTTGAAGCTAGGATGAGAGAATATATGACGACTCACTCAGAGCGGCTTGCTAGATTCGAGGAAGCAGTTTATAAGCAAAAAGAGGAGATGCAGGAGAAAATGAATGAGATGATGAGTCTATTAGAGGAGTATGCCAACCTGAGAACCCCCGAAAGAATACTACTAAGGAAAGAAAGCACCGCTCCCACCACCCAATTTGTTAACTCCATCACCATTGTCCAAAAGGATAACGAGAAGGTAAAAACTTCTGCTAAACAGACATTAGAAAAACCACCAGAATCCCAACCTTTGAATTATTACCTGAAACATGATATAAACGAAAACACCATAACAAATTGGATTAAGGGTGATGGGCGTAACCAACCCTCCAAACACGTTTCTGAGAAAGAGGGAGAAGTGAAAGATGAGTATGATACGCTACCTGGAGGATCAGTATTCGAGAGGCTATTGGTACAAAAAGTGGCTACTAAGCAGATAGCATGTGGGAACTTTGAGATACCAACGAGCATCGGGGACTTGAAATATCTTAGTGCTTTCGCCGACCAAGGATCGGAAGTAAATCTTATGCCCCTAACTATTTACATCCAACTAACGTCAAAAATGCCAGCCCCTACTCGTGTTAGGTGGACACTCGTACGTATACCCCCTAGGAATCGCAGAAGATGTATTAGTTAATGTCGCAGGATTCATGTACCCCGTTGATTTTATGATCATCGATGATAAAGGAGATGGATGCATGCCAATAATCCTTGGGGCACCATTCCTCGCCACCGCTAGGGCTGTCATTAAGTATGAGGGTAGGAAGATTGAGCTTAAATCTGGAAAAAGAAAGATTAGCTTCTCCATGACCCCGCGAAGTGGGCATGAGAATTTGAATTGGAGAAAGATCAAAAACAACATTGACACGACACCCATTCATGTTCAAAATAAAATTCTTGCATGGGAGGCAAGAATCAAAAGCTGTAGGAAAGCCAAAAATGAAAGAAGAAAAAGCAATAAGGTTCAGGTCGAATTCGAACATACTCAACCCATAGAAAATCATGTACCATTTGAAGAAGGGAACTTGGTACTCTTGAGACACTTGGAAACAACAATACCACCCGATAAACCAAGTCCTTGGTGGTATGGGCCATTCACAATCGAAGGTGTGAGCCAAGATGGGGTAGCTAACTTGAGAAGTAAAGTAGGTGGAATGGTGATTGCGAGTATCGACAGATTGAGACACTACCACCATAACAGTAATGATCACAACTACATGGGGTATATCATTTCAAGGGATGAGATCACGTAGTAACCCATGACCTTGAGTCTAGCTACAAGACTCGTAAATAAAGAAAAGCGCTTCTTGGGAGGCAACCCATGCTTTGTGTGATTTTATTTTGTTTGTTTGTTATTTGCTTCCGTATGCATGCTTAATTTTTATTGTTGGTAGATCATATTTCTAAACTAAATAGTGGAAATACTTTACTTTGTTGTTTTGGCTTAGTCTTAACTCCACCTAAAAGTATTTTTGCAAAAGATAAGTGTAAGGGGAAACCCCAAATATGTTTTCAAGAAACAAACCGATCATGATTCTCCACAATATTAAATGAACATGTATATTCGTATTTGTTAGAGTCAAATGCTTGTATTGAGTCATAATGAAGTTTTGCAGGATTTTCCAGGAAGTAGGACCAAGTTTTTCCAGAAATTTTCCGGAAACTTAACATAAGAATTTCTGCAGGTCACTTCTGACGGCGTCAAGAGTTTACTCTTGACGGCGTCAAGTGTAAAAATCTGGAAATTTTACCAGTTTTGTTTTTCTAACGGAGTCTTATGGTTTTTGTGAATTATTAAGTTTTATAATCTCCAGGAAATCTGCAAACTTCATTCCACAACCATTATATCTTATCTTGTTTTCTAGGATTTAGTAACTTATATAGGATGCCGCCGATTTTACGCGAGGTTGTCTTGTCTATTTTATCAGGTTTTACAGGTTATGTATGACAAGAAGATGATTTATATTCGGGAAGGGAAGCTTTGATTGTTCATTTTCTTGGAGGAAGATTTAACCTGACCACCTTATTATCCATACCGAGCGAATCAGGGGAGTATTTGATTTCATTCTTTTTAACTTTTTCACTTTTACATTCTTTACTTGAACATTGGGGACAATGTTCATCTTAAGTGTAAGGGGAGGGTAAAAAGATGATACCTTACATATGCACTTTCGCTTGAGTTTGTTTTGTTTAATGGTAGATGTGTAATAAAACTATGAGAAATACTTGTTAGTGTAATTTTAGCGCCAAATTTAAAATTTTTTACAACATTTAGGAGGCCATAGCAAGCGTCTCATGGATAGGAGATTGTATGACTAGCACATAACCGTATATTCAGAAAAATTTTCCACCCAAATATGTGAGGTTCGCCTTTAGATTTGATAGGAAAAGCATTTACTATTAGTGCTTATGAGTGTACCGGTAGCATTTAGATTCTAGAACTTGCGTTAGTGATGCATCCCGAGACCGCTAGTGAGACTACATTCGTGTGGTAGGATTTACTACATGATAAGAGGCATTAGGATCACCATTGTGTTAAACCCGTATCATAATTACTTGACCATTTAAGTCATATTACTTGGCTAGTTAAGTCAACTAATTTTTCCCACACCCTTAGCGTTGTACTCATTTTTAGTACACGAAACCCCTAGTACACCCCTCCGAGCTTATCTTTTCGTTTCTAACTTTAAGCATTTTACTTAAAGGAAGAATTTGTTACACTCCACTTAAATATACAACCAAATCGCCTTAGCCTTCCGTGTATGCGCTCATTTTTAGTGCATTATTGTTATTTGTTAAACCCTAAGTTAACTATCTAATTGATTACATGGTTGCTAAGTCGAGTCATATCCTTGTACATATTGTTTTGGGTCGATTGGGACTCATGTGTAAAGTACTTATTTTATGGAGTAATGGGGAAGAATATCATTTTATTACCCCCATATATATGTTAATCTTAAAAGTGCTCAAAGTGTTTTGATTTTCTTAATTCGAGTCATTAGATTAGTTTAATGTAAAGTATGTAAAGATTCAAGTGTATGGGGAATGTTCATTCCCTATGATGTATTATTTTGGATGGTAGGGTAAGAGTGTATGCAAAAAAAAAAAAAAAAAAAAAAAAAAAAATCGAAAAAAAAATCAAGAAAAAGAAAAAAAACATACGGACTACCATCCCTTTTCATTCTATGTTCATTTTATGTTTTTGTTATTTTTCATTTATTAGCTTAAGTCGAGTCTAGTCTTGGCTTAGCAACGCCATCTTGTACATGTAATTAACCAAGATTGCTAACTCGCCACCAATAAAACTTCCTTTATCCAACAAAACCGTGTATTTCATATCCCTACACCTAACGTTACAACCCTTTAAAAGACCTCTTTGATAGTTTATCCTAGGTGCTTACGCCATGTGGTGGAGGTTTGATCCTTTCCCAAGCCTATGGTAATCTATTTTGCTATGACAGGTAGTGAGAGATATCTTTCGTTTCCATATTGTAATTTACACTTTATTACACCCGAGAGATGTGAGTATCTAAACACTATTTGTAAGGTGCTAGTGTATGACCTCCGTGCTTGTCTTTGGTCTTTAGTGAAACGATTATTTGTTGTAATTACTTTTATATTAGTGTTAAATGACCCCTAACTTGTATTTTGATTAGAATAAAAGCGCATTTGCTTGAGGACAAGCAAATCTCAAGTGTAAGGGTATATGATGAGGCGAAAAATGATCCGTTTTTAGGGGGTCATTTAAGCCCGGAATTGAATTTATTTGATCAAATATTGCCCTAAATCGTTCCTTTTGTGATTTTAGGTACTTTGGGAGTGAAATCTGGAAAAGGAAGCAATTCGGACATTTTTGGAGCATAAAAGTGAAGAAAACGCCAAAGTCTTAATTTTCCATGCTGGGAACAGTAGGTGACGGCGTCAAGAGTAACTCCCTGACGGCGTCAAGAGCAAAATTCCATGACGATCCAGTAAAGATTTGACGGCGTCACGAAGTAGGGCGTCAAGAGTAAAAGTCATGACGGCCTGGAAATGATTATCACTTGACGGCGTCAAATGTAGATCAAGGCAGTCCGAGAAAAGTTTTGGCGGCGAGGTGACGGCGTCACAAGCTTGGTCTTGACGCCGTCAGACCCCTTTTTCTATATATAGTTTTCTAATTTTCACATTAAAAAAGAGAGAAGTTTTGGAGAAACCCTAAGTACGAACTTGGTGCGAATTTTACAGGTTTTTCAAGGGTTCCAAGCCCTTGATACCTTTCATGTGTAATTGAGATAAGTGTTCTTTTAATTCAATCAATATATCTATGTGTTGGTTGTCTATATCTTGTTCTTGTCTTAATTCCATCATGCTAGGCTAGATCTATCTTGTGTTTGCTTGGATCTAATGAAACCTAGATGTTAATTATGTGTTGATTACTTGTTTATACTTGTCTTGGATGAATGATTTATATGTTAGGCTTAAGAAAACTGGCAGATCTCCAATTGGTAACATGCTTGAACGTCTTAAGAAACATGAACCGACGCGCACTAGGTCTTTATTGTTGTATTTAATGCATGAGCCACTGTTTACAATCCCTATAGTTGTGCTGGGCATGGTATAGGAGGAGATAAGAGCTCATAGAATTGGGGAGTTAAGTGTGCCACCCCATGAATGGTATTAAGGAATACGATCCGTCATCCATGCAATTATAACAAGTAATTAACGTGTAAAAGATGTCTAGGGAGTAGTGAAATCTAAGTAAACACATTTTCTCCACTTATTGCTCACAACTTTAGTATAATTTAGTTTATTTTCATTTCTAGTATTTTATTTTGATTGCATCTTTAGTATTGGGTTAGTTGATTAGCAACTAATTCCGCCCAAATCCTTCAAACCCGAGATTTTTAATTGCTTTCTAAAAAAATATAAAATACAAAAATAATCATCCCTCACCTTTAGAACTAGTATTTAGGTTTTCTAATCCTAGCGACACTATTCCTAAGCTGAACGATCAATCCCCCAGTACTTGTCACTATACTATACTACAACGATTAGGTACACTGCCTGGTGGGGGTTGTAAGCTTCTCGAGATCCCTCGAGAGGTAAAGCCTGGTGCAATTCCCACGCATCAGTATCCTATTATGAGAATGAGATTATGACTATAAAAGTAATTAAATATGTTTGTTTAAGATGAGGGGGCAACCATTATGGTAATGAATGATAAATATAATATATACTCCATAAACATCAAGAGATCTTTCATATATAGGTGAGGGAACCACCACTACTATCAAACTATACCCATTATCATTTATAACAACATACCAAACTCACCCTACTATGTTTGGCGAAATGGCCTGAAGCTAGGGCTGGGCCTGGGCTTAGGACTTATATTATAAGCCGAAACTAAAATTTGTATTTTTATAAACTTGTTTGGCAAATGGGTTGGGGCTAAGGCTTATTATTGCAAAATTAGTAAAAATGACATAATTAAATAAGCTTTTGTATATATATTAGATATTTTTGTGGGTAAATAAGTAATTTATTTTTTAAAAGCCCGGACTTAAGTTTGTAGCCTCTTTTATGAGGCTAAAGTTTTTAACCACTTATTTTATAAGCCTTTCCATAAGTCTCATAACAAATGAAACTTTTAGAATTAGCCGGCTTATTTTAAAAGCCCAAGCCTCGTAAAAACCCTCAGCAAACAAAGCGTAAATTTACACGTCCTCGATCTGATCACTATCACAGTGGCACGATCGTAATTACAACAAAACCCAAAAGGTCCCCCCAAGCCCCCACCTCAACAGCACTCTTTTTCACTAGAACAAGTTCAGAATCAATTCCTTCCTTTTTTCCATCACCAACACCAAAACATGAAAACCAAATTTTAAGCCCTAAAAAAATTCTTCATTTCATTTCCAAATTTTTATAAAAATTAAATACTAAACAGCAATGACGATATGGTGGATCATGATCGTCATAGCATTTGCTTATGTGATTTGTAAATTCTTACTCATGCTTATTCCTTCAAATGTTCCGTCAATTGACGTTGATGCATCTGATGGTATAATTTTCACTCTTTTTATTTTTATTTTTGCTGATTGTGATATAATTGCTGTATTTTAGCTGTTTACTGTTTAGGTTATATTTTAGGTACATTTAAAATTTTTTAGTTCGTTACGGAAAACCGGAGGGGAAATGTGTTAGTTTCGGTTAGTTTGGGCTATTTTAGTTAGTATCGGAAATGAAGGCGGAAATGGTTATATTTTAGATTTTAGTTAGTTAGTTGCGGAAAATGGAGGCGAAATGTGTTAGTTTTCGCTGTATTAAGTTGTGTTAGTTTCGGCTATTTTAGTTAGTGTCCGAAACGAAGGCGAAATGTGTCAGTTTATTTGTTTTTGACGAGTAAAAGTCTATGCGTTTTATGATTATACTGATAGCTGATGTATTTAGTTGTTAGCTGTTTAGGTTATATAAGTATATGATTAATTTATGTACATTTTCTAGATTTTAGTTAGTTAGTTGCGGAAAATGGAGGCGAAATGTGTTAGTTTTCGCTGTATTAAGTTGCATTAGTTTCGGCTATTTAAAGTCGTGTTAGTTTCAAGTAATATTTATGTGTTATGCATACACATGTTATTTTAGGTACATTTTGTAGATTTTAAGGCAGTTAATTGCGGAAAATGGAGGCGAAATGTGCTAGTTTTGGCTAATTTAAGCTGTGTGTTTTTGAGCTAATTTTGTGTGTTTTGTTATTGTATTGAAAGATAATGGTTTTTAGTTGTTCTGTTTAGGTTATATAAGTGAGTATATAAGCATATATTTAAAGTAGGAGCATTTTGTGAATTATAGTTAGCTAGTTCGGAAAATGGAGGTGAAATGTGTTAGTTTCGGCTACTTTATGCTGTGTTAGTTTAGGCTATTTTAGTTATTTACTGATGCTTATTCCTTCAAATGTTCTGTCGATCGATGCTGATGCATCTGATGGTATGATATCATTATTTGAGTTACATTAGTTTGTTATTGTCATTTGATGGATCATTTTGCGTGAATTTTTTATTTTATTTTATTTGATTTGATTTTTATTATTATTATTATTATGTAATTGATGAATATATGTGTTGTACTGATAGATGATGTATTTTTTTTTAGGTTATATATGTATATAAGCATGTGTTTATTTTAGGTGCATTTTGTGGATTATAGTTGGTTATTTGCGGAAAACGGAGGCGAAATGTGTTTGTTTCGGCTATTTTTGTTTTATTTGTTTCGACTATTTTAAGTTGTGCAAGTTTCTAAGTAATATTTGTATGTGGATGAATTTTTGTATATGCTTTATGTTAGTTACATTTTGTAGATTTTAGTCAATTAGTACCGAAATCCAAGATGAAATGTGTTGGTTTCACCTATATTAAGATGTGATAGTTTTTGAGTAAGTTTCAAGAGTGTGTGTTTGTTTTTGGATGATTGTGGATTGTAGTGATAGATGATGAATTTTAGTTGTTTACTTAAGTACATGTTTGGTTTAGGTGCATTTTGTGGATAGTTAGTACTGAAAACAATGGCAAAATCTGTTAATTTATTTGTTCTTTATGAGTCGCGCATCCTTATAGCATGGTTTTAGTGTGTTTTATGAATGATTGTGATTGTATCAATAGACGATGTATTTAGTTGTTTACTGTTGAGGTTGTGTTAGTATATGTTTGTTTTAGGTACGTCTTCTAGATTATAGTTAGTTACTTAGTTAGTTAGTACGGAAAATGTAGGCGAAATGTGTTAGTAATTCAGTTGATTTTGTGTGTTTTGTTATAGATGATTGTGATTGTATATATGATGTGTTTAGTTGTTTACTATTTAGGTTATCATAGTATGTGTTTATTTTAGGTATGTTCATTTTAGTTACTTAGTTCGGAAAATGAAGGCAAAATGTGTTAGTTTCGGCTATATCAAGCTGTGTTAGTTTAGGAGTAAGTTTTGTGTGTGCGTGTGTGTTTTATGGATGGTTGTGATTGTACTGATAGATGATGTATTAGTTGTTACTGTTTAGGTTATGTAAGTCTATGTACCTATAATTGACGTTGATGCATCTGAGGGTATACCTTTGATCTTATACATTGATTTATTTGATTTAAATTAGTTTGCCATTGATTTAATTGATGAATGTATATGTTTTGGTTGCAACTGTAGTGATAGATCATGAATGTAGTTTGTTACTGTTTATGTTATATAAGTACGTTACTGTTTATGTTATATAACTAGGCACGCGTTTATTTTAGGTGGATCTTGTAGATTTAAGTTATTGCATGAAAAGAAGGCTATATGTGCTGGTTTATGTGATTTTGATGACTAATACATCCTTATAGCATGGTTTTAGTGTGTGATTTATGAATGATTGAAATGATAGATATTGCATTTGGCTCCTTATACACATGATGTGTATTTAGTTGTTTACTGTTTAGGTTATATATAAGTATATGTTTGTTTTAGGTGCACTTTGTAGATTTTAGTCAGTTAGCTAGAAAACAAAGGAGAAATTGATTAGTTTGGGCTATTTTAAGTATGCTGTTTAGTTTTTTTTATGCATGCTTGTGATTGCACTGGTAGATAATGCATTTGGCTGTTTACTAGATTACATAAGCGTATGTTTATTTTAGGTAGATTTTGTGAATTTTGGTTAGTTAGTTAGTTCCAGAAATGGATTGGAAATATGTTTACTTTTCGTTATTATAAGTTGTGCCAGTTTTTGAGTAAGTTTTTAAGAGTGTGTGTATGTGTTACGGATGATTCTGATTGTACTGATAGTTTTTGTATTTAGGTAACTGTGCTTATGCTTATTTAAGGTACATTGGAAATTATAGTTGATTAGTTCAGAAAACGGATCAAAATGGAGTAGTTTTCCCTGTTTGTAGATATTTTAGTTTTTGAATAAGTTTTATTAACAGAGTGTTTTAAACTCCTATATGGTAGATGCTACTGATGGATCACGTTGCTGGTAGATATTTAATAGAAATGGTAATTGATTTTTTGGAAATTGATTAGGTTTGATATTGAGATTCATATCATGATACAGTTTTTATAGCATTAATGCAAATAGAGGTCTAGAGTTTCATGTTTCTTGTGGACTAGTCGGGGAAACACGAGTCAACTGCTAAGAGACGTAATCTTAGCAAACTATATAGTTTAGACCTTTTTCTGGGTTATACCTAGTTAGTTATGCTTTTGGTATGCGTTTTAGTTCCAAGAACAGTTTAATGAAGTACAAATATAAAGGAATAACTATCTCTGTAGGTATGTCTGTAACATTGAGACATTGTATATGATTACTGTTTTTGACACTTCTTTGATTTGCTCAGTTGTTATGTGTAGACTTGCTTTTTTGCCCTGTATGTGGATTCTTGCTTTTGAAGTACGTATTTTGCATTCTAATACTTTGCATAAATCCGATGTTTACAGTTATAGATGATGGACAACCAAAAGAGAATGGCTTCATTTACGTAAGTTTCTATATTTATGTTCCGAGGTGTTAATATTAATCTATGAATAAGAACCTGTAAATAGCTCAAGACAATTAACATTGCATAAATGCCTTTAACTGTATTGAATATAATGACTTTGGTTCTTTGAGTTATTTCACTTTTAACATGTAAGAACGCGCAACATTTTCTTTTGGAATTTTCGTATGTAGATACCTTCAAGAAGACAAACTGACAGAGTCCAATGTTATGAGCCTGCAACAATGAAGTACCTAGGGTACTTTCCCGCTTTGAAGCCTGATGAGGTCGGTGTTTAGGAATGAACATCTTTAAGAGTTTGTGTTCATATTTATATCAATGTTCTTGTTTTGTATTGTATAATCAGAGCATCTATGTGATTATAGTTGTGGATGCTTTGACTTTAGTTTTGAACTTTTCAATAATTTTCAATCCGTTGAACTTGTAAGCAGTAAATTGCTGATGTTGATTTTAGATTACTCTGCCCCTGCATGCTTACTAGATTACATATGACTGAAAATGATCACCCAAATGTGTTCAGGTGAAGGAGCGAGTGGCACAGGTTAGAAAATCCCAGAAAGTGTGGGCAAAGAGTAGCTTTAAGCAAAGACGCCAGTTTTTGCGTGTGCTTTTGAAGTATATTATAGAACATCAAGAGCTTATATGCGAGTAAGAAATATTTTTTAAAGTTAATACAAAATACTATCTTTTGTACTCTCTTTGCTTTATCAAGTGATGATAATTCGAATATTATTTTTAGAGTCTCGTCACGTGATACCGGAAAGACAATGGTGGATGCATCCATGGGAGAAATCATGACTACGTGTGAGAAGATTCATTGGCTTATTTCAGAGGGTGAGAGGTGGCTAAAGCCTGAGTACAGGTATTAAATTCTCTCTTTTCAACTGTATATTATAATAAACTAGAACAGTACCCGCGCAATGCGGCGGCGGGAACCTGTGACTATATTTTGCGTTATTCGGTTACACATTTAGTTGTCTTTATGCTTTATAAGTAGAGATGGTTAAGCCAAATAATTTTAGTTTGAACAACCAACTTGCTTCCTAACCAACTTGCTTCCTAACCAACATGCTTCCTAACCAATTAATTTTGAAATCCTTCCATAAGCAAGTAAAAGTCTGAATTTTAAGCCTTTCTAATTATAGAATAGTCCCAAATGCATTATATAGTAGTATAGAAGTATAGATAGCTGTCTTCTTCTTCTTCTTCTTCTTCTTCTTCTTCTTCTTCTTCTTCTTCTTCTCTCTCTCTCTCTCTCTCTCTCTCTCTCTCTCTATATATATATATATATATATATATATATATATATATATATATATATATCTTTTTTTTTTTTTTTTTTTTTTTTTTTTTTTTTTTTTTTTTTTTGCAGTAACTAATGAAAACCTTATAATGCATTACTTCTCAGATCATGTGGAAGATCAATGCTTCACAAGACAGCAAGGGTGGAATTTCACCCCCTTGGTGTGGTTGGGGCTATCGTATCTTGGAATTATCCATTTCATAACTTGTTCAATCCAGTTTTGGCAGCTGTATTCTCTGGGAATGGCATAGTCGTGAAGGTATATAACTTGATGATAAAACTATTTACCTTTGAAAACAGGAAACCTATGAATTTCACTCGAAGTGAAATGACCTTATTGGTTTTTGCAGGTTTCTGAAAATGCAAGTTGGTCTGGATGTTTCTATGTGCGAATTCTCCAAACTGCCCTTGCGGCTGTGGGAGCTCCTGAAAATCTTGTCGAAGTGATAACTGGGTAAACCCTGTTTTTAATTAGGCTATCAGTTATCTTTTATTCAGTCGGTACTTCAATCTTTGATTTTGTCAGGTTTGCTGAGACCGGAGAAGCATTGGTGTCATGTGTTGATAAAATGATATTTGTTGGATCACCAGGTGTTGGTAGAATGGTATGATTTCAGTCTTATGACTTTTACGAGTTAGTACAGAGTATTTGATTGTTTCTTAACATTATGCATTGTAATTGCAGATAATGAGAAAGGCTGCTGACACGTTGATACCAGTGACACTTGAGCTTGGTGGAAAAGATCCATTTATCGTGTGTGAAGATGTAGACGTGCCTCATGTAAGTATGTTTGACTCTAGGTTAATTTGTTAGTGGCATCAATTGTTCAATGGTTTGTTACATCTGAATACAGGTTGCGCAAGTTGCTGTTAGGGCAGCTCTGCAATCAAGTGGACAAAATTGTGCTGGGGCTGAGAGATTTTATGTTCACAAAGACGTATATCCCACTTTTGTAGCTGCAGTAGTCAAGATTGTTAAATCCGTTACGGCTGTAAGTACTATGCTAATATTTTATTTGTTTATTTTGACATATTATTTTTCAAGTTTTTAAACGATTACTTTATCATATAGGGTCCTCCTCAATCTGGAAAGTATGATATGGGTGCCATTTGCATGCAAGACCATTCTGAAAGGCTTCAGAGCCTCATAAATGATGCTCTGGACAAAGGAGCTGAGATTGTTGCTGGTGGAAGTGTGAGAGATATTAGTGAAGGTGCTGTTGATCAATACTTCCCTGCTACTGTCATTGTAAATGTGAACCACCAGATGAAGTTAATGCAAGAGGAAGTAAGTAGTCTGCCACTCTGGCTTCTGTTAATAACTAATTTTTAGAATTCATCATTGTCACATGGAATCTACCTTCTGTTTTAGTTTGATTTGCAGTCATTTACATGAGATATCCATAAAGCAAGAATGTTTATATTGGTTTACTAATAGGCGGCAATTTCTACCAGTATAATTATGAATAGGTCGACCTGGGTCATGTTTATGATTTATTCTTTGGGTCTTTTTGTAACCTGTATTCTTAACATTTTTCTTTAAGGGTGTATGTATAAATCTGACATTTATAGATAGTTCAACTTTTTTAAATATAAAGTGTCATTTTTGAAACCCGGTTTTATAAAGGTTTTTGGCTCAAACTGGTCACAAAGGCATATTAAAATGACCCAAGTTCATGAAAGAAGTAAGTTGAGTAACTGACTAAAAAGGACTAAATGAAAAGTACTGTCAGTATTTTATGAAAAATAACCCATCTTTTATCTTCAATGGGGAATCAAGGTTAATAAGAAGTTTTTATTTATTTATTTTATTTATTTTTTATTTTGAAAAGGAGGCAGGTGGGAGGTTGTCCAAAGTTTATTTTTATAATGCCTAAACCTCCTTGATTATTTTCTTAAATAAATTTTATATTTTATCAAGTAATATAAATTTTGCAATCATATTCAAATCACTAGTTATTATAAATAGTTAATATTTTGCGCATAAATTGTGTGCGCGTGTGAGGGGCCTTTATGGCTAGCTTGTATGTATTTTATTATTATTATTTTTTTTTAAAAATTGCCGATTTCTAAAAAAAATGTAATTTGCACATTAATTGTTTTGATTATATCCGACATTCCGATTTGTTTAGTTACCCCATGCCCCACCTGGCCATTTTGCAACCTCTAGTCTCTAGGTTTAACAGAGTAGTGCGTTTAAACTCTTGATAATTCCATGGGCAGGCTTTTGGACCGATAATGCCAATAATGAAGTTCAGTTCTGATGAAGAGGCTATCATGCTTGCAAATGACTCAAAATATGGGCTTGGCTGTGCTGTTTTTTCTGGTAGTCAACGTCGTGCCAGAGCCATAGCTTCACAATTGCATTGTGGAGTTGCTGCAATTAACGACTTTGCTTCGAATTACATGTGTCAGGTAAAATTTCATTATGGATACATTAGACAACAAGATTTGATTGGATGTAGTCAAAAGTTACAAATTTAGAAATTATAATTTCACTTTGTAATGGTGAAGAAAATTATGGACTAACTAGTTCACATAAGTAGAATACAAGTACACGTACCTTAAAAATTCATTTAATATATGTATACTCTGATTGCAGTCTCTCCCATTTGGTGGTGTAAAAGATAGTGGATTTGGACGGTTTGCTGGCGTTGAAGGATTGCGTGCTTGCTGTCTCGTAAAATCAGTGGTGGAGGATAGGTGGTGGCCTTTGGTTAAAACTAAAATACCAAAGCCAATCCAGGTATTGCAGCTAAAATGCTAATAAATTATTTCCAATTAAGAGATGCGTTTCACAAATATAAATTTCTTAGACTTCAGCCTCTTTGAAGGCATGGCCCTTCATCCCCTGAAAATTGCACTATTGACTTGACAATGTATTTGTTAGATATGTATGATTCCATCAATTAAGTAGTATTGTGAACCCATCTTTCTTCAAATTTATTTGCTATGGTTTATAATTGACGTATAGAACATTTAATTTCAAAACTTTTCCGAGAAAAAAGTTGGTTTAATCTTTAAACTTTCTCTAATTTGCAGGTATAAAACTATCTTTGGCAATGCTTTTTAATCCTTAACCTTCTTTTCTCATTGTTTTTGCCTCTTAACTTTTTTGTTTGTTTTATTCAACCACACATACTTTTGAATATACAAAGTTAATAACAATGATAACATGATAGCAGAAAATGAAAAAAAAAAAAAAAAAAAAAAAAAAAAAAATCAGACCAGCTATAGGTGAATTTTTGTATTATTTATTTTTTTATTTATTATGAGAACATAAAAAGTAAGGGACAAAAATAATGTGAAAACGAGGTTAAGGATAAATTCTGACAGAAAAGTGTTGCTATGTGTAAGGCTTCTACGGATCAAAATGAGTAGAAAATTTGTGAATTGTGAGAAGGAATTGTTATTGAGTAGTGTATATGACTGCTTTGTTACAAACTTTGAAGAAAATTGAATTCATTGCTTTCCTTGTTTTTGCTATTTATAAGCTTCTATGGGAACTCATTTTTTTTCCTTTGTATTTTAATTCTAGTATCCTGTTGCGGAAAACTGCTTCGAATTTCAGCAGTCACTTGTGGAGGGATTGTATGCGTTGAATATTTGGGACCGATTACGAGCATTAATCAATGTTGTGAAAATGCTCACAGAGCAGAATTCTACAGTTAACACTAAGAGAAGTGATTGAACCAGTCTTATTTGTGACGGGTCATTTTTTTGAATATGAACTCTAGTGTCTCCACATTACATTAGCTCTAGATCTTGGTCCCGTCTTGTCTTTTATGTATAATCGAATTGAAATGATGTAAAATTTCTGATTCCTGGATGTAAGGAAGTTGAAAATCAATATGCGGTTTCATTAGTTCGCCACTTCTATATTAGTGACTCTGTTTGACACCAGAGGGCCTGTCCAACTGGTGGGTTTTTTGTTGTTGTTTACTGGTGCCTTCTACTGTATATATAATTATATATGTTTTTTATGCGCATTGTTTAACTAGTAAACAGCATCGTGTTAAATGTTAACTAGTGGATCCCGTCCCCTTTTAAGTAGCTTGTTAATTGGGGTGGGATGCCTTGTTTTGTATCTTGGTTTCGTTTGTAGTTCTTAATATATGTTGCCTTTCGAAAAAGAAAAAAAAAATGTTTAGTGGAAGGTTGTTCAAGACCTGTCTAAATGACGTATTTGACGTATTACTCAGTTTCCACCAAAACTATTTCTATGTTCTCATTTATATCCTTGGCTAGCATATGTTGTAGATAGAGACATGCGTCTTTCAAAAGTTTATGGAGAATGCGAATCTGCGAAATTCAATCCGGTTAGGGTTTTTTTTTTTTTTTTTTTTTTTTTTTTTTTTTTTTTTTTTTTGTTTCTATATATAAAACTACTTCCAACAAGTCTATCAAGTAAAGTGATATTTCTGAGATACCAACATGTAGCAGCTTATAACATTCTGAAAGTCATAAGCTAATTTCGATGTTTGGATATGTTCATCCGGCTTAGGCTTATGAGCTTATTTAGGGCAAATAAGTCGGATTTCATAAGCCCTATTAATGTGGCTTCTTTAGTAGCTTTTATAAGGGGATTTACAGTTACCGTAACTTATATTTGTATCACTAACATGGTACCCGCGCAATGTTGCGGTGATGTCAGGAAAAAAATACGGAATGCAAGAATGATTGTTGCTGATAGTAAAAAAGAAAAAGTCGGGAGTGGTTGTTAGCAGTGGTAATTAATTTCGCAGTTGGTGTTCATTCTGATATCTAAACGTTTCACTGTTGTACATGAATTTAACGAACCCCTACCTGACATGTTACAAACATGAATCAAGTCATGGTTCTCCATGTAAGGTCTATTGAGCACACATAAGTCTGATCCTTGAAGCTCTTATCATTGTCCAACTCAATCATGCACAAAGTGCCACTAAAACTGATAATTGGTGACTTGAGCCATCTTTTAGGTTTGGGAATCTTTTATCTTAAGATGAGGGCTATGAGTCTTGCTGGACTATGCAGAAGTCACGGTATATTCACTCGTACGATACAAAGTATTTGTCTCGCAACTGTTCTATTTGGCTATCGTTGAGTGTACGTACGATCCCACCATATATTCATCGGGCTATACTACACTCACACAAGTTTTACACAAAAAATTCACAAAATGATGTGGCATGCCTCTTGGCCACTAAATGCTCTCACTTAGCCAACTAATGCTCTCATATGAGTGGCCAAGAGGCATGCCGCATCATTTTATAGATTCTTTTATGTAAAACTTTTGTGGTTGTAGCAAAATTCAATTCATCGCACAATACAATAATTATAAATAGGCTTGCCCTTTCTATTCAAGATTTTACTTGCACCATAAAATGATTTGTTCTGGACTATATAACCGTATTTGAAACACTATAATGAACAAATAAATGGTGTACCAAAATGCAAGAGTCAACATGTAGATGTGTATATATATATTTTTTTTAATAAAAGACCATGCAATTGAACTAATTTGCATCCCACATAGATTAAAGAAGGGGAATCTTTCTTGTTTATATATTATAGTAAATGAAGAACATACAGTATCTCACATTTACCAGGCCTGACATTTCTTACGCTGTTCAGCAGGTTTGTCTTTATATGCATGATCCACGGGAACCACATTTGGCTGCTCTAAAGCGTATATTACGCTATGTGCGCGGTACCATTGATCATGGACTTCAGCTTCATGTATCATCTACATCTACATCTCAGCTTACTGCTTATACTGATGCTGATTGGACATGTTACTTTATCTCGTTCTAGTGCAGAGGCCGAATATCGGGGTGTTGCTAATGTTGTTGCTGAGACTGCGTGGATACGAAATCTTTTACGTGAACTTCATGCTCCACTTTTTACTGCTACACTGGTATACTGTGACAATGTGAGTGCTGTTTATCTTTCTACTAACCCGGTTCAACATCAGCGTACTAAACACATCGAGATTGATATTCATTTTGTACGAGATTATGTTGCTTCTGGTCAGGTTCGTGTGCTTCATGTTCCGTCCAGGTTCCAGTATACGGATATATTTACCAAGGGCCTTCCGAGTGCATTGTTTCTTGAGTTTCGCTCCAGTTTGAACGTTCGAAGACCTCCCGTTCCAACTGTGGGGGAGTATTAGCGTGGAATTATATTGATGGCCCACTCGTTTATGCTTTGTTTAGTATTTGGGCTTAGCCCATGTTTTATCCTAGTACAATTCTTATGACTGCATGTATATATACATTACAGTGGGATTAATAATATGAAGGAGAATAACCTAATTCCAATACATACATGTCAATAACAATACTATGTTTTCAGGTATATGGTTGCCGATGGAGTTGATTGTAAAACTTAAAGAATCAAAACTCCTCCCTAAACTTGTACTTGAAAATAAGTATAACTTCTTTGACTTTCTATTTTCACCTTGCAGATTTACAGTTCACTATTTGTTTGGTTTTGCAGATTTACAGTTGACTATTTGTTTGGTTTTGTGTTATGGCAAGTATAAGTTAAAAAATGTAGAAAGATATGAGTCATGTGTTACGAGGTAGCGTGTTGATAAATGAAGTTTAACTTGTAAAAAAACATGTTTTTCTATCTTTTTCATTTTCATTTCTGAAAAAACTTCATATGAGTTGTTTTATAAACTAATAAATGTACAAAACTAAAAAATCTCACCGTCTTATATTTTTATCAAACACATATGACTTAGTACTTTAGGCTTCTAAATTGCACAGCTCAGTCATGCATAAGGTGCCATTCAAACTGATCCACATATGTCATCCATGTGACTAACAAATGATCGACTAGGGTGATTCGAGACAACCGTCTTGGTTGCTTATATTTCTAGAGAAGATATCAAGAGACATAGGGATAGCTTCGTCCTAAACTCGTGTCAATCTAAAACTCAATCAATCACAAGGTAGTAACGAAAATATGTGACCAGAATATTCCGAAATTGATAGATGTGTCACCCTCACAGGCCCTACCAAAAGACTCACCATACCCACACAGAGTTTTGAGTCTTGTTCATCTAAACCAAACTAATGTAGTTTCCAAAAGGATAACTTGATCAATCACATAAAAATAGCCTAGATGCTTAATGAACGCTTATATTAAGCAACAAAAAAGGAAGTGCACTTATAAAACATCATAAAGATGAGGTGATATGATAGAGACTACTTGAGGCGGTCAATCTCCTAAGAACTAGATAAGAGATAGATTTGATAAGGCCCTTGAGCAGACAAGACTCCAAGAAATATAGAGAGAAACTAGACTTTACTTTTCTTCATTCATTCATAATAATAACTAATAATGAGATTACATTATATGCAAAGATGCAAACTGCAATCACAACTACGTGACCAACTAACTACCCTACAAAATAGAAACTTGCATTGAAAATGAAACGTGCATGCATATCACTAGCCTATTATTATGGAGACATGACCACCACAATGTAACACTAAAATAAACGGGTAATGTTGACCCTATCAACATGTCAACACGTATCAATTATTCCCTCCTAAAAACCGGCCTTGTCCTCAAGGCCGAGACAAGGGCTCGTGTGAAGGCATCCTAGGTGGTGAGAAGGTGATTGTTAAATAAATGCTTGTACCAGCATATATAGAGGATCATCGGTGAGGTGAGAGTTGTTCATGTCGATACGTTTGGGGTGGTACAATGTTGTAGAGAGTGACATATTTGTTAGCTTGAAAAATCCAATCGAGAAGGTAGGAACCATCAAAGGTTGAAATGGTGAGTTTAACGGGGATGATTTTCAGCCCATTGTTGCTCAGTAGTGGCATGATGATATGTGGTTGTGTTTTTGGTGGTTTTGTAGTGACAGTTAGTGACGGTTGTGTGTTGATGTCAATCTTCGTGATGCTTGTAGTAGCATTGCCGGTTGTGGTGTTTTGGACTGGGATATTTTCTATATTGGTGATTGATGAAGAGGGGACGATGAGAACTTGAGCCATTGTTTTCTCGGGTTTAGCTGTATTGGTAATTAGAGCTGAGATCTTTTCGTTTTGGGTTGCAAGGTTTTGAATGGCAGCGTTAAGTTTGGATTGTGATGCGGCTATCTTTTCAGTTTTTACGGGCATGGTAGCGACAAGTTTCGAGAGGTTTTTGGCCATGGCAGCCCAGGATTCCAATAGGGATGGTGGATATCCTTTCGGAGGGATCGAGTAAGTCAATGAAAGCACCGTTTGATATGATAGAGACTACTTGAGGCAGTCAATCTCCTAAGAACTAGATAAGAGATAGATTTGATAAGGCCCTTGAGCTAGCGGGCAAGACTCCAAGAAATATAGAGAGAAACTAGACTTTACTTTTCTTCATTCATTCATAATAATAACTAAAATGAGATTACAATTTATAAGCAAAGATGCAAACTGCAATCACAACTACGTGACCAACTACCCTACAAAATAGAAACTTGCATTGAAAATGAAACGTGCATGCATATCACTAGCCTATTATTATGGAGACATGACCACCACAATGTAACACTGGGTAATGTTGACCCTTTCAACATGTCAACACGTATCATGAGGGCTATGGGTTTTGTTGGACTATGCAGGGGTCACGTTATATTCACTCATACGACACATCACACCAATTTGATTAACGAAGAAGACAACGTAAATTACACTTTTTTATGGTCATCACATTGTCATTTTCTATCGATTCATCGATTATCGTTGGTTTACCATGTAAACTCACATTTAGAGTACTACAATTGTTAAAGTGGTCAAAGATTAGTCAAAAACTTTACCTTTTGCATCCAAATGTTTTTTTGTATCCTTCAATAAAATGATCCCAAATTTGCATTTATCAAATTTTTAACCCAAACTACAAAGTGGTATTCTCTCTTATGTGTCAAATATATACCCAGCCTCATCAAAGTGGGATTTTACCAATGCAAAAGCTCTTCCGCGATGAGAAATCTTGTTCTTTTCTTCCTTAGGCATTTCAGCATAACTAGAACAACAGAAAGCATAAAATTAATTTTGGTATAATTGCAAGCATGCGATGATATGAAAGGTGCAGGGAGATTAGAGATGGCTAGATGGCGAGTCAAAATGGGTCGGGTTGAATCGAATGGCTAATCAGAATGGGGACCTACAAAAACTTCTTTCTCCACAACTTATAAGTTTGTACTCTTAAAAGATAGACTTGACGTGACTTTCAACCTGTTTGACCCATTTGATGTGTTCCTCTTTTAGCTAAACTTATTTTGAACCATAGGACCTGTTTCAGATATGAAAACGCTGTAATAATTCGCATTTTCGGTTACTATTAATTTTACTATTCATTTCTACTATTCACTTTCACTATTCATTTCTGAAATTTTTATTTCATATTCTTGTAAGTTAAACTATTTTAATAATAATCCGAGAGTTTGACACTCGTCGGATCATTTCTGCAAACATCACGAAACCGTGTCCGAGATTTACATTTAGGTTTAAACATCATTCCAGCATCCCGATATGTCCATAAAACATTATAAATAATAGAAATATGTATTTCTCACATTTTACGACAATTCCACAAGTTTTAGAATTTTACGTTTTCCAGTTCAGCGTTTTACGCGAATTACACGTTTTAGACCCGCGTTTCCATTTTTAACAACATTTAATCAACCTAGATGGAACTTACCACTCATTTTATATTTTATTATGGAGTATAATGATATGTTAAATCATTCCTACAAGTTTCATATTTTTAGAATACCCGGTTTTAAGTTTCATGACTTTGTGACATACAGTTAGCGATTAACGAGACCAAAACTCACTTCGTAACTTATATAAGGCCAAGATTCATCCACCTAGTCCTCCCTCCTTGTCCATAAACGTGTATAGGGGACTCACCAAGGCCTTTTTGGCTTGGTGATGAGCCTTGGAATGTATATGGCCTAAAAACAACCAAGTATGCATCATGTGTATACTTTTAAGCCATAGAAAGTCTTATGGTCAAAAATCAAACAAGTATTCACTTATCTAAGAAAAAAATATAAACCAAGGCACTATAAATACTCCATCCCCCTCTTCTTGGTCGTTCATAAAATCAAAAACACAAAAACACTCTTCTTTGATCTTCTACTTCAAGTATTATTCAAGAAAACAAGCTCCATATCAATTCCAAAGCTCTTGTTAAGCTTTGATTGATCCAAGTTCTAGTTCTTCCATCCTTTGGTGATCTTCCATCCACACAAGAAGTGTTCTAGTAGAAGACTTCAAGTGCCTTCTCAAGTAGTCACAAGTTGGTGTCAAGAGCTTAGAGAAGTCGGAAGCTAGAGATCCTAGTTCTTGTTCTTAACTTCCTTTCTTTGAAAGACAGAAGTTGTAAGAAACCTTAACACACTTTCTTGCTCAACATCATTTTCATACTTCTTACACTTTGTTTATGCTATATATGGTCTTTATATTGTGTTCATGATGTACAATAACCTTTAAAACAAGTTAAGAGAACTATATGTTAACTTTATGCAAGTAAACATGAAAACTAGTGACATATATTATGAAATACGACCAAAATAGTATAACCATGATATTAGACACTTACCTACTGTTAAATAGGACTTTACAAGGAAAACATAGCAATTGGAATCACCTAAAACGATTACACGAGTCAAAAGATACGGCTAAAAGAAGTTAGCGAAACCAAAACGCCGAAACTGCCAAATTGAATCTGTTAAGGGTCTGCCCATTTTGAACGAGGCCCTTCTGGTCCGTTTCATCAAAAAGTTAAAACACGAAAGTTGTCCGGAATGACGTTTGGCTTCACATTTGAAGAAGCTCAGGCCCTTAAAACACATAAAATAGGCCATTTACCTTCAAAAACTAAAACTGCCCTATATATAATCTCATAACTATATGTTTTGTCACGACTAAAAGCAAACCAAGAGGCCTAATGGCCTTAAGTCGAGACCACATCCCCAGATAAGGCCAAGGCTGAGTCTCAAGACCATGGTAGACGAGACCAAAGCCACGACAAGGCCATGGCTAAAGCCTTAAGGCTTATTTACCCAAGACCGTTAAGTAAGGCCTTAACCTTAGCAAGACAACACAAACCACAAAACAATTTGGATCTACTCCACCAATAAACTATGAGATTTTTACAAATATCATCACATACTTGCTAAACATAATTTACTTAATGGAAATAACAATCTTCATTCAAAATAAACTTTCTTAAGTTTATTCGACCATTGGAATGGTAACTTTTGTAAAACGAAAAAGACTTATGAAACCATGTGAACTACTTACCATAAACCAAAGACTATATGACCTTCGCTAGACTTTGAAAACGACCAAAGACTCATTGAAAAACCATGTAACCACGTAATTATACGTCACATAATCAAAACTTATGATTTTCTATATCGAATACTACAATACTAGGGATCTTCATGTGAGGGGTTCATTAGAGTAAACGGGTCGACGAGTTGCAAGATTTACGAATTAAAGTGTCCTAGCTCCTCAAACGTTTACTGCATGACCTCTGGATTATGATGGCCTGAACGGTAGTATGAGATATACAAACTAAACTCTTCATAAACCATCTTTATACAACGATATACACAACATACTAAGTACTACATCCTGAGCAATATGAAAGACATATATAGGCACGTTTTTGTATTCTTAGATAGTGTTCCAACCTAAGTGGCAACATTCTATTATAGGTTGCTCTTAGAGGCTTTCACAAATCATCTACCATTTCCACTACTTACTACATAACTCACGGTGAGTCATAGCTCCGTTTTTATACTTGTTTTATAAGCTCTTTGGGGGAGATACATGCTCAACTACTTTTAATTTCAATTTTGATTATTAGCTAACTATGTGTTGTATTTGAACTAAATGTTTATTTATGCTAAGTAACATTATTGCCATACTCAGAGTTTCTATATCTTGGACCATTAAGCACTATGCATAGTGAGTACGAATATTATGGTTAGATCTATTGGGATTAATGCAACCATTAAGTTGACTTAGTTAGAGCAAGCAAATGAAACAAACAGGACTTGGTCCCATTACGAGTAATAGAAACACTACCTATATGTGATATTGTATTTAGTACAATAGTCATACACTCGAAAGTTTTAAGAACTACATTTAGTATTTACCTATACTTGTAACGATAATTTTACAAGGTTTCCACAACTATTTACACAAACTCTATGAACTCACCAACATTTGTGTTGACACTTTAGCATGTATTTCAGGTCAATAATGAACGAGGCTGGCACGGAGGAGCACGAATACTCAAGAAGGCTGTAAATTCTGTATCATTCGAAAACTCATTTAATGTAATTAGTAAACCTTGAAACTACTTGGACCTCATTTTGTAAACTCTGATATTTATATAAACTCGAATGATAATTCTTTTAAAACGACTCAATTAGAGATCATTTTCTATTGTTATAATTGTTGTGCCATCGAGTAACACCCAGTTTGAATTCCACTGCGCATCACGAAATTGGGGGTGTTACAAAAGCCAAGACTCGTTTATAACCAAATTGGTCGAAATTGCCACCTATTATAGAGATGATCGTGTAGAGACAGAGATGGCCTTACATTTGAAGACTGGATCCCATCCAAAGTCATTCGGTCCTCTTGCGGGAACGATGTTCCCCTGAAAGGTACATTGTGCGTAAATTTTTTTGAAATGTCAATCAATCAAAACATAGGTACGTTCATTCAAACATACATGCAAATCAAATTTTAGTATACAAAGATCAGTTAAACCATTTGATATAGTAAGAAACAAAGTGAATAGTATAAAGCATACCGGGGTCTTTCCCACATACGTAATGCATTCATGATTAGGCCCAATAGCAAGAGAAAATACACACAAAGCATAGGCAGATTTATCTTCATAAGCCATCAACATATTGTTTAGACCTACAAACGCAAGTGAAGTGGTTAATTAACATAATTTTTTTAATAGTTTAACATCAAGGTAAATACGGCATAAAGATTATTCTACGTACCTTTATGACCAAGCTTATGAAGAAACCACTTGCTATAGATCCACATTTGTTATCCGGTAACAGCCATGCCAAAGTGAAATCAATAATGTTAGAACATGCCAAATATCACTCATGATAAAGAGACTCGTTTTGGGTTGATTCGGTACTATTTACCATGAAAAATGTCAATATTAACAGACCTTCAAGATTGAAGTGTATGTATCACAAGCAATATTTAAAAAACCAGGCTAAAAAAATTTCAGTTTGTTGTAAATTGTAATTAGTATCTCAATTAATCAGGCATATGTCAATCTGAAGCAATGTATCAATAAAATAATGTTTACTTGACTCGTGGAGTGAGGATTAGAGGTTTTGCTAATCTAAGAATATGTGTGGCCAATAAAAGCCAAAACTTGGTGTATTTCTTGCAGAAAAATAAAAAACAAATAATGCTTCCATTACATTAGCTAAGAAGCAAATAAAGTTCTGCGTGACATTGATACGTGCGGGTTGCGCCCTCGCAAAAGGTTTTACCTCTCAAGGGATCTCAAGATGCTTGCAATCCCCACCAGGCAGTGTACCTGACCGATGTAGTATAGTGTAGTGGCAAGTACCGGGGGATTGATCGTTCTCTCGGGGAATAGTGTTGTTAGGATCAATACTTAATTAAACTAGGCCTAGAGGTGAGGGATGATTCTTTTTGTATTTTTATATTTTATGGAAAGCAAGTAAAAATCTCGAGTATTGGAAGAGTGGGCGGAATTAGTTGCTAGTCAACTAACCCAATTAACTACAAATGCAATAAAAATAAAATAACAAGAAAGTAAATATGAGAAAAACAATAATGAGAGAAATGTGTTTACTTAGATTTCACTACTCCCTAGCTATCTTTCATTAGTTGAATAGTTTGTTTTAATTGTGTGGATGATGGGTTATATTCCTTAATACCATTCGTGGGGCCGTGTACGATCTTCCCCAACTCTACAAGTTTCTACCTCTTGCTATGTCGAGCCGACAACTAGCTCCTAACATGGCCTCCTTAGTAGTCACTCATGCATTAAATACAACCATTAAAATCGTAGTACACATCCGATTCATGTTTCTTAAGACGTTCAAGCATGTTACCAATTGGAAGTCTGCCAGTTTTCTTAAGCCTAACATCGATATCATTCATCCAATACAATTAATAACAAACAATCAACCAACAATCAATAGCTAGGTTTCATTACATCTAAGCAAACACAAACAAACCTAGCCTAGCATGTTAAAGTAAAGACAAGCGTAAGATAGAATCAAACAAAACATAGACATATTGAATGATTATTGGAAGACTTATCTTTATTGAAACATGAATGAAAGAAGGGTGAAAAACCCTGTAAAATTCGACTTAGGGTTTGTCCCAAAGTTCTCCCAAATGTTCTCTCTTAATGAATGAAAATTAGAAAACTATATATAGTGATTACAGGTTTGACGGCGTCACGTTATGATCCTGACACCGTCAACTAGCCGCCAATATTCTTCTCGTATTGCCTAGATCCAGATCTGATGCCGTCATGTATTATTCTAATCTTGGCCGTCACGTGTAAATTGCTCTTGACGGCCTTTATGACGCCGTCACTCTTTAATTCCCAAAAATGTTCTGGTGCGTCTCGTGTAACTTTTTATCCACCTCTTTGTCAATACGTGATGCCGTCACCTCCAAAGCGTTACGCCGTCAGGTACTATTTCCAGCTTGATTTGGAGACTTTGCCATTTTCTTCACTTTTCGCTCCAAAAATGTCCAAAATGCTTCCTTTTCCAGATTTCTTCTCCAAAGTACCTAAAATGACAAAAGGAACGATTTGAGGCAATATTTGATCAAATAATCACGACTTAGGGCTTAAATGACCCCCTAAAAGCGTTACACTTTTTGTCTCATCAAATACCCTTACACTTGGGATTTGCTTGTCCTCAAGCAAATGCGCTTTTATTCTGAGGGGGTGTTTCTTTTTTCTATATGGGGAGGATATATGTGGGTCCCATGTCTTATTTAGCCTCTTATTAGGGAGGATGTTCATTTTCTTGACTTGGGGATAGGGGTGGCAGTTTCTACGACCTGAAATTGACACGAAAATTAACATGTTTGGGTTGAGCTAACTAGATTTTGAGTCAGGTTTGTGTCGACATATCTAACCCGTTTATTAAACAGGTCAGGTTCGGGTTGTGAATAAAATAAATGGGTCGGACCCGCTAACCCGTTTAAATTTTTTTTCTTAATTATAAATTATTCATATTTATTTTAATTATACGGGTTAAATGGGTCGACCCGCTAACCCGTTTAACCAATTTAACTCGTGTAATGTGCTAACTTTTGTATATAAAACGGATTAAATGGGTCAACCCAAAACTGTTTAACATATTCAACCCGTGTAACCTATTTAACCTGTCAACCCAAGTATATATACGGGTTAAATAGGTCAGGTTTGGGTTACGTGTAAACAGGTTAGGGTTGACATAGCTGACCCGATGATTAAAATGGGTCAGGTTTTGGTTGGGATTTTCTGACCCGCCAACCTGACAACCCGAACCCGCCAACCCGAACCCGACCCGAATCGCCACCCCTACTTGGGGATATAGATGACATAAGGGAAATATGTGGGCCCAAGCACAAAAGAAATATTATTATATACATTTGCCTCCCTATATAGAAAAAAGAAACACCCCCTAAGGGATGTTCAGCTATCCAATTTTAACGGAAGTTTGAGGGGTAATATAATCAGTATTTTAGAACCAGAAGCAGTAGGCTTTGTTTCTTTTTTTCTTTGGAATAAGTGGATCTAAAATCAAGTGGGTCCCTTCTCTCTTGTTGTGTCTGATTGGGGAGTGGTGGGGTTTTTTTGCCTTGGGGATTTAGATCATTTAACACAAATGAGTGGGGCCTAAAAAAACATTAATTTATTACTAGGTTTCACTCTTGTTAGTTGGAAGAAGAAAAAGAATCGGACCCTTAAGTTTCAAGGGTAATATAATCAAATTTGTGCATAACTATACATACACAATTTCACCTAATCAGATTTGTACATAACTATAAGATTGATATAATCAACATTTAAAATAAAAGTGTGAGTGATTTTAAGTTGTGACGCAATGCCTTTATGCGAGATAAATTGACAGGAAGCCATAAAACTTCACCTTCGAGTGTATAAGAAAGTGTAGCAAGAGAGACTTACATGTAAGGCCCTGCAAACAAATTTTTTATTTATTTTTATTTTTTTTGGTGAAAAAGGTGAACATTTATAATAACTATTCCAACCAACGTGTACAACTTAAAGAAGAAATACAAAGAATTGGACATCCCCAATTCCTATACAGAGCATAGCAAAGAAAGCAATACTACTAATAAACACTCTAACATATATCTGTCAAGCCCATCCAAAGATGTCTGCCATTATACTCTGCATCAGTAACTATATTAGATCAACATGCTTCTATTCGATTCATTTTTCATGACAGACAAACACCAATTCACCTTTTTTGCACCATAACCATCTAGCTACATTTTCATCTTACCCCCTCCTATGCTCACTCAACCAGCACCTACAATAAGCATAAGAGAGAAAGGTTAATGGCTTCACCACGTACCCATAACCTCTCCATAACAGGGGCTATACCAGTTATGCTACATTTCCATCTACAACAATGGCTTCACACAATTGGGAACACACACCCTGTAGTGAGTACCACCCATTACCTCCTTGGCAGTGTATAGATAGGACCAAGTAGGCTCATCTTTTACTCCTTACTATTCCTATCTTCACACTGCCCACCAAAGCTACTTACCTTTCACACATTGGAAACCTACTTTATGGATACCAATAACTGATTGTCTAGTAAACTTGTCAATTGCAATTTCCAATTACCTAACAAAGGCCTGTTAGAAATTACCATTGAGGTTTAAAAGAGGAACAGCTAATGTGATCCAAGGTACAAGGCCATCAATTGTATAGTAGCTTTTATCTTAGATTACCAGAGCTGTAGAAGAAGATCTGAATCTATATGGTTAAACCATCAATATTGCAGGCACACATAATAACCAATCCTGCATATACTTAAGGAGTTGCTATCAACAGCAAGCATCCCCTATACCAAACAGCCCATATGTTGCAGCTAATTATCAAATGGTATATCCATTCAGATTAGATTTTCCAAGCAGGAATGTTCTTTATGGCTTAGAATAGACTTTAAAGATTACAAATTACCTAGCAAGCTGCAGCTACATCCTCATACCAATACCAAGCAACTGTCAACTATGAAGAACATCATCACCAAGATATAAGCCATCTGCTTTTTCTTTCAACCCACGTCCACTGGGACCATTCCAATCATTAAACTTTCTTGCAGACAATACTCCAATCCTTCTCTACAGTTCTAACAGCAACACTATTTTTAACCTTTAAGCTCAAAAGTTTCAATTTGACATTATCAAGAATGCTTTTGACCACATCATCAGGCTCATTCATCCCATCCCTAAATATTTTGCAGTTCCTCTCATACCATATACTATAAACACTAGAAGGAAAGCATAGTCTCTTAATCACACTTCCAATATTATTACCAATATCTTCATTGCCAAGACTCTGAACAGTTTCTCCCATGTAGAGTGATTATTATGAATTTTAGCTCTATCTTTGATCTTATCCTAACCACTCCTTGAGAACTTACATTTAAAGAAAAGGTGATCCAAATCTTCAGCTTCTTGCATACAGAGATAGCATCTATTCACATCATTCTGAAAACCTAAAAGAATAGGTTTTCTAAGTTGTGTTTGAGTTTGTTTGATAAGAAATGAATTTTTCAGCGTGCACAAACACGTTAACGAAAAGGTTGCTGAAAATTCAGTAATGTAGATAGATGTGAAACCGTTTGTTTGCATTACACTATGTGAGCTAATTTCGTAAATAAGTTTAAGCTGCTCAAATAAGCTAATTTTTTTAACATAAATAAGCTAATTCAAACACCCCTAATTAAGAAAAACAAATCCTGGCCAGAAATGTTTTATCAATGATCTGGCTTCTTATGGAGAATGACTTTGAGACATATTGATTTAAGGTCAAGCACCTACATAAGGTAGATGTACATTTTGCAATGATCACAAGCAATTTCATTTGACTCATAGTGAGCCATTGGTGTTTGGCTACATCAAATTTAGCACATTAATTGTTAAAGGTCTGCAAGATAGTTTTTTTTTTCAATATATGCAACACTCGGTAAGATTGCATGTTATTTGGGTTCGTTATGCATCTTTAGTTAAACTGAAGATGTAACACAAAGAGAAATATTAGAAGTATAGACTATGATGATATGCAAAAGAATGAGAAAAATAAGAACTAGTTGAGAAAAGAAACAAAGGTGAATATGTGGAAAACTAGATGGGGGGTTGAATAGTTTTACGTCTTTTTAATTTGTTATAAAGAAAAATTGTTTGCGTGTTTTGTTTACTTACAAAAATTGTAGATTCGATATTATGTGAATTCAAGTCTTGCACAATATAAACAACTACAATTAAATTCTAAGGCTATAATAATGTAAGAAATGAAATAAGTAAGAGATGGAAAGATCGAACCGCGAGACAAGAGATTTATAGTGGTTTGGCTATAAGGACACCTTCCTTGCCCTAATCCACTCCCCGAGCACCTAACTCGAGAGTTTTCTTCACTATGTCAACAAGCTCCCTTATGGCGGAGAAAACCTTACACACCAATATTCACACCACAACTTCGACACACCTTAATAACACCTTCTACACAACTTCTTCACACCTAGTCACAACTTAATTACAACACTATTTCTTCACCCCTATCTATCTTCACAACTATCTACTTCACAACTATCTTCCTCACAACTATCTTCCTCACAACTATCTACTTCCTAACAATCTACTCCTAAGTCTTTCTATCCACACACCTTGCTAATCTATATTCTACTAAATATTCACAACTAATTACACAAAGAGATTTATGTAATGAATGATGCTCTAACAACTTAGATGTGGAGGTCACAACAAGTTGTAATACTTTTTGTCTTGGTGAATAGAAGTATTATTCTTTTGCACTTGAAAGGATGAGACTTGGATCACTTTAAAACAAAGATTAATGTATATATGATCAAAGTATTATGGGAAATGGAAATGAGGATTTAGATCAGAAAGTTTTGGGGTGCAAAAGGTGAGAAAAATCTGTGAAATGAACCAATATTTATAGGCCAGAAAACCACTATTCTGGAGCGTGCCGGTCCCCTTAATTAGGGGCCGGTCCCCTTAATAATTAAGTGGGCCGCCCCCTCCAGAACGTTGGATTTGTTTGTCCTTTTGTGGGGAAGGTTTTTCTGGATTATATTTGCCATTTTTGGTTAAACATTTTGAATTCATATATTTATAATGATTTAAACATATTTTCTTTTAATTCCAAAAATGATTTTGTAAATGATATAAAATGTTTATGACATTTTATAAAAAGTCTAGTGATTGAGAAAAATTTTCTTTGATCATAGAATGCAATAAACACTTTGTTTATTCATACCTTAAGTGATTTGGATATGAAGTGAGATATTAAAATCTAAATACTTGTTTACGTCATAGTTTTTAGTTCAATGAATTTACATTTTGTAATTATCAAAACATAGAGATGTCGATGAATGTTAACAATGTTTTTTGGAATTATTTATGTCAACAATCTCCCCCTTTTTGATGATTACAAAACCTTAAATTCATTAACTCTAAAAATTAATTTTTAGACAACTATTTAGAGTTTAATATTCTCTTCTCCTTTTTTTTTTGAAAATCAAAAAGGTTATGCCGATTAAGTTTCATAAAAGAAGTTTAAACGGATAGAAAGCTCTCCCTTGATGTGTGCTCCCCCTCATTTGAGAGCACCAAGGAAACGAGTTATGGAATGCTTGGCTACAAAAAGTATGTGCAGAATACAAGACATATATATGCAAAGAAAATAAAAATAGATTCATTCAAGCATTTAATATGATCATAGAAATGAATATCATTAAAAAATTCAATATGCTAGAAGCATATTGATTACAATAAAATAAAAGAAGCAACATAGTCCTAAATTTGCGAAAGAGAGCTCTTGGACTTGCTTGCAACCAATGGTTGAGTGTTTTATTTGGTTGAGGGGTGCATAAGCATAAAGCTTAGTTGTTTGATGGAGAAGGATATGGAGTAGGGTATGGAGTGGAAGAGGTGGATCTCACGATGTTGTATCGTGTCAAGGGTGGTATTGGATGAGGACGAATGAGAAGATATTTGATCCAAGAAATATCTTCACTCAAGTAGAGGATTTGTTTTTGAAGAAAGATGCAACAAGGGCAAAAGTGAGTGTGGTTTGTAATTGTAACTTGATCCAAGTTGAGAGAGTGAGGCAAACAATTTGCATAGGGTGATGATGGTTGCCCTTTGTTGTGTTGTGCAAGATGCATAACAAGGAGGTCACTTAGATCATGAATTTGGTTTATTTCTTCACAGAACTTTTGCTTTTCCGTGGCAATGTAGAGAGAATTATTTTGTTGATATGAATGAATTGGGGTTGTGTAGTTGGAATTGAAATTGTTAGAAGTGTAGTTTGATGGTTGATCAAACTTGTAGGGATCATTATAGGTGGTTGGAGGTTGAGATGTATAGTTTTGCATGAAGGTGGATGTTTGGACAATGTTGTATGGTTTGTAAGGAGGATCAAAGGAATGTCCTTATGGGTCTTTTTGAACTCATCATGCATGATTTTGGCAAATTCATCACACATTTCTTGACAAGTCGATCCAAATATAATGTCGTCAACATATATTTGAACAATGATGAGATTTGGGTCTTTTTTTAGTGAAAAGAGTGTTATCTACCATTCCCATGGAATAATTATGTTTAATAAGAAAAGCTTTTAATCGATTATACCAAGCCTTAGGAGCTTGTTTGAGTCCATATAAAGCTTTCTTTAGTTTATAAACATAATCAGGTTTTGCGAAGTCAATGGATCCTGGAGGTTGTGCCACATAAACCTCCTCATTGATAAAACCGTTGAGGAATGCACTTTTCACGTCCATTTGGAATAAATTAAAGTCTAGGGCGCATGCATAGGCAAGTAATATTCTAATAGATTCTAGTCTAGCTACGGGGGCATAAGTTTCGTCATAATCAATTCCTTCTTGTTGATTATAACCTTGGGCAACTAACCTAGCTTTGTTCCTAGTTACTTTCCATTTTCATCTAACTTATTCCTATATACTCACTTAGTTCCTATGATGGTCATGTTCATTGGATTTGGGACTAATTCCCAACCATCCTTAGCCTTAAATTGGTTTAATTCTTCTTGCATAGCTATAACCCAACTTTCATCCTTTAATGCTTCATTAATATTTTTAGGTTCTATTGCTGAGAGGAAACAAAAGAAGTTATTTTTATCTTGGGCTTGTGACATAAGGGTTCTTTGATTGAGACTTCCTATTATGTTATCTAATGGATGTGATTTAGATTCCTTAATATTTACGACTTTGTTTTTTTCTAAGTCTATGATTTCATTATCATTTCCTACGGGTTTTGTTTTACTAACCTCAATAGCTTCATCTTCGACTAAGTCATCATCTTCTAAAGGTAATGTTTTAGGAGGTGGTGGTGTTTCATCAAATGTTACATATAATGATTCTTCTACTTTCATAGTGTGTTTATTAAGTATTATATATGCTTTACTATTTTGCGAGTAACCTAAAAATATTCCTTCGTATGATTTTGGGTCAAACTTAGTAAGGTAATCCCTAGTGTTTAATATATAACATTTACTTCCGAATACCCTAAAGTAGCTTAAGTTAGGTTTTCTACCTCTAAGAAACTCATAAGGAGTTTTTCCTAAAATTCTCCTAATTGATACCCTATTGATTATGTATGTTGATGTATCTACAGCGTGACACCAAAATTTTTGTGGGATGGATTGTTCGTTTAACATTGTTCTACTTATTTCTTGTAGTGACCTATTCTTTCTTTCTACTACACCATTTGATTGAGGAGTACGAGGAGCAGAGAAATTGTGAGATATTCCATTTAAATCACAATATTTTCCGAATTGTACTTCGTTATCAAATTCCGTACCATTGTCTGTCTTAATAGATACTATTGTGCATCCTAATTTATTTTGAATCATTTTACTAAATATTTCAAAATTTTCAAAGGCTTGGGTTTTGTCACTTAAAAACCTAGTCCACGTGTATCGTGAATAGTCGTCTACTATTACTATGGTATAGTGGTTTCCTCCATAGCTCCGCACAGCGGATGGACCAAATAGATCCATATGTAATAATTCTAGGCATCTAGTAGTGGATACTATATTCTTAGCTTTGTGACAAGCATGATCTTGTTTTCCAATTTTACAAGCATCACAAAAGTGTTTGTCATATCTTAGGTTAGGCAAGTTTCTAAGTAGTTCTTTAGAGGCTAAAGATTGTATTTGTTGCATGTTTGCATGTCCTAATCTCCTATGCCACAAAGTGGAGCTTTCGTCTAGGGTTGCTAGGCATATCCTATCTTCCGGTTTGTTTCCTAGTTTCATAACATATATGTCTCCTTTCCTAATTCCTCTACCTATGATCTTTCCATTCTTAACTATTTCGCTACCCCTATCGGTAAAGGTAACCCTACACTTATTATCGCATATTTGGCCTATACTAAGCAAGTTATATCTTAAATTATCTGAATGCTCAACATTTTCAATAGAAAGTGAGTCTTGAGAGATCGTACCGTTTCCAATGATTTTTCCACGCAAGTCACTACTGAAAATAACGTTACCTCCATTGTATGCCTTATATGTAGAAAATAGCTTGCGGTTCCCCATCATATGCCTTGAACATCCGCTATCCTTGATCCATTCGTCGGGCTCCAAGTCTATTCCTAAACATATTTCATCGATCGCTTTGGCTACAAAACATTTTTCGTCTCTTGGTTTTTCCACTTCTTCTTTGTCAGTATCACTCCATGTTCCACTAACGAAGGCGCCTTGATTTTCATAACCCGGTGGCTTTAGACATTCACCAATGAAATGATTTGGACTTCCACATCTAAAACACTTTCTTTTCCTGTAGTTATCACTTCTATTTCTTTGGAACGACTTTCTTCCGTCTCGTGGTAATCTAGTGAATCTTCCTCGTCTTTTGAAGAATTTATTGAATCCTCTTACGGCCATTGCATATTCTTCGTCTTCACTCTCGCCACTTGAATCATCATCGTCACTAAATTCCTTTTTGGCTTTTAGAGCAATGGATTTAGTTTGTTCTTTCTTGACTTTGACCATTTCCGAATCTCTTCTTATAATTTCTTCATGGACCTTTAAATTGCCAATAAGTTCGTCAAGTGACAACGTCATCAAATTCTTTGATTCTTCAATTGCCGTGACTTTAGCTCGCCATTTTGGATGCAATGCCCTAAGAAATTTCCTAACACAATTCTTACTAGAAAATGTCTCATCAAGTGCTTTTAAACTTGTGATAATAGTGTTAAATTTAGCAAACGCATTATCTATTGATTCCTCTTCCGGAATCGTAAATTGTTCATATTGTTGTACAAGAAGATCTATTTTATTGTCTTTGACTTGACTATTACCTTGTTGAGTAATAAGTAGTGACTCCCAAATTTCTTTGGCGGTTTTACACATAAAAATTATTTCATATTCTTTGCGTGGTAACGCATTATAAATTACCATTTTAGCTTCATTATTTTTTGCTAGTTTCTTTTTCAAATCATCTTTTTGTTTTTCAAAAGGTACAATTTCATCCATTTTATTTTCCGGATTTTGTTGAGTAGAAGGAAAATCACCAAAGGTAATAACATGCCAAAGATAATCACCAAAGGTAATAACATGCCAAAGATCAAGATCTTTAGATTTCACATAAGTTTCGAATATATTTTTCCAATATAAAAATCCATTACTTTCAAATAATGGTGGTCTTTGCATAGATTTCCCTGCTAAATATTTTTCAGATTTCATAGATCGTTGCAAGTTTTAAAATACAATATATTTTAAAAAATCTCGCTAGACGTGGCTCTTGATAACAATTGTGGAAAACTAGAAGGGGGGTTGAATAGTTTTACATCTTTTTAATTTGTTATAAAAAAATTGTTTGCGTGTTTTGTTTACTTACAAAAATTGTAGATTCGATATTATGTGAATTCAAGTCTTGCACAATATAAACAACTACAATTAAATACTAAGGCTATAATAATGTAAGAAATGAAATAAGTAAGAGATGGAAAGATCGAACCGCAAGACAAGAGATTTATAGCGGTTCGGCTACAAGGACACCTTCCTTGCCCTACTCCACTCCCCGAGCACCTAACTCGAGAGTTTTCTTCACTATGTCAACAAGCTCCCTTATGGCGGACAAAACCTTACATACCAATATTCACACCACAACTTCGTCACACCTTAATAACACCTTCTACACAACTTCTTCACACCTAGTCACAACTTAATTACAACACTACTTCTTCACCCCTATCTATCTTCACAACTATCTACTTCACAACTATCTTCCTCACAACTATCTACTTCCCAACAATCTACTCCTAAGTCTTTCTATCCACACACCTTGCTAATCTATATTCTACCAAATATTCACAACTAATTACACAAAGAGATATATGTAATGAATGATGCTCTAACAACTTAGATGTGGAGGTCACAACAAGTTGCTTGTCTTGGTGAATAGAAGTATTCTTCTTTTGCACTTGAAAGGATGAGACTTGGATCACTTTGAAACAAAGATTAATATATATATGATCAAAGGATTATATGAAATGGAAATGGGGATTTAGATCATAAAGTTTTGGGGTGCAAAAGGTGAGAAAAATCTGTGAAATGAACCAGTATTTATAGGCCAGAAAACCACTATTCTGGAGCGTGCCGGTCCCCTTTATTAGGGGCCGGTCCCCTTAATAATTAAGGGGGCCGCTCCCTCCAGAACATTGGATTTGTTTGTCTTTTTGTGAGGAATGTTTTTCTGGATTATATTTGCCATTTTTTGTTAAAAATTTGAATTCATATATTTATAATGATTTAAACATATTCTTTTAATTCCAAAAATGATTTTGTAAATGATATAAAATGTTTATGACATTTTATAAAAAGTCTAGTGATTGAGAAAAATTTCCTTTGATCATAGAATGCAATAAACACTTTGTTTATTCATACCTTAAGTGATTTGGATGTGAAGTGAGATATTAAACTCTAAATACTTGTTTACGTCATAGTTTTTAGTTCAATGAATTTACGTTTTGTAATTATCAAAACATAGAAATGTCGATAAATGTTAACAACGTTTTTAGGTATTATTTATGTCAACAAAATAGAAATATTTTATAAGGATTAATTGGTTGAAGACTTGGAGCTGGTGAAACATCTGAGCTCGTGAGACCTCTCTTTAGATAACATTTTATTCGCAAAAGAAACTGCTTTCCAACAATAAATGGGTGGTGAAAGCTTTATTTAGTGTATGTTATGTTCTCCTTTAGTCTATTTGTAAGTAACCAAATAAAATTCTTCATGTTACATCTGATGAGTTAGAGAATGCTACAATGAAGACATTTTTCCATCTGTGCATTGGTTATCTCTTCTATTGCTCAAGAATAGGAGTGCTCGTTCATCTCTAAACTAGAATAATTTGGTCTCAGAGCCTTATAGTTTGGACGAGTCCTTGTGAGCGAGTTTTCTTCTTTTTCTTGTTTTGATGCTTCGATGTTTTTGTTAGTTGTTTTAGGCTCCTCCTTGTATCCTCCTGGTTGTGGAAAACTAGAAGGGGGGGGGGGGGGGGTTGAATAGTTTTACGACTTTTCAATTTTTTTATGAAAACTTAGTTTAGTTTTAAAACCTTGTTTACTTTTAAAACTTTTGATTCGATCTTATGAGAACTCAAATCTTGAACAATATGAACAACTATATCTAAGTATGAACAATAATAATAATGTAAGCTAAGTATGTGAAATCAACACATGCATAATATAAACAATTATAGCTATATACGAGAGGTAAGTAAGTAAATGTTTATTATGTAATCCTAAATTATATTTTGTATGAAAACTAAACTTGATCGAAATGATCAATTATATGTATTTTATATTTTTAATTTGATTGTAAAAACTTTGTTTTGTGAATGAAACTTTTGTTTGATCTTTAAGTGAAATCAACGCTAGCACTATATGAGCAACTATATATATATATATACGTCTACGTCTACGAAAGTAATAACGATATAAGCAAGATAATAAGTAAGAGATGGAAAGATCAAACCGCGAGACAAAGCATTTATAGTGGTTCGACTACAAGGACACCTTCCTTGCCCTACTCTACTCCCCGAGTCACCTACTCGAGAGTTTTCTTCACTATGTCAACAAGCTCCCTTACACCAATATACACACCACAACTTCGTCACAACTTATTCACACCTTCTACACAACTTCTTCACACCTAGTCACTACTTAATCACAACACTACTTCTTCACACCTATCTATCTTCACAACTATCTACTTCACAACAATCTTCTTCACAACTATCTACTTCCCAACTTCTCTACTTCACAACTATCTACTACACAATCACTTTATCTACACACCTTGCTAATCTATCTGTGGAAAACTAGAAGGGGGTTGAATAGTTTACCGCTTTTTAAATCCTTTTTAGCTTGACTATCCTTTAAAAACTTTACATTTGCTTAAAGATATAAACACAACGTTATATGTTTGATTCTTTGAAAAGCTTTTCATGTGAATAACAATTCTAACTTTACTTGTTTCATACTTTGAAAAGCTTTACTTGTGATGATCCTAACTTTGCTTGTTTAGTTCTTTGAAAAGCTTTACATTTGTTTAAAGATATAAACACAACTTTACTTGTTTAATTCTTTGAAAAGCTTTATATGTGATTAGCGATTCTAACTAAAAGACAACATGTAATAAGCAAAGATAAAGAAAGAAACGATCAAACCACAACACGATTGTTTATCGTGGTTCGGCTACAAGGACTCTTTTTCCTTGCCCTACATCCACGCCCCGAGTTTCCAACTCGAGAGTTATAAGCACTAATCAACAAGCTCCTTTCACCGGCGGATAAAACCTTTACAACGTCGCTTACACTTTTACCGACACTAAGCTAGATGTCGAGTTCTTTTACACGGGTACAACCACTCCCATCGTCGCTTACACTTTTACCGACACTAAGCTAGATGTCGAGTTCTTTACCAAGGGTACAACCACTCCCGTTAGTTCTTTTACAAGGGTACCACAACTCCCGACACACTACGTATTTTGAGGCCTAAAATACTAACCAATCACTTCTACATACAGGACACAAATGAAGTATAAACTACCAAAGCTTATACATGACCAAGCTAACAAGACTTGCAACTTTAGAGTTGAAGCTTGTAACTTCTTGAATGATCTTGTGAAGTCCCTTGCTACATAAGAGAATCACACAAGTCAAATGTTACTGAGTTAGTTTGTCACACCCCCAAAATACCGGAATGGCAGCGGAATGAAATACCTGGGGGTGACTGTCATAGCATCACAGTTACAGTTACATTGAGCGACCTAAAGTGTCGTTTGGAAAAATACATCGTTTGATCATTAAAACATTCAGAGTTTACAAAACATAGGTCCCAAAAAGGTATTGCAAGTTTATGAAAAACAAGTTCAATCCAGATCAAACATTTCATAAGTGCAGGAAATATATATATATATATATATATATATATATATATATATATATATATATATATATATATATATATATATATATATATATATATGAGACGCGTCGACTCCGCGACTCCATGAAGGTCCAAATGCATGCAAGCAGGAGCTACCTTAATAACCTGAAAATACATTGTTAAAACGTCAACACGAATGTTGGTGAATTCCATAGGTTTGTAAGTTAAATCGTATGTACATTAGCCACAAGTATAAAGTAAACCGACAAAATATCAAAAATGCTACATTGTCTCTTAAGCTCAAGACCCCGAAGCTAGACATAATATTGTATTGGCCCCAAAGGAATGTTTACCAGACACTCAAATAGATTAGACATGAAATACATTCGTACCCGTTGGAGCAACCCAAACATGAATGGAGGCGTCACCCTCGATAGATCTATCCACTCACTCTCGCTTGACATTATAATTAACGGTCCATGATAATAAAGGGGACTTAACTTGGTAGTAAGGCAACTTAAGCAATGTATGGAATTGAATACTTGGGTATGTACAAAAGTAATTGATGCAATGTATTCTCCCCCATGGGATTTGAAATCAAATAAGTAATTGAAAACAGGGTTATGAAAACTCACCTGAAGTGATAGTACAATGTGATGAAATAATCGGGACAACAAGGCGCGAACACTAGCCGCAACCTAATATGAGTAATAACGATCTACTTTAGATCATGAAATGATGTATTGAATATTCATGCACATGATACCTATACCACTCGTAACTTGAAAATACTTGTTATCGTCAAAGTAGGAAATTTCCATACTTAGGAAAAATAAGTCCAATTAGAAGTATAGAAACTTGTCGTAATATATCGTATATAAAATATTAGTGTTATATTCCTCGTTTTGAAAACCTTAAAATAACGTCTAGTAGTCGCATAAATAAACCTTAGGTCGTACGTACTTTGTTAGTTAAGAATAAAATCCTTAAATAAGAAATCTAGAAAATATATCATTTAGTACGTAGTTATATTATTTCTAGTAGTGACTATATATATATATATATATATATATATATATATATATATATATATATATATATATATATATATATATATATATATATATATATACATATATATATATATATATATATATAGTTTTGACGATTTTAAAACGCGTATAACTTGGTCGTTTTAAGTTCATTTTCCTCGTTCTTTATATCCACGAATTCGTCTTAACATGTATTAATATATTTTTGATAGCTCGGCTCCTCTAGGTTAGGTCTAATGCCTCTATTTGTCCATTGAAAATCGTCAAACAACATGCAGTTTTTCAGAAAAATAGTTTTCGTTACATAACTTGCAAAAATCATAACTTCTTCGTTATAAGCTCGTTTTAATCCGTTCTTTCGCCCACGACTTCGTTTTTGAAAGTATTTTCTAAATCTTTAGTCAAAATTTACCCATCACCTACTGAGTTTCCCACATTTTAAAAATATTGACAATAGGTATATGTAATGTTTCAAAAACCATTTCTAGGGTTCCAATCTTGTTCCAACTTCAACCAAACCACTTTCAATCACCACAAAACTAGTCTAATCCTACCATACACCTTCTTAGGGTGTCATGGGTTCCTAAACATCATAAATCAAGTGGATCTAACAAGGATCTAACTATAATCAATTTTTATGGCTCAAAAATTAGATATGTATAAAATGGAGTGGTATAAATAACATATGCATGTAGATCTTGTATATATATCATATGAATCTTGTAAAAACTTGGTAAAATTATAAAGATGAGTTTCATACACTTACTTGAAAGATTAATGAGCTTTTGATGGTGAAAATGAACTAGGAATACTAACTAGTGAACCAAGCCTTCAACGCTAGATGTAAATAACTTAGAAAAATCGAGATGAATTGATGTATTTATGGTTGGTGTTGGTTCGGCAACAGGAAGAAAAGAAAAATGAATGAGTTGTTTTGCACCAATGAAAGTAAAATGAAGTCTTGGTGTAAGTAGGAAAATAATGAAAGTTTTGTAAAATATCTTTGGACAAGAAAACATCCACATTTAATGTAGGTAAGGGAGGTACGTGGGTTTGGAGTAGAGATTTCAAAAGTTGTTGATTTGTTTGACAATTTTAAGATCTTGTATGTAGTTTATTAATTTAATAGTTTTAGGGAATACCGGGTACCGAGTTAACTAAAAATAAATTTTAACGGAGTTAACCGTGATATAATAAAGTCGTAAAAATTGTGAAAATATGTCGGGTATCAATATTTAGTGTTTGGATAATTATTGTTTAATTTCTACGAAAACCGTCGTAATTATAGTAAACTTACGATACGAAATAAATAAATTTCCAAAATACCGGGTAAATTAATAATATAATTTATATATTATTAAAATGAATGTAAAAATATATTAGGGTCATAGTCGGGAGTGTCGGACATGTTAGTCACATTATTGATCGCGTGTTAACGTTTATTTAAAAATAAACATACATAAAAAGTGAATTATACCAAAAATAGAAATTGGAATATCCTACGAGTGGAATAGTATGCAAATACTATTGTAATGATATGTAAGCCATTTCTAGTCCATATGAAGTGTCCCTACTGATGATGCATGAATTCGCAGCTTAACCTGACTGGTTACGCGAATTTAAATACCCGTAAACTAAATTTACGATGAAATGAGTAAAGTACATGAATAGTGTTTTCTCTTCGGAAATGAATAGTGTCATGTGAAATGTAAATTTTCTGAACGCTTCTCGGAATCTCAAACCGAAGCCAAAAATGATGAATAGTGATCGGTGAATAGTAATTGATGAATAGTAACTTCCTGAGATGAATAATGAAATTTCGACATCTGAACAAGGACTTGAAATTACGAATTGTGACATAGTTTGAGAGAGTATATGAAAATATGTCCTAAAGTGGTGACTCAAAACTAACAAATGGTTTGGTATTTATAGCAAAACATTCTGCAGGTCTGGCGGATACGGCGGACCCCTCAGAAGGGTTCCGCCCGTATATCCCCAGGTACCGTCAGGGCTGCAGATGGTTTTGCAATAAATCTTCCAAACCAAACAAGGTCACATCTCATTACACCTAGTCAAACACAAAACTTGCAAGCAAACATATATTTAGTCAAACACACTTTCTTACCATAAATGTATATTGACAAAGCTTGCCCTAAATGTGATGTGACATTACTATTTTAAGAAATAAATGTAATGTGACAAGACACTTTCTAATTTAAGAAATAAAAATAATGTTTAGTTTATAAGGAAATGTAAACCTTAGTTAAACAAGACTTAAACATTAAAAGTGATGATTTACTGTTAGCTAAAGTTCATACTTTGTTATTAACAAAACTTAGCAAAGATCGTAAAATGTAAATAACGTTTTTAGGCGATATTTGTATTAACAATCTCCCCCTTTTTGTTGATGACAAAACATAAACTTTATTTGTAAGTAAGTCACTAGTTTTAGTGTTAAGTCTTATAAAGTTAGTATAAAAACTTATTTTTGCTAAGATGGTGTAATATGCAAAAAAAATTATGAAACAAGTTTATATAAAAATTCTCCCCTTTTTTATCGAAACAAAAAGAAGAGTAGCGAAGCGGAAGTATACACTTGCTCCCCCTTGGATAATACTCCCCCTAAATGGAGTGGCAAGAGAGGAGACATGGATTTTGAACCTACGAAAAAGGTTAGTTGCCGCACAAGACAAGTCATGAAAGCATTTCATGTCTAGAACACAACTAAGAGTTGTGAAATGGAATAATGCAACACTCATGCTCCCCCTTGAATATTACTCCCCTAAATGGAGTATCAAGGAAGGAAAACATGGATAATGATCCTACAAAAAGAAAGGTTAGTTTCTAAAACACAAGATATATGTATGCTACCATAGCAAGGTGTAGTTCACTTATTTACCTAAATGGTCAACAAACAATGCAAACCTTGTAGTAGAATGAAATTCATTCCATGTAAAATTTTGACTCTTAAAAAGTCAAAGACAAGAAATTTGGATGACACCATCCTACTTCTAAAAATAAAGAAAAACTAAGAACATGAAAAGCTATAAGGAAATCCTCATTTTCCTTAATGAGAAACATTTTCCAAAAACAAGGCTGATGTTGTTTAAGGATGAAAATATGTGTTGAGGGTTGTAGCGGGCTTTATTTTGAATGTTGTGGAGGTGACACGGTTTTGTTTTGTTGGTTTAAATGGTGAAACATTTTCCAAAAGAAACGTTTTTGTTTCATTTTGGAGACTCTAAATTTGAGGTGGTGTTGGTGCTCTAAACTTGGTTTGTTGGTTTCAATCAGCAACATTTTTGAAAAGAAACGGTTTTGTTTCATTTTGGAGACTCTAAACTTGAGACATTCCACAATGTGGTTTAGGATAAACCTCATTTCATTGTTTAGAGGATCATGGATGTCTTTGTAGATAAGGTGAGACAACAATGGTTTTAGGTGGTGATATTCTTGTTGTGGTGTTTAGTTGTGGTCAAAAGACTCATTTTGGTCAAGCAATGACCTTGGTTTTTCATTTGTGAAAGGTGGTGGTTTTGTTGGTTTTGATGGAAGATCATTGAGATGCTTCTATTTTCTTATACGAAGAAAATAGAGATTCAAAGTGTTGGGAAGGTTCATGTGGTGGTGGTAGTTGAACAAAGTGACGAAGGCTTGGTTCTCCGAAAGGATTACCATGAAGGTCTTTGTAAATGGGGTGAGACACAAATGATTGTAGGTGTGTATGACCTTGATCATTTGAAAAAAAAATTTAGGGTCTAACATAATAGTAAGCCAAACTCTCAAGCAATGATGGTGGATGAGGTGCATCATCCAATGACTCATTTGGTTGAAATATTGGTTGTTGTTGGGTTTTCGTTTTTGGAAATGGTGTCAAAGAGTGACAATGATGGAGAGCTAGATGGTTTAGGTGATAGGTTTTCAAAAGTTTCAAATAGTGGATGTGGTCATGTTTGTGGTGTATGGAAAAATTCCATTGGTGTAAGTGTTGAAGTAGCAAGATTAAGCAAATCTTGAATAGTGATCACATTGGTATTGCAAGGTGTTGAGGTAGTAAGGTTAAGGAAATCTTGGATAGGTGAAGAAATGTTAAGTGAAGCATCACTTGAAGATGATGAGCTTGACTCGATGGCTTTGTTGAAGCAACAAGGTTTAACACTAATCTTAGTGGTTTTTGCAAAAGATTTTGATGACTCGGATGAGGTGTTGGATTTAGTAATTTCAAAGGTGTGGTTTTGAGAGAGAGGGTATTTTGATGGTGATGGTGTGATTTGAATTGTTGCAAAACTTTCAAATTTATAGGGTGAAAGAGATGTTGAAATGGGTGTTTGGATTTGATGTTCTACCATTCAAAGATTGAGGTTTCAAATGATTTTCATGAACTTGTCACATCATTTGATGTCAATCAAATGGAATAGGGTGGAGTGAAAGACCAACATATGCACTCAATGCTTTGTGATCATGGGATGTGATTTGGTTGAAAATGTTCCAATGGTTTGAAGGATCCTTTAAAAGGGTTCCTTGGGTTAGTTATGCTTGAATTTGAATTTTTGGAGGGAAGTGACTTCCTAATTGTTTTAGTGAGTGAGAGTTGTCCTAATATGGTTATTAGGGTTAATGGAAGATGTTTCTCACTTAGGATAATGGTTTGACACTTTACAAGTTTTGAACTTAAGAAAAATGACAAAAATTTTCTGCAGGTGACTGGCGGAACCCTCGCGATACACAGGCGGAACCCTGTTTTGGGTTCCGTCTGGTCCGTTGGGCCATTTCTGGGTTGCCCAAAAAATACACTGGCGGAACCCATTTATGAGTGCCGCAAGATCCGCCAGACCTGAAAAACTTGGTAGTCCGCATTTTTCACCCGCGAGACGTTTTTCAAATTTTTCGAAAACTCCTAAAATCAAAAAGATAATGCATATCTGGTTAGGTAATGCAGAAATTGGACATGTAAACACACATACCATAGGACTTTGACCGGGGGGTCGAGAATTTCACTATACTTAGTGAAAATTTTATAATCATGAAAATTTGACAACTTGCCAAATGTTGTCTTCCTGCATCATTGTTAGTTCCTACAAGTTCCAAATAGTACCAAATATCTTACCAACACACAAATACATAACACGTAATGTTTAAATGACCAAATCATTCAAATAGCACATAGTGCCAAACACTCCTACACACCCGCTCTCATAGACGGTCAATCTTCTTCTTGAGCTTAAGAAATCTCTCAATGTTTTTGAACATCCCCTTTGTTTGCTTGAACTCCGCCGACACATTTGGAATATCCAAAAGTTGGAAAATGTATTCTAGAGGTGGGAGCCTAGAGTTGGGCAAAGCCTAGAGTTGGAAAATGTTTACCTTGGGCTTTGTAGATTCTCCTATCACTTTAGTGGGACAAAAGCGTGTGGAATAAGAGAGTAGTCTAGGTGAAGACCTCTAGGAGTTGATGTGATCCCGGTTTCCTATGGTGCTAATTACATTGGCTCTAAGGAGTTCATCCCATTCCTTAAATTTGGGGCTTGAGTTCATTGAATTCCATTCCAATAAGGTGTCCATTTGGCCTGTCAAGAGACAGGCAAGCATAGTGAACCCCCTCTTTTTGAGCTGATGGGGATTTGAAGTTGTAAGTTTCCCATTTTTCATTTACTGCCTAATTATAGTTTAAGTAGTATTAGATGTGTTTAAATGTTTTGATTTCTATTTGTTTAGATTATTTGCATCTATAGTAGTAAAGTAGTATTGTGATTTATCATTTCATGATTGTTTGAGTTCATTTGGTTAGCTTAACTGTTTCATATTTCATCATCTGTGGATCTGAGGTGTTTGTTGTTTCTGAGTTATATTGCTATCTGAGATCTGTGTTGCTGATTCAGTTTGTGTTAGTTTCTTCTGAGTTGATACTAATTGGTGTTGGATTTGAGGAGTAGTGGCTTATTTAAGATTTGACAGTCACTAGTAGGGGTGTGTGGATTTAAGCAGTCTGCTGGTATTATTGTTGTTTCAGAAAGTTTTGCTGGTATAAACATTATACTTAGGTTGAATTTAAGCTTAGTCTAACATATAAACAATAGGTGGTTATACAAAATAGTCAACATCCTCTTTATATTTCATTTCTAATTAACTGTGGGTAATTTAGTATCGCTAGGTTCCATATATCTTTGCACTAGTATTAGTATTAGCTTAATTTGGTTAAATAAAAGTTTAGTTTAATATCAGTTTTCATTTAAGATCAAGCTTAATTCATAATAGTCAAAATTCTTGTTAAAACAAAAAGTCAAAAACAGTTTTTAAACTCAGTTTTGGTCAAGTCTTTTGGTTCATTCATTAGATTCTACAATCATTAAAAATAACTTTGGATTGCTGATTTGAGAAGAATAGCAGTAAGGGAAACCATTTCAAAAAGAAAATTGAGATTTGGAGTTCATTTGCTTATAGGAAATCTGTCTTTAAGTTGACTGTTTGGCTTAACAGCTACCCTGCTCATCAGTCTATTGCAGACTTTCTAGTATGATTTTAGGTGAGAAAGTTAGTTTAAGAAGTGGATCTATTGGTGAATTTAGAATCTCTGGTGGACAGTCAGTAGTTTACACCCAAAAGTTTACTTTTCTAAGCTTATCTGCTCAGCTTAAGTGCTTATTCAAGTTGGGAGGTTGAAACTAGAAATCTGATTTCTTAACCAGGGCTGCAATTGCTTATTATTGATTATTATTTGAGTTTTATTGATCATTTGAGCTCCATAGTACATATAGTTGCTGATTTAGTTGAGATTTAGCAAATGCTTATTCTGTTGTGCTTATTTGCTTTTCCATTTTGCTTATTTGAAACTAATTGTGCCCCATTTTGAGTATCTGAATTCAACCTGGTCTAAAGTCTGTTTCACTAAGCATATTTGGGTCATAAAATTCAATTGGACAAGTTTGGGTCAAGATTTGGTCAAAGTGCTTAACAATAAGCACTTTTAAATAAGCTGTTTTGGGTCATTAAGCAATTCCAGTGCTTATTTACAACTTTTTATATTTTTCCTAGTTTCAAAATATTATTTTAGATTTTCCCTGAAATTTTCATATTTTTCTGAATTGATTTGCTATTTTTCTTATTTAATTTTCATTTTTAATTACATTTTAATTATTGAAAAATCCAAAAAAATCAGAAAAACCCCAGAAAAATCCAAAAATATTTTAGAAAATTATTTTTAGTTATTTTAGAATTTTAGAAATTTATTTTGCATTTTTCTCATTTATTTTGAATTTATTTTGAATATTTAATTAGATTTAATAGTTTTTAATTTCCAAAAATTACACAAAAAGCTAAAAAAAATTAGTTTTTAGTTTTAAAATTACTTTTTAGTTATTTTATAATTTTCAAAATTTATTTGTCATTTTTCTCACTTTATTTGCATTTTCTTTTAATTCTTAATTAGTTAAATAGTTTTTAATTCATAAAAAAATAAATAAAAAGTCAAAAAAATATTTTTCTTTTTCTCAAAATTTTCTTTTATCATTTTTAAGTCCGTAGGAGTCGTGTAGCTTAAAAGTCGCGTTTTATTTCGTACGCTAACGTTTATTTTCCGTTTTAGGCTTACGTTTTCGATTCTACGTTACGTTCTTAGTTGCCTTACTTGAATTACGTGTTTAGTTGATTATTTGTGCTTCATTTACTATTTCATTAGTATAATCTCATCAAATCACTTTTTACCACTTTCACGACACGTTTCACGAATCGGGAATTCGAAATTCTATTCTTCCTTCACACGGACTACGACCTCGGGTTATCCGTATTTCTTTGCGGATCTCTTGAGTAATACTATACTTATACTATAACTTGATTTTCACATGAATCAAATTTTTGGCGCCGCTGTCGGGGAAGGTTGAGTGAATTTTTCTTTTTCGTTTTTCGAAATTGTGTTTTGAAAACCTTCCTTGTATATATTTTCTATAAAAACTATAAAAATTGAAAAATCAAAAACACTTTTCCTAAAGTGTTTTCAAAAATACCAAAAAAATAATAAAGTTACAGCCTCGACTCGACCGAAAGGAAGGGCGTTGTAAACCAAATAAGTCTCCCAATATAACTACGCGTGAAATTAATTGCTAATCGGATTACTTTGGATTCTACGACCGAATAAGCGGAAAATACGGAAGCTTTGACATTAAATTGCAAGCTGAAGAGAGATCCATTCTTCTCTCCCGTTCCGTCGCGAGTAGATTTAGAGGAAACGGTTTACGATTAACGTAACATTTGAAAAAGAAAAAAACAAAAGTATAAGTTTTTCAATTTTGCTTTATAAAAACAAAAATACAAAAAGATTTTCCTTTTCAAATTTGATTTTCCTTTTATTTTTCAAAATTTGAGTTTTTGTGGTGTATGAACACCCGTTCATCTTCTAAACGTCTTATTTGTCCATTATCGAACCCCGAGAGTTTGATACGTCACACACACACAAAGTTCGTTTCCCAAACGTTACGGAAATTGAACAAAATAATCACAACAATCAACACCCTCCGGTGGGTGTTGTTCAAAATGCACCAGCTCCCGATCTCCGAACGATGGAGGAGCTGTGTCAATCGACAATGCACGGTAGAGGCGGTCCGATTGCCCCTCTCAATATTGAGGCTACAGATTTTGGACTTAAGCACCACATGATTCAACAAGTCCAGAATACATGCCAATTTCACGGATTACCGGGTGACGATGCCAACAAGCATCTCGACAAATTTTTAACCGTCACCCAAAGTATGAAACAACATGGGGTCTTCGATGACGCCCTTCGTCTTTCTCTCTTCCCCTATTCTCTAACACATCATGCCACCGCTTGGTTTGATCGTCTTCCCAAGAACTCGATTCATACCTTCGAAGAAATGGTATCGAAGTTCTTGGCGAAATATTTTCCACCATCGATGGTGACGAAACTTCGAAACGATATTAGCAATTTCCGTCAGCTTCCCGACGAATCCTTATTCGAAGCTTGGGAACGCTATAAGCTTGCTATTGATCGGTGTCCAAACCATAACATGCTTCTTGTTACTACGTTTTACAATGGTTTGACTTTGCGACATTGGGACACGATCAATGCAGCTGCGGGTGGAACTTTTATGAAACGACGTCCTGAAGATTGTTACGTACTTATTGAGAATATGACTGCTCATTACAACTACTGGGATTCCTCTTCCGAGAGGAATGAGTCAAGAACAACCGTTGCTCACAATTCTTCTACGTCTAATTCTGAAATAGCTGCAATTACTAAGAAACTCGATGATTTGTCGACTGCTGTTTTACGAATGCACCAAACGTCTCAGAATCAAAATCAAGTCAAAAACCATCAAGTCAATATGGTCAACAATGTTTGTGAGACTTGTGGTGGTCCTCATTCATATTTTGAGTGCCAAGCCACCGGTGGTTTCACTCACGAGAATGTGTATCCCACTTCGGGAACCTACAATATGGGCGGTAATGGATACCAACCACAGGGTGACCGAAATCTTCTTAGCTACCGTTCGAACCATTATATTGGACCACCCGGTTTCAATCAACCGACTCAAGTTAATCAAGTTAATCAAAATGTGCAAAACCGAAATCATCAATTTAATCACAATGCTAATCAGAATCGGATGAACAATGGTTTTCAGAATCAAAATCATGGTTTTCAAAATCAAATTGGGGAAATTATAATCAAGGCCCGAATCAAGGGAATTTTCATGGAAATTTTAATCATGGGAATTATAATCATGGAAATCAGAATTTTCAGAATCAAGGTTTCAATAACAACAATCGTGGTCAAAATTTTCAAAATCCAGTTGTGAATCAGTCGTCTTCGGATGAATTACTTAAGCAGTTTATGAAAAGTCAAGAAGAAATGAATAAAATGTTAATCAATCAAATGTCCGAATTGAAGAAGTCTTTAAATGATTGACCCTCGGGCTCGGGTTCTCTTCCAAGCAACACGATCGCTAACCCGAGGGGCGATGCTAAGGCGATCACGACTAGGAGTGGTGTTGTAATCGATGGACCAACGGCTCCGACTACCCCTTCTTCTTCTTCGTCTCCAAAGGTAGTTGTCCGTGAAACCGAGGCAACAACGGATACGAAAATTCCTAGTAATAATGGAAGGACCGAGAACATCCAACCTCCGGTGGTCCCGACGTCCAAAGGAAAAGATAAAGTTGTTAACGAAACTGAGAAAGAAACACCCGTTAAAACAAATTTGCCTTATTCGTCACGCTTAAACTAACAAAAGCACCGTGAGAAAGATAAAAACCAGATGGAAAAGTTTTATCAGATTTTTCAAGAATTACACTTTGACATAAGTCTCGCGGATGCTATACTTTTGATGCCTAAATTTGCTTCTATGCTAAAAGGTCTTTTGAATAATAAGGAAAAATTGTTTGGAATATCACGAACCCGGATGAATGAGAATTGCTCGGCAGTTATCCTCAAAAAGCTTCCCGAAAAGCTTGAAGACCCCGGACGATTTCTCATTCCGTGTAATTTTCCTGGGATGGTTCAATGCTTCGCCTTGGCCGATCTCGGTGCTAGCATTAACCTAATGCCGTTATCCATTTGGAAGAAGTTCTCTTTACCCGAATTAACTCCGACTTGCATGACCCTCGAGCTTGCCGACCGAACCACTTCCCGCCCGATGGGAATAGCCGAGGATGTCTTTGTTAATGTGGGAAAATTCCATTTCCCTGCCGATTTTGTCATTGTTGATTTCGATGCCGACCCTCGGGTACCCTCTCATTCTTGGGAGAGGTTTCCTAAGGACCGGCCGTGCTTTGATTGATGTTTTCGATGAAGAAATTACCCTACGCGTTGGTACCGAAGCCGTAACTTTTAATTTGGATCAATCTGCGAGGTACTCCTCCGAATCTGACAAATATTCCGTTAACCGAGTCGACGTTATTGACGAAGTTACGGAGGAGTACGCTCAAGAATTACTTGGCTTTACCGAAAATGCTTCAAGTGGCAATCCCACTCATTCTTCTGAACCAATAATTTCCGATCCTTTCCCTTCCCTTACTCCGTTTGAGGGAAGTGATTTCATTTTGGAAGAGATCGAGGCCTTTCTTACTAATGATTCGATTTCACCAGAAATTGATCATTCCGATTGTGACCCGGAGGGGGATGTTCTTTTGATTGAAACAATGCTAAACGAAGATCCCAACCCGTCCCTCCCTCTGATGGACCTTAAAATGGCCGACGTTAAAGAAATTAAGCCGTCTACTGAGAATCCTCCAGAGCCCGAGCTCAAGGATTTACCTCTTTATCTTGAATACTCATTTTTGGAAGGAACCGACAAACTTCCCGTCATAATTTCTAAGGAATTTAAGATGAGGAGAAGAAACGTCTCTTAGATGTGCTCAAGAAGCATAAAAGTGCCATCGCTTGGCAAATTTCTGATATAAAGGGTATCGACCCTCGTTTTTGCACGCATAAGATCTTACTTGAAGATAATTACAAGCCGTCCATTCAGCAACAACGACGGGTGAACCCGAAAATTCATGAGGTTATCAAAAAGGAAGTTATCAAACTCCTCGATGCCGGAATGATTTATCCAATCTCGGATAGCTCCTGGGTTAGCCTGGTCCACTGCGTACTGAAGAAAGGTGGAATGACCGTCGTGACAAATGAAGATAATGAATTGATTCCGACACATCTTGTTACCGGATGGAGAGTTTGTATTGATTATCGTAAATTAAATGATGCGACTCGAAAGGACCATTTCCCACTTCCATTTATGGATCAAATGCTAGAACGCCTAGCGGGAAATGAGTTCTATTGTTTTCTTGATGGATTTTCTGGCTATTTTCAAATACCAATTGACCCTCCGGACCAGGAAAAGAATACCTTTACTTGCCCTTATGGTACGTTTGCCTATCGTCGTATGCCTTTCGGCTTATGCAATGCTCCAGGCACGTTCCAAAGGTGTATGATGTCGATATTCTCGGATATGATCGAGAAAACCATGGAAGTTTTCATGGATGATTTCTCGGTATATGGAGATTCTTTCACTTCGTGCCTCTCCCATTTAGAAAATATGCTGAAACGGTGTGAAGACACCAACTTGGTTCTAAATTGGGAGAAATGCCATTTCATGGTCAAAGAGGGCATTGTCCTCGGCCATAAGATATCGAAATCCGGGATTGAGGTCGATAGAGCTAAAGTTGATGTGATTGCAAAATTACCTCATCCCACCACCGTAAAAGGAATTAGAAGTCTTCTCGGTCATGCCGGCTTTTACCGACGTTTCATTCAAGACTTTTCTAAGATAGCCCGGCCCCTGACCCACTTGCTTGAAAAAGATGCTCCGTTTATCTTCTCAAATGAATGCATCGACGCATTTAATATTCTTAAAAAGAAGTTAACGGAGGCTCCCATCTTAGTTAACCCCGATTGGGACTTGCCCTTCGAGCTAATGTGCGATGCTAGCGATTATGCCATTGGTGCAGTCCTGGGGCAACGCAAGTCAAAACATTTTCAGCTGATACACTATGCTAGTAAAACAATGACCGACGCTCAATACCATTATACGACTACAGAGAAAGAAATGTTAGCCGTCATTTACGCCTTTGAAAAGTTTCGACCTTATTTGCTTTTAAAGAAATGCATAGTGTATATGGATCATTCGGCTCTTAAGTACCTTATGGCAAAGCAAGATGCTAAGCCACGCTTGATGCGGTGGGTTCTACTCCTTCAAGAATTCAATGTTGAAATTCGAGATAAAAAAGGAGCTGAGAACCTTGCTGCTGATCACCTATCACGTTTAGAGAATCCCCACCAAAGTGTTTTCGAGAAAAAGGAGATTAACGAAGCATTTCCTCTCGAGACATTGGGGAGTTTATCACATTGTGATTCTAGTACCCCATGGTTCGCCGACTTTGCGAATTACCATGCGGGGAATTTTATCCGGAAAGGGATGTCGTTCTAGCAAAAGAAGAAATTCTTTAAAGATGTTAAGCATTATTTCTGGGACGACCCCTACTTGTTTATGATATGTGCGGATCAAGTGATCCGGTGGTGCGTTCACGGCAAAGAAGCCGCTGACATTCTTATGGCATGCCACAATGGACCCACGGGGGGACATCATGGTGCCAACTTCACCGCTAAGAAAGTTTTTGATTCCAGCTTCTACTGGCCGACGATTTACCGGGATGCTCATGAGTTGGTTAAATCATGTGATTCTTGCCAGCGGCAAGGAAAAATTTCTCAGAAGGACGAGATGCCTCAAAATGTTATCCAAGTCTGTGAAATTTTTGACGTCTGGGGTATCGATTTCATGGGTCCATTCCCGTCTTCTCGTGGTAATAAATATATACTCGTGGCTATCGATTATTTGTTTAAATGGGTTGAAGCGAAGGCGCTACCCACCAATGACGCCCGAGTTGTAGTAAAATTTCTCAAAAGTCTCTTCGCCCGATTTGGTGCACCTCGTGCTATTATAGGTGATCGTGTGACCCATTTCTGTAATGACCAATTCGCTAAAGTTATGCTCAAATATGGTGTCACACATCGTCTTTCTATGGCATATCATCCACAGACTAGTGGTCAAGTTAAGGTCTCCAATTGTGGCTTGAAACGAATCTTAGAAAGGACCGTAGGTGAACATCGTGCTTCATGGGCCGATAAATTAGATGATGCACTTTGGGCCTTCCGTACAGCTTACAAAACACCCATTGGGTGCACTCCATACAAGCTGGTTTACGGGAAGGCCTGCCATTTGCCCTTTGAACTTGAGCACAAGGCCTACTGGGCCTTAAAACATGCTAATTTTGACCTTCAAACCGCGGGTGATCACCGTAAAGTTCAATTGAATGAATTAGTCGAACTTCGTGATCAGGCCTATGAGAATTCTTTGATCTATAAAGAGAAGACAAAGAGGATTCATGATGCTAAAATTAAAGATCGAGTCTTCAATGTTGGTGACCGAGTCCTTCTTTTCAATTCTCGATTGAAGATTTTCTCGGGCAAGTTAAAAACCCGTTGGTCTGGACCATTCACCATTACCCAAGTATTTCCTTATGGAACTGTTGAACTAGCTCAACCTAATGGTCCCAATTTTAAGGTGAATGGTCATCGTATTAAACATTATTTCGGAGGGGACATACCACCCATGGTTGTCCCGGATTTCCAAACTTTCCCGAAGGATGATTAAATTCGGGGATCGAGTCAAGCTCATGTGACTCGGTGAACAAAAACAAGCGCTTCGTGGGAGGCACCCCATGCTTATCCATTTCATTCTCTTTATTTTCTATTTTCTTTAATAACGTGACGTGAGGGGGGCGACCCTTTCCAAACTCGTGTTTTTGTGGTTGTTTATGAATGTTCAGGAATTTCCACGAAGTTTGAGGACTCTCGTGCTTGTGGTTTGTCGTTCTCTCCACTCGAGTCTCATCCTTCGCTGCTCTTTCAGAAATTCACCATATCCAAAATCTTATTGACTAACGTTTATCTCTTGGCATACTTAATAAACGGCCTTAGATATTACGTAGGTTTACCTTTACCCTTAAAACATTGAGGACAATGTTTCACTTTAGTCTGGGGGGGGGGGGGGGGTGAATCTTCGATTCGATTTGACCTGTACCATCGTCTGAGCTGTTAACTTACGCAACTCCGTTTTCCACCAAAATTTTAATTTTTATCACCGCTTTATAATCCAAAAAAAAAAAAAAAAAAAAAAAAAAAAAAAGTGAAAAAAATGAAAAAATATATATGATATGAATAATAAGTTTTGACACCTTGTTTTGACTTTCCTACCGGCGAGAGTAGAAATAAATGTTTCGAATTGACCGGGCGTGTTGAGCCCTAGCTCGTCTCCCTTAACCAATATAATCAAAAGATTATGGCTAAGCATCCGCGGATCTCATTACTTGGGATTTTAAATTTGCGGAGATCGAGGAATGATAGAGTTTATTTTGAAGTTTCGTGCTAAACGTGGAGTAGTTGGATCTCTTTAGAGCCCACGAAAGGTACTTGTGGCCTCCTTGTTCCCATAAGCTAGCACACCAATAATAATAAATCTCTAGGATTAATTAAGGGTATATGGTTTGGGCAATACTTAGTTTTTTCTCGTTCCCAACAAAATCTCTGCATATAGGGGTTTGGTACACATAGGGGTACTGCCAGTGTTACGGTAAAATAGACTATTACATTTTGCTGGTTCGCAGCCGATGTTGTGATCTTAGTAAAAACCGTAGGACTCGGGGTTTGGCATATAATTATGAATATCAATAATAATAGTCCAAAGCCAAATAAAAAGGCAGAGGAATCCAAAGCTACAAAAAGCAGCGGATAGAAATCCAAAGTCATAATAAAGCTCTTACATCTTGGCGGCTCATAAACCGTTGACTGTAAAAGAATAAAGGACTAAGGACCAAAGTATTATTAAAGTGCTTATGATTATGCAAAAATGCCAAGCTTCGACTCCGGGGGTTTCCCTAATAAAAAGCTTCCGTTTCGGGTATCAAACATGGTATGTCTCGGTCGTAAATAAAAAGGGGGGCCTCCACAAATCGTGTTAAATCATAGACCTTCATGTGGACCCGATTTCTGTATGCAGGGGTTTTCGAGGGAAAGTTTGGAAACTACTTAGCGTTCAAATTTTGTGCTCTTATCGGACTAATAACTATCAAAACGAGAAAATATGAAGCAATTCATTTCTCACAAATTAAAATCTTGAGATACAAAACTTAGGACCTGGGAACAAGAGGTAATACACAAGTAACTTTTGTGGGTAGTGTTAGCATCTAACTTGTGGATAAACAATGATCTCGATTTTACGCTTAGTTTGGGAGCTTGTGAAAAATCAAGGATGACGATTTTTATCCGTACGGTCTCTTCTCTGTGAGAAGTGTTTCTACTCGTTGACCCTGAAAGTTATCAACAGATAAGAATTGATAATGAAAGTTAAGGCAAACCGTCACATATATAAATGAAAAAAGTACAAAAATAGTAGTTGTAGTTGTTATACATAAAAATCGAAAAACGGAGCATTTTTTAGAATAAATGATTTTACTATCTCTTTTGAACATCATTGCTACTTTACAACGTCAGTAAAAAGAGATTTTGAAATTATTTATCTTTTAAGTGTGAGGTGATGACATTGCGTGAGGGCACGACAATACCTTAGTCTGGGGGATTTTGATGAGTGATTAATCACACATCCTTTTTAGGCCTTAATTCAGACCAAATACATCAAATACTAATCAAATATGCCAAGAGAACATATGTTTTTGTATTTGCGTATGTGCAGGTACGGATATGAGAAAAATGAACAAAATCGATGCCAAAACCGACAAAAACGAGCACGAGAATGGAAAGTGTCAAAAGCCGAAGCCGGGGAAGTCAAATGGTCTAAGTCCAAGCTCAAAAAGTCAAATTCAACATTGGAAATTCATAAAGTGTCAAGAAAATTCCTTGGAAGAAGTTTGAAGAAATTTACAACAATGGTCCTCGTACTTTCAGATATTGACAAGAATGGTCCCTAGAAGAAATTATTTGAAGAAAAGTCAAAATTGGTCCCTCATGAATCAAAGATTTACAACAATGGCCCTTGGAAGGAAGTTTGCAAAAAGACAGATTTGGTCCTTGAAGTTTTGAGAATTTCAACATTGGTCCTTGTTACATCTTAATAATACTACTCCAAAAACAAACCAGATTCTAAACATCAAAACCCAATCCACTCTTTATATCTACCAGCCCAAAATACAAAGCCCACCATCCTTAAATCCCTTACCCGGCCTGCTATAATAACCCGGTCAATCCCATATCTAAAACCCGGTCAACGAACCTAATTAATAAAAACCCCCAAAACCATTTCCCGCCCCCTAATTTTTACCAACCCAGAAATTGACACTGTTACTAGAACCCTAGTTACTGTATACAAAAAAATTAACCCAATTAAATAATTGTTACCCAATCATTGGTATTCTAGAAGGTCAGGGCACATGTCAGGGAATGTCAGAGAGTGGGATACGTGGACCAATCAGAGCACTCACGCAGGATCAGTCACATCATATCAATCAATCAAACGGTGGAAATTGAAACTTGGGGACCAAGGGTGATCTTACGGCTTGCAAGGGATTCAAAGAAACACAACAAGCACACCACTCACCAGGATTGATGATGTAGGATTTCTAGGACCTTCCCCAAATTCGTGTATAAATACCCCCTCCCCCTAGTCATTTGAGTGTGCTCTTTTATATGTAATATTATTCTGTCAAAACTCTCTTTGTAATGTTTTATTAGTTAATGAAATTTTAATTTTAATACAAGTTCTCTTAATTTCATTTAAATTTCTGTTTATTTACTTGTTATTGATTTAGTTTATTCCTTTAGTATTTCATTTTTATATTCTGCTTGAATTATATTCCATTTACTGTTTTTTCTCTGTTTATATATAAATATATATATATATATATATATATATATATATATATATATATATATATATATATATATATATATATATATATATATATATATATATATTCAGTATTAATTTTAAATTAGTTTGAATCTAGTTTTATTATAGTTGTTTTACTGTTTTCATAAGTTTATATAAGTTTTAGTTACTGTTTTATCAAAATTCTACAAATAATACAAAAGTCAACAAAAGTCCAACTGTTTGAGCTTATTAGATAAGCTGAGCTTAATTTGGAGTAAAGACAGCCAATAAGGTGTCCATTTGGCCTGTCAAGAGACAGGCAAGCATAGTGAACCCCCTCTTTTTGAGCTGAGGGGGATTTGAAGTTGTAAGTTTCCCATTTTTCATTTACCACCTAATTATAGTTTAAGTAGTATTAGATCTATTTAAATGTTTTGATTTCTATATGTTTAGATTATTTGCATCTATAGCAGTAAAGTAGTATTGTGATTTATCATTTCATGATTGTTTGAGTTCATTTGGTTAGCTTAACTGTTTCATATTTCATCATCTGTGGATCTGAGGTGTTTGTTGTTTCTGAGTTATATTGCTATCTAAGATCTGTGTTGCTGAGTCAGTTTGTGTTAGTTTCTTCTGAGTTGATACTAATTGGTGTTGGATTTGAGGAGTAGTGGCTTATTTAAGATTTGACAGTCACTAGTAGGGGTGTTTGGATTTAAGCTGCTGGTATTATTGTTGTTTCAGAAAGTTTTGCTGGTATAGACATTATACTTAGGTTGAATTTAAGCTTAGTCTAACATATAAACAATAGGTGGTTATACAAAATAGTCAACATCCTCTTTATATTTCATTTCTAATTAACTGTGGGTAATTTAGTATCGCTAGGTTCCATATATCTTTGCACTAGTATTAGTATTAGCTTAATTTGGTTAAATAAAAGTTTAGTTTAATATCAGTTTTCATTTAAGATCAAGCTTAATTCATAATAGTCAAAATTCTTGTTAAAACAAAAAGTCAAAAACAGTTTTGAAACTCAGTTTTGGTCAAGTCTTTTGGTTCATTCATTAGATTCTACAATCATTAAAAATAACTTTGGATTGCTGATTTGAGAAGAATAGCAGTAAGGGAAACCATTTCAAAAAGAAAATTGAGATTTGGAGTTCATTTGCTTATAGGAAATCTGTCTTTAAGTTGACTGTTTGGCTTAACTGCTACCCTGCTCATCAGTCTATTGCAGACTTTCTAGTAAGATTTTAGGTGAGAAAGTTAGTTTAGGAAGTGGATCCATTGGTGAATTTAGAATCTCTGGTGGACAGTCAGTATTTTACACCCAAAAGTTTACTTTTCTAAGCTTATCTGCTCAGCTTAAGTGCTTATTCAAGTTGGGAGGTTGAAACTAGAAATCTGATTTCTTAACCAGGGCTGCAATTGCTTATTATTGATTATTATTTGAGTTTTATTGATCATTTGAGCTCCATAGTACATATAGTTGCTGATTCAGTTGAGATTTAGCAATTGCTTATTCTGTTGTGCTTATTTGCTTTTCCATTTTGCTTATTTGAAACTAATTGTGCCCCATTTTGAGTATCTGAATTCAACCTGGTCTAAAGTCTGTTTCACTAAGCATATTTGGGTCATAAAATTCAATTGGACAAGTTTGGGTCAAGATTTGGTCAAAGTGCTTAACAATAAGCACTTTTAAATAAGCTGTTTTGGGTCATTAAGCACTTCCAGTGCTTATTTTCAACTTTTTATATTTTTCCTAGTTTCAAAATATTATTTTAGATTTTCCCTGAAATTTTCATATTTTTCTGAATTGATTTGCTATTTTTCTTATTTAATTTTCATTTTTTATCATTTTTAATTACATTTTAATTACTGAAAAATCCAAAAAAAATCAGAAAAACCCCAGAAAAATCCAAAAATATTTTAGAAAATTATTTTTAGTTATTTTAGAATTTTAGAAATTTATTTTGCATTTTTCTCATTTATTTTGAATTTATTTTGAATATTTAATTAGATTTAATAGTTTTTAATTTCCAAAAATTACACAAAAAGCCAAAAAAAATTAGTTTTTAGTTTTAAAATTACTTTTTAGTTATTTTATAATTTTCAAAATTTATTTGTCATTTTTCTCTCTTTATTTGCATTTTCTTTTAATTTTTAATTAGTTAAATAGTTTTTAATTCATAAAAAAATAAATAAAAAGTCAAAAAAATATTTTTCTTTTTCTTAGAATTTTCTTTTATCATTTTTAAGTCCGTAGGAGTCGTGTAGCTTAAAAGTCGCGTTTTATTTCGTACGTTAACGTTTATTTTCCGTTTTAGGCTTACGTTTTCGATTCTACGTCACGTTCTTAGTTGCCTTACTTGAATTACGTGTTTAGTTGATTGTTTGTGCTTCATTTACTATTTCATTAGTATAATCTCATCAAATCACTTTTTACCACTTTCACGACACGTTTCACGAATCGGGAATTCGAAATTCCATTCATCCTTCACACGGACTACGACCTCGGATTATCCGTATTTCTTTGCGGATCTCTTGAGTAATACTATACTTATACTATAACTTGATTTTCACATGAATCAGTTATAGTGGGGATGACACACTTGTTTGGTTACATTGTGGAATCTTCTTGTGAGGATGACTAGGTGGAGTTATTGGTGAAGATGATATTGACTCTTGGTTTCTTTGAGGGCATGGAAATGGTGGATGACTCGATATTGATAGGACAAAGGATAACTCGGTTTCCCATTTCACATTGGTTGTTTAAGGTTTGAGTGATGAACGGTTATGAGGAAGATGCTTGAAGTTTTGCTCATTTTGTAAATCTTATGGGATGAGATATATCACAAGGTGAATGGATGAGATTTTGTTTGAAAATGCAATTATGATTAGAACACTTACAAAGTTGATTGGATTTGAAGAGGTTAGATTGGAAGCCCTAAATTTCGTATGGTTATGTGTTTTTGAGATGGTGATGGCTGTTTGAAAAGTGAATGATTAAGTTAAGAGGGTGTTTGGTTTTGAAATTAAAAATAAAACATTCTGTAGATTTGGCGGACCATGTAACACCCTCAATTTTAAAATATTTGCAGCGGAATAAAGATTGGGTGTTACTTCACAGCTCATAGTTTTTCAGTAGAAAATGATTTTTCTAAAAATATTTATCATTCGAAGTTTTGTAAATATCAGAGTTTTCAAAATGAGGTCCCAGTGGTTTTTAAAATTTGTTAAATAGGTTTTCGAATGATAATAAAATTTTATAGCCTTTGTGAGAGTTTCGTGCTCTTCCGTCCCATCCTTGCTCGTTATAGACCTGAGATAAACATGCTAAAAGTCAACAAAAGTTGAGTGATATTCATAGGTTTAAGTTTAAAAGATTGAACACAAGTTATAAGTGATAATTGCACCGTCATACAATTATAAGTTAAAAACAGTTGTTATTGCATTAAGCTCATGACGCTCAGCCGATTAACAGATCTCATCACGAATGATGGATTATAATAACAGGGGGCCCTCGGGATAGGTTCTTGCCAGTAACCTATTAGATTTCAAATAAAGTGCGTTTGGTTGTTTTCTCGAACTCCCAAATGGGGATTGTCAATCCCTAATAGATCTATCCACAATTATTTACGTTCACCTCCTGGGGTGGCTAAGGCTCATGATATAAGGAGCTTTTAGCAAGGAAAGGTACTTAAGCAATAACGAGATCAGGTAAAGCATACCAAGAAAATACTTGTGTTCAGTTTGTAAAAACTAGCATGTATCCCCCTCGCAGGGTTTATAAAACATTTAAACAAGTAAAGGCGAGGCTATGAACTCACCTTAGTGGTTTAGTGAATAAAAATATCGATACTCAGTTTGCAAAATGGGAACGGCTCCACACACGACCTAAATAATATATGGCATGTTTTAGTGTTTGATAGTCTTAGGGTTTTAATCGCGATTAGTTTTTAAATGCATGATTTGTTAATTTGACGTTAGTAAGACTTTTGGTTTTTATTGTATATTGTTCGTAAGGTTTAATAATAACGATAGTTTGAAAAATAACGTAAAGTTTAATAGTAATAATAGTAATAAGAATAATAGTTTGAAAATAACCTAAAGTTTATTGTAATAATAGTAATAAAAATAATAGTTTGAAAATAACGTAAAGTTTAATAGTAATAATAGTAATAAAAATAATAGTTTGAAAATAACGTAACGTTTAATAATAATAATAATAGTAATAATAATAATAGTTTGAAAATAACGTAACGTTTAATAATAATAATAATAATAATAATAATAATAATAATAATAATAATAATAATAATAATAGTAATAATAATAATAGATTGAAAATAACGTAACGTTTAATAATAATAATAGTAATAATAATAATAGTTTGAAAATAACGTAACGTTTAATAATAATAATAATAGTAATAATAATAATAGTTTGAAAATAACGTAACGTTTAATAATAATAATAGTAATAATAATAATAGTTTGAAAATAACGTAACGTTTAATAATAAAAATAGTAATAATAATAATAGTTTGAAAATAACGTAACGTTTAATAATAAAAATAGTAATAATAATAATAGTTTGAAAAAAAACGTAACGTCGTGACGTGAACTCGTAAAATGGAAAGTAAAAATAAAAATATTAATTTTATATATATGGCCCTTGTATTTTCTAAAAATTTACACTTTTTACCCTAACGACGTTAGCGTTACGCCGTTAGTCCAAAATTAAATATATTTATATTTTACGTCCAAAACTTTATATTTCTTACACCTTTCACCCTAGAGTTTATAAAAATCAGTTTTCACCCTTTAATTTACGAAATGACATTTTATACCGAAACTTTGAAAAGTTGACACTTTTAACCCAATTTTTGTAAAATTTTCAAATTTAGTCCAAACTTCACTAATTACAAAACTTAATGTTTTCATTTCTTAAATAGTTTCACAACAGCTTATTGAACTTATTCTACCAGCTTATTAGTTCGAAAAGTTAATTTGATAGCTTATGGGCTTTTAATGAAATGTAAGGCCCGTTAGTGTTTTTAAATCCAATGGGCCTACGGGGTTTTTGGGCTTTGTTTTGGGCTAAGGTTAGAAGTATAAAAATGTTGCCAAACTGCTTATTACTTCAGCTTATTTGATCGGCGTATTTTGAAGTGATTGGGCCTTAAGGCCCAATCGATACAATTTAATTTTTAAAAACAGTTTCTTGGTCGATTTGCTTTTGATCGATTACTAGGTCCTATCGTGACTTTTATTATAAAGTTTTTATACGAAAATGATTGTTTGTCATGAGGACTATTAGTTTGTGAAATAAAATGGTATGCTTGTTAAGTAAAATTTAAAGATATACGTGCGTTTTGGGCTAGCATGGGACAAGTTTTTATAAAACAAAAGACTTAGAAAAATTTTAATAGTTTTCGATACTTGTTTGTATACGTTAGAAATGTATTCTAAGATAGGTTGTACGTAGCTTTTTAGTTTCAAAACTCTACAAAGTTTATTTGTTAAGGTGTGAAATATATAGACGAACGTAATATATATATATATATATATATATATATATATATATATATATATATATATATATATATATATATATATATATATATGTTGTTTATTTAGTTTTTGAATAAAGAGATGCAATTGTGTGTGTCGCGTATAAAAATAATGCAAATGAAAGTTTTATAAAAATATTGAAAAGAGTTTGTTAGCAACTTACGACACCAAAGTGGTGGTTAAAACAAGACGTAGAGTCGAGAAGTGAGTGAGATGAGTACGTAGTGTGTATGTGTGCTCGACCAAGGTTCACAAACAATAACGTGTTTCTCCTAAACCCACACGAATTCCTTTGAATTTCTACCCAATGCTATTCGACCCAAAGCCTAGTTTACTACTTAAAATATTTGGTGGATTTTTGGTTTCCATGGAAATGGAAAATGTAAGCTTGCATGCATGGCTACTTATATATGAAACCTAATGTGTTCTAGTATCCAACATTGAATGTGATGTGATGTTGGAGTGTTATAAGAAATGTTCAAAAGTCTAAAGTTGTAAGAGTAGTACAAGACACTCAAGGTTTTTGGTTTCTTGTGTCGACATTTCAATCATCAAAGAAAGAAAACGTAGGCTTTGAAAACTTATACACGAATGGTACTAGATATATATGTTATAAAAAGATTTTGGTACGTTCTTTAGTGAATAAAATAGGGTACAGTGTGCTTGATTTAGGGGAGTACAAGTTTGGTTTTGGAAATACATGTCGACCATATTTATTTTGTGAAACGATTTGAAATTTTGGCTAGGCTTGGTGATGGTTGATCAATTGTAATACTTAGACTTGAAATTGTGTTAGAAATATTTTTAGGACTTTATAGAAACAAACAGGGTTTAAAACGGTTTAGTTTTGGATTAGATGATATTTTATGAAATCGTTTTTGGGACAAAAGCTTTGCCTAGTAAAATCCTAGCTAGACTCAACGTGGGGAACTAAAATTCGACACTCTATATGTTGGCTAGGGGAGGAATGAGTATGTGTAAAAATAAGTGTGTGTCGTGTGTAAGATTTAAGCATACGAGGCTCATTTCTAGTCGTCCTAGTCGAGTGGAATGAAAACAAAGCAAGGGGAAATGGGCTAAGTTTACTTTGGGCCTTAAGAGGATTGGGCCATGAATAGTAACAGGCCGAGAAATGTGTTGGGCTTAGGGTGAGATTTAGGGTCCGTTTAGGTGTATTTTAGGATTAGTAAAATCTTAATTGTGATTAGTGATAAGTTTAGAAATTAATTAGTGAGACGCTTACGTGAGTCCGAGAGTGAATAGTGTTTTATGAATAGTGTTTCATGAATAGTAAAAATTTTGAAAAACATCTCAATATTACTAACCGACTCAAAAAATGATGAATAGTGTTTTGTGAATAGTAATCGATGAATAGTAATTTTTGAAAAATATCTCGAAAATGCATGTTTGTAACGAATAAAGAAAATTTTAATATTCTCGCGATTTTAGACTATAGTGGTACATGTGTGAGCATCGTTCCAAGCAAAAAGGGATCATGAATATCGTAGTGATTTCTAAGTATCATAGCATATTTGATAATAAATAAATAAATAAATAAATAAATAAATAATTTATTGGTAAAAACGTTATTAATTAACAAAATGATATATTAGTCTTTGATTTACTTTTATTATTTATAGGGAAATTTACGGGGGATTACAGTACCTACCCCTCATTCTGAATTCCGTCCCGGAATTCAAGTTTAACTAAATTATGGTATTAGGAAATTTCGATCAGAGGGTTGTCGAGAGATTAAGATTTGGGAGACGTGGTTTAGTTAGACTTATTTGTGCTAGACAGGATCTAGTAACTGGTGTATTTAAGGGTTGTGAATATTGAAGGTAGTGGTTTTGAATAGTAAAATAACGGCTAGGTGTACTGTACCCAACGGTCGTGAATAGTGAATCCTAACGGTCCTAAACAGTGAATAACGGCTAGTTTTTCCACCTACATATACTCCTTTCAAATTTCCATTTCTTCCACCAACCATTTTCCTATCATTTCACATTTCCTATTCTTAATACTTCCGGAAAAAAAAATGCCGAGCCTAATTACTATACTAGCGATTGTGTATGTCGTCCTTGCCGCTGTCTACTTAGCGTATGTTCCAGACGAAGACTTTGGGTTCTTGGTTGCGATCTTGTTGTTTGTCGTACCCCTCATGGTTCTAGCCATTACCGTGGACAAGATATTGGGGTAATAATCTTAAGCTAGGGTTGTTTTAACTTAATTCCTTGTCGTGTTTCTATGTAATCCTCAATAAATGTGAAATAAGTCTTATTTGTCCTTATGTTTAAAAACTAGTCTTGCTATAGTTTTTAATGATTTGTTTATATTCCTCTTTCATCATAATTAAGGTGATTCATCCTGTGGTGGCTTTTGCTATGGTTTTGTTGGTGGGGGTTTTTGTTGTCATAGCGGATCAACCTATTGAAGATTCTATGGTTTATATTGTAATTATTGTGACGTTAGCATTTCTGATGCTAATTATTTGTTTATTTATTAATTTTCATGGATTCGGATAAATTCTTAGTTATTGGAGTTTTCTATTAGTCTTTGTGAATTATTAGGGTTTTTCCTATTTGTACTTTTGTTGGCTTCTCATCCTAATGACGAAGGAATAAGATACGTTTTTATGGTAGTTTGTAATATTTATGAATAGTTCAGTTTATTTATATTTGTTGCTTTTAAATGAAGATTGTTATTTAGAAATTTTGGCATTATGATTGTTCCATCATGACATGATTTGTTCCTAAATTAGACATAGTTGGCCAGGCTATGTTTAATGGAGGACTAAATGATGTGATGTTTGGCTCAATCATAGTGGTATTTATGCTTTTCTTTAAGTTGTTTTAGATGATGTTCAACGTTTTGTTATTATGATATAATACGTAATTTATTTTAAGAATAAAGTAGGAACTTTATTCATTGATATATATATATATATATATATATATATATATATATATATATATATATATATATATATATATATATATATATATATATATATATATATTTGATGATGAGTCAGAAATTTCTAGGGAAATAACAGTATGCTGTTATTTGGTAAATGGGATAGGAATTGAAATTGACGTAGATTATAATTATTTTGGAAATATTACAAGGTAGATTTTTCGATACGGTAGAAGGATAGTTGTTTTACTTAGGTTACATCCATCGTAACTTAAAGTAAAATACGGGGAAGAGATACAATCTCAGGAAATTGTCGAATTAGGATTTATTTATTTACAACATGAATTTATTCATCTGCTTCAATCTAGTCTTCATTCCTTTGATACTATCGAAGTTTTTAAAGGTTCCTTATTTCTAAGAGTTTTTGCTTTTGTATATTTCCATTAGGTATAACTTTTTGCCTAATTCCTTGGTTATGGGTGATGGTAGGGTTAGCCATTCCTTCTGGCGTATTAAAGTGGGTTGGCCTATATTCCATGCAGTTTTCCTGCTTATTGGAGATGTCCATCTCTCCCCTTGGATCAACTATGGTAGTCCCTTCGAGTACCACTGATACGATGTTGGTTACCAATTTCCTAACGGCTTCAGTAATCATGGTAGTCTTTGATGAAGATGGAGTACATGTATTGTTTACGTTGTCCATCTTCTGAAATCATTAATGAAACTCAACTTAGAATCCTTCTGATGTCAGAATAATTCAAATGAAGTTAATTATTTCATTAATGATAGACTGAATTGACTCCTTACTGTAATCTAATTTCAAGATATGTCTCTGTTGTATCATAGATAGATAATCAACTCTTGATATGAGATTACTAAGGAACAAACCGATTCGTCCACTAAAATAAATTTTCTCTCTCTTGAAAATTTAATTATAGTATGTTTAAGAATTTCTTACGGTAGAGTTGAATAGTATTGTAGAAGTCATCATAATATTAATAACTTGACTGATTGTTTTTGTAAAACAATTAGTACAAGGTCTCTTATTAATATGTCAGAAATCTAAATGGATTTATTTGTTCATCAAGGGAGGTAACAATTGATGAGATTTTTGCATGAAATTCAGAGGATTCATAGTATGCATGCTTGATATGAAAGAAAACGATTGATTTATAAGGAGAGATGAAACGAAAGAGGAGGTTATATTATGATTTGATTACGAATTCTGAAAGGTTCAGATTTATTGAACATTACATGAAATACTAACCAAGTCTGTCTGGTTTAGTAGATGCAGCAGGGATACTTGTAAACTTAAGATTAGTTACGCCTTTGACGTAAATATCTAATCTCTTTCTCAAGTTCAAGTTGTGCTGCTTCCATGTTTAAGAAACGTTCCTGACACATGTTCATTTAGTTTGCCAACATACTCTCTAATGCGGCAATCTTTATTCCTAATTCACATATAGCTCGTCTCTCAGCATCCGTTCTTTTGAACAATGCGTCAAGGTTACGGTCGTACCATTCAAATTTTGTTGGTCGTAAACCTTTCAGTTGTTCAGTGTGAGCCTCTAATGTGCTGGCTTGTTGATAAACAAGAGTCCATATTGAATCAGGTGTGCTTATATCGTAGTTGGGGGAATTAGGTGAGGATAAGGTATTTGGGATATCTGGTATTGGGGAATCTAAAGTGTAGGGTAACGGAGAATTTGGCTCAACATTCTTCCACGGCCTCTCTTGTCGTGAACTTTGTCCAACTTCGAATGTTGCCTGACCACCAATCACATCTTCATATGATTCAGTAGTTCTCCTAAGCTTTTGACGTAGAGGTGAAGAAATAGGTGACGATGAGAGTGATTTCTATATTAAGTTGGGGCTGTGATATTTGTACGTAGGGATCTTCAGTGTTCGGAGAATTTTGATTGACGGGGGATGTATTAGTATTACGGAGAGTGGTTTTGGCGTTCAAGGAAGTTTTTGGAGACATGTTACTGTAGTAACCGGGAATAGTATTTTATAAGTTACTTTTACGTTATAGCTATAATAGTACGGATGAACTAAAAAATTAGGTAAGCGCAATTTCTAAACATGCAGACTAATCCTAACAGGTAATGTACTGAGCAAGGTAGTATGCAGGCACGGAAAGCACAAAGAGTGTAGGGCTATAAAATGTTTTGTTTGTAAAAACGGTTATAGTTCAGATCCAAGATAGATCTGTTTCGCTATAACCAAAGCTCTGATGCCAATCTGTAACACCCCCAATTTTGAAATATTTGCAGCGGAATAAAGATTGGGTGTTACTTCACAGCTCATAGTTTTTCAGTAGAAAATGATTTTCCTAAAAATATTTATCATTCGAAGTTTTGTAAATATCAGAGTTTTCAAAATGAGGTCCCAGTGGTTTTTAAAATTTGTTAAATAGGTTTTCGAATGATAATAAAATTTTATAGCCTTTGTGAGAGTTTCGTGCTCTTCCGTCCCATCCTTGCTCGTTATAGACCTGAGATAAACATGCTAAAAGTCAACAAAAGTTGAGTGATATTCATAGGTTTAAGTTTAAAAGATTGAACACAAGTTATAAGTGATAATTGCACCGTCATATAATTATAAGTTAAAAGCAGTTGTTATTGCATTAAGCTCATGACGCTCAGCTGATTAACAGATCTCATCACGAATGATGGATTATAGTAACAGGGGGCCCTCGGGATAGGTTCTTGCCAGTAACCTATTAGATTTCAAATAAAGTGCGTTTGGTTGTTTTCTCGAACTCCCAAATGGGGATTGTCAATCCCTAATAGATCTATCCACAATTATTTACGTTCACCTCCTGGGTGACTAAAGCTCATGATATGAGGGGCTTTTAGCAAGGAAAGGTACTTAAGCAATAACGAGATCAGGTAAAGCATACCAAGAAAATACTTGTGTTCAGTTTGTAAAAACTAGCATGTATCCCCCTCGCAGGGTTTATAAAACATTTAAACAAGTAAAGGCGAGGCTATGAACTCACCTTAGTGGTTTAGTGAATAAAAATATCGATACTCAGTTTGCAAAATGGGAACGGCTCCACACACGACCTAGATAATATATGGCATGTTTTAGTGTTTGATAGTCTTAGGGTTTTAATCGCGAGTAGTTTTTAAATGCATGATTTGTTAATTTGACGTTAGTAAGACTTTTGGTTTTTATTGTATATTGTTTGTAAGGTTTAATAATAACAATAGTTTGAAAAATAACGTAAAGTTTAATAGTAATAATAGTAATAAAAATAATAGTTTGAAAATAACGTAAAGTTTAATAGTAATAATAGTAATAAGAATAATAGTTTGAAAATAACGTAAAGTTAATAGTAATAATAGTAATAAAAATAATAGTTTGAAAATAACGTAAAGTTTAATAGTAATAATAGTAATAAAAATAATACTTTGAAAATAACGTAACGTTTAATAATAATAATAATAGTAATAATAATAATAGTTTGAAAATAACGTAACGTTTAATAATAATAATAATAGTAATAATAATGATAGTTTGAAAATAACGTAACGTTTAATAATAATAATAGTAATAATAATAATAGTTTGAAAATAACGTAACGTTTAATAATAATAATAATAGTTTGAAAATAACGTAACGTTTAATAATAATAATAGTAATAATAATAATAGTTTGAAAATAACGTAACGTTTAATAATAATAATAGTAATAATAATTATAGTTTGAAAATAAACGTAACGTCGTGACGTGAACTCGTAAAAATGGAAAGTAAAAATAAAAATATTAATTTTATATATATGGCCCTTGTATTTTCTAAAAATTTACACTTTTTTCCCTAACGACGTTAGCGTTACGTCGTTAGTCCAAAATTAAATATATTTATATTTTACGTCCAAAACTTTATATTTCTTACACCTTTCACCCTAGAGTTTATAAAAATCAGTTTTCACCCTTTAATTTACGAAATGACATTTTATACCAAAACTTTGAAAAGTTGACACTTTTAACCCAATTTTTGTAAAATTTGCAAATTTAGTCCAAACTTCACTAATTTCAAAACTTAACGTTTTCATTTCTTAAATAGTTTCACAACAGCTTATTGAGCTTAATCTACCAGCTTATTAGTTCGAAAAGTTAATTTGATAGCTTATGGGCTTTTAACGAAATGTAAGGCCCGTTAGTGTTTTTAAATTCAATGGGCCTACGGGGTTTTTGGGCTTTGTTTTGGGCTAAGGTTAGAAGTATAAAAACATTGCCAAACTGCTTATTACTTCAGATTATTTGACCAGCTTATTTTGAAGTGATTGGGCCTTAAGGCCCAATCGATACAATTTAATTTTTAAAAACAGTTTCTTGGTCGATTTGCTTTTGATCGATTACTAAGTCCTATCGTGACTTTTATTATAAAGTTTTTATACTAAAATGATTGTTTGTCATGTGGACTATTAGTTTGTGAAATAAAATGGTATGCTTGTTAAGTAAAATTTAAAGATATACGTGCGTTTTGGGCTAGCATGGGACAAGTTTTTATAAAACAAAAGACTTAGAAAAATTTTAATATTTTTCGATACTTGTTTGTATACGTTAGAAATGTATTCTAAAATAGGTTGTACGTAGCTTTTTAGTTTCAAAACTCTACATAGTTTATTTGTTAAGGTGTGAAATATATAACTTAACGATTGAGAACAAGAGAGTAACTAGGAATGTCTTTAAGTTAAAATCCCTTGCTTTTGAAGCTTGCTTTTATTATCAAAAAGTCTTTCAAATATTGACACTTATAATCACATGATTACTTCGAAACATCTATTTTGTTTCACTAGTTGTTTTATTCTAAATTCCAAAAACTGCTTTTTGTTGGATTTGTTTAGACACAACTATGACCTATAAATCAAGTTTTATAACTTATGTCAATTTTTCATGATTCAATGTTTGACTCAAGGTGAGAAGATGTTATTTTGTACTTTTATTCTTAATGTTTTTCACAACATACTTGTCTTGCCATCATTGGACTTTCGACTAAGTTATCATCTACCAAAGATGATAACTTAGAAGGAGGAGATCACTCGTTAAATGTTATATTCAACGACTCCTCGACTCTTTGTATTTTCTTACTTAAGACACTATGAACTCTTATTTGTTTTGAAAAATTCCAAGAGGTACAACATCATGAGACTAAGTGTCACATTTGATGAGTAAATCCTATATGTTGAAAACTAATTTTCTTTCACACATCCTAATGTATGCTAATGTGATTTATTTCACCTTGTGTGTTTTATGTGAGATTATCATAAAGGAGTGATTGAAGAAAAACACAATTTAAGACTCAAAGTATGGTGTTTGAGAATGTTGTTTAACAAAGGTTTGTTTTGCAAGTATTACAAAAGTGTTAGACATTTTAACACTTAGGAAATTCTTAGTTAGCTCACTTGTAAGCAAGAGTTGAGTGAGACTCACTCAAGATTTTCTCGTGTTTATCTCTTGATGGTTAAAGAACCAAAACACCTTATATCTCCTACTAGTACTAATGACGAAATTCCTTGTTGCATAGAATCTAATCTTAGTTATTACTAATAGCAGGTAAACACTTTAGAGTATTAATAATAACACATATTCCAGCACATAATGCTAGAAACAAGAGGCAATCAAAGTCAAGTTGAAGTAATGCGTACCTTTTAAATTGCATAGAGATGCTATCAAGAGGATAAACACTACACGTAAAATCTTGGTTTGACGACACGCTTTGAAACTCAATTACTCATGTATCCCAGAAGGTTAGATAATCATATAAAAGCATAGAGCATGCTAATCTTACTTGTTTTATTTTACTAGTTGATGGTGCTTTTGAGTTAAATCCTAATCCGGTTTTATCTTTAAACAACCTTTGACTCCTCAACAATCTTTCAAGAGATTTTGAGCTTTCATCAAATTTAACTAATAATTTTCCTTTCTCATTTTGCTTTTTAATCTTATGTTTGTAATCTAGACATAATTTACATTCTAGATCAATTTCAACATTACTCTCAATTCTAGACATTTTATCTTCTAACAAGATTTCCTTTTAGAAGATATTCTTAAAAGATTTTGAAGACTCATTCTTGAAGATAGTTTTTAGGTCCATGTTGCATAAACGTTTAGACTCATTTTCTAGTTTAGAAAACTCTAGGATAAATTTATCAAAGCAAAAGTGTTTGGTTTCAAAATGTGTAACAATTCACAATTTCAGGTTAATTACTATTCCCGGAAAATTTCACTATTCACTTTTACTATTCATTTTTACGTTTTATTTTCCCGAAAGTTGATTTTTGTTTCTTGGCCTCGAGTGATAAATAATTTCCATGGCAAATTAAAAGTTTGACACTCGTCATATCATTTTCGTGAAAGTTATTAAGGAATTACACGTTTTAGGGTAAAACGTCATTCAAAAATTCCACGCACAACGAAACTCGGTCACGTTAATTTTCCCCGTATAAGAAAAATGTTTGACACACTCATGATTTATTTGAGAATAAATCATGACTGAGAAAAACATGACCAAATAAACCTCGGCCGTGAAAAACTGGAATTTTCAGTTTTAAGCGTTTTTACTCAGCCGTAACCTTAGCCTATACATGCACCGCGTTTCTAAGACGATTTGAGTTTTCACATTTTTGGAATAAGTCAACATGTTTTTCCCTCCCCCTTTGACCAAAAATCATTCCTTGATTTTATAAGTCATTCCTTGATTTTTAGGCTTACGGTTTTATGTCTAAAAGACATTTAATACCAACCGACACTAGACTGAACCCAGTCTAGACATTATAAGTCATTTTAATTCATTTATATCCTATTAGAAAAGTAACATTTTACTTTTCTCAATTTTACACAATATTCGTACATTTTACGTATTACGCGTTTTAGACCCGTGTTTCCAGTTTTAGCAGGGTTTTACCACCCCAATGGAACCTACCACTCATTTTATATTTTATTATGAAACATAGCCAAAAGTTCTTTATAGATCTAACTTTTACCATAGAAGCCATCAAGCAATCTTAACCACTCATTTTTTTTTTATCAAAATAAAAAAATAAACTTCTACCATTTTTTTAAAACTTAAATATTTCGCAAACCGTAAATCGTCAAGCTACAAAAAAAAATACCATCGCGACGAGAATTAAATTATTTTTCTATAGACATGCATTGTTATATACTTTCGACGAACTTTTTTTTCGATGAACTTTTTTTTATCGCCCAGAAAAATCATATATGATTCGTAAGAATCATATATGATTCGATTTTAACAAATCATGTATGATTCTTATGAATCATATATGATTCGTAAGAGTCATATATGATTCGTAAGAATCGAATCATATATGATTTTTTACGAATCATATATGATTCTTTCTGGGCGGAAATTAAAAAAAAAAAGTTCGTCGAAAGTATATAACAATGCATATTTATAGAAAGATCATTTAATTCTCGTCGCGATGGTATTTTTTTTGTAGCTTGAAGATTTACCGTTTGCAAGATATGTTGCTTTGAAAAAAAAGGTGGAAAATATAAATGGGTGCCTATGATTGGTTGATAGGTTCTATGGCATGTATGGGTTCTTCATGGATCTCAACTCATGGAACATATTGACATGTTTAACAATACTTTCAAGTTCCATATTTTTACGACACCCGATTTTACGTTTTGAGGCTTAATCATTTACGGTTGGCATTTCCCGGAGTCAAAACTCATCCAATACTTAGGATATTATCAAGACAAGCACACCTCACCCCCTAGACCTTATGGAACCGCCTATAGGGGGGGGGGAGTCACCCTTGGTGTGGCTTGATCCTAAGCTATGTGGTCTTGGATGATATACATGTGTATAACTTGTCATGAAAGTGTTGACTAGTTCCATTTTGTAACCTCCTCAAGGCACTATAAAAGCCCCCCCTCCCCCTTGTTGTCATCCATATCACACCCCAAAACCACTCCACACTTAGCTTTAAGCAAGGTTCAAGTACTTCTTCAAGGTAGAAACCTTAGTTTCTTTTAGGTAATCAAAACACTTCCAAACCTCATATACTTTGGTGATTTCTCTTGAGTTTGAATCCACTCAAGTCACCTCAACTTTCATCATCCATCTTTCAAGAATACAAGAGTAGAAAGATTGCATGAAGTGAAGTGGGTTGAAGCAAAAGTCTATCAAAGTCCTTTTCCTTACTTGCTACTTACCTTTCTTATTTGAAAGCTAAAAGTTGTAAGCCAAACCCTAACATGTTTCTTGTTAAATATCATAATCATGTTATTTATATATAATTTATGCTATATTATGTCTTGTATTCATGTCCATGATGTATAAAAATGAGTAAAACAAGTTATTATATATGCTTGTTAAGACAAGTTATTTAAACAAGTAAACTAGTGACTTTCTTGGTATGATCTGATCAAAATGGTAAAATCATGATATTGGATCATTACATATTACAGTAGAGGACCTAACAAGGAAACCATAGCAATTTGAACCACCTAAAACGAGTATACGAGTCAAAAGTTATGACGATTTGAAGTTACCAAAACTTTGCGGGTAAGCTGCCAAATACCTTTTGTTACATAAACATTGAACACGCAAAAAGAGGCCTTTCTGGTCCGTTTCATGAAAAAGTTAAAGCACGAAAGTTGTCCGGAATCACGTTTTCTTCAAAAACTCAGGAGCACGTCTCCATAAAATCAATAACGAATGAGATTTTTATCAGTTTCTTAACAGCTATTTACATATATATAAGTCACTATATATGGTTATATTTTAAAAAGACCAAGAGGTCTTATGACCTAGAATCAAGACCACAACCACGGCTAAAGCCAAGGTTGAGTCTCAAGACCATAGAACAATGACCAAAGGTCATGGCAAGGCCATGACTAAATGACCATAGAAGCTTACATAGGCGAAAACATGAACCAAAGAATTGGCGATAACTTGAACAAGCAATTTGGATCTACTTCACTTAAAGGAACCATGAGTTATTACAAAGAAAATGGTCATACAAGTTATAAGAAACTTACCCTAATAACAATCTTCATGTAATAATAAACTTTCCTAAGTTTATTCAAATATCGAACATGTAATTTTCGGATCAAAACTTATATATATATACTTTATCAACTACTACAATAGTAGGGAGCCTCATGTGAGGAGTTCATTATGTAAGCCGTCGAGATGAGTTGTGGATTTATGAATTAAAGTGTCCTGGCTCCTCGAACGTTTACTAACATGACTTCTGAATTATGTCGGCCCGAACGGTAGTAAACGATATATAAAACATACATGTTTCATGAATCTTTTCTTTCGAAGACTTACACTATACATCATACCACATCATGGACTAGATGCAAGATATATATATATATATATATATATATATATATATATATATATATATATATATATATATATATATATATATATATATATATATATATATATATATATATATATATAGGCATATCTTCATATTCATTACTCAAATCCTAAGTCGCAACATTCTATTATAGGTTGCTCGTAGAAACCTTCACGATCCAACCATTACCTTCATTACTTGCTATCTTACTTAAGGTGAGTTCATAGCCCCACTTTACATTACTTCAATGTTTTACAAACCCTTGGGGGGAATACATGCTATTTTAAACCGAACACAATGCTTTGAAACTGTATGCTGCCTGATTGTTTTATTATTATTAAGTACTTACCTTGCCAATCCTAGGCCCCATATCATGAACCATTTAATCACTAGTATTAGTGAGCGCGAGTATTGTGAATAGGCCTATTGGGATTGACAAATCCCATTTGTTTGAGCAGATTAGTTCAAATGAATGCACAATATTTGAAACATTAAGTATGACGGCAAAGTACTTACCGGGGCATCAAAACCGCCGATTGATATTGGTACCCGTTAACGTATTGGTTGCATGAGCTTAGTATATAATAATAACTGTTTTGTTTTCCAACATAAGTATGAGTCTAATTAACTCATACTACCAACATATTGTGTTCAACCGTTAAACAAACTCTATGAATATCACTCAACCTTTGTGTTGACCTCTTAAGCATGTATTTCAGGTCCATGATAATCAAGAATGGAGCGAAAGGGCACGTACTAAAGGAAGAAGGCTATAAACTACTATGTCATTCGATAAAACATCAAAAGACTTTATATTGATGTATTTTAAAACAATGAACCTTTTCGGGACCTAACTATGTAAACTCTGATATATTTGAATAAATTCGAATGATAACTCTTTTTAATATGGCTCGGTTAGAGATCGTTTTCTATTATTATGACTGTTGTGCTGTCGAGTAACACCAAAGTTGAATTCCGCTGCATCATGAATTGGGGGTGTTACAAAATGTACCTTGCTTGATGTTTTATCTAGTTGAGAATCACAAACCGGATGGTTGGCTTCATCTTCATCCGTGTTATTCCATGAATCGTAAGCAAGTCCACTAAGAGCTCGACATGAGTAATCATCTTCACTTACACCTTCATTTAAAATATTTAAACTAGTAGTACATGTATTTATCTCAACTAAATGTCTATCTATTAATATTTCTAAGACTTCTAATTCATATGTGAGATCAAATTGATCATCTTTGACTTGACATATTTCTTGATGAAAGTTTAACATATTTTTCCAAATATTATTAGCCGTTTGACAAAAATACATTCTTTCATATTTGGTACTAAAGCTTTATAAATTATTGTTTTAGCTTTAGTATTTTTATCAAGTTTAGGATAGTTATCTTGGTTTTCAAAAACTTGTTTTCTTTGATTTGAAATTACCAAAAGAAATAATATGCCAAAGATCTTGATCAATTGATTTCACATAGTTTTCAAAATTACTTTTCCATTCAAGTAAGTTTTCTTATTCAAGTAGCGGTGGGTTTTGAATAGGTTGCCCTTCTTTGAGATTTTCAAAATTCATGGATCGATCCAAGTTTTAAAATACATTCTATTTTAAAGATCTTGAGTAACGTAGCTCTGATACCAATTGTGGAAAACTAGAAGGGGGGTTGAATAGTTTACCGCTTTTTCAATCCTTTTTAGCTTGACTATCCTTGAGTAACGTAGCTCTGATACCAATTGTGGGAAACTAGAAGGGGGGTTGAATAGTTTACCGCTTTTTCATGTGAATAACAATTCTAACTTTACTTGTTTCATACTTTGAAAAGCTTTACTTGTGATGATCCTAACTTTGCTTGTTTAGTTCTTTGAAAACCTTTACATTTGTTTAAAGATATAAACACAACTTTACTTGTTTAATTCTTTGAAAAGCTTTATATGTGATTAGCGATTCTAACAAAAAGACAACATGTAATAAGCAAAGATAAAGAAAGAAACGATCAAACCACAACACGATTGTTTATCGTGGTTCGGCTACAAGGACTCTTTTTCCTTGCCCTACATCCACGCCCCGAGTTTCCAACTCGAGAGTTATAAGCACTAATCAACAAGCTCCTTTCACCGGCGGAGAGAACCTTTACAATGTCACTTACACTTTTACCGACACTACACTAGATGTCGAGTTCTTTTACACAGGTACAATCACTCCCATCGTCGCTTACACTTTTACCAACACTAAGCTAGATGTCGAGTTCTTTACCAAGGGTACAACCACTCCCGTTAGTTCTTTTACAAGGGTACAACAACTCCCGACACACTACGTATTTTGAGGCCTAAATTACTAACCAATCACTTCTACATACATGACACAAATGAAGTATAAACTACCAAAGCTTATACATGACCAAGCTAACAAGACTTGCAACTATAGAGTTGAAGCTTGTAACTTCTTGAATGATCTTGTGAAGTCCCTTGCTACATAAGAGAATCACACAAGTCAAATGTTACTGAGTTAGTTTGAGAGAGTATATGAAAATATGTCCTAAAGTGTTTACTCAAAACTAACAAATGGTTTGGTATTTATAGCAAAACATTCTGCAGGCCTGGCGGATACGGCGGACCCCTCAGAAGGGTTCCGCCCGTGTATCCCCAGGGTACCGTCAGGGCTGCAGTTGGTTTTGCAATAAATCTTCCAAACCAAACAAGGTCACATCTCATTACACCTAGTCAAACACAAAACTTGCAAGCAAACATATATTTAGTCAATCACACTTTCTTACCATAAATGTATATTGACAAAGCTTGCCCTAAATGTGATGTAACATTACTATTTTAAGAAATAAATGTGATGTGACAAGATACTTACTAATTTAAGAAATAAAAACAATGTTTAGTTTACAAGGAAATGTAAACCTTAGTTAAACAAGACTTAAACACTAAAAGTTACTCTTAGCTAAAGTTCATACTTTGTTATTAACAAAACTTAGCAAAGATCGTAAAATATAAATAACGTTTTTAGGCGATATTTGTATTAACACTATCTTCTATCAAATATTCACAACTAGTTACACAAAGAAATAGATATAATGGATGATGCTCTAACAAATTGGATGTAGAGGTCACAACAAGTTGTAATACTTCTTCTTTTGAAGGATTGAAGTATTCTTCTCTTTCACTTGAAAGGTAAAGGTTTGGATCACTTTGAAACAAAGATTTATGTATGTATGATCAAAGGATTTAGAGAATAGAGATGGAGATCTAGAACAGAAAGTTTTGGGGTGCAAAAGGTGAGAAAAATATTTGGAATGAACCAGTATTTATAAGGGAAAAAATACTGTTTGGGAGCATGGACGGTCCTCTTAATTAGGGGCCGGTCCCCTTAATTATTAAGAGGGCCACCCATATAATTAAGGGAGCCGCCCTTCCAAAATGGCCAGAAAACTTATCTTTTTCTGGGGAAAGTTTATCTAGTAAAATTTTAACTGTTTTTGGTTAAAAATTTGAATTCATATGTTTGTAATGATTTAAACATATTCTTTTATTTCCAAAAATGATTTTATAAAAGATTTTAAATGTTTTGTGACATTTTATAAAAAGTCTAGTGTTTAAGAAAAATGTTCCTTTGATCATAGAATGCAATATACACTTTGTTTATTCATACCTTAAGTGATTTGGATGTAAAGTGAATATTTATCACTAAATACTTGTTTACGTCATAATTTTTTTAGCTCAATGGGTTTACGTTTTGTGATTTTCAAAACATAGAGATATCGATAAATGTTAATAATGTTTTTAGGCATTATTTATATCAACAGTCTCCCCCTTTTTGATGATTACAAAACCTAAACTCATCAGGTCTAAAAATTAATTTTTAGACATGTACTAAGTGAGTTTATATTCACTTCTCCCCCTTTTTGTAGAATCAAAAAGGTTATGCCGACTAGCTTCATAAATGAAGTTAGACGGGATGAAAGCTCCCCCTCGTTCGAGGGCACCAAGGAATCGAGCAATGGGATTCTTGGCTGCAAAAATATTAGAAGCACAAGCATACATAGAAAAATATGCAATATACAAATAACAAGGATAGCAAACAAATATTAAGGATACATAACAATTAATTCAAAGTGATTATGTTAAAGATCCTAATTTGCCAAAGAGAGCCATCGGACTTGCTTGTAATAAAGGTTGGTTGATACTTATTTGAAAGTGAAAATCATAAGCATATATTATGCTTAGATTATTGATGATTGAGTATTTGGAATGAAAATGGTTAAGTTAGGGTAAGATTGTTGGATTAATGGAGGTATATGTTTGGGTGCATGAGTGTTAGAGAGTTTGGTGGTGGAGAGTTTAGAAGTGTAGAATTAGGAGCGGAAGAGGTTGATTGAGAGTTTGGATGTTGTTCAAGCGAGGGTTTTGGATGAGATCTAGTGAGAAGATACTCAATCCAAGTGAAGTGTTCATTCAATGAAATGGTTTGTTTTTGGAGAAAGATGCAACAAGGAAAATTGTTGACATGTTTTGCAACTTGTTTCAAGTTGTGGGGTGATGAAGGAGAGCTATAGGAAAATTATTCAAAGTTGCATTGAGCAAGGTGTAAGGCAAGAAGAGCACAAAGCTCATGGGCTTCCTTGAGTTCTTTGATGAACTTCAAGTGTTCGGAGGAAGGTGATGATGGTGGAGTGTGGTTGTTATTTAGGGATGGATGATTGGACATGCAACATAGGGGATAACATGTGTGTTGGTAGGAGGTGGTGGTGATACTCTTGGTGGTGGAGATATTTGTGAGTTTGGGTAATCATGAATGGATGAGAATGAAGTTGTAGAAGAATAGGATGGTTTGGATGGTGGATTGGTAGGTTGAACAAAATGTAAGGTGTTAGGAATGAGATTGGGATTGTTGTTTTGAGATTGAACATGCTCTTCATATGGCTTATGTGGGTGAGATGAAGGTGTAATTTTGGAAACAAGGATGGATGTTTGGTTATTATGATGAGGTTTGTGAGAGGTTTCATTTGAGTGAGCATGAGGTTTGTGTATCATGAAATATGGTTTGACCTTCATGGGTTAAGTTGTAGTGGTGATGACATACTTTATAGAGTGTAGGGAATGGTTATATGGTTGAATCTTTTTGTGAGGATGACTAGGTAGAGTTATTGGTAAAGATGGGAAATGAGTATCAAGTGATGTGATTGGTGAGAGTGAAAAAGCGATGTTTGTCACAACTCACCATTTCAGGTCATTTTAGGTTTTTTCCCGAACTTTGGAAAAACACTATTCATCAAACACTATTCATCAAAAACACTATTCATCGTTTTACTATTCATCATTTTCGAGGTCATTTTGATATTCTGAGAAACATTTGGGAAATTTACTATTCACTAAACACTATTCATTTCTGGAAAAGTTTTCACTATTCACTTGCATTACACATTTCATCGTAAATTTAGTTTACGGGTATTCAAATTCGCGTAACCGGATGGGTTTAGGTGCGAATTCATTTCATTAGTGCTAAGGACACTGCATACGGACTGGGGATAGTCTGCATATCATCATAACAACATTTTCATGTTATACCACTCTCAGGATTTTCAAATTTATATATTTGATACATTTAACGTTTTTAAGTATAAGTATTTATAGTAAACGTTAACACCTGGTTTATACATGACGAATATATCTAGATATTCCCACAATGGTCCCGACATATTTTTATATCCATTTTATCATCATAAAAGTTATAACATTCATTTACCCAGTATTTTGGAAATTTATTTTATTTATAACGTAAGCTTATGAATATTACGACGGTTTTCGTGAAAACTAAACAATAATCACCCGAACACTCAATACTTGTACCCAACATAATTTTAACATTTTTATAACTCTATTTTGACAAGTTTAGTCATTATTTCATATTCCATATTTTTACGATACCCAGAGTTACGTTTCGCGATTTAAAACTTTACGGTTTGCGATTAACGGAACCAAAACCGACTCCGTGAACCATATAACACCAAGCTTACTACATACTCTTCTAATTTTCACACATGTGCAGCCCCCCCCATCCCAATGTTACTTCAACTAGTCCCTTTATTTACCAAAATGCCATGGAATTTAGATATTTCATACTTAAACACATTTAACACTTTGATACTTATTTTTATAAATCAAAAATGAAGTTTTCTCTTGTTCTTCCTCCTAAGCCACGACCAAACTTCAACTCCATGATCCATCCATGATTTTCTAAAAGTTAAAGCTACAAACTTGTTCATTATACTTGCCTAATCAAGAATCAATCAAGAAAAATACAAGAAATCCAAGCATAATCATCATCTAATCATCTCATTTTATCAAGTTGCGGTTAGAGATCGAACCTCATTTCTGTGTATATACTTTTGTCATCGTAACTGTTGCATCAGGTGAGTCATAGCCCCTACTCTTTTTATTGTTTTATCAACTCTTTGGGGGAGATACATGCTACTACTTGCTTACTTGTACAGATTCACATAACATTTATACTTGATTACATTACACTTGATGTCATACATACGTGATTGTGTTATACTTAATTGTGTTATACTAAACTGTGATGGAAACATACATACTTCCAATGGCCCCAGATTTAGTTCTGGGCACAACCATGGAGACATTTATACTTCCAATGGCCCCAGATTAAGTTTCTGGGCACAACCATGGAGATATACATACTTAAGTGAGGTCTTCGGAGATGAAGTGTAGACTCACTACTAATTGCTTAACTTTTGTTATGAACTTATACATATCTTAATCATATTATATTGTAGCAGTGGGTTGTGAACACACAGGTTACAAGTCTCTTATGACGGGACTTGTAACTGAGTGGATTTACGATGCCTTTGCTGTGTGAACATTCCTTATAGGCTTTTCAACTGTATTAAGACAAACTCTATGAACTCACCAACCTTTGTGTTGACACTTTAGCATGTATTTCAGGTTTTAAGCTATGGCACACTACTAGAGGTTTTGGCAGGGCATGGCATGGTCATAGAAGACTCTGATTTAATCATTTGGGGACCGTTTTTAACTATTTTAATGGCCTACTTCCGCATTACTTTTAACGATGTAAATTCAACAATTTGATTTAACTATTTTATTTTAAATGATTCAAGTGCAAATCATTTTTGAACTAGTGTTGTGATATCAATTGAGTTACACCCCAGCTACATGTATGCTTCTGCTGGACCCGATTTTGGGGGTGTGACAGATTGGTACCAGAGCTTTGGCTATAGCGAACTAAGTGTTTTTTTAAAACCTAGACTATAGCTACTTTCAAGAAAACTTAACCCTATGACCGTCACGTGCCTGCCTGCCAAGCTGAAGCCTCATTTGTGGTTAGTTGCTGACATAGGTGATGAGATTTGTGTCTCATTATCTGATATATTATACTCACTTATTCTAGTTGATTACTATAATTGTCTTTCATATAAGCATGTTCACGTATCATATATATCACAGCGTTATGTTTTTCTTTGCATAGTTTCATCATTTGACCTCGAGTTTGGTCACTTGCCTTAGTCTTTCAGAACACCTTAGTATTTGTGAAGGACATAGTATTAGTATAACTGAGCTGAGTATTTCAAAATTCATGGAACCTCGGTGGAATATAGACTGGTCATTTATATTCAACCCGGGATAGTAGGACATAGGCTGACCACCTATATCCGACTCAGAAATGAATTTTGCAACACTGAGAATAGTTATAATGATATTTTGTCTGGATTGTGTGTAAGCAATTCCAAAGTCGAGCCAATCTTTCAAAAGACCTTTTTCAAGGACGTTGAATCCAGACCTTGATTTTTAGCTTGGTTCTAGTGACTGTTCTTGTTTGATTGGGTTGCGAAAATCAAGCTAAAAGTTAAAGTCATCACTCAAACCGATTTAGCCTAAACTCATGACTGTTCTTGTTTGATTGGGTTGTGGGATTAAGTGAAAATCGGTTACCTAAAGGATTAACCTAAAGGAGGTCTTTTGAGGACTAAGCTCGGGATTGGGAAGGTTTGCCTCATCAAGTCTGACCACGAGAACGTACCTAGTTGGATAGGAAACCCACATACATAAGCTTTGACACATTTTCTTAAACACACACTTAACTGATTAACATCAACTGAACTTCGGGACGAAGTTCCATTTAGAGGGGAAGACTGTCACAACTCACCATTTCAGGTCATTTTAGGTTTTTTCCCGAACTTTGGAAAAACACTATTCATCAAACACTATTCATCAAAAACACTATTCATCGTTTTACTATTCATCATTTTCGAGGTCATTTTGATATTCTGAGAAACATTTGGGAAATTTACTATTCACTAAACACTATTCATTTCTGGAAAAGTTTTCACTATTCACTTGCATTACACATTTCATCGTAAATTTAGTTTACGGGTATTCAAATTCGCGTAACCGGATGGGTTTAGGTGCGAATTCATTTCATTAGTGCTAAGGACACTGCATAAGGACTGGGGATAGTCTGCATATCATCATAACAGCATTTTCATGTTATACCACTCTCAGGATTTTCAAATTTATATATTTGATACATTTAACGTTTTTACGTATAAGTATTTATAGTAAACGTTAACACCTGGTTTATACATGACGAATATATCTAGATATTCCCACAATGGTCCCGACATATTTTTATATCCATTTTATCATCATAAAAGTTATAACATTCATTTACCCAGTATTTTGGAAATTTATTTTATTTATAACGTAAGCTTATGAATATTACGACGGTTTTCGTGAAAACTAAACAATAATCACCCGAACACTCAATACTTGTACCCAACATAATTTTAACATTTTTATAACTCTATTTTGACAAGTTTAGTCATTATTTCATATTCCATATTTTTACGATACCCAGAGTTACGTTTCGCGATTTAAAACTTTACGGTTTGCGATTAACGGAACCAAAACCGACTCCGTGAACCATATAACACCAAGCTTACTACATACTCTTCTAATTTTCACACATGTGCAGCCCCCCCCATCCCAATGTTACTTCAACTTGTCCCTTTATTTACCAAAATGCCATGGAATTTAGATATTTCATACTTAAACACATTTAACACTTTGATACTTATTTTTATAAATCAAAAATGAAGTTTTCTCTTGTTCTTCCTCCTAAGCCACGACCAAACTTCAACTCCATGATCCATCCATGATTTTCTAAAAGTTAAAGCTACAAACTTGTTCATTATACTTGCCTAATCAAGAATCAATCAAGAAAAATACAAGAAATCCAAGCATAATCATCATCTAATCATCTCATTTTATCAAGTTGCGGTTAGAGATCGAACCTCATTTCTGTGTATATACTTTTGTCATCGTAGCTGTTGCATCAGGTGAGTCATAGCCCCTACTCTTTTTATTGTTTTATCAACTCTTTGGGGGAGATACATGCTACTACTTGCTTACTTGTACAGATTCACATAACATTTATACTTGATTACATTACACTTGATGTCATACATACGTGATTGTGTTATACTTAATTGTGTTATACTAAACTGTGATGGAAACATACATACTTCCAATGGCCCCAGATTTAGTTCTGGGCACAACCATGGAGACATTTATACTTCCAATGGCCCCAGATTAAGTTTCTGGGCACAACCATGGAGATATACATACTTAAGTGAGGTCTTCGGAGATGAAGTGTAGACTCACTACTAATTGCTTAACTTTTGTTATGAACTTATACATATCTTAATCATATTATATTGTAGCAGTGGGTTGTGAACACACAGGTTACAAGTCTCTTATGACGGGACTTGTAACTGAGTGGATTTACGATGCCTTTGCTGTGTGAACATTCCTTATAGGCTTTTCAACTGTATTAAGACAAACTCTATGAACTCACCAACCTTTGTGTTGACACTTTAGCATGTATTTCAGGTTTTAAGCTATGGCACACTACTAGAGGTTTTGGCAGGGCATGGCATGGTCATAGAAGACTCTGATTTAATCATTTGGGGACCGTTTTTAACTATTTTAATGGCCTACTTCCGCATTACTTTTAACGATGTAAATTCAACAATTTGATTTAACTATTTTATTTTAAATGATTCAAGTGCAAATCATTTTTGAACTAGTGTTGTGATATCAATTGAGTTACACCCCAGCTACATGTATGCTTCTGCTAGACCCGATTTTGGGGGTGTGACAGATTGGTACCAGAGCTTTGGCTATAGCGAACTAAGTGTTTTTTTAAAACCTAGACTATAGCTACTTTCAAGAAAACTTAACCCTATGACCGTCACGTGCCTGCCTGCCAAGCTGAAGCCTCATTTGTGGTTAGTTGCTGACATAGGTGATGAGATTTGTGTCTCATTATCAGATATATTATACTCACTTATTCTAGTTGATTACTATAATTGTCTTTCATATAAGCATGTTCACGTATCATATATATCACAGCGTTATGTTTTTCTTTGCATAGTTTCATCATTTGACCTCGAGTTTGGTCACTTGCCTTAGTCTTTCAGAACACCTTAGTATTTGTGAAGGACATAGTATTAGTATAACTGAGCTGAGTATTTCAAAATTCATGGAACCTCGGTGGAATATAGACTGGTCATTTATATTCAACCCGGGATAGTAGGACATAGGCTGACCACCTATATCCGACTCAGAAATGAATTTTGCAACACTGAGAATAGTTATAATGATATTTTGTCTGGATTGTGTGTAAGCAATTCCAAAGTCGAGCCAATCTTTCAAAAGACCTTTTTCAAGGACGTTGAATCCAGACCTTGATTTTTAGCTTGGTTCTAGTGACTGTTCTTGTTTGATTGGGTTGCGAAAATCAAGCTAAAAGTTAAAGTCATCACTCAAACCGATTTAGCCTAAACTCATGACTGTTCTTGTTTGATTGGGTTGTGGGATTAAGTGAAAATCGGTTACCTAAAGGATTAACCTAAAGGAGGTCTTTTGAGGACTAAGCTCGGGATTGGGAAGGTTTGCCTCATCAAGTCTGACCACGAGAACGTACCTAGTTGGATAGGAAACCCACATACATAAGCTTTGACACATTTTCTTAAACACACACTTAACTGATTAACATCAACTGAACTTCGGGACGAAGTTCCATTTAGAGGGGAAGACTGTCACAACTCACCATTTCAGGTCATTTTAGGTTTTTTCCCGAACTTTGGAAAAACACTATTCATCAAACACTATTCATCAAAAACACTATTCATCGTTTTACTATTCATCATTTTCGAGGTCATTTTGATATTCTGAGAAACATTTGGGAAATTTACTATTCACTAAACACTATTCATTTCTGGAAAAGTTTTTACTATTCACTTGCATTACACATTTCATCGTAAATTTAGTTTACGGGTATTCAAATTCGCGTAACCGGATGGGTTTAGGTGCGAATTCATTTCATTAGTGCTAAGGACACTGCATACGGACTGGAGATAGTCTGCATATCATCATAACAGCATTTTCATGTTATACCACTCTCAGGATTTTCAAATTTATATATTTGATACATTTAACGTTTTTACGTATAAGTATTTATAGTAAACGTTAACACCTGGTTTATACATGACGAATATATCTAGATATTCCCACAATGGTCCCGACATATTTTTATATCCATTTTATCATCATAAAAGTTATAACATTCATTTACCCAGTATTTTGGAAATTTATTTTATTTATAACGTAAGCTTATGAATATTACGACGGTTTTCGTGAAAACTAAACAATAATCACCCGAACACTCAATACTTGTACCCAACATAATTTTAACATTTTTATAACTCTATTTTGACAAGTTTAGTCATTATTTCATATTCCATATTTTTACGATACCCAGAGTTACGTTTCGCGATTTAAAACTTTACGGTTTGCGATTAACGGAACCAAAACCGACTCCGTGAACCATATAACACCAAGCTTACTACATACTCTTCTAATTTTCACACATGTGCAGCCCCCCCCCCCCATCCCAATGTTACTTCAACTTGTCCCTTTATTTACCAAAATGCCATGGAATTTAGATATTTCATACTTAAACACATTTAACACTTTGATACTTATTTTTATAAATCAAAAATGAAGTTTTCTCTTGTTCTTCCTCCTAAGCCACGACCAAACTTCAACTCCATGATCCATCCATGATTTTCTAAAAGTTAAAGCTACAAACTTGTTCATTATACTTGCCTAATCAAGAATCAATCAAGAAAAATACAAGAAATCCAAGCATAATCATCATCTAATCATCTCATTTTATCAAGTTGCGGTTAGAGATCGAACCTCATTTCTGTGTATACACTTTTGTCATCGTAGCTGTTGCATCAGGTGAGTCATAGCCCCTACTCTTTTTATTGTTTTATCAACTCTTTGGGGGAGATACATGCTACTACTTGCTTACTTGTACAGATTCACATAACATTTATACTTGATTACATTACACTTGATGTCATACATACGTGATTGTGTTATACTTAACTGTGTTATACTAAACTGTGATGGAAACATACATACTTCCAATGGCCCCAGATTTAGTTCTGGGCACAACCATGGAGACATTTATACTTCCAATGGCCCCAGATTAAGTTTCTGGGCACAACCATGGAGATATACATACTTAAGTGAGGTCTTCGGAGATGAAGTGTAGACTCACTACTAATTGCTTAACTTTTGTTATGAACTTATACATATCTTAATCATATTATATTGTAGCAGTGGGTTGTGAACACACAGGTTACAAGTCTCTTATGACGGGACTTGTAACTGAGTGGATTTACGATGCCTTTGCTGTGTGAACATTCCTTATAGGCTTTTCAACTGTATTAAGACAAACTCTATGAACTCACCAACCTTTGTGTTGACACTTTAGCATGTATTTCAGGTTTTAAGCTATGGCACACTACTAGAGGTTTTGGCAGGGCATGGCATGGTCATAGAAGACTCTGATTTAATCATTTGGGGACCGTTTTTAACTATTTTAATGGCCTACTTCCGCATTACTTTTAACGATGTAAATTCAACAATTTGATTTAACTATTTTATTTTAAATGATTCAAGTGCAAATCATTTTTGAACTAGTGTTGTGATATCAATTGAGTTACACCCCAGCTACATGTATGCTTCTGCTGGACCCGATTTTGGGGGTGTGACAATGTTCATGGAAGGGATTTCTTTGTAGGAGGGTGTTATAGATGGTGCATTAAGTGGACTAGGAAATGAAATTTGAGGTTGAGGTGAGTAAAGTTATAAGGTTTGAGTGTGTAAAGGTTTTGAAGTTTGAGTGTATGGTAGATGGATATGAGGTTTGTGAATTTTGGGAAATGTAGGATGAAATGGGCTAAAAAGGAAACAACACTTTCGACCATCAGATGGCTGGTCCCCTTAATTGGAGGCCGGTCCCCTTAATAATTAATGGGGCCGCCTTATGATTTAAGGGCCCCCCATCTGGTGATTCCCAGATTGCCAGGAAAGGGTTTTTGGTAGTGAATTGCAGAAAGGTTGTGTTTTTGGTTTCAAACAAGTCCAACTCTTTGAGGCAATTAAGCATATACTAATTATGTAGGCAATATGTAGCCAAAGCATGTTAATCAAAGTGATTAAGTAAACAAGCAATTTCATCTAGCATGTAAACATACTCATCAAGCAAGTAAAGTATAAGTGCTAGGAAACAATAAGCAACATCAAGTATTTCATAACTACATAACTAGGAGGATTAATCCTAATGTGTATCAATGTGCAATAAATGGGTAGTTATGATAGCATGGATTTCTAGACTTGTTACAAACAAAGTCTTAATAGACACACCATGGTCTTCTTGATTTAATTTAGTTCACTTAAAAGTGTCATTTATATAAATATAGAGAAGTATGAGATCACCATGCATGATTTAAATAGACGTTTTTAGCATTATTCAACAATGTTTGAAAGTAGGTTTTCACGTAGATGTGAGAGTTGTTTGAATAAAATAGATTGGGTTTTACTTCAAAATCTGTTAATGAAAGGTAAATAAAAATTTCCCAATCTTTTGTTTTGATCAAAACAAAATTGTGGATTTTGATAGAGAAAACATGTTATTTAAAAGTGGAATAGTTATTTGAAAAACTATTTTCCAAAATGTGAGGTTTTTGCATATTTTTAGAGATATTAGATTGTTGATAACAAATATCATTAATCATATATTTTAAAAGATATTTATTAAAGATCTCATGCTCAAGAGGATTGGTTAAGCCTATTATTATCTCATGCTATCGTTTCTACATATCCTATGATCCTAAAGGAAGTGATGACGATAATATATATGTTAGATGCGAGAGTTTTGAATGGGGTATAACCTAACATCAATAGTTCCTTTGTTTTCGCACGCTTATCTAACTTAATGCCATAGTCTACGAGAGCTTGTTTCATCCATAGTTTTCTTACGCGAGGGATCTAATCCTACTTCTATATTAACGATTGATCCACTTAACTCATTTCACTTCATCACCATGAGTTTGTTAATAGTGGATATAGAAGATTTCCATTTTCTATTTTGTTCGGCAATGAACAATTTTATCATATTCCTAGGAAAGTCAACCAATGATGTTTCTAGGTTATAAGAATATAAGTTATTATGTACATATGTATGTATAGCTAAGCATTAATCTAACTAATCATTTATCTAAGCATGCAAATTATACCGATGAACTTAAAAGAAATGTGTACCTTTTAGTCTTCAATGGAATATCTTCAAGCACTTCAAGTGACCATGTTAACTTATAGAAGTCATTTGTAGATGATATTCCAACTTCTTCCAAGATTGAAAACTTAGCCACTTGGTCCCCATTGTCTCATTGGTCCAAAGTTGTTTGGTCCAAACATATTTAACATTTGGCTAGGATGCATGTATGGTGGTAATATATCCCAAGGATTGTAACTTGGTTGATAATTCCACATTTGATTTCTAGTGTTATTGTAATTTTGTCTATTTTTTGTTTCTTCTAGGTTGAGGTGTGATGAGGCGAAAAATGAACCACTTTTAGGGGGTCATTTAAGCCCAGAATTGAATTTATTTGATCAAATATTGCCCTAAATTGTTCCTTTTGTGATTTTAGGTACTTTGGGAGAGAAATCTGGAAAAGGAAGCAATTCGGACGTTTTTGGAGCATAAAAGTGAAGAAAACGCCAAAGTCTTAATTTTCCTTGCTGAGAACAGTAGGTGACGGCGTCAAGAAGAACATCCTGACGGCGTCAAGAGTAATTTGCATGACGGCCCAGTACAAATGTGAAGGCATCACAAGTAGAGCGTCAAGAGTAAAAGACGTGACGGCCTAGAAGACCATAACACATGACGGCGTCAGATGAAGATTAAGACAGTCCGAGAAGTATTTTGGCGGCGAGATGACGGCGTCACCAATTTGGTCTTGACGCCGTCAGCCTCAATTTCCTATATATAGTTTTCTAATTTTCATTCATAAAAAAGAGAGAAGTTTTGGAGAAACCCTAGGGCCGAACCTAGTACGAATTTTACAGGTTTTTCAAGGGTTTTCAGCCCTTGAACCCTTTCATGTGTAATTGAGATGAGTATTCTTTTAATTCAATCAATATGTCTATGTGTTGGTTGTCTATATCTTGTTCTTGTCTTAATTCCATCATGCTAGGCTAGATCTATCTTGTGTTTGCTTAGATCTAATGAAACCTAGATGTTAATTATGTGTTGATTACTAGTTTATGGATGTATTGGATGAATGATTTCGATGTTAGGCTTAAGAAAACTGGCAGATCTCCAAATGGTAACATGCTTGAACGTCTTAGGAAACATGAACTGACGTGCACTAGGTTTTATTGGTTGTATTTAATGCATGAGTAAATTCTAATGATCCCATGTTAGGAGCTTCTTAGCCGGCTCGACATAGGAGTGAAGTAGGCACTCATAGGATTGGGGAATTAAGTGCGCCACCCCATGAATGGTATTAAGGAATACAATCCGTCATCCACGCAACTATAACAAGTAATTAACGTGTAAAAGATATCTAGGGAGTAGTGAAATCTAAGTAAACACAATTTCTCCACTTATTGCTCACAACCTTAGTTAATTTAGTTTATTTTTATTTCTAGTATTTTATTTTGATTGCATCTTTAGTATTGGGTTAGTTGACTAGCAACTAATTCCGCCCAAATCCTTAAAACCCGAGATTTTTACTTGCTTTCTAAAAAATTATAAAAATACAAAAATAATCATCTCTCATCTTTAGAACTAATATTTAGGTTTTCTAATCCTAGCGACACTATTCCTAGCTGAACGATCAATCCCCCAGTACTTGTCACTATACTATACTACAACGATCAGGTACACTGCCTGGTGGGGGTTGTAAGCTTCTCAAGATCCCTTGAGAGGTAAAGCCTGATGCGATTCCCACGTATCAAGTTTTTGGCGCCGTTGCCGGGGAATAGTTATTGTCTAGGTTAGAATCTCTTTTTATTAGGTCTACTTGCTAGATTCCTTTCTAGTAAGATTTTATTTTTACTTTTAGGTTTTCTTTAGTCTATCTTATTTCTTCGTGTTTTTGTTTGTACTAGTTTGGTCTTTATGGAATTAGAGAATCGCCGTTTAGAAATTAGCAAGAGGCTTATTGCGCATAAAAGAAGAAAGAGAGAAGCTAACATATTTAAGAAATTCATTAAGCCTCTCCAAATGAAAATTGAGTTTACAGACTTCGCTCCAACCCCGAATGAATTGAGTTACCATAGGTTCCTTTTACAACATCCTTGCCCCTCAAAATATAGAAAGACACCATGGATTAGGAGGCATAACTTCAGGAACATAAAAATTCCTTGCATGATTGGGTACATGTCTAGAGAGCATACATACATTGACTTAAAAGCACCCATGAATATCATGTCTAGGCTCTGTTACAATTGGATAATGAACGAAAGGTTAAGCCATAGAAAAGACCCTTACAATTCTAATAGGATATGTAACTTTGTAAGGAGAGTTAAAGGGGTACACATCTTTATAGGAAATTTTACTTATCAATGCGACTTTGTAATCCTAGAAGATGTTAGAGGCATGATTGATCCATACCTTGGAGAAGTAGTTTTAGGACAACCTTTTGTTGAGAAGACTAAGATGTATCACGACCATGAGAAGGGGATAGCTCAGTTTACTGATGGGGTAGAGAAGGTCACTTTCATGATGCCTCACATGAAGGAAGAATTAAAGGGCATCAAAAATCTACAAATTGATGAAATTCGACCCTATGAGGTTAAGGAAGATGGAATTACTGATGAAGCCTATTATGAGAGGAGGAGAACATACTATTCGGGTTGCATAAATCTAGGCCCGGAATACAAGCGTGATGAGAATTGGGTTAGATGTTTTGAGTTAGCACAAAAGTGGGAAAGGAAAACGTAACCCATGACCTTGAGTCTAGCTAAAAGACTCGTAAATAAAGAAAAGCGCTTCTTGGGAGGCAACCCATGTTTCGTGTGATTTTTATTTTGTTTGTTTGTTTGTTATTTGCTTCCGTATGCATGCTTTATTTTTATTGTTGGTAGATCATGTTTCTCAATTAAATAGTGGAAATACTTTACTTTGTTGTTTTTGGCCTAGTCTTAACTCCACCTAAAAGTATTTTTGCAAAAGATAAGTATAAGGGGAAACCCCAAATATGTTTTTAAGAAACAAACCGATCATGATCCTCCACAATATTAAATGAACATGTATATTCGTATTTGTTAGAGTCAAATGCTTGTATTGAGTCATAATGAAGTTTTGCAGGATTTTCCAGGAAGTGAGACCAAGTTTTTTCCAGAAATTTTTCGGAAACTTAACATAAGAATTTCTGCAGGTCACTTCTGACGGTGTCACGAGTTAACTCTTGACGGTGTCACGTGTAAAAATCTGGAAATTTTACCGGTTTTGTTTTTCTAACGGAGTTTTACGGTTTTTGTGAATTATTAAGTTTTATAATCTCCAGGAAATCTGCAAACTTCATTCCACAAGCATTATATCTTATTTTGTTTTCTAGGATTTAGTAACTTATATAGATTGCCGCCGATTTTACGCGAGGTTGCCTTGTTTGTTTCTCAGATTTACAGGTTAGTATGACAAGAAGATGATTTATATTCTGGAAGGGAAGCTTTGATTGTTCATTTTCTTGAAGGAAGATTTAACCTGGTCACCTTATTATCCATACCGAGCGAATCAGGGGAGTATTTGATTTCATTCTTTTTACTTTTTCACTTTTACATTCTTTACTTGAACATTGGGGACAATATTCATCTTTAGTGTAAGGGGAGGGTAAAATGACGATACCTTACATATACACTTTCGCTTGAGTTTGTTTTGTTTAATAGTAGATGTATAATAAAACTATTAGAAATACTTGTTAGTGCAATTTTAGCGCCAAATTTAAAATTTTTTACAACATTTAGGAGTGAAACTTTAGCCATAGCAAGCGTCTCATGGATAGGAGATTGTATGACTAGCACATAACCGTATATTCAGAAAAATTTTCCACCCAAATATGTGAGGTTCGCCTTTAGATTTGATAGGAAAAGCATTTATTATTAGTGCTTATGAGTTTACCGGTAGCATTTAGATTCTAGAACTTGCGTTAGTGATGCATCCCGAGACCGCTAGTGAGACTACATTCTTGTAGTAGGATTTACTACATGATAAGAGGCATTAGGATCACCCTTGTGTTAAACCCGTATCATAATTACTTGACCATTAAAGTCATATTACTTGGCTAGTTAAGTCAACTAATTTTTCCACACCTTTAGCGTTGTACTCATTTTTAGTACACGAAACCTGTACACCCCTCCGAGCCTATCTTTTCGTTTCTAACTTTAAGCATTTTACTTAAAGGAAGAATTTGTTACACCCCACTTAAATGTACAACCAAATCGCCTTATCCTTCCGTGTATGCGCTCATCTTTAGTGCATTATTGTTATTTGTTAAACCCTAAGTTAACTATCTAATTGATTACATGGTTGCTAAGTCGAGTCATATCCTTGTACATATTGTTCTGGGACTCATGGGACTCATGGGTAAAGTACTTATTTATGGAGTAATGGGGAAGAACATCATTTATTACCCCCGTATGTGCGTTAATCTTAAAAGTACTCCAAGTATTTTGATTATCTTAATTCGAGTCAATAGATTAGTTCATTGTAAAGTATGTAAAAATTCAAGTGTAAAGGAAATGTTCATTCCCTATGATGTATTATTTTGGATGGTATGGTAAGAGTGTATGCAAAAAAAAAAAGAAAAAAAAAATCGAAAATCAAGAAAAAGAAAAAAAAAATAGAAAAAAGAAAAGAGAAAAAACATACGGACTACCATCCATTTTTATTCTATGTTTATTTTATGTTTTTGTTATTTTTCATTTATTAGCTTAAGTCGAGTCTAGTCTTGGCTTAGCAACGCCACATTATACATGTAATTGACCAAGATTGTTAACTCGCCACCAGTAAAACTTCATTTATCTAACAAAACCGTGTATTTCATATCCCTACACCTAACGTTACAACCCTTTAAAAGACCTCTTTGATAGTTTATCCTAGGTGCTTACGCCATGTGGTGGAGGTTTGATCCTTTCCCAAGCCTATGGTAATCTATTTTGCTATGACAGGTAGTGAGAGATATTTTCCGTTTCCATATTGTAATTTATACTTTATTACACCCGAGAGATGTGAGTATCTAAACACTATTTGTGAGGTGCTAGTATATGACCTCCGTGCTTGTCTTTTGGTCTTTAGTGGAACGATTATTTGTTGTAATTACTTTTATATTAGTGTTAAATGACCCCTAACTTGTATTTTGAGTAGAATAAAAGCGCATTTGCTTGAGGACAAGCAAATCTCAAGTGTAAGGGTATATGATGAGGCGAAAAATGAACCACTTTTAGGGGGTCATTTAAGCCCGGAATTGAATTTATTTGATCAAATATTGCCCTAAATCGTTCCTTTTGTGATTTTAGGTACTTTGGGAGAGAAATTTGGAAAAGGAAGCAATTTGGACGTTTTTGGAGCATAAAAGTGAAGAAAACGCCAAAGTCTTAATTTTCCTTGCTGAGAACAGTAGGTGACGGCGTCAAGAAGAACATCCTGACGGCGTCAAGAGTAATTTGCATGACGGCCCAGTACAAACGTGAAGGCGTCACAAGTAGAGCGTCAAGAATAAAAGACGTGACGGCCTAGAAGACCATAACACATGACGGCGTCAGATGAAGATTAAGACAGTCCGAGAAGTATTTTGGCGGCGAGATGACGGAGTCACCAATTTGGTCTTGACGCCGTCAGCCTCAATTTCCTATATATAGTTTTCTAATTTTCATTCATAAAAAAGAGAGAACTTTTGGAGAAACCCTAGGGCCGAACCTAGTACGAATTTTACAGGTTTTTCAAGGTTTTTCAGCCCTTGAACCCTTTCATGTGTAATTGAAATAAGTATTCTTTTAATTCAATCAATATGTCTATGTGTTAGTTGTCTATATCTTGTTCTTGTCTTAATTCCATCATGCTAGGCTAGATCTATCTTGTGTTTGCTTAGATCTAATGAAACCTAGATGTTAATTATGTGTTGATTACTTGTTTATGGTTGTATTGGATGAATGATTTCGATGTTAGGCTTAAGAAAACTGGCAGATCTCCAAATGGTAACATGCTTGAACGTCTTAGGAAACATGAACTGACGTGCACTAGGTTTTATTGGTTGTATTTAATGCATGAGTAAATTCTAATGATCCCATGTTAGGAGCTTCTTAGCCGGCTCGACATAGGAGTGAAGTAGGCACTCATAGGATTGGGGAATTAAGTGGGCCACCCCATGAATGGTATTAAGGAATACAATCCGTCATTCACGCAACTATAACAATTAATTAACGTGTAAAAGATATCTAGGGAGTAGTGAAATCTAAGTAAACACAATTTCTCCACTTATTGCTCACAACCTTAGTTAATTTAGTTTATTTTTATTTCTAGTATTTATTTTTGATTGCATCTTTAGTATTGGGTTAGTTGACTAGCAACTAATTCCGCCCAAATCCTTAAAACCCGAGATTTTTACTTGCTTTCTAAAAAATTATAAAAATACAAAAATAATCATCTCTCATCTTTAGAACTAATATTTAGGTTTTCTAATCCTAGCGACACTATTCCTAGCAGAACGATCAATCCCCCGGTACTTGTCACTATACTATACTACAACGATCAGGTACACTGCCTGGTGGGGGTTGTAAGCTTCTCAAGATCCCTTGAGATGTAAAGCCTGGTGCGATTCCCACGTATCAAGGTGTTTTAGATCGACTATGAGGATTATTTGGTTTTCTTGGTGGTGGAGTTTTAGATCTTAATTTAGGTTTAGAGGATCCTACTTCGGTCTTTAAGGACGGTTTATAAAAAGTTTTTACTTTTTCATCATTCGCAATGGGTATTTTTCTATCTTTTGTAAGTATATACTTAGGATTTTATTCTAATGATTTTTGTTTACTAGATTCACATTCAAACTTTATACTTTTAATTTCACTAGTTTAAACATTAGTTGAAGTTAATCCTAGACCGGTTTTATCTCCCGAAGTTTCTTGAACACTTGTTATTTTCTTAAGTGGGTTACTACTATTTTTAAACTTGTCAAGTTTGAAAATTTCATCTTTAAGTTTTTCGTTTTCATTTTTAACCTCTAAGCATGTTTTACATTTTATAAAAACTTCTTTTCCTTTTTCCAAATGTTGTAGTTTAATTTTTAATTTGAGTACTTCATTTTCTAATAGATTATTCATATGTTTTAGTGACTTATTTTTAGCTATAACCTTTTGACCTAATTTGCATAACTTATTATACTCACTATCTAGGTCTTTTTCGTCTATTGATAAATTTTCGTCACTAAAGTATTCGGTTTCGGAACGTACCTCGCTTGATATCATAGCCATAAGACACTTTTTTTCATTTGTGGTTTCTTTCTTGTCTTCATCGCTATCACTCCAAGCACCTCCAATAAACGCCTTTTGATTTTTATCTCTTGACATCATTGGACACTTTCCGATGAGATGATTTGGATTGCCACATTTAAAACACTTCCTTTCATTATATGGTTGCCCAACGTATCTTCCTCGTCTTTTGAAGAATTTCTTGAAGTCTCGTACGACCATAACATACTCTTCATCACTTTTGGAGGTTAAGCATTCTTCGTCACTAGATTCCTTTTTAGCTTTCAATGCAATTGATTTGCTTTGCTCCCTTTTTCCTTTGACCATCTCGGAGTCTTTCTTTATTATTTCTTCGTAGACCTTTAAGTTGCCGATCAATTCGTCAAGTTGTAGAGTTGACAAATTCTTTGATTCTTCAATAGCCGTGACTTTAGCTCGCCATTTTGGATGAAGAGCCCTAAGAAATTTCCTAACAAAATTCTTACTAGAAAAATTCTCATCAAGTGCTTTTAAACTTGTGACAATAGTGTTAAATCTAGCAAAAGCATTATCTATTGATTCATCCTCTGGAATCGTAAATTGTTCATATTGTTGAACAAGAAGATCTATTTTGTTATCTTTAACTTGACTATTACCTTGGTGAGTGATTAGTAAAGAATCCCAAATTTCTTTTGCGGTTTTACACATAATTTTTTTTTTTTTTTTTTTTTTTTTTTTTTTTTTTTTTCATATTCTTTGCGTGGTAACGCATTATAAATAACCATTTTAGCCTCATTATTTTTTGCTAGTTTCTTTTTCAAATCATCATTTTGTTTTTCAAAAAATACAATTTCATCATTTTTAGTTTAAAATTATATTGAATAGGGGGAAAATCACCAAAGGTAATAACATGCCAAAGACCAAGATCTTTTGATTTCACATAAGTTTCGAATCTATTTTTCCAATAAAGAAAACCATCACTTTCAAATAGTGGTGGTCTTTGCATAGATTGCCATTCTAAATATTTTTCAGATTCCATAGATCATTACAAGTTTTAAAATACAATATATTTTAAAATTCTTGTTTGACGTGGCTCCTGATACCAATTGTGGAAAACTGAAGGGGGGGGGGGGTTGAATAGTTTTACGTCTTTTTAATTTTATTATGAAAACTTAGTTTAGTTTTAAAACCTTGTTTACTTTTAAAACTTTTGATTCGATCTTATGTGAACTCAAATCTTGAACAATATGAACAACTATATCTAAGTATGAACAATAATAATAATGCAAGCTAAGTATGTGAAATCAACACATGCATAATATAAACAATTATAGCTATATACGAGAGATAAGTAAGTAAACGGTTATTATGTAATCTTAAATTATATTTTGTATGAAAACTAAACTTGATCGAAATGATCAATTATATGTATTTTATCTTTTTAGTTTGATTGTAAAAACTTTGTTTTGTGAATGAAACTTTTGTTTGATCTTTAAGTGAAATCAACACTAGCACTATATGAGCAACTATATATATATATATATATATATATATATATATATATATATATATATATATATATATATATATATATATACGTCTACGTCAACGAAAGTAATAACGATATAAGCAAGATAATAAGTAAGATATGGAAAGATCAAACCGCGAGACAAAGCATTTATAGTGGTTCGGCAACAAGAACACCTTCGTTGCCCTACTCCACTCCCCGAGTCACCTACTCGAGAGTTTTCTTCACTATGTCAACAAGCTCCCTTATGGCGGAGAAAACCTTACATACCAATATACACACCACAACTTCGTCACAACTTATTCACACCTTCTACACAACTTCTTCACACCTAGTCACTACTTAATCACAAAACTACTTCTTCACACCTATCTATCTTCACAACTATCTACTTCACAACAATCTTCTTCACAACTATCTACTTCCCAACTTCTATACTTCACAACTATCTACTACACAATCACTTTATCTACACACCTTGCTAATCTATCTTCTATCAAATATTCACAATTAGTTACACAAAGAAATAGATATAATGGATGATGCTCTAACAACTTGGATGTAGAGGTCATAACAAGTTGTAATACTTCTTCTTTTGAAGGATTGAAGTATTCTTCTCTTGCACTTGAAAGGTAAATGTTTGGATCACTTTGAAACAAAGATTTATGTATGTATGATCAAAGGATTTAGAGAATAGAGATGGAGATCTAGAATAGAAAGTTTTGGGGTGCAAAAGGTGAGAAAAATATGTGGAATTAACCAGTATTTATAAGAGAAAAAATACTGTTTGTGAGCGTGGGCGGTCCCCTTAATTAGGGGCCAGTCCCTTTAATTATTAAGGGGGCCGCCCTCCCAAAACGGCCAGAAAACTTATCTTTTTCTGGAGAAAGTTTATCTAGTGAAATTTTAACTGTTTTTGGTTAAAAATTTGAATTCATATGTTTGTAATGATTTAAACATATTCTTTTATTTCCAAAAATGATTTTATAAAAGATATAAAATGTTTTGTGACATTTTATAAAAAGTCAAGTGTTTAAGAAAAATGTTCTTTTGATCATAGAATGCAATAAACACTTTGTTTATTCATACCTTAAGTGATTTGGATGTAAAATGAATATTTATCACTAAATACTTGTTTACGTCATAATTTTTTTAGCTCAATGGGTTTACGTTTTGTGATTATCAAAATATAAAGATATCAATAAATGTTAATAATATTTTTAGGCATTATTTATATCAACATTGGTGTTTTTAAATTGACATTTACACCTTTCAATGATTATTTTCTTCATTAGAAAAAGAGAAGTTATTTTTACACATTTTTTTTAAATACTTTTAGAAAGTGCGTGAAGTTTTATAAGTTTAGTGACACTTTAAATTTGGTTACATTAATAAGTGTGAGAAAATAGTTTTTACACAATTGTAATATGAGTGACATGTCAGCATAAATTAGCTTTTTAATATTTGAGAGAATAAATGACAATAAAAATACCAACCGTGCGTTCTCAAAATTTATTTTAACAAATTTATATTACTAATAACACATGATTGTGTAGTTACAGGTTTTGTGGTCCTATTCTTAATATATTGAATCGTATTATTTTTTAAGTGGGAATTGCATATAAATTTCTCTAAAAGGTCAGAATTACATATATATCCAACTTAAATTTATAATGGTAAATATCTTATTAATGTACTATACTTGCTACAAATGTTACTTTCGTGTACTGAACAAATTTTTTCCTTATAAGGGTACTGAACTTTCATTTTTTGGACTTCTTGAGGTACTTTGTGACATTTTTGCCCTTGGATTTTTAATAATTTGAGGGACAAAAATGTCACAAAGTACCTCAAAAAGTCCAAAAAATGAAAGTTCAGTACTCATATAAGAAAAAAAAAAAAAAATTGTTCACTACACGAAAGTAACATTTGTGGCAAGTATGATGTTTTTTAAATGAATTTGTCCAATTTATAATTGCATAGATATATATCCTTTTAAAAGTTTAAAAATTGCATATATATCAAACTCAAACTAATAACTGCGTATATATCCTTTCTAAACCTTTGTATTGCATATATATCATTTTGAAACCTTCATAATTGCATATATATCCCTTCTAAACCTTTAATATGTCGTATATATCATAATAATTATTTAATGTAATTTTAAACTCTAAATTATGATAATTATAATCTTAGAAATAGCAACAACAATATTTGTTTCAAGAGTACGATGTACCAAGGTCAAAAGGAACAAGATGAACAAAAACAAAATGCAATACAATATTTTATCTCACAAAATAGTCACTTTATCTCAAATATGAATACATGAAACAAGCTCATCATAAATATTATGATTGTTATATATGTATAATAGATAAAATATGTTTGCAATAAAAGAGTTGTAAATTTTTTTATAATTATAGTTTTCATGTATTTTATAGTTGTGAATTTTAACTAAATAATTATTTGGATATATATTACATATATTTAAGATTTAGGAACGATATATATGCAATCAAAAGTCCAAATTGGATATAGATGCAATTTTTGAGCTTTTGAAATAATACATATGCAATTATAAGTTTAAGTCCGATATATACACAATTTTGAGTTTTTGGAGAGAGATATATATGCAATTCTCCCTTTTTTTAATTACGCGGAAATGTATTAAAAATCACTTTTGGTTAAACAAGATTAGTAGCTTTAATTTCAAACTTTGTAGAACCGGGGAGAGATACAAAAATCGTACATTTTATTTCTGTTATTGCGTTTCAAATATTGTTTTGTTAGGAAGAAAGTTATCAAAAGCTAAAACGTTTTCTGAAATATATTTTGATCACAAATATAGTGAATTCACCAAGTCATGTTTTCTGAAAGCAAACGAAGGTCTAGAAATAAAAAATTAAACAAGGATAGATCATGAAAAATAGTGGCCATTTTTTTGGTTCATAGCTCATAAGGGGTTGACAATGCATCACTCACTCCATCCCCCTTCACTCACAAACAACCAATCCCCTTATGCCACATCACCGGTTTGTGACGAACCATCGTGACCGGTTTGTGATTGAACTCGAGGACGAATTGCGCCTCTCGATCCACTTCTTGATCCACGAACATTTTTTCTCGGATCTCTATTTTTTCTTGAATCCATTTTATGTAGGCCGAGCTTTTTTTTTTTTTTTTTTTTTTTTTGTTTGTACTCATTTCAAAATTGAAATGTGAATATATAGAAGAAAAGAAAGTATCCGTTTGACCCATAAATGGCCCCAACGTTCACAAAATTAATTGCACAAACGGCTAGTTTTGTTCGGTAACCTTCACCGCATTTTGCCTCCACCGTGCGGTAAGGAGGCACCGGCGGCGGTGTTCCCGTGCGGTGGGGCTACCGTGCCGTGCCTCCCCGCATGTGTTGCCAAGGCCCTAAAGTGAACAGGTAAACAATTTTGTTCCCAAGAGTTCTTGTGATATGTGAATATGTGATTCCAATTTTGTTCCCAAGAATACTTTTAATCATTTTCAAGAACACCACCACTTCAACTTCTGTTCACACTTAACGAACACATCACTCAAATGTATATAAATGAAAATATGTATTGGTTTGATTCATCCTACTTTTCAATCCTAAATATCCAAAGTTGAAGCATCTTTATATCATGGACAAAATGTTGAAGTTGGGTCCAAAAGAAATGAAAGGAGAGATATGGGATGAAGGCGGCAAGTCTGAAATCGTGCAAATTTTAATTTCGCACGAAGAGGATACAATCAGAGCTATGCAATTTGCATATGTTGTAGATAGAAAAGTACTTCTTTCTCAAATTTATGGAGAACTAACTGGTTTGAATTTTGATACCGTATGTTTTTTATATATTTTCACAAGTGGTTAAAGTTTTTAAATTTTTCAACCATTTTTACTTACAAATGAAATATATAAAAATGCAGGTAACATTCAATCGCCCATGCGAGTATTTAGTGTCAGTTAGTGGTGAGTATGACATTGGTGGATCATTGGTTTCGGTTGCATTTTGCACCAACCATAAAAAGTATGGACCCTTCGGAGGGTCTGATGATTCTGAGTCTGGATACGATAAGTTTAAGTATAATTTCGCGTCTTTTTTTGGTGGATTTCATGGTAGCGTTGATAACTCGTGTGTGCATTCTATTGGAGTGTACGTCAAACCTGTCAGTTCGCTTCCTGAAATTAGTATCGCCAGTGATACTGATACCGATACTGATGGTGATACTGATGCTGAAAGTGAAAATGATTCTGAGGAATGATGATATTTTAATTTTAGTCCTTCATTTACGACTTGGAGTAGTACGTACTGTTTCAGTTTTCGATTTTGGTGGTGTGTTTGAATTTTTAATTTTCTGAAACATATTGTTGGAACTTTGATGTATTAGACAGTAGACAGTTTACTTGTCTAGTTTCGTAATGCAGCTGTTTCATTATCCAAGTTCTAATGAATTTGAACCAATTTTATTCCATCTGTTTTGATAATTGCTAGCTTTGTTTTCCAATTTTCTTGTCTTGATAGAGCTAATTAATTTATGTAAGCTTGTAGCTGATTTAGCAAGTGTGACTTTTGTTATATTCCTGTTAAATGTGCGCCACACGTAAAATAGTTTTGAATATAATCAAAGCATTCATCAATGATCAAACAAAACATATTTGGGATTAGACCCTATCAGATTTACATATACCAGCATTACATGCTTAATTACTTACACATAAATCAAACCAAATTTAATTTATTCTTAAATATATTACAGAACATGCTATAGCTCGTATGAAGTTCACTTGTAATCTCCCAACATTCACCGTCAGCTTGTTTTTCCAGATTTTGTTGTGAACCGCTAGTTCTTAGGCTTTAAAGAGAACCCCGCGAACTTCATTGAATTAAAGTTTGGTTGCTTTTCTCGTATTTTCAACCCACGTAACAACTATCTTAAATACGTTTAATTAACAGTAACAATACATTTAAGATACACATCTTCCTAATAACTCATTGTGACAATACACTTATACACTTAAGGTCGGACATCTACCAATTTTTTGGGTTTCTTGGAAAAATGAATTAGTTAAAATATGCAAGTATCCAAAAAATAAATAAAATTTACTATATGATGAAGTAAAGTTAAATAGAAACGTAAAGGGCGTCTTTGTAGTTTTGTAATCTAATTTGAGGCATTCTTACTCTTCTACTTCAATTCCAGATATAAGCTTTATACTATATTTTTTTAAGAATGCTAAAACCACAAAAAGTTTACAAAATATTTTTCACAAAATGATGTGTCATGTAAAAATGTTGATATCCTCCATATTTGAGAGAGAGAGAATTCAAAAGTAAGTTAGAGCATGCCACTAATTATATGACATCATTTTATACAAAAATTTATGTGGTTCTAGTTTATTTACTTATTTTTTATTTTTAATTTTTATCTGAGAGTGTATGTGCTTTAAAAAATTTATATTTGTTATGTTTAGGGTTACAAATAAGTTTGAGGTAATTTTATTGTTTTGCTTAGGGGGTGGCAGTAGAGCGGTATGAACCCTCGGCATGCACCATGTCACTCGGCAACACCGTTGCCAGTAGCTTGGCATGGATGAGGCATGAACAAGCTCGGCAATGCATGCCGTTGAATCATGGGATTCACTTTCGAAAAAAGTAGCCGTTGGGTGTTTTAAAATTGCGACCGTTGGGTGTTTAAAAAATAAAAAAAGAAAAATACAATTCACACAATATTTACCATATTTTCACACAAACAATTCACACAATATTTACCATATTTTCACACAAACAATTCACATTTTATTTACCATGTCTTCATCCTCCTCTTCTTCATCCGAGGATGAGTTAATTTTTCCCGCCGACTCTTCCGAACTATTGTTATCCGGTAGTACCTTAGAAACCTTTTTACCTGCGTACGATTCCATTGAAGACACGACAAGCACTAACGAAATCCAGGAGTATGTCACCTATTTTCGTGAAAAAGCGTTACAAACTCTAATGAATGACTATTTCGTCGAACAACCAAAGTTTCCCGCCCATGTTTTTCGTGACCGTTTTCATATGAATAAAAGCTTGTTTTTAAAAATTTTTGGTGATATTGAAGCCAATTTCGAATGGTTTCAAGAAGGTCAAGACGCGAGGGGAAAGAAAAGTTTCACGGCGTTACAAAAATGCACATCGGTCATTCGGCAACTCGCAACGGGTGAACCAATATAAGAGAGGTCATCACCAATACCCGACTATTATGCTTGAAGCCGTCGCTTCAAATGATTTGTGGATTTGACATTTGTTTTTTGGTTCTCCCAGTTCAGACAACGATATCAATGTTTTGAATTAGTCTCCATTGTATCTTACGGAGCGAAATGGAACGACGCCAAACAGTTTCTTTTTTTTGGTGGACGGCTTTACAAACGTGGATATTATCTTACCGATGTAATCTATCCTAAGTATTCAATGTTTGTTAAAGCATATCCGTATCCCATTTACCCGAAGGTAAAGAGATTCAAGAAGCTACAAGAGTCTGCAAGAAAAGATGTCGAACGAGCTTTTGGTCGTCTTAAGGGAAAATGGTTTATTCTCAGTCGTCCTCTCCAGGCTATGTCCGTCGAAAAGATTCAAAAACTCGTTTATACGTGTATTATATTGAACAATATGATTTTATCAGACGACCAGAGGGCAATATCACCAGTTCATATAATGGATCAGCTGGTCGCGCCAGTTTATGACCCGAATGTACTACCGGAGTTACTCGACGAAGATATCCATCACCGTCTCTGATATGATCTTACGGAGCATGTATCGGCTCAAGACTTACCATACCTCTATGACAAGTGATTTTTTTTCTAAGTATTATGTAATTTTCTTTTAATTATTAATGAAATATTATGTTTTTATTAAATTGTTTAATATTATTATGAATATAAAAAAATAAAAAATAAAACTAGGTGAGACATGAAATCATGGTTGTAACTAAAAAAGTATGATAAGGCATGGAATGAGGTGGCATGGATATTATTGGTGAGTGGTGAGGCCTGAGGGAGACATCAAATCATGACTGCACCCCGTTAGAATATTAGCATTATAACTTTTGTTTACCTCAAAGAGTTGCATTTGCTTTGAAAATCTGTATACTATGTTTAGAGATATAACTCGACGACACATCGGATTAAAGGTATGAATAAAGTGTTTTGGCTTGCATTGGATATTTGGATGTACGTATTGATGATGAATCAAGAACTTGAGAGAGAAATGTGTGTGATTTTATTGTATGAAATGAATTATTACATTATGAAATGAAGAGTACAAGTTTATATACTGGATAGAAGTTTGACTAATACATTTCCTATTTTGACTTTGTAACTAACTTTTAAACTCTACACATCATTACAAGTCTTCATTGCACTTTGTCTATGTCTTTGTTGCTTGTTCAGAATCTGAGTAGACTGCAGCTTGTCTTTGTGATCACTTGTAGTTCTTGAGATTGTATTTATCTTTGATAAACCATTACCCCCCTACAAGTTAGCACTGTGTATGGATCACAGATGCTAAACTTGGACAGACATTGATAATGAGGAGCCTTTGAGAGACCTTTGGTTAGAACATCTGCAAGTTGATTCTTGGTAGAGATGTACTTAGGTACAATCTGGCCTTGCTTGATCTTATCTCTTACAAAGTGCAATCGATCTCTATATGTTTGGTTCTTGCATGTTGTACAGGATTTGATGCAAGTGCAATAGCTGAGGCATTATCACAGTAAATAGTGGTAGGAGATGGAATAGATACACCAAGATCTTTTAGAAGATATCTGAGCCAGGATAATTCACATGTAACATCTGCAAGGGCCCTGTACTCTGCCTCTGTTGAACTTCTAGACACCACAGGTTGTTTCTTGGATTGCCAGGAAATAAGACATGAGCCTAAAAAGATGCAATACCCTGTCACTGATCTTCTTGTAAAGCTGCAGCTAGCCCAATCACTATCACAGAAGGCCTTGAGAGTTAAACTGGTGTCTTGTGGGAAGAGAAGTCCTTGACCTGGACAACCTTTGAGATATCTAAGAACTTTAACAAGTGCTTACAAATGAGGTGTCCTTGGTGCCTGAGAGAATTGAATCAATGTTTGAGCTGCATAGGATATGTCAGGCCTGGTGATAGCAAGATATAGAAGCTTGCCTACTAATGCTCTGTATTGAACTGAGTCTTCAATGAGATCACCATCATCAGGATTCAACTTAACAAGAGGATCAAAAGGAGTTGAGGAAGGTTTAGCATGAAGTAGTCCTGCACTCTGTAGTAGTTCCAAAGTATATTTCCTTTGAGTAAGAATAAGCCCAGTAGAGTTCCTCAGAATTTCAATGCCTAAGTAGTAGTGCAAGGAACCTAAGTCTTTGATGCTAAACTCCTTGTGTAATTGTTGTTTGATTTGATCTATGTGAGATTGATTGTTGCCTGTGAGAATGATATCATCTACATAGATCAATAGGCATAGAAAAACATGATCTTTCCTGTAAGTGAAGAGTGAAGTGTCAGCAAAACTTTGCACAAATCCAAGATTCTGAAGAAAAGATGTCAGTTTGATGAACCATTGTCTGTTTGCCTGCTTTAAACCATAGAGTGACTTTTGAAGCTTGCAAACACTATTTTTGGAGTGAGGGCCAGTGTATCCTGGTGGTATTTTCATGTAGATTTCTTCTGCTAAATCTCCATGGAGGAAAGCATTATTAACATCCAATTGAGCTATGTACCACTGATTATGAACAGCAACACTCAACAAAGTTCTGACAGTGACCATCTTTGCTACAGGGGCAAAAGTTTCATGGTAGTCTATACCCTCTTGTTTTGTAAAACCTTTGGCAACTAGTCTTGATTTGAATTTATCTATGGTTCCATCAGCCTTAAGCTTGATCCTAAAAACCCATTTACAGTCTATAGGTATTTTGCCTGGTGGTAACTCAGTTATGATCCAAGTGCCATTTGCTTCTAGGGCTGCTAGTTCTAAGTCCATTGCACCTATCCACTTTGGGTTCTTAGCTGCCTGAGTATATGATTGTGGTTCAATGATGTTATTGATAGCATTGATTTGATGTCTGATTTGTGAGGTAGTTATATTTTTATAATTTATGAAATTTGTGAAGTGATGTTTAGATGACTTTGGTAGAGTGAGCTGGTAATCTTGTAGCTTAGTGGGAAGTTTAGATGTTCTAGTGGAAGTTCTGAGTTGAGGATGAATGGGATTGTGAGTTTGTGTGGATTGATTGATAGGTTGAGTTGCAGCTTGTCCTGAGATAGGTGATGGTTCTGTGATAGATGATGGTTCTGTGATTGGTGGAAGATCTGTGATTGGTGGTGGTTGTGTGTAGTTATAAGTGATTGGTGGAAGATCTGTGATTGGTGGTGGTTGTGTGTGATTAGAAGAAGTTGTTGGTTGATTGTCTATGGAGTAGTCAGGATGATTGATGTGATTGGTATCAGATGGTTGTAATGAATGATGATCATTGCAGCTTGTTGTTAGAGTTGATTGATTGAAGTGAGGTGGATTGAAATGACTATCATAAGTTTGTTTTGGAGTTGTTTTGGGGGGTGAAAGATGGAATGGAAAGATGTTCTCATGAAAAGTAACATGCCTACTAGTGAAAAGTTGATGTGTTTGAAGATTGTAAAGAATGTAACCCTTTTGTGAGGATGGATAGCGAATAAGGACTGAGGGTATGGCTCTGGGCTCAAATTTGTCACTTAAATGTTGATGAGCAAAGGTTTGACAACCAATGATTCTGAGATGTTCTAAGGATGGAGATTTACCATATAAGCATTCAAATGGGCTTTTGTTTTGGAGTGGTTTTGATGGAAGTCTGTTTATAAGGTAAGTTGCAGTGAGTATGCAATGTCCCCAAAAGTGGATTGGAAAATTGGCTTGAAATCTGAGTGCTCTAGCAACTTCTAACAATTGTTTATGTTTTCTTTCCACTCTTGCATTTTGTTGAGGTGTGTAAGGGCATGTTGTTTGATGTTGTATTCCATGGTGTTCAAAGAATGTGGTTAATGATGTATTGATGAATTCTGAGCCATTATCACTTCTCACAGTTTTGATTGTTTTATTGAAATGGTTTGAAACATATGAATGAAAGGCTTTTACTTGAGATGTAGCATGATCTTTGCTAGGAATAAGATAGGTCCAAGTAGCTCTTGAAAAATCATCTACTATTGTAAGAAAGTATTTACATTTGTTTATTGTGGGGAATTTGTAAGGACCCCAAACATCAATGTGAATGAGTTGAAAAGGAAATGAAGCATGTGATGTGCTTAGAGTGAATGGTGAAGCATGGTTTTTAGCTAAAGGACAAACATTACAAGTGGAAATAGCATCATTACATGAAACAGAAATGGATTTGATGTGTTTGAGAACAGGAAAAGAAGGGTGTCCAAGTCTTGAATGCCATAGACTTGTGTTGTCACAGCTGCTGGTGGAGAGAATGGTGGAGCTTGATGGGGTGTGTTTGTCAGGGTAAATGATGTAGAGTCCTTCACAGAGGTTGCCATGAGCAATCCTCTTGTTGAGACCCTGAAAGTAGCATGACAGTGATGTGAAAACAGTTGTGATAGACATTTGTCTAGTGAGTTGGCTAACAGATAATAAGTTGTATGCAAAGGATGGAATGTAAAAGACATTTGTTAGTGTGATATCTGCATTTATCCTGACTTTTCCACAGATTTTGACTTCCACAGTTTGACCATTTGGTAGTGTGACATGTATGGGAGGGCTACATAGATAAGTGTCATGCATGATGGATAATGTTATGCATATGTGGTCTGTTGCACCACTATCAACTACCCAGGCAGCCTTAAACTTAATCATAATAGATGCAATGAATTTATGTTTTCTAATAGTGTATGAGTTGACAATACCAGATGGAGGGTTCTGCTGGCACTGCTGCATCATAAGCATCACCTGGTTGAGCTGATTTTGAAGTTGATCCATCTTCACAAAGACTGCCTCATTCCCATTTGTTGACTCTGTTGCCTCATTCCCATTTGCATCATTACCTTGGACTGCATTCACAACTCTAGTCTCTTTGTTCTCATTAATTGTTCTGTATACTGGACGCTTGTATTTTCCATGTAGAGGGTGCCCAATTGGGTAGCCTTTTAGTCTGTAACATTCATCACTTGTATGTCCCTCTTTGTGACAGTTAGTACAATACACCCCAGCTTTGAATGTACTCTTTTTTCCAGCTTGTGACCTTGTTTGAGGCTGTGAGTTGATGTTCCTGTTTGTGTTTCCATATCTGTTTGATTGACTTGGATTTGAGTGAGCAACAAAGGCTGTTGATCCTAGAGGCTTTGGCAATGTTCCTTCCCTTTGCTTCTCTTCCTGTCTAATCATACTGTAGGCCTTAGCAACTGTGGGTAGAGGTTGTAGCAAAAGAATTTGGCCTCTAATATTAGAATAGCACTCATCTAGGCCCATAAGAAACTGAATAAGCCTTTTCCTCTGTTCTCTATCTCCATTGTTTCTTCCATTTTCATAATTACACACATAGTTACACAGATAAGGTGCCTCCAAAGCATCATGCTCATCCCACAATCCCTTGAGCCTGTGATAATACACCTCAATACTACTGTTTTGTTGCTTCAACCCCACAATATTATTGACTAACTGAAATATCCTATGTCCATCCAATTGAGCATAATGTTCAAACAGTTCATTCCATAAACCAGAAGCAGTAGTGATGAAATTCAAATTGTTACTTATCTGATCAGAAATGGTGTTCAAGATCCAAGAAATAATCATGTCATTTGTTCTTTCCCACATCACTCTTTCTTCTGACTCATTGCTTGGCTCTGCATACTCACCCGTAACAACTTTCAACTTGTTCTTGGCATTTAATGCAATTGTCATACTTCTCTTCCATGAACTGTAATTGTCAGAACCAGTGAGTTTCTTGGAAATCAAGATCAGTCCTGGGTGATCATTTGGGTGTAGATACAATGGATGGTTTGGTGAAGTGATGTCAGTAGTGGGATTGAATGTTTCTGTTATGTTTTTGCTCTGATTTGTGGTGGTTTGATCATCAGTAGTGGAGCGATGACGGTTGTTTTGGTTGTTATTTGAAGGTGCCATTGTTATCAATAGTTCTTGATTGATTTTATGATGATTGAAACAGAGTTATGATGAAATTAATGGTGATTATGACGGAATAGTGATGAAATTGATGATGATTGTGGCGGAGTTGTGGTGGATTAGGGCAGTTATGGTTGCCGGAGTTTGTTAGAGTGGTGGTTAGTTTGTTAGAGTTGGTTACAGGTCACCGGAGGTGGTGGCTCTGATACCATGATGAATCAAGAACTTGAGAGAGAAATGTGTGTGATTTTATTGTATGAAATGAATTATTACATTATGAAATGAAGAGTACAAGTTTATATACAGGATAGAAGTTTGACTAATACATTTCCTATTTTGACTTTGTAACTAACTTTTAAACTCTACACATCATTACAAGTCTTCATTGCACTTTGTCTATGTCTTTGTTGCTTGTTCAGAATCTGAGTAGACTGCAGCTTGTCTTTGTGATCACTTGTAGTTCTTGAGATTGTATTTATCTTTGATAAACCATTAATTGAAGTAATTAAATAGATACATACACTTTTGATAAACATACCCAAACACTGGTGTAGCAACTCGTAAAATTTGGATTATTCTCTTCATTTATATTTCGGGATTGTTTATCGTGGTATAGGACTTCTTATTCTCTTCATTTAAGGGTGGTGGCAATCATCACTACAAAAAAAACCATACCTCCCAACCCACCAATAATATCATTACACCTCACTCACACTTTTTCCATACCTCCCACCCTTATTTTAGTGCCAATGGTCACTTTTTTCATACCTCCCAAACCTCCAACTTTTTTTTTCATAAATAAATAATTTAATAAAAACATAATATTTCATTAATAATAAAAATAAAAATACATAATAATTGAAAAAAAAAACATAATTAATAGAAAATTACATAATACGTAAAAAAAAGAAAATAAATAACTAGTCATTTAGGTATGCTAAGTTTTGAGCATCAACGTGCTCCGTAAGATCATATTGGAGACGATAATGGATTTGTTCGTCAAGTAACTCCGGTAGTACACTATCGTCATAAACTAGCGCGACCGGCGGATCCATTATATGAACCGGTGATATTGCCTCCTCGTCGTCTTTTAAAATCATATTGCACAATATGATACACGTATTAACGATTTGCCGAATCTTGTCGACCGTCATAGGACGGAGAGGACGACTGAGAATCATCCATTTGGCCTTAAGACGACCAAAAGCTCGTTCGATATCTTTTCTTGCAGACTCTTGTAACGTCTTGAATCTCTTTTCCTTCGGCTCAATGGGATGCTTATATGCTTTAACAAACGTAGAATACGTAGGATAGATTCTATCGGTAAGATAATATCCACGTTTGTAATTACGTCCATTTACAGAAAATGAACTATTTGGCGCCGTTCCATTTCGCTCCGTAAGATACAACGAAGACTGATTCAAAACATTTATATCGTTGTTAGCACCGGGAGGACCAAAAAACGAATGCCAAATCCACAAATCGTATGAAGCGACGGATTCAAGCATAATAGTCGGGTATTGGTGATCGCCACGCTTATATTGGCCTTTCAAATGTCTAGGACAATTTCTCCAAACAAAATGTGTACAATCAATGCTACCAAGCATTCCAGGAATGTGATGTTGTTCTTCATGTGCCTCGTATAAGCGTGCAATGTCATGGGATGTCGGCCTACGTAAGAACTCTCGACCATATAATTCAATAACCGCATTGCAAAAATAATCAAGGCATTCACCTATAAAAAATACTAACGAAAACATTATTTAAAAAAATAATAACGACAAAAAAAAATAATAATAATAAAGACAACATTATTAAAAAAAATGACGACAAAAAAAAATAATAAAGACAACATTATTAAAAAAAAAATAACGACAAAAAAAAAATAATAACGACAACAAAAAAAATAATACCTGACGTTCTTCGTGCCATGTTTAAGTAGTCATCAAATCTATCGGGAGGTTCGCCCGTTGCGAGTTGCCGAATGGCCGATGTGCATTTATGTAATGCCGTGAAACTTTTTTTCCCCCTCGCATCATATCCCTCTTGAAACCATTCGAATCTCGCTTCAATATCACCAACAATTCTTAAAAACAACCTTTTATTCATACGAAACCTATCTCGAAAAATATGGTGGGCAAACTTTGGTCGTTCAACGAAATAGTCATTCTTTAGATTTTGTAAAGCTTTTTCACGAAAACGGGTGACAGACTCCCGTGTTTCGATAGAGGTTGCCGTGTCCTCAATCGAATCGTACACGGCTAAAAAGGTTGATAGAGTACTACCCGTGGAAACATTTTGACCGAAACGTTGGGGGGGGGGGGGAAATACAATTCTTCGAATGACGAAGATGATGACATTGTGTGAACTATTTAGTAGTAATTTGTATTGTGTGTGGGATATTTGAATATGTGTAGTGTATTTGTAATGTGTAGAATATATAGGAATTTTTTTTTGAACCGTTGCAAACCCAACGTTCACTTCCATACCCAACGTTCCAATTTTAACGTATACTTTTCTCCCAAACCGCAGCAGGGAAGATCACCGCTGGAGCACACCGATGAACCAAACCGCTGGGGTGGCGGCGGTGTTCCTCGGCGGTTTGGGGCAAACCGCTGGCCACCCCGCTCCCATTGCCAGTACCCAAAGAGCTAGGGTTACCCTTCTCTTTTCTTCTTTCCCAGCCGACAGCCCACACCCCTCAGCATCTTCTGGCAATAACTCCGTCACCACCGCGAGTGGTAACACACCTCCACCACCATTATTCACCAAAATTGATTCGCTTTCATTTGAGCTAGGCCACGCGTCATATAAACCGCATTAACACCTCTTTCATTTGAGGTGGTTTGCAACGGTTTGGTTTGAATATAGGAATTTGTATTGTGTGTGGGATATTTGAATATGTGTAGTGTATTTGTAATGTGTAGAATGTATTAGGATGGGATTTGGATTGGTTTTGATGGTGGTTTGGTTCGGAGTGGACTGTTGAGGATCCATAGGGTCTGTTTAGTCGCTGGGTTGTAGATAAGGGTCTCGGCAATAATGGTATTGTTGGTGTTGTCAAGATTTTGTTGCCATTGTGTGTTCTGGTGTTGTTATTATTCCTGGTGTTGTTGATTATTCCTTGTTATTCTTGTCATGTTGGTTTGTTGTTTACCTTGTCATTGATCCTGGTTAACGCTCGCGTTATGGTTGTTGTGTGGTGGCTGAGAGTTAGAGTCGAGGCTGATAGGGCCTCGACAAGTATTTGGTTATGGTTTATTGATTTGTTGGTGTGACAATATGGTTGTGGTGATAATGATTTAGAACGACGGAGATTAGGAATAGAAACGTGCCGTAGGTTTGGCCGTTATTGTTGAAGTTGTGATTGCGGTAAGATGGATTTTTGGTGGATATATGTTTATGCATGTGATGATTTGAGCATGTCGAGCGTCATCAAGACTTTCTAGTCCCTGTGATCTTGACGAGCCGAAATGGACTTATTCTATGATTTTGACTATTTGACCCGTGATAAGTATGACTCGAAACGAGTATAACCAGTGAAAATATAATAACGGTTAAATATTAAGGACACGAGTTTTATTATATATAAATAGAATTAACTTTTAAATATTTAGTGACGACATATAATCGTTATTTTATATTTATAAGTTAATAATAATAATAATAATAAATATTGAGATACGATAAGTACGTTATATAACGTTTTCAAGGTTAATACGAAATATTAATCAAATGTTGACAACGTTCGGGTAATATTTCTAAATTAATACGAGATCGTTAAATAACGACGAATACGTTATCTAATAATAATAATTATTAGAAATAATAAATGCAACACAATTAAATGCGAATACGGACGGGTTATAAATCGTTTCGAGGGCACGTTTATCGAGATATACCATTTATAGGAATATTAAGGTTTATAGTGAATTAGGCTCAATCATCACATGTTAAGTTTTGTCTCGTTTCTTGTCAATGTTGTCAATTATTCGTCACTTGGCGTGAGTACTCTAGAGTCTTTTCTCGTTCACGTTGATTTCGCTTGTTTATTGTTTGGTGTGAGTTCACTTGAGTCTATGTCGTGTCCTCACTGCGCACACAATGATACCAAACACAAATAAATAGATAATGAGAGATTGTAGATTTAAGAATTGGGTATTGTTTAGGAGTAGTTAGCTTATGGAGGATTTGGTTCATCGCTTAGGATCTCGTATTAGAATAAGTCTTGCATATAGAAGGCTTCGCCGCTTCGGTATCGATGTACCGCCTCTTTGATTCTGTTGTGAATCTGTTAGATGCCAGTCGTGTATTTTGCATTGCTGTGGCCCAGGTGAATTCATGGCCCCTCTTTTTTCAACAGTTTTCATAACTATTTTTAGGGGAGAATACATGCTCGTTTTCAACTAAACTTCATGATTGTTTATCTGAAAACGTGAAATATTTGACTGAGTTTTAATTGGATAACTGGTATATCTGGATTGGTTGTTTGAAGGTGTTATGTGATTATCTGGTATACATGTGAGAAACATGCAAAACTGTTTTATTGTGGACCATGCTTTATGTTATGTCTTTATGTCTTGCTATGCTGTTTGACTACGTTATAATGTGATGTTTATGAGCTTATATGTCGGACTATAGGGAGTACCTATAGGGATTTTAGCATGGCGCCATTGCATGGGATTATATGTTGGAACTATAGGGAGTACCTATAGGGATTTGATTAGTGATGCTCGTGTATGCATCCGATGTATTGATTCATGACCTAGTCTAGCATAGCAAGGGTTTTTGGTTATCGGTCCACAAGTGCGAATTTGATTAAACTCCATGAGTCCATGGACTCACCAGCGTAAGCTGACCGTTTTAGCATGTATTTTCAGGTTGAAGGCGTTAGCTCATTATTTGAAGGCGCTTGGCAAGGGGCATTGGTCATAGGCGACTCTGATATATAATTGGGACCGTTTCATTTGTTTAATGGGCCTATTTCCGCACTTTTTTTATAAAATGTAAACTTAATGTTTGGTTAATGTATTTTATTCTCAACGTATGAAATAAAAACCATTCTTTGTACCTTATGTTATGATACCGATTTCATAGCACCCCAATGACATGTATGCTTCCGCTGGACCCGAATTTTGGGGGTGTTACAACTGGTTAAGTTGCATTAATGTGACAAACGGTAATTAAGGGAGTCGTTTTAAATACCACATTACTTTGAATTAAACGATATTAAACTTTTGGAAATAACCGTTTGGGATTATGTTGGATTCGATTCGTATCGTTGATTATTTACATGGATATTTACGTCGATATATCATTTATGTGGTATTAATTTAGGCACAACTCGATCTTGGCACTAGAAATTATTTAAAACGCGAAATAAACAAATAACAGTTACGTTTATTTTAATAGACATATTTATGATCAAAATTCGTGGAATAATCTATGGGTGATGGAATAACTTTGATAAACTCGGGGAATAGCGGTGACACATTTTATTAGTCCCGACTTAGTTTCGTAAAAAATATGGCGAGATTGGCAAAACTAGTCCTAGGGGAGCTTTAGGGTTTGTAGCTAGTCCAAATGATCCCTATATAAACCCCATTATAAAAATTTTAAGGTTAAATACCCTTTCCCATTTCTCTCTCTTTTCCCAGCCGACACCCACACCAAATCTGGCCACATTCTGGCCATTTACCGGCACACCGCCACTCACCAAGCTTCACCGCCACCACCAAAACACTCCTCGTCACTCCTTCTTTCCGATCCACTACTACACGCGCATAACTCACTCTTTTCAACCTCGTTAACAACCTTGCGCGCCACTAATCTTCATTTAAACATCACCACACTTCTTGTACGTCGAAGGAGAATAGGTAAGGACCGAGTCACGCACGATTGTAACTCGGTATTGTTGTGACTCGTGATGCCGAGTCACGAGTTGACTCATTTTTTTGATTCGGGTTTAACAAGAAAACATGGGAAAACTATATTTATTAATAAAAACGTGATAAGAATTGGTTTGGTATCTGTTAGTGCAAACGTTACGACGTTTAATAAGAAAAATAAATTTGAAATTTGAATTTCAAATATGAAAAACGGCCTCATTTCCCGCCCAAATCAGATAAAATAACTCCAGATAACATTTCACCACAAAAGGACAAAAACAGTCGGGAAGGTCCCTTAAATACGGGACGGTCCCTTATATATAAGGGACCGTCCCAGGTTTAAGGGACCGTCCCCCGCTCCTCGAGCTGGCTATAAATACTGACCCATTTCATTAGAAAAACTTATCCTCTTTGCACAAAAATTTCCTGGTCTTTCATTCTCTTTCTTTGATCACTATAACTCTTTGGTATGTGTTTAAAAGTGATCCCGTAATCCTCTACATCAAAGTGCAAGAGAAGAACACTCGAAGTCATCAAGAATCAAAGTGTTATTGAGTCCACACGTAAACGTAACTAGTGTTACGATTCTCTTCTTCCTCTAAACTCTATTCTTGTATATTAGTAGATCCGACTTGTATGTAAGTCGTGGTTAGGTTTGAAATGGACAACGTGCAAGTCCGAGAAGTGTTGTATCTAGATCAGTCTTTGTAATAGTTGTATGAAGACTTGGACTTGGTGTGAGTCCAAGAAGTGAAGACTAGAATTTAGTGAAAGTTTGTGTGAAGACTTGAATCGGGTGAAGATTCAAGTGGACGAGAGTGCTCTTTAGTGTGAAGATTCGGACTTAGTGAAGTCCGTTTGTGAAGGCTTGAATCGGGTGAAGATTCAAGTGAACGGGAGTGCTCGTTCGTGTGAATACTTGGATCATGTGTCGATCTAAGTGGGACAAGAGTGCTTGTTCGGGAAGCCACGTGGGCTTGGTGTAGATTGGTTCTAGCTAGGATTAGGACTCGACATTCCGCTTAGTGTCGTTAAACTTGGTGTAAGCTTGTGTACGGTTTGTTCCGCCTAAACGGAGCGTGTTGACTAGTGAAGTAACTCTCGAGTGTGGTACTCGGGGAGTGGAGTAGGACGAAGAGGTGCTTCGTGCCGAACCACTATAAATCATCGTGTCCGGTTTGCATTTTCTCTTCTCATCTCTTTCCTTTCTATACTTGCATTACATTTTAGGTTTGTGTGGATTGTTGTATGTATGTTTGTGATATTAACTAGTTAAATTAAAAACGCAAACAACAAGAAAACCCAATCACATGAAATAAGGTCGCCATTGACGGCGGTCCCTTAATTAGGGTGGCGGTTTGCGTTTCTCTTCTCATCTCTTTTCTTTCTATACTTGCATTACATTTAGGTTTGTGTGGATTGTTGCATGTATGCTTGTGATATTAACTAGTTAACTTAAAAACACAAACTACAAGAAAACTCAATCACATGAAATAAGGTCGCCACTGACGGCGGTCCCTTAATTAGGGTGGCAGTCCCCAACGTCCCAGTGCAATAAAAAATAGTTAAATATGTTGGATCGATATACTCTGATCAAACTACTTTGTAGCTTGTAAGGATTTAACAATATTGAGTAAACTCAACACTATTAATATTGAAACACTGTTTAACCTTGTAAAGTATGCGGAATCTACTAACACAAAGCTTAAGAAGAACTTTTATATTAACCAAACTTTGAACCTGCTTTGTTACACAGATTCACTAACAATCCCTAACTATTAACTTTGATCGACTTCTAAACGTATCTAACTTGTAAAACTTATAAAACTTCTGTCGACCAATACCTCTTAAGGCTCTTTATATAGATAACCTTAAGTCGGTTTACAACATATAATTCTTGAACGATAAGTAATTATCCCTAACTAATTCTAGAATATTCATCTAATATTACACATTAATCCTTATCTAATATTGCATATCAGTCCTTGTTTCCTTCGAAGTACTTTAAGCATTCTTCAATATCAGCAGTACTTTGACTTTATTCTTCAGCAGTACTTTTACTTTATTCTTCATGCAGCAGTACTTTGACATCCAGAAGTACTTTGATATTTCATATCCCAACAATCCTCCCCTAACTTGAACTCTACTTGCTTGATTTCAACTTTCTTTGTTATTCAAAATCTTCAAATCTTTAATCATACATTGAGATTGTTTCTTTATTTCTTTTCTTCTATCTGTCATCTGTCAAAGTACTCTTCATCAGCATCATATCTTCCACAGCATCTTTTCAGCAACTCAGCAACATTTAGGTACAAAGATCATCAAATCTTAAAAGTTTCATACTATTCTCATCACTTCCAGGTGTGTTAACTCCTGTGAGAGGTGAATCATTGAAAATTATGATTTTTAGCAAATCATCAGCTATCAACGGATTTGATATGTCTTTACCATTAGCCGTTTGCTATGGACTAGCCAACTCTTGATCACTTGGATGTATGGTGAGTTGAGAACCTAGTTTTTGGTAAACTATCAACCATCAACGGATTTGATTATCACATCAGAGCCGTACCCTCATGATGAGTCAAACTCTTTCTTGTTTGTTAAACATGGTGAGTTGATTACCATTTGTTGTGTAGTATAAATACTAACACCATGTGTTTCTTTTCAAATCCTCTTTCCTTTTCTTTTAAACATCAAAAACATTTATTTTTATTTTAAAGAACTTATACTGGTTTATATCAGCAAGCAGTACTTTGATAAAGTACTGTTTGTTTTTGCAGTACTTAGAAAAATACTTTAAGTTTACAAAACAAATCATACCAGTATTATGCAATATTACTCTTCAGACTTAACCCATCTGATAAATAGCTTGATAACATCCAAAGCTACCTCAGATTCCTCTTCAAGTTCCATTCCATGATCCAGCATTCTGAGCATTATTTCTCTGATCAATGGATATCTCCTCTCAGCCAACATATGAATCATGGTACCATCTTCCATCTCTAGTGTATGAACTCCTGATGACTCAAAGAATCTCCATCTTGTTATTTCCCAATTCTCTTGATCATTCCAGAGAGGATCAACACTTGTTTCTTCAGTATCCCAGATGGTAAATAAGTCTCCAAGCAGAACTAATCCCACTTCTGAAGCTTCATTCACTGAATAATAAGTCTGCACTTGCACATATAAGTCATAAAGATCTGTTCTTGAAATACAGTGCAACAAATCCCATAACATATAAAATGTTGTGAAGCTTTCATCTTCTCTGTGGATCATAAAATAATTTCCCTCTTTAGATTCAACCACAGAAAATGAGATTATCTTGGACTTATTTTCAAAATCATCAATCCTTTTGTTCTCAAAGTCAACAACTCTTAAATAATTTCTGAGTTCATCAACTGTATCATCATAAACTAACTTCAACCTTTTTGTCAGTTGATCATCTTCAGCTAATTTCTTCCTTTTCAATCTCCTTTGCTCAGCTTGTTCCTTCCTTATATCTTCTAATTTCTTCTTTCTATCAACTTCCATAGGCACAAAATTTTCTACTTCTCTTCTGATATCTTCTTGTACTTTATCCCATAGAGCTTTCACTTCAGGATACCTTTTCAAGTGCAAATTCTTGTATCCCTTCTTTCTCAAGAACTGTATCATCCAATTCCTTTCCTGAGCTATGGTCATTGGCTTCTTTGTAATTGGCCTGCTAACTTCTTCCAAATACTCAGCATCATATTCAGCTTGTTGCTTTCTAGCAAGCTCTAAATCTTCTGCAATCTCTAATTCTCTAATCTGATCAATAGAAAATTTCTTCTTCTTCTTCTTAGTATCTTTCTAAACCATTATACCTTTCCCTTTATCTTTTGGATCTAGTTTCTCTGATTCAGAAGTACTTTCATCATCCTTTTGTGCAGGCTCAGATATATGTATTCCTCCAGTAGGTCTTCTTAAATTCATCATAACCTAAGCAATTGTTTCATCATCACTAGCAGTATGTACTCTTTCTTCTTCTTGCTGTATAAAAGTAGAAGGACCAGCTTCATCTGCATAATTCATTGTAGAAGGTCCAGCTGCAGTGACTTCACTTTCATCAATATTTTTGGAAGAAGTACCTTGCTCAGCAGTACCTTGCAGACTTATGTTTTCTGCAGCAGTACTTTGAACACCAGCACTTTGAATGTTCTGTGCATCTTCATCCAGATTAACAATCTCTTGCACATTCTCTTTTTGCTCATTTTCTTTCTCTTGCTCAATATTCTCATCTTCTTGTGCAATATTCATATCCTCTTCAACATAACTTTCTGGTATAAGATTCTTTGGACTTTCAGGATATTTCCACAAATGAGCATCTTCTGAAACATCATCTTTATTCAAATTCTCATCTTGATTCCTCCCCAATTTGGTAAATGATGATTTCCTATGCCTCCTCTTAGACTTAGACTTTTTCTGTTTAGATTGTTGCTGCTGAGACTGCTTCTTTTCTTTCACAAAAAGCCTAAAATGATTAATAAGAGGCCAGACAAATTTCTTCAATCTTCTGAACTTCTTCCTTAACTGTTTGATTTCTACAGCATGAGTATGAACAGTAGACTTGAGCTTCTCCAATTCTTTAGCCAAATCAGAATGAATGACATACCCATTGTTAACATCTCTTCAGACTCAGAAGGTACCACAGACTCTGAGATAAGGTACTACTCTGATTCTGAGTTTGAAGATCCAGGATGGACAGATTATTTTCCTCCTCATCTGCAATGGATGGGACACCAAGAAGCTTCATCAATAAGGAGTGCAGCCAACTCTACCATTACTGATGCAGGTAGTACTACCATCAAAAAGCCCAAAAAGAAAGTTGGTTCTAGTTCAACTTTGGCTAAAGAGCTTCCACATGCATTGACTCAGGCCCTGGAAACAGCTATCCAGAATATGAAGTGGCCTGATCCAAGAAAAGAAAGACCTCCCAAACAGGTACATGGCCTGGCCTGCCCAAGAAAACAGACTTCTTTTGATGACAAGAGAAGGACTGCTCAGAAAGGAAAGCAAAGCTATGAGGGCAAGGGTAAAAGGCCTATGGAGAAGGATGTGGAGCTTGGTAATAGGTGGATGTAGTCTTGTGTTTGTGTTGTGTTTGTTGTGTTTGTGGTATCTATGTCTTGTACTTGAAAGTAAGATTGTGGTTGTACTTCTGAATCATGAATAAAATTCTTACTTTGGAATGATACATGTAGCCTCCCCTCAAATATTGACTAACTAATAACTACTTATGCCTCCCCTCAAAAATAGCTTACATATTAATCATGCCAATACTCACAACTAAGAAAGTAAATCTTGAAACATCAAAGCCTTTTGTGAGTAGATCTGCTACATTATCATCAGTATGAACTTTAACCACATTGATAAGCCTTTGTTCATAGAAATCTCTTATGAAGTGATGTCTAATCTGAATGTGCTTGGTCTTGGAATGATAGACTGGATTCTTAACAATACAGATGGTACTCTCATTATCAATATTGATAGGAGTATTCTTGAAATTGAATCCATAATCCAAAAGCTAATTCTGCAACCAAAGTACTTGTGCACAACAACTTGCAGCAGCTACATACTCTGCTTCTGTAGAAGAAGTTGCTGCAATTGTTTGCTTCTTACATTGCCATGACACTAATCTGCTTCCAAGATACTAGCATCCTCCAGTTTTGGACCTTCTGTCATAGTTATCTCCAGCATAATCACTATCTGAGAAGGCATGGAGATGGAAAGGTGAATCCCTAGGATACCATAATCCTAGCTTAGGTTGTTGCCTAAGATACCTGAAAATCCTCTTGACAACATTCAAATGAGATACTTTTGGATTAACCTGATGTCTTGCACATATGCTCACAGCAAAAGTAATATCAGGTCTTGATGCAGTTAAATACATAAGACATCCAATCATAGACCTGTATAATGTGACATCAACATCTTCTCCATCTTCATCTTTTCCCAAAGGTTTGTTAGTATCCACTGGTGTAGATGTAGGCCTAACAGTTGTAAAAGTGAATCTCTTAAGAATATCTGCAACATACTTATCTTGACAAATATAAATCCCACTGCTTGACTGTTGTACTTGAAGGCCTAAGAAAAATGTTAATTCTCCTATGGAACTCATCTGAAATTCTTTCTGCATAAGATCTTCAAATTCCTTCACCATAGATTGCTTGGTAGCTCCAAAAATAATATCATCTACATATACTTGAACAAGCATAATATCCTTCTTATCTCTCTTAATAAACAAAGTTTTGTCAATAGCTCCTCTTCTGTAACCATGTTGCAGTAGAAAGTTGGAAAGCCTTTCATACCAAGCCCTTGGAGCTTGATGAAGACCATAAAGAGCTTTTATTACCTTGTAAACTTTGTTTGGATGTGCAGGATCTTCAAAACCAGGAGGCTGTTTGACATAAACTTCTTCTGTGATTTTGCCATATAGAAAAGCACTTTTAACATCCATCTGATATACAGGGAATCCCATATAAGATGCAAAAGCCAAAAATAGCCTAATGGCTTCAAGTCTTGCAACAGGAGCAAAAACTTCATCATAGTCTACTCCTTCTTCTTGTCTATATCCTTGAGCCACTAACCTTGCCTTGTTCTTAATCACATTTCCTCTTTCATCTCTTTTTACTCTGAAAACCCATTTAGTTCCAATAAGTTTCTTTCCATCAGGTAGATCACATAATACCCAAACTTCTTGAAGTTTAAACTGTAGAAGTTCTTCTTGCATAGCTTCCACCCAGCTTTCTTTGGATAAAGCTTGTTTGATATTCTTGGGCTCTTCCTGAGATAGAAAACAAGCAAATAAACACACCTTCTGATCCTTGTGATTCACCCTATTTTGCTTGCAGAAAAAACTAAGTAAAGAAGTATGTTGTTGAGACATATTCTTAGCCTTAGTCCTTGTGAGCACCCCTGATGAGGAGGGTCCAATGATATTGGTAGCAGGATGAGTTTTATGAATTATGAGAGTTGGAGTTGGTGGAACTTCAAGATTATCTTCCAAATTAGTGATATCTGGATCTTCATTAGAATCTGAGAAAATGCCTTCTTGATCCAATTCATCATCAGTATCTTCTAAAGTAATGGTGTTTGGATCAGCAGTATCTTCTAAGTCAGGCATATTAGGATCATGAACAACATCAGTATTTAGCCAATTTGAAGTATTCAATGGCTGAAAAGTACTTTCAAAAGGATTGACAGTACTTTGGGTTAAAGTACTGGCTGTTTCTTTTGCCTTCTTCTTTTCTGCTTCATAAGCTCTCCTTTGTTCATCATCATACAACTTAGCCATTGTTTCTTGAAAAAGCATCCTAGAGAGTTCTTCTTGAATAGCCTGATCTTCTGCAGATACTGGTATTTGTGGTGGAACAGTACTTTGAGGATCAACAGTACTGTTAGGTTGAGAAGTATCTTTCTTCTCCTCATTGGCATTATCTTTTGGCTCATCTTCAGATCTTAAATTAACATCATGAACAATGTACTGTGCTTCTTCTTCAGTGGGAGTTACTTGATTTTCTTCCCTTACAGGTACATAATTCATTGATGAAGACATTAAATCAAGATCAAACATCCAATCAGGACCTTTACCTTTAGAGTTCTCTTGTTCTTCCAAAAAATCAACATGAAGACATTCTTGAACCTTCTTGGTAGCCCTATTGTACACTCTGAATCCTTTGCTATTTGTACAATATCCCAATAAATATCCTTCATCTGACTTCCCATCAAATTTTCCCAAATTATCAGCAGTATTTAAGATAGTGAGGGGACATCCAAAAGGTTTCATAAACTTGATGCTTGGCTTCTTTCCCATGAGTAACTCATAGGGTGTCTTCATTTGAGGTTTAGTCACTGATACTCTATTCAATATATAGCAAGCAGCACTTACAGCTTCAGCCCAGAATGGAACAGGTAGTTGAGAGTCTGCAAGCATAGTCCTTGCGACTTCTATAAGAGTTCTATTCTTTCTTTCTGCAACTCCATTTTGTTGAGGAGTTCTAGCAATACTGAATTCTCTTTTAATTCCTTTCTTGGCACAAAATTCATCCATAAGCTGATTCTTGAACTCAGTCCCATTATCACATCTAATGCCTCTAACCTTGAGCCTTAACTGATTTTCTAATGCTATAATTAGGTCATGAATAGCATCAAAAGTTTCATCTTTAAAACATAAGAAAAAGACCCAGCTAAATCTACTGCAGTCATCTGTTACAACCAAACAGTACTTCTTCTTGTTCAGACTGACAACTGAAACAGGTCCAAACAAGTCCATGTGCAGCAATTCCAAAGGCTCTCTAATAGTCTTCTCATCAATCTTCTTACAAGAGGCCTTGTGCTGTTTACCCTTCTTACAGGCAAGACATGTGTGATCATTCTTGAATGTCTTAGAAGGTAAACCTCTAACTAAATTTCCTCTGACCAGTTTATTGATATTCTTGAAATTAACATGTCCCAATCTTCTGTGCCATTGATGTGCTTCCTCCATAGATGCTCTTGCAATCAAACATGTTGCTTTTTCAGCAGAATTTACATTCTTCAAATCTATGCTGTACACATCATTAGTTCTTGGTGCTCTCAGTAACACCAAATTTCTGTCTTCTAACTTGAAATCAGGAGAAAGTATGAGACATTCTGTGTCAAAGAATAACACAGGGTACTTCTTATCACAAATCTGAGAGACTGACAAAAGATTGAATTTTAGCTCCTTCACATATCTAACATCTTCAAAATCAATGTTTCCAGCCTTGATAGTTCCTTTGCCAGTTATTCTTCCTCCATCAGGATCATTCCCAAATGCAACTTTTCCTCCATAATAAGCTTTAAAATCTGACAAGAGCTCCTTTTCTCCTGTCATATTGCCAGAGCAACCACTATCTACAATAAGATGATCTTTAAGCTCCTCCTCTGGGTTGCCCTGCATTTACATGAAAAGGTTAGTTATTTTTAGGAACCCAAGCCATTACTGACTTGTGTTCCCCTTGTGGAGTGACATACTCAAAATTTTTGAGTATGTAATCACCACTGTCTTTGAAAGCATGATCAAGAATTAAGGTTTTTGATTCCAAAACTGTTGATTTTTCAAGATCACTTGTCCCCTTTTCACCCTTAACTTCTGAAAGTAGTGGTTTTTCCCCAGCAGTACTTTCTTTCTTAACCCATTTAGTTGTAACTTTAGGAGTTGGGTTTTGTGTTCTAGCATCTTTACTTGTGTTGTAAGTCTTTCTAGGGTTGTAATGACTGTAACTCCTAGGTCGTACACTTGAGTGTTTGCTAGAAACATTAGGGATCTTTTTGTCAGTACTTTGTGAAGGTACTGAGCATTTGGAGTATGACCTTTTCTGATGAGGATACCTATAGTCTTTTGAGAAATTACTATGGTTGACCCTATTTGTATAGTTCCAAACTGGTTTGTTATCCCTTGGCTTATTCTCCCTATAACTTGGTTGTGCAGTTATGGTCTTTGGATATCTACTTAAGTAGTCTGAATGATAATCACAATCTTTAATCAAATGATGAGGACTGTAACACACATAGCAGACCTTTGGACCAATATCCCCAAATCCCTTTCCATAAGAGTTTCTAAAATTAGCAGTATTTTGAAAAGATTTTCTTTGAGGTACTGTTGAGTGATCAGCAGTACTTCAAAAAGAGTTTGAAGGTACTGCTTGTTTTGAAAATTTGGTCTCTTCTACCTTAGGAGCTTCAACAGATCTTTCTAAAGTCTCAGATTTAAGCTTTTTCCTAAACTCTAGATTATCTACACCATAACAATCAACATCTTTTCTAGGTGGTTGAAAGCTACCTGGGGGATGTGGAACTGCATTATAACCTTTTTCTTTCTGAAATACAGGAGGTGTGGGACTAGTGGATTCCTCATCACTAGAAGTGTTTTCATCTAGACTTATGAACTCTTCATCACTAGTGGAGGTATCAACAGTAAGATTAAGTTCCTTGCTCTTAAATGGAATACCTTCATTACTATCATATCCTAGGCCTGTCTTAATATTAGATGTTCTTTGCTTTTCAACAAATTGAACATGTGACACACCTGCCTCATTCCATACAGCAAGTTTTTCTAACAACTTATCTCTTTCAGCAGTAACCTTTTCTAGTTCAGACACCTTGCAACCTAGTTTCCATTCATTCAACTTAACTAGGTAATCCTGTTGTTTATATGTTTCAAGCCATGCTACTTCATTGTTTTCATGTGTAAGAATTTTGGCTTCCATTGACTCTAAAGTAAGTTGATAACCTGTTATCTCAGCCCTAGCTTTTTGAAATTTATCTCTTTCAGCTACATACTCAGTAAGTAACTTTTGATACATATCATTACACTTAGAGCATACCTCAGAGTTAGTGGATGAACTTGGTGAAGCAGCTACCATTGCAAGTTGAACAGGTGCTTCTTCAAACTCCATGCTCCAATCAAAACTTCCTAACTCATCTCTTGACTCCAAAACAGCATATCCAGGCTCTTCATCAAATGCTGTGCTCCAATCTTCCAATGCAACCATTGAATAGGTTACAGGTTCATCATCAAACTCATTGGACCAATCAATCTCTGACAGATTCTTTTGAGCAACCAAAGCTTTTGGTTTTGGTTCAGTTATTGGAATCTCTTTTCTCTCAGGTTTGGGTGGTTCAATCATCTTGTTTGCTTGATACTTTGCAAACTTACACTCTCTTGCAAAGTGACCAGTCCTTTGACAGTTGAAACACTCAATCTTGGACTTGTCAAATGTTATTCCTTGTTTAGCTCTGAAGTTGATGCCTTTACCTGTCTTGTTCACATACTTCTTGATCCTTGCAGTGAGCATAGCAACTTGCCATCTGATATCGATTTCTTCCAAGGCATCATCATCAATTTGCAATACATCTTCTTGATAAGTGACTGGCATAGATGCTTGTTGAGCAAAGAATGAACATAGAACATCATCTGAGGTTGGGGTAACTGATTGTGATGAATTGGTGGTGACCATTGTTGTGCATGGAACCTGTGTTTCGGTTACAGTACTTTGAACAAGGTAAGCAGTACCTTTGTTGGAAGTACAGCTTCTCTTTTCAGAAGAGACAAAAGCAATATTCTGTTGTATGCTTGATCCTGTAGTACCATTCATCTCATGCTCATACACCTTCAGATTGTTGTAAAGATCATCAAAGTCCATAGTATCCAGCCCTGATTGTCCTCTGATCATAGTTGCAACTACATGTCATGCTGATGGCAAACTCCTTAGAAACTTTAAATTAGCATCTTCAACTGATGCCTCAGCATCATATAGTTCTAGCATACTCAAAAGATGTTGAAATCTTTCATAAGCAGAATCAAGACCTTCTCTTTCACCAACAGTGAAAGTTTCAAATTGTTGCTTCAGCAAATTCCTATGCATCTTCTTGGAAGCATCATTACCTCCAAACTTCTTCTTTATTACAGCCCATAGTTGTTTGGCATCTTTGGCATCATGAAACTTTAATAGGTGACCATCAGGAATAGCAGAAAGCAGTATGTTGAGGGCTTTGTCTTGATTTCTTTTGGTAGCAGCAGGTACAGTAGGTTTTGGTGGTGTTGGTTGTCCAGGTACCTCAACTGGTTCATCAATTTGCATGTTACCATTGACAATCACATCCCACAAAGCATGGTCTGTGATGGCAATGTACTACCTCATCTTCATGGCCCATAGGTTGTATTCTCCCTTCTTAACAATAGGGATTCTAACAGCAGTGATTGAGGGAGCAGGTGCAGCATCTGTCGACATCTTGAAGGGTTTGTAGTAAGATTGGTTTAAAGATTTTAAAGGTTTGTCTTCTTAATCAGAGTTTCCAACACAAGCTCTGATACCACTTGTTAGATCGATATACTCTGATCAAACTACTTTGTAGCTTGTAAGGATTTAACAATATTGAGTAAACTCAACACTATTAATATTGAAACACTGTTTAACCTTGTAAAGTATGCGGAATCTACTAATACAAAGCTTAAGAAGAACTTTTATATTAACCAAACTTTGAACCTGCTTTGTTACACAGATTCACTAACAATCCCTAACTATTAACTTTGATCGACTTCTAAACGTATCTAACTTGTAAAACTTATAAAACTTCTGTCGACCAATACCTCTTAAGGCTCTTTATATAGATAACCTTAAGTCGGTTTACAACATATAATTCTTGAACGACAAGTAATTATCCCCAACTAATTCTAGAATATTCATCTAATATTACACATTAATCCTTATCTAATATTGCATATCAGTCCTTGTTTCCTTCGAAGTACTTTAAGCATTCTTTAATATCAGCAGTACTTTGACTTTATTCTTCAGCAGTACTTTGACTTTATTCTTCATGCAGCAGTACTTTGACATCCAGAAGTACTCTGATATTTCATATCCCAACAAAATACTTTTAAAATCCTATGTTATGTTCATGTTTATGTGATTGCCTGTATACTTGCAAATGAGTGACACATATGTTTGTTGTAAAACCCGAAAATTTTAAACTTGATAATACCCAAAATACCCCTCTAATTTTAAATTTTTGTAAAGACATTATCTAAAACATTAATTCTGATTATAACCTAAGTTTGATATTAAAATCTCTTACATTATACATATATACTAAAGTTTGGGCTATTCCTCCCCCCCAACTTTGCACAACTACAGTAGTTTTATATTATTTTATTGTGTAGTATAAATTATTTCCATTTTCTACACTCTTCCACTCACCACCTCTCTTAGAAAAACACAGACACAATCGAATATCGGTGTCTTCTCCCCTGGTTCATCAAACACACAGATCTAAACAAAAAATACGAAGATCCATCAACAGCAAAAAAAAAAAAAAAAAAAATGTAAGTATCCCACATCTAATCTTTAAAGTTACTTTCTCTTTTCTTAATAATGTTTGATTTGATTATTGGTTCCAGCGATATTCGATTTTGACCTCCTAATTTCTTAATAATGTTTCTCAATATACATACCTTTGACCTCCTAATGGCTTAGTTGCTAAGAGAAGCATTAACTGGCCAATGGTCGATGTGAGTATGTTGTATACTAGAGTATGATTATTCTTTTGTATGCAATGGCCGGCGCTCTGTCTGTCTTTAACTATGCAATTTTCCCTTTTTTATATAATAAAACATACACAGGCGCACACACGCACACAAGCATTAATCGGATCCCCAGTTCCAAAAAAATTGGTGTTTTGTTAAGTTGGGGGTTTTGTTAATTTGGGGGTTCATATCGATTATCTTGGTTAACGGTTTTGTTTAATTTCGTTTTTCTTTTTTTGGATTTGTTTTAGGGTTTATGATTTTTATTATTGTAGATTGTTATAGGATTTTTGGGCTACAGTAAAAAACTACTATTATTTTCCAGAACCTGAAATGATGAAGATTTATGATTTATGATTTAATTTTTGGGCTTATATTAGTTTATCATGTTGAACCTTTGAAGTAGTACATGGTATTGTAAATCTATCAAGATCTCATCTCTTTGCGTCGTATCATGAAAATATTACAATATTTACTTTTTACATTGGACTTCACCTATGTTTTTTTCTTCAACTACTAAAAATTGTGGTATGCTAAGCTTTGTTCATTTATTTACTACAGATGCTGGCACAGGTGCTGGCACAGCTGGCATGCGCTCACAGGAAAACAACGATGACATACGGATGTTGCCCGAGGGTAAATTGCCTTCATGTTATTTATATACTTAGGTTGTCCCATTGTTACTTCTATCTTTTTGCCCATTTTATTTGGTACTGTTTTTCGTTGCACTTGCAGACTCTAAACCCAGTGCTCATGTTATGATCACTCAAGTGACCAACTGTTTGGGAACTATAATCAATGGTTCACTTTTTGTATCAACAATAAAATATTCGTACATATTTTACATCTTATTATCAATGGTTTCACATGTTTTCTTTATTTCGTGTCTCGGCAGTTGCAAACGCGCCGCCTTCTGAAGCTTCTTTACTCGATTGAATCTCTTGCAGCTGACATACGACGTCAGTTACCTAGATGGGTATAAATTTTTTTGCCTTCACAGTTTATCATACACATTTAAGATATATCAATATGCTACATTTAATGCTTTTACAATTTTTAAATCCCACCCAGCAGATATTGCTGTACCGCGTGAAGTTCCAGTTCACACACCTGCAAAGAGACCTGCATCGCAGGTCTTCCCACCTTCTCGGGCCCCTTCTCTTGGCAATACACGGAATTTTTGCTGTCATGCTTCGGGCAGCCAAATCAACCACCAACGACTTCAACTGGAGAAGATTCCACCTCAGTTCACAATCGAGGTTCACACTTTCACTTATCTTCGTATCTTTTATTGTTATGGGTTATGAACCTTTTTTTATCGCTACAAATTATTCTTTAACTGTACTATTCCATTCCCTAATATGCATGTACTCTTATGGTGTTTTAATTTATGCATCCACAGCTATACAGACTCCACACGATTCAGTTTCTATGCAGCAACATGCGAGTTCAGTTACCCAGACCGGTACGTGCTATCGAAAGATGCCTCAGCGAGCGTGATTGGATTGTTGGACTGCTTTGACCAGGCGATTATCTCAAACTAATAGACATGGGGTTTGAAGGTACGCAACATAATAATCTTTAGATCATTAAAAAGTTACTTAGTACTTTATGCTCATAGAGTATTTGGATACACACTTTTAAGGGATGGAAGAAACATCTGATTCTCTTATCCTTTGGAAAGGCTTCAGTCAGATGTAGCAAGCAGAAACTTTCACAATGGATCAGAGTCATGTTGATAGGTAAAACTGCTTTTTTCATCTCTTAAAATGACTAATGTGTTATCCACGATTGCCTTCAAATACTGATTCGGTCACCAACAAATTCCTTAGAAACTAATAAATGTTCTAAACTAATCCCGTGACACTGCACAGCTTAAAATCACTTTCGTGGAATAATAATAATGATCATACGAAACTAATTTACATAATTCCTATTCTGTATACTAATAAGATACTGCTATTTATTTCACGCTTCTTTTTGTTGTGCATGTTTGAAGGCAACTCAGTTGCAGAGACACTAAGAGGTACAAGCCTGTTGTTTGTGGAAAATTCCTTAAGCAGAAACCAGAGGATATCGCTGTTTTGGATGCGCCGACCATAGATTCCTGGATGCGTCAGAATGGGTATAGTTAGCATATGAAAAGTGACCTTCGTGAAGCTTTCTTCAGCGTGGCAGAATCCAATTGCATGATGACATATATTCATGGAAAAGATGGTATACAATGATAATTACTGCTTATTTCTTTTTTTTTTGGATTTTTGTTGCCAACTTTTCTAAACGTGTATATATTTTTCATCCATTGCAGGTTATCTTCGAGTATTGGACTTTAAATGTGAACAACTTATATGCGGAGGAAGGAAAGATTTTGACTTTATTGGCTATTAGGAGGTTAAGTATTTGATTTTAAAAGAATGGTTCATTTTTAAGTGATTCGTGTGTGGCTCATTTGAATGGCTGAAGCAAACACAGTGGAAATGGTGAAATTTTTGGATGCAAACAGGAGGTAAGAACTATCTTTATAACTTTTAATGGGTTGGTGGCGTTACGATTAAAATACCAAAAGCTTCAGTTTTAGATCTTATAAGCTTGAAATGTGCTCATAATAATGCTATTAGCTTAGGGTGGAGTACAGAATATTTGGGTCATGTACATGTTTAAACTAATTCGTTGGTGGCTCCAAAAACCGGCTACATTTTTTGTTAACATAAATACATTTAGAAATGCTAAAAAAAGGTGCTTCATTTTTTTCTGACATGTTGACATAAATAATGTGTGAAAACGTTATTTATATCTTTCGATATCTCTATATTTTGACGATCACAAAATGTAAAATCGTCAATCGTATAATTACAACGTAAACAAGTATTAAGCTAGTTTATATCACTATATCCAACTTAATCACTTAAGGTATGGATAAACAAGTGCTTAATACATCTCATGATCAAAGGGGTATTTAATTAACTAACACAAAGTTTATTTAATTATATAAACATATTATATATTTTTGAAAAACACTTTTGGTAATAAAGAAAAATGTTTTATTCATACTAAATATATGAATTCAAATTTTTAACCAAAATCAGTTAGTTTTTCACCAAATAAACTTTCCCCACTAAAAGATAAAGATTCTGGCCGTTTCAGCTAGGTGGCCCCCTTAATTATAAGGGGCGGTCTCCTTAAAATTAAGGGGACCGGCCTTGATTTAAGGGGACCGGTCACGCTCCTCTGTCAGAATTTTTTGCCTATAAATACCACCTTAAACCTGGATTTTTTCCTCACCTTTTGCACGAAATTTTCAGATCTATAACTCTCTAAACATCCTCTAAAACCCTTTGATCATTTGTATATTAATTCTTGTTTCAAGTGATTCAATCCCTCATCATCCATTCTCATCCAAAGTGCAAAATAAGAACACTCTTTCTACAACCAAGTTCAAGAAGTGTTGAAGAGTAGTTGTGCATAGTGTATATATATATTCACTTGTGAATATTGTGTTGTGCTTGTGATTAATTGTTTAGAAGATACAGAAGTTGTGTAGAAAATAGAAGTTGATAAGTAGTGAAGTAGGTTAGTTGTGAAGATAGGTGTGAAGTAAAAGATTGGTGTGTAGAAGATAGGTGTGAAGAAGATTGGTGTGTAGAATATTGGTATGAAGAAGTTGTGTAGAAGTAGTGATCAAGTTGTGAAGTTATTGTGGTGTGTAAACTGGTATGTAAGGTTTTCTCCGCCAAAAGGGAGTTTGTTGACATAGTGAAGAAAACTCTCGAGTAGGTGACTCGGGGAGTGGAGTAGGAACAAGGAAGGTGTCCTTGTAGCCGAACCACTATAAATCCTTGTGTTGTGGTTTGATCTTTCCAACTCTTCTCATTACTCATTTACTTACCTTTACTATATTATCATTGTTAGTTAGCTATCGTACAATTGTTCATATAGTGCAAGTATTAAGTTCACATAAACTAGAATCGAATCTTTTTAAACAAACTTGTGTCTATAAATCTAAAAAGACGTAAAACTATTCAACCCCCCCTTCTAGTTTTCCACAATTGGTATCAGAGCCAGGTTTAGCAAGATCTTTAAAATATATTGTATTTTGAAACTTGTAACGATCTATGGAATCTGAAAAATATTTAGAAGGGCAATCTATGCAAAGACCACCACTATTTGAAAGTGATGGATTTTTATATTGGGAAAATCGATTCGAAACTTATGTGAAATCAAAAGATCTAGATCTTTGGCATGTTATTACCAACGGTGATTTTTTACCTATTCAAAATAACCCCGAAACTAAGAAAGATGAAATCGTACCTTTTGAAAAACAAAATGATGATTTAAAAAGAAAACTTGCTAAAAATAATGAAGCAAAAATGGTTATTTACAATGCGCTACCATGTAAAGAGTACGAAAGGATCTTTATGTGCGAAACCGCAAAAGAAATTTGGAACTCTTTATTAATAACTCATCAAGGTAACAATCAAGTCAAAGATAACAAAATAGATCTACTTGTTCAACAATATGAGCAATTCACGATTCCGGAAGAGGAATCAATTGATAATGCTTTTGTTAGATTTAACACTATCATCACAAGTTTAAAAGCACTTGATGAGAATTTCTCTAGTAAGAATTTTGTTAGGAAGTTTCTTAGAGCTCTTCACCCAAAATGGCGAGCTAAAGTGACGGCTATTGAAGAATCAAAGAATTTGTCAACACTTCAACTTGATGAATTAATTGGTAATTTAAAAGTCTACGAAGCAATAATAAAGAAGGACTCCGAAATGGTTAAAGGAAAACGAGAGCAAAGCAAGTCAATCGCCTTGAAAGCTAGAAAGGAATCCAACAACGAAGATAGCTCATCTTCCGAAAGTGAAGACGAAGAATTTGCCATGGCCGTAAGAGATTTCAAGAAATTCTTCAAAAGGCGAGGAAGATTCGTTAGACAACCACACGATGAAAGGAGAACACCTCAAAAGAATAATGATGACAAGTATAGCAAGAATGAGAGAAAGTGTTTCAAGTGTGGTGATCCGAATCACCTCATTGGAAAATGTCCAATGATGACAAAAGATCAAAATCAAAGAGCGTTTGTTGGAGATGCTTGGAGTGATAGCGATGAAGATGAGAAAGAAACAACAAAGGAAGAAAAGTGTCTCATGGCTAAGACATCAAGTGAGGCACGTTCCGAAACCGAATACTTTAGTGATGAAAATCTATCATTAGATGAAAAAGATTTAGATAGTGAATACAATAGATTATGCAAACTAGGACAACAAGTAATGGCTAAAAACAAATCACTAAAATACATAAACAACCAATTAGAAAATGAAGTACTTGAACTAAAAATTAAAATACATCAACTTGAGAATGGTAAAGAAATTTTTGAAGAATGTAAATCATGTCAAGAACTTAAAAGTGAAAACAACAAACTTAAGAAAGAAATCTGTAAATTTGATAAATTTGAAAATAGTAGTAACTCACTGAGTAAAATTATAAGTATTCAAAGAATATCCGGAGATAAAACCGGTCTAGGTTTTAACTCAACCGAAGCCTCAACAAGTGAAGTTAAAAATGTTAAATTTGAAAGTGAACACAAGGAACTAAAACCTTCAAAATCTAATCCTAAGTATATACTCATAAATGATAAGAAAATACCTCTAGCTAGCAATGAAGAAATAAAACCGTTTTATAAATCATCTTTAAAAACCGAAGTAGGATCGTCTAAACCTAAAACAAGATCTAAAACTCCACCACCTAGGAAACCGAATAATTCTTATCCTAGACCTAAAACACCTCAACCAAGAGTAAACCAAAATAGACGAAACTTTAACTATAATCAACAAATGTGGAACTTCAATCCGTGGGGAATGTTTCCACCATATATGCACCCAAGTCAAATACAAAACATGTTCGGATCAAATAACTTTGGTCAAATGAGACAATGGGGACCAACGTAATTATACTCGCCATTCAAACATGGAAATTTTTGATGCCACCTCTTGTTCGGACTATCCCTTGAAGGCTTTGAAGTTAAATGCATTGAAGACGAAAGGTACACATTTCCTTTTATTTCCTTGTTAACAAATGCATGCTTAGTTTAGTATCTAGTCTTTATGTGATTTTGCTTGGTTCGTTATTCCCTCTAGTTTTTATTTCTATTCATATATACATATATATATATGCTCATATACTTATACTATATCTAAATTCATATATATTTATATATATATATATATATATATATATATATATATATATATATATATATATATATATATATATATATATATATATATATATATATATATATATATATATATATACTCAGCTATATCTAGGATCTTATAACCTAGAAAATTCATTTGTTGATTTTCTAGAACTAGAAATTGTTCGTTTATGAACCTTTTGTTTTCCCCATTTGCCTTATTGAACTTTAATGTTCAACAACACTCATGCTGATGAAGAGAGATGAGTCGAAAAATCTATGGATGAAACAAACTCCCGGCTTCCGTTGCATACGTCTCCCTCCTTTATTCTCGTCTTAAAAGCCCATACTACATACATATATATATACATATACTTATGAACCTTCCACAACTTTCTCGTGCACTTGACAACATGATAAATTTCATCCGAAATGATCAAGAAAATTTAATTGGCAAAATGTCAAGTAAAAGTGTCAAGTAATTCCTTTCGTGCGAATACCCTCCAAGGTATTTTTGATTAAATAAAAATCTAATACATACATATCAATATTTTCTTGTTCTTTCCAGAAACCAAAATCACAAAAATCAAATTTTGGAGGGCGGCCCCCTTAATGTTTAAGGGGACCGGCAGCCAAATGAAGGGCGGCCTCCTTAATGTTTAAGGGGGCCGGCCATCTGATTGATCCAACCCGTTTTTCTCCTTATTCCTTTTGCCAAACACTCCACTTTTTCATACTCCCCTTCCCCTGCTTCTGCTGTGACGAAAACCAAAAACCCAAAAACATCTCAAATCACTTCCAAATCACATAATTCGGGTTAATTCGCAAAGGGCAAATTCATCTAACACAATCACCATTACGTATTGTAAGTTTTTCATAACACATTTCATCTAATTTCATCTTATTTGGTCATACTCATGATTATGCATGTTTTATAAAATTCTTCAATTTCACAATCTCTTTCGAATTAAGTCCTAAAACTCCATAACCAAATGCTTCCCCTAGGATTAGAATGATTAATCAACACTAGAAACTAGTAATTATAAACTATCATGTCGAAATTTTTTGAAAAACTTCATACACTCCTTTTCAAAATTTTTAGTAAACTCATTGTTGAATAATGATTTGAAAACGTGTTAAAACTAATCACATTATACTTTTGTAACTTGTAAAACTTGAAATTACATTTTTCGACCAAGAAAAATTATATTGGTTCACAATATAGGGGTGTTTGGATTATGTCCAAATAATATCGAAACCTAGTCATTATAATTTTTATAAAACTTTGTTATAATTATAAACCTAAAAATTGCTAATTGGACTTGTCAAGATATATAATTTATATATATATTGACATACTAGTGGTATAAGTCATTAGTTAAGGAAGTGTTTGGTTTATTACTAAAAATAACATTTTTAAGTAAAAATACAAACCATCTTTTTCAAAAACAAATCACATACATAAGAAACTCGCAAGAAATAGCTAGTTTTACAATCTAATGTAAATCTAGTAAATTTCATGATATATTAAGATGTTTAAAAGGGCATTTGGATTTGTCCATAACTACTTATTAAACATCGTAAAGTATATCTAGAACGAGTTAAAAACAATATTAAGGAACATGGTAATCTACTTCTTAGGATTAGTAACGAAGTATGTTTACGTTCCAACATAAGCCTTAACAATATACATATACTTTTATCTTTCTTTATATTTATTTTGGTCTTTTTGTATTGTTGATGTATTTAGGTGAAAATGCCAAAAGCAACTACCGAAGATCTTTCTCACATTAAAAACTACATTCCTAAAGTTTGCCAACTCCCTACCACATCTCCTTCCATTGGACTTATATATCGTCAAATTGAAGATAGAAATGTTCATGAAGGACGTGTAGTAGATCTTGCTTTTGCTCAATCCGACTTCATAAATTGCTTGTTTTCAAGCATCAACTTCAATTGTCTTTATGAAATAAATTAACCTATCATTCCTCGCTTCATAATGGATTTCTATAGCCAAGTCACCGTCAAAACCAATGATCTTGGTTTCATCACCATCTCTTTCATGATTCAAAATGAATTTATCACCCTAACTCTCGAACAATTTGGTCAAATCCTCCAAATTCCATTTAGAGGTCAAGCCGTTTTCACAAACGAGTGGGACCTCGAATCTCTTAATCGCTATTGACCAATCTTCGGTCCCTATCTCGACGAAATTCCTCATCCCGACGAAATTCGTCAAGTCCTTGGTGTGGAACGTGCCACCACAAGCCGAAAAATAAAATCCAAAAACATTCAAATCTCTCCATACCAACTTCTCCTCAAGGAGTTAAGCCCCCACATGAAGCGTTGGGAAGAACTCATTCGTGAGAATGCGTTTGGTACTGGAGGTCACCGGGACCATCTCCCGGCGTGCCTTGCTCACATGTTGTATTGTATAGCCGTCGAAAAGCCGTACAATTTGGCCTACTTCTTTATCAAACGGATTGAGTGTGCTAGAAAAACTCCCAAAGCCAATCTTCCATATGGAATGTTCCTCAGTCGTCTCTATCGTCATATTATCGAGTACTACCCCGATCTTAACAATAGTATCTATAAGTCCATCTACCCCACTTTACGTCCTCTCGCTCTAAAACAAGCTCGACGAACTCGAAGTGACAAGGGTAAATCTCGTCGTCATAGCTTTCATGGATCATCTTCAAGACAAGACGATGACGATGAGGATGAAGACATCCATGATGCTAATACCCCTTCGTTTTCTGAGTTCGTTGACAATTTAGAGAATCTTGACTATCCCGACTATTCTACCCGATCTCCTAGTGATCAAAACGAAGAAGTGCTTCATGAACGAACTACCGAAATGCTTATAAGACAAAAGAGCTTACATGAAGAAGTTAGAGGTGGTTTCAAATCGACCGGGAAGACTTTGAAGGGTATCTTCGGGAAGAAAAAGAGATGATATGCTTGGATTATGCTTGTTGAACAATATTTAATTTTTATGTCTTGTGTGCTATTTGTCCGAAGTATATTCGGAAGTACTTGTTATTTTCTTGGATAATTGTTTTGTGCACTCGATTAGGTTGTTAACTTGCTTATTTATGTTTTATTTATGCTTATGAATGCATGCTTTAACTCTTAATCTATGTATATACTTGCATGATTAGCTTATATATATATATATATATATATATATATATATATATATATATATATATATATATATATATATATATATATATAGACCAAAACAAATGTGAAATGTCCAAATGGTGCTTGCTGCAAATACAAAACAGAACACAACATTTTTCCAGAAAATTTTTTGAAAAATTTTGGTTTCTGGGTCGTCAGATGGGCGGCCCCCTTAAATCATAAGGGCGGCCCCCTTAAAATTAAGGGGACCGGCCATCTGAAACAGTTTTTACACTGTCTTCTTTTGCATCTTGTGATCCCTTTTGCTAGTCCTAGCTACCATTTCCCTTAAAAACTAAACTGATTTTGGAATATAACATTACAATTTCAAATTAATTCCACTTCTAAACATGTTTTCCCACTATATAATCCCCATGCATGTTTAATTCACATTCCATCATCCTCAAACATTCATCAAACATCATCATGTCATCACTAAGAACCACCTATTCAAACAATGCCAAGAAACAAAAACTTGTCATCATTCCACCCAAACAACTCTTCATTGATCTTATAAATGAAGACAACACCACTCCATCTCCACCACCTCAATGTTCATCTCCTAGTGCACCAAATGCACCCTCCAAAACACCTTCAACAAATGGAAACTCTACTTCCTCCATACCATCCACTTCATCCATTAATGACTAGATTAACACCCACTTATCTCCTCCACCAATAGTTCAACCATCACAACCTACCAATGAAAACACAACCCTTGCATTAACTCTCTCACTATCACCATTAACACCTCTTGATGCACACTTCTCATCATCCCCTATCAATCCACCAACCTATAACCCCGTCCTATGGAGCTTACTTGAAGCTCATAGTGACACTTGCCTTTGTTGCATCCACAACCGAACAATTGTGTTTGGACTAAGAGATGAAATGCAATACATGTTTTCTCACATTGAAAACTTGTTGCATCCACCACCAACAACAAACTCAACTCCTCCACCACCATCAACAAACACTCCTCCTCCATCACCATCTCCATGTTCACCATCCATTCCTCCCAATTAAACATGCTTGGTGTCTCACAAATAAAATTATATTAAACCATTTTGGATGGCAAGCTCTAGAGAGGACTTTCATATTTGAGCTTTGGTTTATTATTTCAATGATGATTGTAAGCCTTTAAAGGCTTTTGTTAGTTGCATTACTTATTTCATTTGTTGATGTAATGCTTGATGAATTTATTTCACTTGATTTATGATATGGTTATGTTTAGTTTACACTTTTGCATGCTATATACATATATATGTTGCTTGCCACTAAATATTTTTGTAAGATATCCATATCTCGATTCCTTTTGGCCTCAAAATGAGGGGGAGTATACTTCAAGGGGGAGCTTCCATTAACATGGGATAACCTTTTTGATGCTAACAAAAAGGGGGAGAAGTGATATAAACTCACAATAATACTTGAATATATACTAATTTTCGATTAATGAGTTTAAATTTTGTAATCATCAAGAAGGGGGAGATTGTTGACATAAATAACGTGTGAAAACGTTATTTATATCTTTTGATATCTCTATATTTTGATGATCACAAAATGTAAAATCGTCAATCGTATAATTACTACGTAAACAAGTATTAAGCTAGTTTATATCACTATATCCAACTTAATCACTTAAGGTATGGATAAACAAGTGCTTAATACATCTCATGATCAAAGGGGTATTTAATTAACTAACACAAAGTTTATTTAATTATATAAACATATTATATATTTTTGAAAAACACTTTTGGTAATAAAGAAAAATGTTTTATTCATACTAAATATATGAATTCAAATTTTTAACCAAAATCAGTTAGTTTTTCACCAAATAAACTTTCCCCACTAAAAGACAAAGATTCTGGCCGTTTCAGCTGGGCGGCCCCCTTAATTATAAGGGGCGGTCCCCTTAAAATTAAGGGGACCGGCCTTGATTTAAGGGGACCGGCCACGCTCCTCTGTCAGAATCTTTTGCGTATAAATACCACCTTAAACCTGGATTTTTTCCTCACCTTTTGCACGAATTTTTCAGATTTATAACTCTCTAAACATCCTCTAAAACCCTTTGATCATTTGTATATTAATCCTTGTTTCAAGTGATTCAATCCCTCATCATCCATTCTCATCCAAAGTTCAAACGAAGAACACTCTTTCTACAACCAAGTTCAAGAAGTGTTGAAGAGTAGTGAAGAAGATTGGTGTGTAGAATATTGGTGTGAAGAAGTTGTGTAGAAGTAGTGATCAAGTTGTGAAGTTATTGTGGTGTGTAAATTGGTGTGTAAGGTTTTCTCCGCCAAAAGGGAGTTTGTTGACATAGTGAAGAAAACTCTCGAGTAGGTGACTCGGGGAGTGGAGTAGGAACAAGGAAGGTGTCCTTGTAGCCGAACCACTTTAAATCCTTGTGTTGTGGTTTGATCTTTCCAACTCTTCTCATTACTCATTTACTTACCTTTACTATATTATCTTTGTTAGTTAGCTATCGTACAATTGTTCATATAGTGCAAGTATTGAGTTCACATAAACTAGAATCGAATCTTTTTAAACAAACTTGTGTCTATAAATCTAAAAAGACGTAAAACTATTCAACCCCCCCCCCTTCTAGTTTTCCACATGACAGAGGCTCCATGACTAGGGCATGATGCTTGCAATGTACACTTGAAATGAAGCAGAGTTAGCTCATTTCCGAAAATGGACTTTTAAGAAATGGTCTTTGATTCAATAAGGTTGAGGTATCTAGAAGCAATTCTTGAGGCCCGGGGATGAAGATAAGGATTTATCGGATGTAATATCACATGCTTTGCACACGGGACATGATGAAAAGTTTGAGAAGAAATCTGGACAGGATAGACCAATGGGGATGGTGAACGATTCAGTTGAAATGTATTGTTCAATCAAAAAATGAATTTTGCATTATATTATTTTCACTTTTTTATCAACTATCTTCAGTATAAAATTAAGACAAGTTGTACGTGTAACAGTCGATGAACAACCTAAACAAAATAAAGATCTGAAGATGCGATCCCTGCTTCCAGTCTAGGAGGAAAAAGAAGGGCCGCTACATAAAAGCCTAAGAGAGTTGGAAGTGTGGTAAGGTTCTTTGAATTCTTATTTTCTTTAGCCTCTGTTTTTTATGAGTTACATACGGTGTTTGCAGCGGGTGGTTCAGGTCATAAAATCCAGGCGTACGTCCTGTAACCTACGGACGTTACAACGATAATACAATCTTCAATAACGGTTAGTACAATCTGAAAATTTTAACCATATGCGGCTAGCCTCAAATATAAACTGTACATTGGATACCGTTTATAAAATTTGACCATTTGTTTTTTGAGCTATATAAAATTTTATTTTATCCACCTGGCCTATGCTCAATAAAAAAACCCAAACTGACCCGTATTTACATGAATCAGTTAAAACTGTCACCCTTATTGTTAGGACACAGTCAGGTTAGGATATCGAAAGGTTCTGATTACTGCACGACTGTACATTAATTAAAAACAATAACAAGAAATGGTGGCAGCATAAGCAAAAACGAAACGCGTTATGTCATTTCATAAGTTCACTTTGTTCAATCTGATAAAATTCCTTTTATCATCTATACCACTATTCTTAAAGTCATTTTCAAAATACGAATCGAAGTACTCATAAATAGATTTACTAAAGTCACTATTATTTGTAGGCTAACATATGATAGCATTAAGTTTTAGGCTGTAATATTTTTTATTTATTGTGGCAGGAAGCTAGCACATATTGTTCGTGCAAAGAAAGAGGCAGACACAGTAGCAGTTGCACATGTTTGACTGAGACTACCACCAACATGGAAACATGTGTGGTCACATAATATCATGTCAAAAGGTTTTTTTTTTTATTTTTTATTTTTTTTTTTATTTTTTTTTTAGTTCTTTTCATATGAAAATTTCAGTATAATGAAATAGGATAACAACTACTAACAGTCGTGAAAATGAATAATATCAAGTTAGATACCTATTTAGAAAATGATATAAAATGATAAAGTAGGAAGGAAAGGTGCGCAAATGTGGTAGATTTCTCTTAACTTAATTTAATGGGTGTCCACTACATTGGTTTTCTATAAGTTAATGAGGTTAGCATGGCTTATATCGAAGCTTAGGCTAATTTGTGGTAGGTCATAGGTTTGTAATTCGGAATATGATTCAGTTAAGTGTCTACGGTTTTGCATATCTGTATTCGTTATGCTAATATATAGTAAACAAACTTTGTAGCAACCTAAAATATTTCCAGTATTAACCATTAGATAACAGTAACTGTATTTGTAAATGATTTTTGTGCTACACTATTCAATATATCACAATCCCAAGTATTACCATCAATTGTGTAAAACGCAACTGATGTGCACATGTTAGACCAACACCAGAGATGTAGATCTATTGTGCCGAAAAAGACTCATATGGTAATGCTTTGGAATGTAGGATGGACGCAGGGTATGCGTTATTGAAAGAAGCCTTACTGAGCCACATTGGATTGTTGATGGGCTGCTTGAACCAACCGGTTATCTCAAACTGATTTATGTCCTGCAGGTTTATAACGAAGGGTTTTGAGGTTGCGAAAGAGGTGATAGGTGGGAAGTATATCGAGTACCAATACCAATACCGACAATAAATACAACCAATCGAACCCGAACCTAGTATATATATTATTCGAACAAGCCAAACCTTCCAAATGAAAATGCGAACAAATATTAATTTCCAAACACACATGCTAATATAACCCAATATCAATACTTCAATCAGACGCGAGTCTAATATCAATACTGTAGAACCGTAGAGGGGGGGGGGTGAATACGGTTTCTTTGGCTTTTTAGATGTTTAAAAACTTTAAGCCAAATAGAACATCAAGTGGTTGTAACATAATCCAACAACCACTAGCACAACCAAAGTATAGAAAGCAAGTGAGAACACAACGATATATACTGGTTCAGGATGGGGGGTTTATACTATCCGTACGTCCAGTTGCGAATCCACGACTCCGATACTATTCAATAGTATAATCCTTTTGGTGGACTACAAACCGTTACAATGCACTCCACCGATATTCACCAATATCGATGCTCACAAAGAAGGAGTTACTCCCACGGTATTCCGCCCTTGGAAACCACCCACAGGAATCTCGCAATTCGACTTCACCTAAGGGTCACCAAGACCACTACCAAGACTTCCCACTGGAAGTATCAAACCCCAACTAGATCCCCAATGATCTAGGCTTGGTCACCAAGACACAAGACTTCCGTTACAAACAAATTGAATGAATAAATGTTTGTTCAATCAAGCCCTAATCTAACCTAGAGACTCGATTCTAATAGAAAGGGTATAGATAAGAAGACCCTAGACACAATCACAAGAGTGGATTAGGTTCTTGTGATTCTTCCCTTGCAAAGAGATGTGTTCTTTCAAAGATGTTAATGTGAAAATCATGAACACAAGATTAGAGATTAGAGATAGAGATATTTGAGAGTGTTTAGAAAGAAAGAATATAGAGAGAAAGAATAATGGCAAGGGGTGAGGAATACAAGAGGCAAGGGTGGAATTTATAGGCCAAGAACCCAAACTTGGGAAATTTTACCGAGGCCGGCGCGTCACCTGTGCGTCAACGGGCTTCTGTAAACTTTTCCAAAGTGTTGGGTGTTTGGATCTTATAACTACCTATCCTTGCTAAACCCCCAATTGTACTTCACACTAAACCTTAACATTAATCAATCTAAGGTTTACCAACTCAAATACCCAATTTGAAAAACATTTGTGAAGTGGTTAAAGAGAAAACAAATTACCAAGGGTATAATGTGTAGATAGGGTAATTTGGAAGGGGTAGAGGTGTTATTCCTCACATGGCATAGAAAAGAGAGAAAGAATATGCCAAGGTATACTCCATTGCTTGGGGGGGGGGGAGAATGAGATGGAGGGTTGAGATGAGATGGTTTGAATTGGATGGTGGAGATTAAAGGAAGCCTCCTTTGGTTTTCAAATTATTTGGCATGTGGAAGAAATGAAGGGTTGAGATGTGTTTATTTGAAATAGATGGATAGGATCAAAGGAAACCTAGGTTTGGATTGAGAAGGGATATTCCAAAGGAATATGCTTTGCTTGGGGGGAAAGGGTGAATCAATGGTTGAGATGGTTTTGGTTTGAAATGGATGGTAAAGATCAAACACATGTGATGGAATAGAGAGGAAGAAAGAATATACTTGTGGGATATTCCAAATCATGGGGGGAAGAAATAAGATGGATGGTTGAGATGGTTTTGGTTTGAAATGAATGGCTTGGATTAGATGGAGCCTCTTTTGAAATTCAAATAATTCCCATTTGTTGAATATGGAAGGTTGGGATGTGATGTAAGGGAATGGATGGTTGAGATGTAGAGTTTGTAAGGGAATATGTAAGAGTGTAAGAGATTGTGTAAGAGAATATATGATTTGGATATGATTGGATATGGTGGTATTTGTCTTTTTCAAAAATGAGATTAAGAAGTAATCTAATTGTCATTAAGAAGAAAAGGTTTAGACAATTAAGATTATAAGTTGAGAAAATCATAAGTTACTTATAAGTTCAAGTAACACAATGTCGAGAATCCATAGGTTCATATCTCGTGACTTTCCACGACTCAACGTTCTCAACTAATACCTTGGTTCAAACAAGTTAAGTGCTTTGCCTTGATTGTAAAGCATAACCCAAGTGGGAAAGGATATGTTTATGCAAAGTGACCTTTGACTTAGTTTGACCAATAAGGGAGTAAACTCATTACGTAATTAGAGAAGACGTAAGCACAGGATATGAGCATATGGATGCTTTAACACGATGTCACGTGAAATATATGAGCTCCCTAAGTTTAAAAAATCCTTGGCTAGAGGCGATAGTTAGAAAACATGAGTTGGCGTTTTCCCATGAATGGGTACTTTAAAAGTAGGATCTCTCAAGTCTCAAAACTCGTTTCGAGTGTTCTCAATTAAGCACATAACATATTCATACCTGTATTGAAAGATCTACATTTTTCAGGTAATGGGAAAGCAGACTTTCAAAATTTACCCGGAATCATACAGTGTCCTGGCGCGTCACCCACGCGTTGACGCGCGGGCAGCGCGCTAGTAACAGATATGGGCTCCGACGATTTTGAGCTAACGTTTGTTATTTTAGGTGTTTCGATGGTTTATTTGTCATCATTAAAACATGAAGAGATCTTGATCATGTTGCCTCAACAATCTCCCCCTTTTTGATGATGACAAATAAAAACCGAAAGCAAATAAAATTACAAAACTTAGCGAAGACAAAGCGCGCCTTTGGTGTAGCTTGCGTCTTGACCTTTGCCTTGTAATTTGGTGAAGCCTTTAAAAATTCTTGAATGGTCTTCACGCTCTTGCTTTCTTTCTCCCCCTTTTGTCAAATCAAAATGGTGGTACTACCAATCAAGCCAGGTTTCGAACTTGGGCCTGTGGGATAAATGAGCTAGTTTGTACGTGCACCTGAATGTGCTCCCCCTTGAACATAGCTCCCCCTAGATCGTTGCTTTCCCATGTTTCAAGGCGGGGATCCATGGGACAAGAGCCTCACCTTTGCGGTGGCCTAGCTGCACATAGAAACCACAACATGCAACAACCAAGAAATCCTCACATGTGAAAGTTCCAAAATGGGTTAGGTGACCATTTGAATACTTGCAACTTGGGTTAGTTCACATCATAACAATATATATATATATATATATATATATATATATATATATATATATATATATATATATATATATATATATATATATATATATATATATATATATATATATATATATTAGTGTCCAAGATGACTCCACTATCCAAATGTTGAGCAAGACACAAGAATAAATATATATGAATGTAGGAAATCAATCATTATAGATGCCAAATTTAAAAAGAAATCATATCAAGGAAGCAAACATCACAAAAATTTTATTAAACACACGTAATGAAGGACATACAAGAAGAAAATCATTCAATCCTATCATATTTTATTCATACAAGCTTGTGAAAAGGCCTAGATTGTTACTACTAGAGCAAGTTTTCACTACTTCACTCTTCATCCATTTCTTGAAGAGTCACCCTTGTGATGTCTTTGAGAACGGCGGTCATCACCAACATGTCATTGTTGATTGATTTGTGTAGTTCTCTAATCTCCTCACGTAAAGTGAGAATATTCTGCTCAATCACACCATTGGTTGCGCAACATGCACACCTACGAGTGTGATCATTCTCAAGGGGTTCGCCAAGTTTTCCTTCAATCTTGACCCAAATATCATCTTCAACAAAACAAAGTTTGACGAAATCTTTCACAATTAGGATTTCTGCACAACTAATGTTGTCCCAATCAATGTTTTCCTCTTCTTCCCTTGTCATCATTCTCCTACCATCATTAAAGTGGTATGATGACCCAACAAACTCATCTTCAATATCCATTTTGAGTGTGTTTTAAGTGTTATTTAATCTAAGCAAGGTTTGATGCCAAGGTAACTAGCAAGATTACTCCTTTTATAGGTGAATTAAGTTAGTAGTTAGGATTCTTAGCACATAAAAGTTGGTCATGTTATCAATGATCAAGGTACATAGACGCTTGTTAAGATGTTCAACCCATCTAAGTCATGTACTAATATGCTTAGATCACATGGTGTTGGGAAGAGATATTCAATGAGAAATGAGTGTTCTAGATAGGCTTAAGTTGAGGTTGGGTGGACTAGAAACCCATGCTAGTTACTATCATTACCCATGCATGAAACTACAAGCAATTAATTATTAGGAGATAGCATTATTCAATTTATTTTAAGCATGCAACATGTAGTTCATCACATAAGGTGAACAAGTAGAACTAGATACAAAATTTGCAACACAAGTGTGAGTTGTGATGAATATCATATCTAATCTTGGAAACTATGACAAAATCAATATTATCGAGATTAAGTAAGATAAATTGTGTCAAATTTTCTTGTTCAATGCCCATTATATAAACATGTAGCATCTTGGATATTATCAACCATAGTTTGAATAATGAGTTGATGCATGATATGTGGGAATTGCGCCCTCACAACAGGTTTTACCTCTCAAGGGATCTTGAGAAGCTTACAACCCCCACTAGGCAGTGTACCTGATCGTTGTAGTATAGTATAGTGACAAGTACCGGGAGATTGATAGTTCAACTCAGGAATAGTGTCGCTAGGATTAGAAAGCCTACTAAACTAGGTCTAGAGGTGAGGGATGATTCTTTTTGTATTTTTATATTTTATGGAAAGCAAGTAAAATCTCGGGTTTTGAAGGAGTGGGCGGAATTAGTTGCTAGCTAACTAACCCAATTAACTAAAGATGCAATCAAAATAAAATAAAAGAAATGAAAATTAAACTAATATACTAATGTGGTGGAAACAATAATGAGAAAAGTTGTGTTTACTTAGATTTCATTACTCCCTAGATATCTTTTACCGGTTGATTAGCTTGCTACAATTGCATGGATGATGGGTTATATTCCTTAATACCAGTCGTAGGGCCGTGTACAATATTCCCTAACTCTATAAGATCCTACTTCACTCCTATGTCGAGCCGTTAGAAGCTCTTAACATGGGGTCATTAGAATTCTCTAACGCATTCAATACAACCAAAAATCGTAGTACACCTCCGATCATGTTTCTTAAGACGTTCAAGCAAGTTACCAATGGAAGTCTGCCAGTTTTCTTAAGCCTAACATCGAATACAATCATCCGTAACAATTATAGACAAACAATCAACCAATAATCAACATCTAGGTTTCACTACATCTAAGCAAACACAATAAAAGCCTAGCCTAACATGTTAAAAGTAAGATACACATAAGATAGAATCAAACAATACGTAGACATATTGAATGATTATTGAAGTACTTATCTTTATTGAAACATGGAAGAAAGAAGGGTTTGAAACCCCTTCAATATGCAGGAAATCCGACCTAGGGTTTTTACAAAACTTGTTCCCAAAAAATTCCACACTTACAATGAAAAATTAGAAAAAATATATAGACTATGCATCCTGACGGCGTCATGTATTAACCTCTGACGCCGTCATCTCACCGCCAAGATGAAATTCATATTGCCTAGATCCACTTCTGACGCCGTCATGTAGAAATAAGCTCTGGGCCGTCACGTGTATTTGGACCCTGACGGCCTTGGTGACGCCGTCAGGCCAAATAGCCTAAAAACGTTCTGGATCGTCACGTGTATTTTCCACTTCCTATTTCTAAGTATTTCATATGGAGTTTTACTAATGACCTTTCTTATATGAACTCTATTAAATAGATTACCATAGGCTTGGGAAAGGATCTAACAAGCACGAATGTTATACACTAGCACCTCACAAATAGTGTTTAGATACTCACATCTCTCGGGTGTAATAGAGTATATATCACACTATGGAAATGGAAAACATCACTCACTACCTGTCATAGCAAATAGATTACCATAGGCTTGGGAAAGGATCAAACCTCCACCACTTGGCGTAAGCACCTAGGATAAACTATCAAAGAGGTCTTTTAAAGGGTTATAACGTTAGGTGTAGAGATATGGAAAACACGGTTTTGTTGGATAAAGGCAATATTTACTGGTGGCGAGTTAATCATCTTGGTTAATTACATGTACAATATGGCGTTGCTAAGCCATGACTAGACTCGACTTAAGCTAATAAATCAAAAAATAACAAAAACATAAAACAAACATAGAATGAAACGGGATGGTAGTTCGTATGTTTTTTCTCTTTTTCTTTTTCTTGATTTTTCGATTTTTTTTTTTTTTTTTTGCATACACTTTTACCCTACCATCCAAAATAATACATCATAGGGAATGTACATTCCCCTTACACTTGAATTTTTACATACTTTACAATCAACTATTCTAATGACTCGAATCATGATAATCAAAACACTTGGAGTACTTTTTAAGATTAACGCACATATGGGGGTAATATATGATGTTCTTCCCCATTACTCCAAAACATTGGTACTTTACCCATGAGTCCCAATCCTCCCAAAACAATATGTACAAGATATGACTCGACTTAGCAACCATGTAATCAATTAGATAATTAACTAAGGGTTTAAACATATAACAATAATGCACTAAAGATGAGTGCATACACGGAAGGCTAAGGCGATTTGGTCACACATTTGGGTGGGTTGCAACAAATTCTTCCTTTAAGTAAAATGCTTAAAGTTAGAAACGAAAAGATAGGCTCGGAGGGGTGTACTAGGGGTATCGTGTACCAAAAATGAGAACAACGCAAAGGTGTGGGAAAAATTAATTGACTTTACTAGTCAAGTAATATGACTTAAATGGTCAAGTAATTATGATACGGGTTTAAACACAAGGGTGATCCTAATGCCTCTTATCATGTAGTAAATCTTACTACAAGAATGTAGTCTCACTAGCGGTCTCGGGATGAATCACTAACGCAAGTTCTAGAATCTAAATACTACCGGTACACTCATAAGAACTAATAATGAATGCTTTTCCTATCAAATCTAAAGGTGAACCTCACATATTTGGGTGGAAAATTTTTCTGAATGGTACGGTTTTGTGCTAGTCATACAACTCCTTTCCATGAGATGCTTGTTAAGGCTAAAGTTTCACTCCTAAATGTTGTAAAAAATTTTAAATTTGGTGCTAAAATTACACTAACAAGTATTTCTCTTAGTTTTATTACACACCTACTATCAAACAAACAAACTCAAGTGCAATAGTATCCTATAGGGTATCATCATTTACCCTCCCCTTACACTTAGGATGAACATTGTCCCCAATGTTCAATTAAAGGATGTAAAAGTAAAAACAGGTAAGAGAATGAAAACAAATACTCCCCTGATTCATTCGATGTGGATGGTGTGTCAACAAGGTTAGATCTTCCTCCAAGAAAATGAACGTTGAAAGCTTCCCTCCAGAAATATAAATCATCTTCTTGTCATATATAACCTGTTAAACCTAAGAAAACAATCAAGGCAACCTCGCGTAAAATCGGCGGCAATCTATATATACTAACAAATCCTAGAAAGCAATTTAAGATATAATGCTTGTAGAATGAATGTTTGCAGATTTCATGGAGTTTACAAAACTAAAGAATCAACAAAAACTTTAAGACTCCGGTATAATCAAAACTCGCAAAATTTTTTAGAATTTTTGTTATCTGACGTCGTCAGGTTGTAACTCCTGACGCCGTCAGAACGTTCCTAGAAAAATCTTATGTTAAGTTTCCGGAAAATTTCTGGAAAAACTCATGCCTTATTTCCTGGAAAATCCTGCAAAACATCATTATGACTCGATACAAGCATTTGACTCTAACAATTACTAATATATATGTTCATTTAATATAGTGGCGAATCATGATCATTTTCGTTCTTATAAACAAATTTGGGTTTCTCCTTACACTTAGCTTTTGCAAAATACCTTTATATGAAGTTAAGACGAAGTTAAACAACAAAATAAAGCATTTTCAGAATTTAGTTTGAAACATGATCTACCAACAATATAAATAAAACATGCATACGGAAACAAATAAATCAAACACATAAAAAAATCAAACAAATAAAAATTGAAAACTAAACAACCATGAAATTAAAAATCCTACATGCATAATACTAAAAATAAATAAAAAGTATCCAAGGCCAACATAGGCCAAATCCTAAATTATTACAGGATAAATTGTTTTAGAGCATACAACCATAAATAAATTGTCCAAAGATCATAACATAATATGACAAGTCATGGGGAGGGGGACCATAGCGGTAATCATAACTAGGAGGGAGGTGCCCGGTGTACCTGTAGGGAGGATAGTCCTGCTCGCGCCCAGGGAATGGGTCGATCTGCGACTGAGGCTCGATGTGATCACGGGTCGATAGATGCTGCATCTGGCGGACTGTGTGATCATACATCCATTCAAACCTCTGGTCAGTGGTGGCTCTCCATGCATCCACCTGACCCATCCAAGCCCCCTGATGAGCCTGCCAATCTCCCCGAACCATGTTCCGGTAGTAGTCCGCAGACCCAACCTCATAATCCCCATACTGCTGCTGCTGGGGTGCACCCTCATCATCATCCTCATCATCATCAGCAGCATCCGCTCCCCCTACAACATACCAAGCAAAAGACCCATCCCCCAACTCCATCACAGTACTCATTTGCATGAGGGACTTGGCCCTCACCACCCTACATCCACCACAATCGCTCAAGTATCCTATGATCTCCGGCATAAGGATCCCATAGGAACGAGCCAAGCGGGTCACAAAATTCCCTCCATAGATCTTATCACCATCCCTCTCCCATTCACTTGACTTCAGATAACTCGCCACCCAGAATGAGATGTTACAATACACATCCTATGAAAACATGGTGTACAGGTAGAATAGGTCAGAAGCAGTGACACGGTGAGTGGAGCCATGGCGTCCTACCAAACTGTAGGTGATGCATCTATGGGCTAACCGGACCCTAGGATCCCTAATGGAGGCCGCCCCAGTAGTCGAGGTATATACCCCATTCCCAATATTCGGCCAGAACATAGCACACCTCAACGCATTCCTCATCGTCTCTCCACCCATTAGTCTCTGCATAAACTCACCCTGAATAGCCTCATGCTGACTATACAAACCCAATCTCCAACCAAACTCTGTAACTAAGCAAGTCCTAAGCTCTCCCCCAGCCTAAAATAAATGGTAGTACCACCCATATCCATTCTAGCCTCGGCCAAATCGAAATGAAAAGTAGCAAAGAATTCCCGCACCAACTCATTATAAACTGTTTCCCTTATCCTAAACGACCTTTCCCATTGAGGACCAGTAAATGCATCAGTTTGGATCCTTTCAAGGAAAGCATTCTCGAGGCCCTGGGCCCTCAAGAAGTCCCAATCAATCACTGCCCCCTCGTCGATCTGGTGGTAGAGTAGTTCAGCATATTTGGTTGTAGAGGCATTATCTTCAAACATACCCCAACTATGAACCGTGTCACCCAAGTTCACCCGTTGAGATCTTGAAGAACTCCCTCGGCGTTATCGGGTGCGCTTGCTCATTTTCCTTGAAAAGATGGAATGGAATGGAAGTGATTAGAATAAGAGTTCAATGGAGTCAAGCTGTCAGACCCTTCTGACGCTGTCAGACCACAAATCCTGATGCCGTCAGACCCAACAGATATTGAGCCATGCAATTACAAGGGAAAAAAATCAATTTTCAAACTCTAAATCCATGAGCCAAACACCCCTTTTTACAGAAAACATGGGTGGGGGATCAAAAAAGTCGTGGTGTGAATTTTTTTTTGGCAATTGACTAACGAAACCTATCAATTACTACTACCTAATGCCATAATTATGGTTACACAATACCTATAGAAGGGCATTACGAGTTCTAAGAATGGATCAATGTTAGGGTTTCGGATGATGGGGGTTTACAAAATTGGTGGGTCCCAAGGATAATTGAATGAATAAGGATGAAGAAAAGTTACTTACCACGTGGAGATAGGTCACGAAAGGTGTTGGATTTGATCTTGAAGGCTCGGTTGTGTAGTATCAATTGGATATGGTTTGTGGGGTATGTGTTGAAAGTGATGGATATGAGGTTAATATTGCTGAGAATGCGAGGTGACGGCGTCATGAGTTAATTCTGACGTCGTCAGATGCCCGGATCGTGGATACTTTGTGAAAATTTCATGTTTAGTCCATGCACTATTGTAAATAGCTAATCAAGCGTATAGACTATGAATAGCCATTCCCGTTAGTGTAGTCCACCAGGGTCAAACATTTTGTTACTATCACAAAGTGAGGTGTGGTTATGAATAGGGCTGGTTACAATCCCACTTAGGTCGTAATCCTCATATTGGTAAATAGCGGGTAAGGGAAGGAGTTGTTCCATAGAGGTTTTTGAAGCTGAAGTGTTTTTGAGGTGCACCCTTTTCACACCAGGTTTAAAACAAAAGGAACATTTCTTATGCAAATTAGGGAGCGTGACTTGAAAACTTCCAACGAAGATGTTGTGAAATTGCAAATTCTTTTCCTCTTGAGGAAGCTCATAGAAGTAAGGGGTAATTGAAGGTGAAGCACTTGGACAAGTATTTTCACTATCCTCTCCGTCACACACCAAAGGAGTTGGGAGTTCAAAGATTTTTTTCAATTTTCCTCGGTGTGGATTTTTCCCTAATCTTCTCCTTAATTCTTGATATAAATTCATCAGCCAAGTCCATAAAAGCATTCCTAGTGCTTTCTATGCGAGTTTCTAAGCGCTGAATCTGTTTCTCCTGATTATTCATGAAGGTTATCATTATCCCTTCGAACTCCTCTTGTTGTGAACGTTCAGGAAAAGTGTATTTGCTAATTGCACTCACATGACTATCAGGACTCAATGCGGCTTCAGCTGCAAGCATTTCAGCCCTCATTAATTCCTTAACCTACTTCGCGATATTCTCCAATAATTGTTCCTGGGTTGCGTTTACGTAATCTAGATTCCCTTCTTTTGAGAACATTGGGTCTTCCCATCCTTCTTCTTTGTATTGTGCTAAACCCTCAAGAACTTCCCAGCACTTATCAACGCTAAGTCTGTTTAGTCTACCATTGGCAGCGTAATCTATGGCTCTTCTCGTTTGATAATTAACTTTATTGTAGAAGATTTGAATTTGGAGCCAAGGTTCTATGTTGTGATGAGGGACTTTTTGGAGTAAGTCCTTGAAATGAGTCCATGCTTCATAAAAACTTTCACCTTGACGTTGCTGGAACATCAAGATATCATTTCTAAACATCGTAGTTCCCCCCGGTTGGAAAAATTGAGCAAGGAAACGAGAAGTGAGATCATCCCAAGAGGTGATGGATCCCGCGGGTAAACGTTCAAGCCATTGACTAGCTTGATCACGTAGAGAGAATTGGAATAGATGTAATCGGGTCGACTCTCTTGTTGCAACATCAAGGTCTATGGAATCTACGATTTTTAGGAAATCCTTGAGGTGTTGATTAGGATCTTTAGAATGAAGTCCATGGAATGCACATCCGCTTTACACCAACCGGATGGTGTTGGATCACAAGGGGGACACATTGGCTCCTTAAGTGAGCTCAATGGTGTTTCGATAACCTTGGTGGCTAGGACGGGAATACTCTCCTAAAGTTCGTGGTCTAGGAGGTTGGTTTGCTAGTGGTGGGTTTTGTGGGTGGTTTTGTTATGGTGGGTTGATGGGTTCAAAGATATTACCACCTTCCATGTCGGATGGTAATGGTTACAAACAAAGAAATGAAGAAATAAGATAGACTAAAGAAAACCTAAAAATAAAAATAAAAACTTACTAGAAAGGAATCTAGCAAGTAGACCTAATAAATAGAAATTCTAACCTAGCCAATAACTATTCCCCGGGCAGCGGCGCCAAAAACTTGATACGTGGGAATTGAGCCCTCACAACAGGTTTTACCTCTCAAGGGATCTTGAGAAGCTTACAACCCCCACCTGTGGTACCTGATCGTTGAAGTATAGTATAGTGACAAGTACCGGGGGATTGATCATTCAACTCAGGAATAGTATCGCTAGGATTAGAAAGCCTACTAAACCAGGTCTAGAGGTGAGGGATGATTCTTTTTGTATTTTTATATTTTATAGAAAGCAAGTAAAATCTCGGGTTTTGAAGGAGTGGGCGGAATTAGTTGCTAGCCAACTAACCCAATTAACTAAAGATGCAATCAAAATAAAATAAAAGAAATGAAAATTAAACTAATATACTAATGTGGTGGAAACAATAATAAGAAAAGTTTTGTTTACTTAGATTTCAATACTCCCTAGATATTTTTTACCGGTTGATTAGCTTGTTAGAATTGCATGGATGACGTGTTATATTCCTTAATACCAGTCGTAGGGCTGTGTACAATGTTCCCTAACTCTATAAGATCCTACTTCACTCCTATGTCAAGCCGTTAGAAGCTCCTAACATGGGGTCATTAGAATTCTCTTACGCATTAAATACAACCAAAAATCGTAGTGCACCTCCGATCATGTTTCTTAAGACGTTCAAGCAAGTTACCAATGGAAGTATGCAAGTTTTCTTAAGCCTAACATCGAATACAATCATTCGTAACAATTATAAACAAACAATCAACCAATAATCGATATCTAGGTTTCACTACATCTAAGCAAACACAATAAAAGCCTAGCCTAACATGTTAAAAGTAAGATACACATAAGATAAAATCAAACAATACATAGACATATTGAATGATTATTGAAGTAATTATCTTTATTGAAACATGGAAGAAAGAAGGGTTTGAAACCCCTTCAATATGCAAGAAATTCGACATAGGGTTTTTACAAAACTTGTTCCCCAAAAGTTCCACACTTACAATGAAAAATTAGAAAAATATATATAGACTATGCATCTTGATATTAACCTCTGACGCTGTCAACTCGCGGCCAAGATGAAATTCGTATTGCCTAGATCCACTTCTGACGCCGTCACGTAGAAATAAGCTCTGGGCCGTTACGTGTATTTGGACCCTGACGGCCTTGGTGACGCCGTCAGGCCAAATAGCCTAAAAATGTTCTGGATCGTCACGTGTATTTTCCACTTCCACCTATTTTGCAACTCTTGCCGTTTTCTTCACTTTTATGCTCCAAAAACGTCCAAAATGCTTCCTTTTCTAGATTTCTCTCCAAAAGTACCTAAAATGAAAAAGGAACGATTTAGGGCAATAATTGATCAAATAATCATGAATTCGGGCTTAAATGACCCATTAAAAGCGGTACACTTTTTGCCTCATCAATGCATATCTTTCCTCTTGGAAGACATTTATTAGGCTTCCATCCATGCCTCCATATAAGCCTTAATCATGTAAACACAAAAGCTCTAATAGCACCTAAAGATTGTTCTCCTAAGATGCATGTTATCCATGAACATCTAAACCTATCCCAAAAACAAATTGGATTTTTGAAAAATGTCATGCCAAAACTTAGACTTGTTTGTTTTGTGACCTAAGTGTCCTTTTATTCAAGTCACCAATGACTTTTTGTATAGGATGACCCCTCACTTCTCTCACTTCCTTAGGATTGCCTTCATCCGAAACATTAACTTGTAATGTCGGTGACCTTTCTTGATCTTGAACTATAGGTTCATTGATCACATCATCTTCTTCCGAAGAAGATGATTTAGGCTCGGGCATGCTCTCATCAAAGGTCACATTGAGAGATTCCTCAATCCTCATTGTTTCCTTGTTAAGCACTATGTATGCTTTACTAGTTTGAGAGTATCCTAGGAACACACCTTCATACGACTTTGGGTTGAATTTGGTAAGATATTCTTTGGTGTTAAGTATAAATACTTTGCAACCAAATACTCTAAGGAAGGCTTCCTATTTCTAAGTATTTCATATGGAGTTTTATTAATGACCTTTCTTATATGAACTCTATTATAGATATAACATGCGGTATCTAGGGCATGACACCAAAACTTTTGTGGGATGGATTGCTCATCAAGCATTGCACGACTCATCTTTCTTAACTTACAATGTGTTCTTTCAACAATCTCAAGCGATTGAGAAGTGAACGGGCCCGATAAGTTATAAGATATTCCATGTTGTTCACAAAAGGTTCCAAATTGCATTTTATCAAATTTACTACTATGATTTGTTTTAATTGAGACAATTGAACAATCAAGTAGGTTTTCAAGTTTCTTCTTCAAAATGTTGAATTTATTTAAGACTTCATCATTGTTTTCTAAGAATAATATCCAAGTGTAATTTGAATAATCATCTATAATCATTAAAATGTAGAAGTTTCCTCCATAACTTTGGATCGGAGATGAACCATACAAATCCAAATGAATCAATTCTAAAACCTTACTAGTTGTCACTTCCTTTTTATTCCTATTATTGGTTTGTCCTTGACTCCCTAGACATGTGTCACAATAATGCCTTTCAAAGCTCAACTTTGGTAAATTCCGTACTAGCTCGTTAGAAGCTAAGTTTTGAACTAACCTCATATTGGCGTGACGTAACCTCCTATGCCAAAGCGTTGAGTTGTCCACCAAGGACGTAAGACATATGTGTTGCTTAGAGTTATCACCCAACTTGCATATATATATATATATATATATATATATATATATATATATATATATATATATATATATATATATATATATATATATATATATATATATATATATATATATATACATATATAAGTTATTTCTCCTATGACCTTTTGCTAATAGAACGCCATTTTTACTAATACTGCAATCTACCTTAGTAAATTTAACCTCACAATCATCATCACATAATTGACTCACACTAATCAAATTGAAACTTAGACCCCTAACATGCTCAACATTGGAGATTTCTATGGAGTCATGAATGACATTACCTTTGCCGACAATTTTGCCGTTAAGTTTGCTTCCAAAAATGACTTGATTGCCATTATACGCCGTGTATGATGTAAACAATCTTCTATTCCCGGTCATGTGTTTAGTGCAACCACTATCCACTACCCACTCATCCGGTTGTAGATCACTTTTGAGACAAACCTACAAAAAAAGTACAATTCATGCCTTTGGTACCCATTGTTTCTTGGGTCCATTTTGGTTAGCATTTAAAGTGCCCAAGTTAAACATTCTTGGGTCTTGGAGTAAGATACATAATTTCTCAATACCAAATTTAGAAAAAGCGGACCAAGGATTGTTTTGATATTCATTTTGAATTTGATAACTTGGTCTATAGTTATGATATGCTTGAGGTCTAAAGAAGTTTTGGTTTGAATAGGAGTTGTCTCTCCTTTGGTAATTGTTGTATTGGTATTGAGAGGACTTTTGACCATAGTTAGAGAAATTTCTTCTTTGGTTATTTTGAAATGATGGTCTTTGGTTGTATGAAGTAGAAGATCTCATATTGGGTGTAGGCAAAAGTGGTCTATGATTTACTCGAGGTTGTGAGTATCCAAGTCCATTGCGAGAGCTTAAGCTAGAAAATTGTTATGGGTTTTCTCTTCTTGCAATCGGAGCTTGATTACCTCGAGTACTTACAAGAGGATCTTGAGGAGTAATTGGTTTAATGACATTGTTTGATGGAGATCCAATTTTCCTCAGAGGCCTGGCGCGCTGATGGCGCGTTGACGTGTCAGCCAGCGCGTCAGCCTCGGGGATTTTTGTGGCCTCATTTTCTTTTGCCTTTACAAAAGTTATTGGTTTTGTTAGGCTTATGGGAGTAGTTGTTCCTTGTTTAAAAAATCCAAGATCTCCCTTATCTTGAGAAACCTTTTGGCGACTTATTATTTCTTCTAAATCATTTGAGCTCTTTTTATATTTTGAAAAGCTTAATGACTCCTTTTGAAGTTCCAACACTTTTCCATTCAAAGAGTTAACCTCAAGTGTGAGTGCTTCACAACTTTTACAAGGTTCAATCATCCCTTTGCAATGTTCTAGTGTTTTTACTTTACTTTCAAGTTCACAAACCCTTTCTTTAGATTTAACATTTTCTAATTCAAGAAGACGTTTTTCTTTGAGGGCTCTATCAAGGGTTTTTCTAAAATCATCATTAAACTTAACTAGTTCCTCATTCTCCTTTTGCAAATTGATAATATCTAAGTTATTAGAAGAAGAGGAGTTTAGAGATACCTCAAATTTTTCTTGAGCCATAAGACACGTAGCGTCGTTTGTTAGTTGGTCTTCATCTTCACTATCACTTCATGCACATCCAACGAATGCCTTGTTCACTCTAGGCTTAGGGCATTCATTGATGAAGTAACCCTTCTCTCCGCAATTGTAGCATCCTTGGGTACGTCTTGAGCTTTCACCAACCTTGTTGCCACTATTTCGGTTCCCCCCAAAGTTGTTCCTTCCACCATTATCTCGGTTTCCAAACCGATTTCTTCTTCCAAAGTTACCACCTTTCCTAAAGAACCTCTAAAAGTTCTTAGCCATGAGATTGTATTCTTCGTTGTTCATGTCATCTTCTTCATTGCTATCATCTTGACTATCACTATCATCACTAGCTTGATTAGTGACTTTAGCCTTAAGAGCCAAAGACTTAACCTTCTCATTCTTTTCTTTGGTACTTTCCTTGTCATTCTCAAGAATCATCTCATAGGCTTTGAGATTTCCAATGAGCTCGTCAAGAGGTAGTTCCGCAAAATTCTTGGCTTCTTCTATGGCCGTCACCTTTGGCCTCCACTTTACTGGAAGTGCTTGAAGAAACTTTCTCACATGGTTCTTGTTATAGAAGCTAGGATCTAGAGCCATGAGACTAGTGATAATAGCATTGAACCTTGTGTAACCATTATCTATGGTTTCTTTATCCGAGATTGAGAACTTCTCATATTGTTGTATGAGTAGATCGATCTTGCAATCCTTTACTTGAGAGTTGCCTTGATGAGTGATGATGAGAGAGTGCCAAATTTCCTTGGCGGTCTTGCAAACATGAACCCTCTCAAACTCCCTTCGAGGTAGTGCATTATAGATCAACATCTTGGCTTCATCATTCTTACCAAGCTTTCTCCTTTCATCATCATTAAGATCCAAATGTGGCTTTTTCACCAACAACTTTTTTTCCGAGTCTTCCACCATTAACTCAAAGTTGCCATTTTGAATGATTTCCCACAAATCAAGATCTTTGGACCTAACATAGGTCTCAAATCAGGTTTTCCAAAAACAAAACCCATCGATTTCTAGCAAGGGTGGAATTTATAGTCCAAGAACCCAAACTTGGGAAATTTTACCAAGGCCGGGGCGTCACCTGCGCGTCAACGGGCTTCTGTAAACTTTTCCAAAGTGTTGGGTGTTTGTATCTTATAACTACCTATCCTTGCTAAACCCCCAATTGTACTTCACACTAAACCTTAACATTAATCAATCTAAGGTTTACCAACTCAAATAGCCAATTTGAAAAACATTTATGAAGTGTTTAAAGAGAAAACAAATTACCAAGGGTATAATGTATAGATAGGGTAATTTGGAAGGGGTAGAGGTGTTATTCCTCACATGGCATAGAAAAGAGAGAAAGAATATGCCAAGGTATATTCCATTGCTTGGGGGGGGGGGGGAAGAATGAGATGGAGGGTTGAGATGAGATGGTTTGAATTGGATGGTAGAGATCAAAGGGAGCCTCCTTTGGTTTTCAAATTATTTGGCATGTGGGAGAAATGAAGGGTTGAGATATGTTTATTTGAAATAGATGGATAGGATCAAAGGAAACCTAGGTTTGGATTGAGAAGGGATATTCCAAAGGAATATGCTTTGCTTGGGGGGAAAGGGTGAATCAATGGTTGAGATGGTTTTGGTTTGAAATGGATGGTGAAGATCAAACACATGTGATGGAATAGAGAGGAAGAAAGAATATGCTAGTGGAATATTCCAAATCATGGGGGGAAGAAATAAGATGGATGGTTGAGATAGTTTTGGTTTGAAATGAATGGCTTGGATTAGATGGAGCCTCTTTTGAAATTCAAATAATTCCCATGTGTTGAATATTGAAGGTTTGGATGTGATGTAAGGGAATGGATGGTTGAGATGTAGAGTTTGTATGGGAATATGTAAGAGTGTAATAAATTGTGTAAGAGAATATATGATTTGGATATGATTGGATATGGTGGTATTTGTCTTTTGTAGAAATGAGATTAAGAAGTAATTTAATTGTCATTAAGAAGAAAAGGTTTAGACAATTAAGATTATAAGTTGAGAAAATCATAGGTTACTTATAAGTTCAAGTAACACAACGTCGAGAATCCATAGTTTCATATCTCGTGACTTTCCACGACTCAACGTTCTCAACTAATACCTTGGTTCAAACAAGTTAAGTGCTTTGCCTTGATTGTAAAGCATAACCCAAGTAGGAAAGGATGCGTTTACGCAAAGTGACCTTTGACTTAGTTTGACGAATAAGGGAGTAAACCCGTTACGTAATTAGAGAAGATGTAAGCACGGGATATGAGCATATCGATGCATTAACACGATGTCACGTGAAATATATGAGCTCCCTAAGTTTAGAAAAGCCTTGGCTAGAGGCGATAGTTAGAAAACATGAGTTGGCATTTTCCCATGAATGGGTACTTTAAAAGTAGGATCTCTCAAGTCTCAAAACTCGTTTCGAGTGTTCTCAATTAAGCACATAACATATTCATACCTGTATTGAAAGTTCCACATTTGTCGGGTATGGGGAAAACCGACTTTTAAAATTCGTCCGGAACCATACTGTGTCCTGGCGTGTCACCCACGCGTTGATGCGCGGGCAGCGCGCCAGTAGCAAATATGGGCTCCGGCGATTTTGAGCTAACGTTTGCTATTTTATGTGTTTCGAAGGTTTATTTTTCATCATTAAATCATGAAGAGATCTTGATCATGTTGCCTCAACAAATACGAACAAATATTTATTGGTGATGTTAATGAATCAATCAAAAGCTTAATACATCAACATGGTAACATCCAAAAGTCATAATATAATAGTTTTATATTTCCAATCATGCATACCGTATGTGTATCAAATTCATCATATGTACAAAACAAGTACACAGATTCATACAATCAGTATTTGGTGGCAATGCTAACAAACAAACAATTTCTTTTTTTTCTTCTTCTTCTTTGACCTAGCTCTTGGAATACTGAAAAACTATATTGATTAGATTTAATGAATTACATAGACTTCATTACATTAAATAGGAAATAAGAAAACCTAACACTTAAGTACTAAACGGGCCTAAACCAACAGGCTGGGCCAATATAGGCAGCCATAGACTCTAAGATGAGATAGTGCGGGACTTCTCCCATACACACAAATATAAGGAGATTGACCCACTAAAAGTTTTAAAGGCAACCTGCTAATCACAGATACACATTTAGAATGCAATCAGAGCATAGATATAAAGGTAAGTCCCCCTGAAACAGAAGAGACCTAGCCACATTAAGATGGTGTTTGTGTTTCCTTTCAGCAAACTCCATTTTGTTGGGTGGTGTAAGTTGATGTTTCATGAATTATGCCTTTGTCGTTGCAAAAGGTCTACATTTTGTTATTGACAAACTGAGTCCCATTATCACAATTTATTTATTTATTTTACTTTGACATCAAATGGATTTAGAAGAACATTAATAATGTTTTCAATTCTGACAAAGACTTCATCTTACTTTTATGCATGTAGACCCACATAGCTCTAGAGAAATCATCAACAATGGTGAGGAAGGACTTATAACCTTTTTTGCTTGTGACTTTATAAGGTCCCTAGACATCGTGATGGACCATTGGCCAATCTAGTTCAGTAATGCATGTGACATTTAATCACCCAAGCGAATGATAACAGGTCTTGCATTCTTATTTCCAGGATCGAATTAATCAAACATCATGCCAACATTATATATAATCAATAACATGAAACAATAGAGATTTGGTGAACCCTTGTAAAATTGATATATTAAACGTATGGGGTTACATTTGATTACAGAATCCTACACATATATATACTACATGAAACGGTGCTTTCATGAAGAGGCATATCGTTTCCTTAAAACTAAACAACACAAACTAAAACTAAACGTCATAACCCTAGCTTTTAACCGTTTCTTTTGGACCCAGCCCAATACCGGTTTACAAACTTCTAAACTTTATAGAATAGATACTTTAACTATTTGTTTTTGTCTTTATATTTCCAACATATTCCCCCTAATGACAAAACAGATAGTTCCTTGCTTCTCCTTGTTCAATCTTTCTTGTTCCTTGATGCCTTCTTGTTCATACTTTCTTCAAATCTTGATTTCTCCATGACTTTTGGTTTTGTTGCTGAGTTGTCATCCTTCTTGCTTTCTTACTTGCTTACTTGTGATCGTATGATTGGTTCTTACTTGCTTTGAAACACAACGGTTTCTCTTACTTGGATCTTTATAACAAAACTGCAGCCATGGTCTTTCCTTTTCTGTTAACCACCGGTTTGGTGGTGTAACCGTTTTTCTATCTTCCTCCATCGACATATTGAATCTTGAATGATGAATTGTTATGTTGCTTGATCCCTTCGCTCTGATAACAGGTCTTGTATTCTTATTTCTAGGATCGAATTAATCAAACAACATCATGCTAACATTATACATAATCAATAACATGAAACAATAGAGATTTGGTGAACCCTTATAAAACTAATATATTAAACGTAAGAGGTTACATCTGATTACAGAATCCTACACACACACACACACACACACACACACACACACACACATATATATATATATATATATATATATATATATATATATATATATATATATATATACACTACATGAAACGGTGCTTTCATGAAGAGGCATACCGTTTCCTTAAACCTAAACAACACAAACTAAAACTAAACGGCATAACCCTAGCTTTTAACCGTTTCTTTTGGACCCAGCCCAATACCGGTTTACAAACTTCTAAACTTTACAAAATACATACTTTAACTATTTGTTTTTGTCATTATATTTCCAACAGCGAATACCTAGTTTCAGTAAGTGGTGTGTATGACTACGATGGAGAATTAGCTTCGATTACATTTCATACCAACCATAAAGAGTATGGACCCTTTGGAGGGTCCAATGATCCTCAGTCTGTGTACTATATATAAATTTAAGTATAATCAGGGTAGTGTTGATGATTCGTGCGTGCATTCTATTAGAGTCTACGTTCAGCCTATTCAGTCTCTTGCTGAAGTTAGAACCGGTCGTTACAATGGAGATATGATAATGATAGTGAGTGTGATGAGAAGAGTACTGATAGTGATGATGAATGTGTTGGAATTATAATATCATGACAATCATATAAAATAAACTAAACACATCAAGAGAGCACATGCGGAAGCATTATAACAAGATCATATAACATGTAATTAATTAATCAATAATAAATAGTAAACGTACCATAGTGATTCTAGCCCGAACAAGAATCAATTGCAATCTTCAATTCAATAACCCTAATTAGGGTTTATGTGGATTATAAGAATTACCCCTTACCTCTTTTGTAATTCAATCCAAGAATCAAACAATAGTGTGTTTGATTCACGTTCTTGTACACACGTACTAATTCAAGAAAAAGTATTTGCAAGTAATAAAACACAAAACTTGTTTGATCTATGAAAATCGAAATCCTTAGGGATTTGTTTAGATGGATCGACCAAGAAAAGAAGGAGAGGAGAAAACACCAAGATGTGTGTGTACAAGTTATGAGAAAAACCTACATCTTGGGTTTGCTTATATACTAATCAATACTTGGAGCACAAGGCACATAAGGAGGTGGAAACCTCCTATGGCTGATCGGTTTAGGTAATCCCTAAGGGATTCCGGAACCTTCTCTTGTTTCCAAATTTTGCCTAGTATTACTTTCCTAATCTTCGTTTAATAAATAATTAGTCATTAATCAATAATACTAATTATTATTATTTATTTTGTGTTTAATAATTAATTATAACATTTATAAATAATTATTACTTTTTCTCTTCATACGTATTGTGTGCAATCCCGTGATCTCAAGTTCGATCCTAACATACGACTACTAAAATAATGTACATAATCTAACAGCTCCCACTTGGACATATTTTAATAGTGTAATCACATCGGTTAGCGTCTAGCAACACTTCGATGCCTCTAGTACAATCTCGAGTAAGGCTCCTGGAAAAACCTTTTAATGATTTCTCATTATTATTATCCATTTGTTTCTAATACCACGTTAATAAGGATATGGATTAAAGTCATTCCTTAATTAACCATTCTGTTTCTCGTTGTTTATGATTGATCAAGATTACCAAATCTTCTGAACATATTCAGGGGAGATCTTGGGTGCGGCCGCACATGCATCTTACCAACCCTACGAGGGGCCCAGCAGTATTAAACTCCAAAAATAAATTTGAAGGAACAAATTCTATCTTGACAACAAGCAAAACCCACAAACTTTGTAACACTTTCGAAAACAACCCTTATGACTACCAGTTACGTATAACGTTAAGTTGTTCCACAAAAAATGTACTACATTCATGACACTTATCTTGCATCTCAAGTCTGAGGATAACTTCTCATGATTTACTTAATAACAAAATCCATAAAGTAACATCATGTAGTTGGGATAAGTCCTATATTCGGTATCATTGAATATCATCTGAAATGGCATGACTACGCATCAATATACTTTAAATATATTATACCAACCTTCAGATTTATCTTGATTTAATAATATTCCCATATTATTAACTGACAACGGACAATTTAGAATAACATTTATTCATGGATTAAACATACAAATATAGGATACAATTTATTATAAATTAAACATATCATGTATTTAGATTTATAATAATTGTTCAACATCCCTTATCCAAATACTAAATAGATCAATGCATGATAACTCTTGTTGATGAATTATGTCTCAAGCAATGACATTCATACTTGTTGACAAAACATAAATCATCCAACTTTGATCTATCGGAATTTTAAGAATACTTATCTCAAGAATTCAACTAGTGAAGTTCTTGTATGTGCATACTCAACTATTTTGACAATGCCATATAATATTTCATAAAATGTGTGACATCCTTAACCACCAATTTATGATAATCAAACTCCCAAACATTTTAAAGTTTAAAGTATTCTTATTCTTATAATGTATAATGCAACTATGCCTTTAGTAAGCATAACTAGTACATATAGTCAAAGATGAAATCCTTACCATAACTAGTATTGAGTGTCATCTCAATTTCATTAGCATCATTGTATGCAACAACAATATGCTATTAAAACTTTCCGTAAACCATAATATCTAATGTGTAATGTTTGATTCCCTTCAAACTTTCAAGTTTGTTGGCTATGACAATTTTCACAACAATTGAAAAATTGTTCATCTATAGAATTTGGAAGCTGTTCCAGATTTAGGATGTAATTCTATAATCAAACATATTCTTATTAGAATATTACACAAGTTATCTAATAACTTATAATTAGATATTAATTTTGCCAAATCATCTTGTAATCAAGTATGATACAACAAAACATGATATACATGAAAAATCTATGAGTCATACTTAGATTTTATTCATGTCATACATATCTATTTAGACTTTCTAAATAATATATCATGTCATATTAGATTTATTTACTGCACATGTTTCAACAATTAACATTGATTCCAAGGTTGTATGTCTTATTTCCTAAATCTTACAAGGAAAGTTTCATTCCATTCTAAGACTTAACATTTACATATATGGAATATTACTTTTCATATGTTCCACAACATATATGATTTAAGAAATTAAACATAATACTCCCACTAGCTTTTAGGAATTCTTAGAAATTATCTTATTTCAATTACAAATCAAAACATGAATTTAAGAATTAAACATAAGAGTAATCTTCTAGATGCATGCATTTATCCATCCATGAATTATTGCACCTTGTACACTTTCAAAGATTTATTTGAATTCATAAACTCCTTTTGATTACTTATCGTCCTCGCTCAAGTAATCTCTCAAGAAAGAGTTTTGATATTCCATTGTCAATGACAATCATAATCTTTATATATTTAATGTGTTTAGAAAAGAATATTCAATCACAGTTAATTTCTCAAATGTGATTAATAATCTTGTCATAAAACATACATTAAATACGTGTACAACATTGTCCATATGATTTCTATACAAAGATTTAAACCACAAGGGTTACCTTATCTTTGAAGAAACTCATCTTCATTTATTAGTCTAACTATTAAGATAAACCAAGATTCTAAAATTGATTATCTTTTTGAACTGCATCTTAATCATTCATATCATGCATACTTTACCCAACTTCATATTTGGTAATGTATCATAATGATTATCAGGTTTACAATAATCCTGTAAATCATAGCCCTCAGCATATTAATCAAATATCTGAAATATATTGCTATTCTATGAATGATAATTCCATCATCTTGAGATTTAACATTTAAATATCAAACTTCATCATCATCTTGAGATTTAACATTTAAATGTCAACCTTTATTATCATGTTGAGATTTAACATTCAAATGTCAAACTTCATCATGATATTTACTAGTGTATTTTAGAAGATTATGTATCTTGTAATTTTATCTTTTAAAGATTAAAACTCCCACTTGCTTTTAGCAATTTAAAGACTATCTTTAAATACTTAGCAAATTAAGCAATAATACAATATTCTCTTTTGGGATATTACAAATACATATTGACAGTTCCTAACTTTATTTTGTTAATAACCTCTTCATAAGCAGTTAAACAAATTTGGAACTTCAATTTAAGACTTAATGTGATTCATCATATTCATCACATTCCATCATATGATAATGTCTTATTAATCTTCTATGTTGGAGTTTTATTAAATATGTCCAAGTCATACTCAACATTCTAACCTTGAAAACTTTTGGAAGAAAAGAAGTCATAGTTATCTTTAATGAAACAATATAACAAGAGTTTGATTTTCCTAACTGAACATACCATAACATTTGATATTTCATTAGTATTAAAATTGTAAGACAATCTAACAATATTTAAGATAACCATATTCATTTTGACTTGTCTATTTACCAACTAAGTCATTTTAATGGTATAATAGTATTTTCAAGCCAATTACATGCTTTATAACACAAGTTCTTTTTACAAAGTCACTTCATGTCCATGTCTCTACAAGAAAAACATAAACTGTTATAATCCCACTATACGTTATAAGTCATTTAACAATTTAATAACTTCATGTATATGTCTTAATTAAAAGACACAACAAGATAACGTCTTACTTTATTATAAGTCTTGTAACAATTAAAAGACTTTATGTTTATATCTTTTCAATGAAACATAAACATGTTTAACTAAAGTAATTATGAACACCATCTTTTGGTTTCAATAGTAATTTCAAGTTAATTTATTACTTCATAATAATGTAAACAACATTATTTATTCATTTATTTATGTCATTCCAAGAACACATAAATATTCATATTGAAGCAGCATTAGATTACTTTATTAATTTATGTCATTCCATGAATTCATAAATATATAAATTAAAGTAGTCTTGATATCATATTGACACATGTTCTAATAGGTATCTAATTTAGAAACTGCAAATTCTCATAGTTCAATTACATCAGTGGATCTACTAGTAAAAAAAATATGAAATTCACCTTGTTGTTGCAATCTAGTTAAACTCTCACATAACATAAATTGTAACACCAATTGTTTCTTGAATTAGCCTAGTATAATTCATATCAGAACATTATTCTCTTACCTTGTAGTCAAGAGAATTCATTAAATCATATCTTTATGAGTTGTTTCTTGCACACATTAAAGATAACATTTCTCCCACTTGTGCATGGAACAACCTCATATAGTTGATAAACAACATGCCATGCATTTGTTTATGTGTTCAATATGTGTCACAACTCACCATTTCAGGTCATTTCCCGAACTTTGGGAAAACACTATTCATCAAACACTATTCATCAAAACACTATTCATCAGTTTACTATTCATCATTTTTGGTGTCAGTTTGACATTCAGAGAAGCATTCAGAAATTTTACTATTCACGGAACACTATTCATTGCGGGAAAAGATTTCATCATTCACGTGCATTACACATTTCATCGTAAATTTAGTTTACGGATATTCAATTCGCGTAACCGGATTGGGTTAGGTGCGAATTCATTTCATTAGTGTTGAGAACACTGCATAAGGACTGGAGATAGTCTGCATATCATCATAACAGCATTTTCATGTTATACCACTCTCAGGATTTTCAAATTACTATATTCAGTACATTTAACGTTTTTACGTATAAGTAATTATAGTAAACGTTAACACACGGTTTATACACGACGAATATATCTAAATATTCCCACAATGGTCCCGACATATTTTTATATCCATTCTAACATCATAAAAGTTATAACATTCAGTTACCCAGTATTTTGGAAATTTATTTTATTTATAACGTACGCGTATAAATATAACGACGGTTTTCGTGAAAACTAAACAATAATCACCCGATCACTCAGTAAATGTACCCAACATATTTTTAATATGTTTTTATCATTATTATGACTTTATTTCATCCCGGTTAACTTCGTGAACGTTTATTGCTATTAAACCCGGTACCCGATTTTAACGAATAACGCGTAATAACACTTAAACGCTACACTATATTTTCTAAGTGATCAAAACCGTTTTGGCTACTCCTTTTCACACCCAAAACCGGCCCCAAGACCACACCCTTTAACCATGTGCATTGATTCCTAAGTATTTAATACTAATAAACCTTAAATCCTAACTTTACCAAAATTACAAGAATCATAATCAACCTTTTTGGAAAGCTAAAAATTTTGCTCATCTCTTCCATTTCTCCTAGCAACCCACGACCCAATAATCACACAAGGATCAAGTGATCATTTTCCATAAAGTAAAACACTAAACTTGTTCATTTTACAAGCCTAATCAAGAATCAAGCAACAAAAACACAAGAACATCAAGCATAATCATCCAATAATCATCTCATTTGGTCAAGTAAGTTTTCATCTTTATTTTTTTATGGATCATCCTATTTTTACATGTATTACATAAGTATCATGCTAAAAACCATGTACAAGTAGCTATACCACACTTTATTTTGGCTAAAAAGAAACATACAAACCCTAACTTTTTAGTTATGAATCCCCTAGCTCTAATAACTTGGTTAGGAGTCCATGGCACCCTAAGAAGGTGTATGGTAAGATTAGATTAGCCATGTGGTGATTACAAGAGGTTTGGTGATGGTAGAAATTGGTTTTTAACCTTGGAAACTTGATTTGAAACCTATTTTAGACATGCTGTCCCGTTTTGTAAAAATCTGGAAAATCAGTAAACACCAAGGAAACTTTGGCAAAATTTTTAGAAAATACTTTCAAAAACGAATCCGTAGGCGAAAGAACGGATTAAAAAGAGCTTATAACGAAGAAGTTATGATTTTTGCAAGATTGTTGACGAAAAGTATTTTTCTGAAAATAGTATGCTGTTGGACGTTTTTCATTGGACAAAAAGAGACTTTAGACGTAACCCGGAGGAGCCGAGCTTTCCAAAATATATTACTACATACTAAGACGAAACCGTGGATATAAAGAACAAGTAAAACGGACAAGTAACGACAAAGATATACTCGTTTGAATATCGGCTAAAACCATTTTATAATTGACAGCTTTTATTAAATTTGGCGCAAAAACTACGAAGTACATTTTTAAGCTAGAAGTAATATTAAGTACCAAGCTTTATAACTAATGTAGTATTAGTTATCACGAGTATATTTTCATCATTTCAAAGATTACAACCCGAGTATTTCAACGCTAACATGGAAACTTACGATATATATATATATATAAGTATATATATATTACAACTAGCTTATTATATTTTCTAATAGCAATATTTTCCTAAGTCTTGGAATATATACTTTTGGTAACAACAAGTGTTTTTCAAAGAGTAGAGTGGTATAGTAAACATGTGCATGAACATTCATAACATCATTTCATGATCTAAAGTAGATCGTTCATCATTCACATTAGGTTGCGGCTAGTGTGCGCGCCTTGTTTTTCAGCTCATTACATGTTCATGGTACCATCATATTGGGTTGCGGCAGCTAATTGTTCATTGGTGTTCATTTCATTTCATCACAGTTTCATCAGTTGAGGTGAGTTTTCATAGCCCCGTTTTCAATTCAACATTTTTGATTGTTTTCAAATCCCACGGGGGGAATACATTGCATCAATTATTTCAGTACGAGCCCAAGTATTCAAACATGTACATAGCTTAAGTTACCTTGCCATGTGCTAAGTCCCCTGTAACATCATGAACCGTTAATTTACCGTTAAGCGAGAGTGAGTGGATAGATCTATCGAGGGTGACGCCTCCATCCGTGGTAGTGGATACCAACAGTAAGCGGATGCATGTCATGTCTTTTACATTTGAATGTTTCGGCAGAACATTCGGGAGGGGCATAGAATTTCATCAGTCATAGCTTCGGTGTCATGAGCTTAAGGCTATTGTACAATTTTCATGAGATTTTTATCTTGCACTTTTACTTGTGGTGGCCGTACATCATTACATTTTACAAACCTATGGAATTCACCAACATTCGTGTTGACGTTTTAGCAATGTATTTCAGGTTATTAAGGTAGCTCATGTGACATGCATTTGGACCTTCATGGAGTCGCGGAGTCGACGCGTCTCATCATTATTTCATGCACTTATGTAAACATTTGATCTAGTAGGACTTGTTTTCATAAACTTGCAACACATTTTGGGGACCTCATTTTGTAAACTCTGAATTATTTCAATGATCAAATGCAGTATTTTTCCAAACGACACTTTAGGTCGTTCAATGTAACTGTAACTGTGGTGCTATGACAGACACCCCCAGGTATTCCATTCGGCTGCAAGTCAGGTAAATTGGGGGTGTGACAGATTGGCATCAGAGCTAAGGTTATAGCGAACTAGGATGTATCTTGGACCCTAGACTATAACCGCATCATCATAGCATCTCATCATTTCATCATAAGTGCATAATCATGATACATGTTGTTTCATACATCCCCTGTGCGAGTTATTTATACTCATATCCGTATATGTATATCATTTTATTGACCTGGTTCACAAGTGACATGTCTTCAGATACTCACCCTGACATCCTTTTATCGGATTCCAACATTGAAGATGCCTTGTCATCTTCCACTACCATTATACCATCAGTTGCACTTACACCACCATTAGTACTATTGATTTGCCATAGGAACAGAGTCTTCCTATCATTCAGCCCGTACATAGAATGCCTTTTGGTAGTGTATTCAGAATTAATCTTAATGGACTTATTAGGATGCTTATTGCAAGGAAGATAGTGTGTTTTCTTTCCATCACTAGTAGGGCACTTACTACTCAGGTACTATCACCACCATCAGTTACTCATTACACTATTGGCCTTCCCACAGTGTGTACTTTAGTTTTACCTTTTGGATGTCGCGAGGTAGCGCGAAAGAGGGTAGTATTCCATTCACTAGTACCATCATTGTCATTTCCTTTTCCATTCCCATTTGCTCAGACTTCAATCGTTTCGCAATATTTTAGCATTGTCTCATCAGGAATTAGGTTGATTTCGTTTTTGACGAATTAGTAGACTATTACCATTCGACAAGATTCACCCATGTATCCAACACACCATTCAAGCTATTTTACTATCATATGGGGAAATTGTTTTACAGAAAAATTTCTGAAGTAAGCTATTTTATTTCCATCCTATAAATTGATTTTTCTGTCATTACACCAAGTATTTACTATTAATACACGAGGCAATTTTTATGTTATTTGAAAGAAAACATCAGGATACCATTTTAATAACAATGCGTTGGACACCATCTAAAACTTTTGAGGAAAGTTATGATATTTTGACAAAATCCAACATCGCATCATTAGTCCTCAATTATACATAGCCTGATCACCTATGTAAAATTCAGGAAGGATTATGCCATGAAGGAAATAATTACCTTTTCAAAGGATTGTTAATAACAATCTTCATCCAAAAGTTTTGTAAACAAAGGAACTCTTTCATAAACATCCATTTTGCCGAACTATCCCTGGATACTTACCCTACCTGTCACTCACTTAGCCATTAAGTTGGATTTTCCCATTGACTTTCCTAGAAGAGACTTTCCATATCAATTACATGCAGGATTCCTTTATACAATAAAAACAATGAAAGGATTACAGAACTACTAACCAGAACTAGAAGTATATAGAGAGAGAATTCATAACTCAACAACAATCCTCAGATACTGCGAGACCATCCTAATCACCATCTCTGACTTAGTTGTCCAATGTCATTATTCAAGGGTACTAGCTATACTGAGCTACAGGATTGAACTCAATATAGATGTCCGCAGGACAACACAATAGAAATAAACCAAGCTTCTAATTGAGACTGTAGAGCATTTCATTTAAACATGGCCTCATCCATACATAAACTTTCCTGCAGTAAGTTTTCACAAAGTACAATTGTTTGAATCAAGAATATCGATGTAGATTCCTCTAAGTCATTATGTCTAGAAATTTCAGATAACCTCACCTTCATACCAAGCAAGGGATAAAACCAGAACATATCCTCTCATCTACATGGGAAAACAGAATAGATATTCATCGACACAACATCAAGCGATACCTTCGTCTTGCCAATTACAACGATAAACAATTTCAGGACTTAAGTTAGTCTAAATACCTATGCTCGTAGTTATGTCAGATAACCATCAATAGACATTATCCAACCTCAGGAACTAAGTGTTAGACATCTATGCATTTAAGCGAACATTTCCTATTCTACCATTTTATCCTTTTCAGTGTTTTCACTTTTAAATAAAGTTGATGCGTTTACATAAATCACATACCTTGTGGAAAAATGATTTCTGAAATTCCTATTTTGAACAAGTGCGATCCTTTTTGGTCAAACTTTAGCAACACTATTGTACAATGAGAAATATACATAGATATCAAACTTTGGTAAGCAGTCTTAATCACAACATGTTTGAAAACAGTTCCTATTTCAAAATTACTGGATTTTGAATCATCAGGAAAAATATTACTTAGTAAATCATCTGCTCCCATTTTCTAAATTCGTTTATTCAGAAAAGGATTTCAACTAAAACTCATAATCGCGAGACAAATTTCCAGAACATATTTCCCTACAACATGGCTTATGCATTTAGGATTTGTGACTGGACAATAAAGAATATTTGGAATATGTGATGAAGGGATTAGGAAGGACATCACAAATTAATCACGAACTTCAGTAGTGGAGACCAAACCCAATAGACAAAGAAGGACTTATGTCTTATCATCCGTTGGAACAAAACACAAGGAATCAAATTGTTACCTATATTCTATCCCTTCATATAACGCCAAGTTCGAAGGACCGAACGTTAGGAAATTAGTCACAAAGGTTTATTGTACCCATTTCAGTTTTTCCTGTTAAGGAAACCGATTCAACTTGGACTTCAGGTAATCATTTCAGGATTTCCTTCAGAAACCCATTTAGATGTGAACATCACCTATCAGCCTCAGAACGATGGTCAAAGCGAGAGAACAATTCAAACGTAGGAAGGTATGCTCAGAGCATGAGTGATTGACCCTATAAATGGTTGGACTAAGCACTTAACATAAATCAAATTCATCTACAACAATAGTTATCACACCAACAACGGGAAACTGGCAGAAGTTAGGTTGGTACATAACACACATCATTTGGATTGGATATCCTGAACAACAAACCATCCAGATTCAAGTGGGAGAACAAACTAAGTTAAAAGCTATGCCTTGGATTGGCATGATACAAATTGGATAACAAGAAAGGTTGAACCTTTAGCATATTGGACTATTTAAGATTCATTTTAGAATCGACCAACTAGCATACAAACTTGAGTTCTGGCAGAATTCAGCAGTATATATTACAGTATCACATTTAAAACATTAAGAAGCGCAGACCATCGATTGATGGGCCAAACTCAGAAAAAGCTCAACTCACTAGTTCAGTAGGCATTCATGAGATAACCAGAAATTTTCTACAAGTCAAGAATCAGTTACAAGTTCAATAAGTCATAAACCATTAAAACTTCAAGTTCTGCAGAGTTAGCAGAAAGTTCTGCCTGGGAAAGGCATGTTATCATTCAGAAAACTTGGAAAGTTAAACCCAATATACACTGGACCATTTATATTTTGACAGAGAAGGCATATTGGCCGTTAGACTTGAACATTGACAGAGAACAACAGGATCACACGAACATATTTCACATTTTCAGATCCCCAGAAATGACTTACAGATGAGTCACTCATGATTCCATTGGAAGGGATCCATCCCAAATGACAATCTCAGACCTTGTAAGAGAACCAACAGAAACCATGAACCGTGTGGTCAAACAGTTGAAACAGAGTCGAATTCCTATCGTTAGAGTTCGCTGGAATTCTCGAATATCATCACCTTTTCACCAATACATTCTCAGAGACCAACATAAACTGAACTTCGGGACGAAGTTCCTTTTAGAGGGGAAGACTGTCACAACTCACCATTTCAGGTCATTTCAGGTCATTTCCCGAACTTTGGAAAAACACTATTCATCAAACACTATTCATCAAAACACTATTCATCAGTTTACTATTCATCATTTTTGGTGTCAGTTTGACATTCAGAGAAGCATTCAGAAATTTTACTATTCACGGAACACTATTCATTGCGGGAAAAGATTTCATCATTCACGTGCATTACACATTTCATCGTAAATTTAGTTTACGGATATTCAAATTCGCGTAACCGGATTGGGTTAGGTGCGAATTCATTTCATTAGTGTTGAGAACACTGCATACGGACTGGAGATAGTCTGCATATCATCATAACAGCATTTTCATGTTATACCACTCTCAGGATTTTCAAATTACTATATTCAGTACATTTAACGTTTTTACGTATAAGTAATTATAGTAAACGTTAACACACGGTTTATACACGACGAATATATCTAAATATTCCCACAATGGTCCCGACATATTTTTATATCCATTCTAACATCATAAAAGTTATAACATTCAGTTACCCAGTATTTTGGAAATTTATTTTATTTATAACGTACGCGTATAAATATAACGACGGTTTTCGTGAAAACTAAACAATAATCACCCGATCACTCAGTAAATGTACCCAACATATTTTTAATATGTTTTTATCATTATTATGACTTTATTTCATCCCGGTTAACTTCGTGAACGTTTATTGCTATTAAACCCGGTACCCGATTTTAACGAATAACACGTAATAACACTTAAACGCTACACTATATTTTCTAAGTGATCAAAACCGTTTTGGCTACTCCTTTTCACACCCAAAACCGGCCCCAAGACCACACCCTTTAACCATGTGCATTGATTCCTAAGTATTTAATACTAATAAACCTTAAATCCTAACTTTACCAAAATTACAAGAATCATAATCAACCTTTTTGGAAAGCTAAAAATTTTGCTCATCTCTTCCATTTCTCCTAGCAACCCACGACCCAATAATCACACAAGGATCAAGTGATCATTTTCCATAAAGTAAAACACTAAACTTGTTCATTTTACAAGCCTAATCAAGAATCAAGCAACAAAAACACAAGAACATCAAGCATAATCATCCAATAATCATCTCATTTGGTCAAGTAAGTTTTCATCTTTATTTTTTTATGGATCATTCTATTTTTACATGTATTACATAAGTATCATGCTAAAAACCATGTACAAGTAGCTATACCACACTTTATTTTGGCTAAAAAGAAACATACAAACCCTAACTTTTTAGTTATGAATCCCCTAGCTCTAATAACTTGGTTAGGAGTCCATGGCACCCTAAGAAGGTGTATGGTAAGATTAGATTAGCCATGTGGTGATTACAAGAGGTTTGGTGATGGTAGAAATTGGTTTTTAACCTTGGAAACTTGATTTGGAACCTATTTTAGACATGCTGTCCCGTTTTGTAAAAATCTGGAAAATCAGTAAACACCAAGGAAACTTTGGCAAAATTTTTAGAAAATACTTTCAAAAACGAATCCGTAGGCGAAAGAACGGATTAAAAAGAGCTTATAACGAAGAAGTTATGATTTTTGCAAGATTGTTGACGAAAAGTATTTTTCTGAAAATAGTATGCTGTTGGACGTTTTTCATTGGACAAAAAGAGACTTTAGACGTAACCCGGAGGAGCCGAGCTTTCCAAAATATATTACTACATACTAAGACGAAACCGTGGATATAAAGAACAAGTAAAACGGACAAGTAACGACAAAGATATACTCGTTTGAATATCGGCTAAAACCATTTTATAATTGACAGCTTTTATTAAATTTGGCGCAAAAACTACGAAGTACATTTTTAAGCTAGAAGTAATATTAAGTACCAAGCTTTATAACTAATGTAGTATTAGTTATCACGAGTATATTTTCATCATTTCAAAGATTACAACCCGAGTATTTCAACGCTAACATGGAAACTTACGATATATATATATAAGTATATATATATTACAACTAGCTTATTATATTTTCTAATAGCAATATTTTCCTAAGTCTTGGAATATATACTTTTGGTAACAACAAGTGTTTTTCAAAGAGTAGAGTGGTATAGTAAACATGTGCATGAACATTCATAACATCATTTCATGATCTAAAGTAGATCGTTCATCATTCACATTAGGTTGCGGCTAGTGTGCGCGCCTTGTTTTTCAGCTCATTACATGTTCATGGTACCATCATATTGGGTTGCGGCAGCTAATTGTTCATTGGTGTTCATTTCATTTCATCACAGTTTCATCAGTTGAGGTGAGTTTTCATAGCCCCGTTTTCAATTCAACATTTTTGATTGTTTTCAAATCCCACGGGGGGAATACATTGCATCAATTATTTCAGTACGAGCCCAAGTATTCAAACATGTACATAGCTTAAGTTACCTTGCCATGTGCTAAGTCCCCTGTAACATCATGAACCGTTAATTTACCGTTAAGCGAGAGTGAGTGGATAGATCTATCGAGGGTGACGCCTCCATCCGTGGTAGTGGATACCAACAGTAAGCGGATGCATGTCATGTCTTTTACATTTGAATGTTTCGGCAGAACATTCGGGAGGGGCATAGAATTTCATCAGTCATAGCTTCGGTGTCATGAGCTTAAGGCTATTGTACAATTTTCATGAGATTTTTATCTTGCACTTTTACTTGTGGTGGCCGTACATCATTACATTTTACAAACCTATGGAATTCACCAACATTCGTGTTGACGTTTTAGCAATGTATTTCAGGTTATTAAGGTAGCTCATGTGACATGCATTTGGACCTTCATGGAGTCGCGGAGTCGACGCGTCTCATCATTATTTCATGCACTTATGTAAACATTTGATCTAGTAGGACTTGTTTTCATAAACTTGCAACACATTTTGGGGACCTCATTTTGTAAACTCTGAATTATTTCAATGATCAAATGCAGTATTTTTCCAAACGACACTTTAGGTCGTTCAATGTAACTGTAACTGTGGTGCTATGACAGACACCCCCAGGTATTCCATTCCGCTGCAAGTCAGGTAAATTGGGGGTGTGACAATATGATTGTGTCAAGTATATTTTAGCATAACAAGTAGATGTAGAACAACAATGTCTAGTAAGGAAACGTACAAGACTATCCTTAAAAGTATGAGTGTCTACACTTGGAAAGTAATGATCTTTAGCTACCAAGATATCAAAGCTTGTAACTCCCACTGAATTAAAGATCATTACAATAATTCCTTATTGAGTGATAAGGACACAATACTCCCACTGAATTTGACAACATTGTAAATGTTTCCTATCCAGTGAAAGCAAATAGTGTGCTTTTAACTTTCCTACACCTTTGAATGTCCATACGTAACAATTACTTAAGTACTAAAAGTGTATTTTACTACGTAAATGATGGACTATCCACCAAATGCTATTAAACTTGAAAAATTGGGCATGCAATTTCTTCCTTAATAGGTCTACCATCCTACAATGTATGTAGTACCTTTAAAATAGTCAAAACAACTAGTTTGTCTTTAAACATTTTGCAGTAATTAGTCTAGCTTCTAATTATAATAACTCATAAAATGTCATACATAATTTTCTGTTAACCAAATATCATATTTGTTACTAAGAATTTGATCACCGAATGAGGATGATAAAATCCCTATGAAAAATGTATGCAATTTTCTTAACCATTAAAAATTTGCTATGAGTTATATTAGAATTTAGACATATCTAATATTCCTATTATCCTTTCTCATTCATGAAAAGGAATAGGATTGTGTCTCACTCTTCCTTCATAGAAAGGAAATTCCTTTTGTCTTTTAAGTAAATATTTATTAATCAAACATTTGTTTGAAAACAGAACTAGATCAATTTACCAAAGCCCAAAATACGTTTACGGTTTGAACGTTGCATTAATACATTAAAACGAATTACAAAATTCAATTTTAGTATTTTCGATAATTAGATCTTTAAGAAAATAAAATACCCATTGGCAAATATTCATATAAACCATAGTATTTTCTTAAAGCTAGGATCCTAAATTGACATAGTACCATTACATCAGTTGATCTGCTAGTAGTGATATTATTCAACAAGGTAATTGTCGAACAATAATTGCCAATATCATATTGCAATTCCTAGATTTATGGGATTTACAATCACAAAACTTTTGTAATGTAAGCATGTTTGATCTCCATCTTAATGCCTTGAGTCCAAGATCTCACTTCCTACTCAATTTAAGTCATCTAACTTAAAAACTGCAAACTCACAAATCCATCACATCAGTTGATCTGCTAGCAATGAATTTATGAAATTTACCTCTCCATTGCAATCTCGCCAAGTTCTCACATGACGTAAATTACAACTTCAAGTGTTCTTAATTAGATGGCATTCGACTTAATTTTATAAGGGTATTAATATTTTGATGTGATCAAAATAATGTATGAAGAAGCATGCATACAACTTCATAACATTGGTTTTACAAAACATTTTTATTACCAATTTGCTAAGAGTAAAATAACAAAGTTTTGATTGAGGTATCGGGTTCACCAATTAAAGAATAACCATCAATTATCGTCCACTATATCGTACTTTTGCATAAGCCCGAAAGCTTAGTGTTTCGGATAATCATTGTGGAATTGTGAATTATTCACCCTTAAGATGACAATGTACATGTAATGGTTGTTCGGTAAGTCTAATTTACACACAAACGAGCATTAAGACAGAATGTTGTCTCTCTAAGGCCACAATTTAATGCGTTGCCATCCTTATACCCATCTTATAGTGTGTAAACTTCGGTCGAGCCTATTTAACCATTACGTACAAAAACATCAATCAACCAATTCTTTGATATTTAAACTCTTAAAAACTAAAACAATTTCGCCATTATTTAGTCCGTATTATTTTTCTATTCAAAAATTACCCTTTTCGTTTATAAACATGTCTAACACAATAAATAAACAAAAACAAGTAATATACAATAAAAAATAAAACAACTAAATAAACAAATATACATAATTATAACAATTAAATATGTATAAAACATGTAGCCACATGCAAATCTTATTCAATAGTCCTATTAATAATCAAATCTAGGTGTATAACGTATTAATTCAATTGAGGCCTTCTTCTTCTTGGAAAAAGAGTCACATACATCGATAAATCGATTGCGTAAGCCAAAATTAAATAAATACCACATATCACATAATTGATTACTTAATATTGGAGTATTCCCCAATTCGACATCTATTAATAAATTTACATGTTTTGATATAACTTAACCATTAATTCATATAAACAATTTAAACAATTTAAATTATAACACACAATTAAATCCATGCAAACATGCACTTTTCATTGATTATGCTTAATAATTAACATATTGCACCAAGATCGTTTACTAAAACGCATAACCAATTACATGACATCCTAGGGTTTCTAATCATATTAAAAATCAAAAAACAAAACCCTACAAACCCTAATAGGTCAATCGACCTAATAAAAAAATTAGGGTTAGGAATCAAAAAACCCTAAAAACATGTAATTTAAATGAATAAAGATTCAATTTTTATGCGTTTCGATAATCAATTACACATTAAACCTGGCTCTGATACCACTGTTGGAATTATAATATCATGACAATCATATAAAATAAATTAAACACATCAAGAGAGCACATGCGGAAGCGTTATAACAAGATCATATAAAATGTAATTAATTAATCAATAATAAATAGTAAACGTACCGTAGTGATTCTAGCCCAAACAAGAATCAATTGCAATCTTCAATTCAATAACCCTAATTAGGGTTTATGTGGATTATAAGAATTACCCCTTACCTCTTTTGTAATTCAATCCAAGAATCAAACAATAGTGTGTTTGATTCACGTTCTTGTACACACGTACTAATTCAAGAAAAAGTATTTGCAAGTAATAAAACACAAAACTTGTTTGATCTATGAAAATCGAAATCCTTAGGGATTTGTTTAGATGGATCGACCAAGAAAAGAAGGAGAGGAGAAAACACCAAGATGTGTGTGTACAAGTTATGAGAAAAACCTACATCTTGGGTTTGCTTATATACTAATCAATACTTGGAGCACAAGGCACATAAGGAGGTGGAAACCCCCTATGGCCGATCGGTTTAGGTAATCCCTAGGGGATTCCGGAACCTTCTCTTATTTCCAAATTTTGCCTAGTATTACTTTCCTAATCTTCGTTTAATAAATAATTAGTCATTAATCAATAATACTAATTATTATTATTTATTTTGTGTTTAATAATTAATTATAACATTTATAAATAATTATTACTTTTTCTCTTCATACGTATTGTGTGCAATCCTGTGATCTCAAGTTCGATCCTAACATACGACTACTAAAATAATGTCCATAATCTAACCAATTTTTTGAATGTAGCTAGTCACTATTTTTGTTTATGAAATATTCCAGAATTACCAATAGGGCAATTAATAGTATTAGTTTTTGATTTCCGCTGTGGAGTTTTATCATTAAAGTTATTATGAATTTGATTTATGGCTCTTTCGCTATTTCTTTCGGTTTGATTGATAATTGCTAGCTTTCTTTTCCTGTCTCGATTAACTGATCTAATTAGTCTAGAACTTTATATATAGTAGGAGGTAACATAATCAATGCATAATTTATGAAGTTGATAAATGATAATCTTGAAATAGTTTATTGAAAGTTAAAAAACATATATAATATCAGCAGCACAGGCTTTATTACACAGATACCAAATCGAAATTATTCTTTAGAACAGAAAATATAAATATCATGATACTCAAATATGGAGCTTATTTGTGATTTCACAACTTCCACTTCAGTTTGCTTACCCAGATTTTGTTGCAAACTGCTCTTGAATTCCTTTCTTGGCTTTAAAGAGAACCCCGTGAACTTCATAATGAGGAGCTGTTGCATTTTTTGTATTTTCAACCCACTTAAGAACTTTCTTATAGGGGCTTAGTATCCGATAGCGGTCCTTCTCGCTCAAAAGCTGAAAAAATTATAAGGTATATAGTGTTCTGATTTACTGAAAAGGTGAAGAAATGAGAAAAACAGGGAGCATAATATATTACTCTGTAATAAGTTTCAAGCGGTTGTTACCTCAAGTTCCATGATTTCACATACTAAGCTAAGATCAGCTATAGATGGTTGAGATCTTCCAACCAAAAACGGTCCATCTTTTAGCCAAAAATCCTCTAATATTGACAACGATTTCGCAAGAATTTTCTCAGTTTCTTCGGCTGCTTGAGGACTTGAAGGGAGGCCATTTAGTGGTCCCAAGACAGTGTTGATAATAACCCCAACTGTAAATTGAATTTATAAAACGAGCATTTGATAAAACCATTCGAGAACTACTTGACAAATCTTATATATAAAACTAAGAAATTTAGATATATTATCACCTGAACCACGACGCAAGTTGGAATGATGCCAATCTAAAACTGACTGAACCTTAGCTCTTTCTTGTAGATTATTTGGATACCTACAACATAATAAGATTATACACCTTAATCTATGTTTCCACGACAGTTGTAAATGAGATTCAGACATTAAATGCAGATATAGAAGAAGAAGAAAACTGACCAGTGGCTAGCAACTCTCTGGTACGCACCAGATAAGTATATAAGAATCGCGTGACTGCATAAAAAATTCATGTTTTTATAACATCGTAATAAGTAAGACAAAGCGAAATAACAAGCGCTTAGTTCAATGGAAAGAACCTCTCAAACAGGGTAAATCCACCATCAACTATTGCTGGAACTTGAGACATTGGATTTATTGCTGCACATAACAAAACCAGTGAAAACACATATGTGTTGTTAATGATTGTTTTTTTTAGTACAAGCTAGGTGAATAAATTAAATCAATGATTATATATATAGTAGAAAGCAAACCTTTATATTCAGGGGTATGTTGCTCATTTTTGAGGATATTTATAGTGACTTCCTCAAAATTTATCCCATTTATCCTTCAATTTAAACAATAATTAGACAAAAACCAAAATAACTGAACTAAGAAGTAAGTAAATAATGGAAGTTAATTCTGCAAATAAAAAAAAGTACACAATTACTTGCAAAAGATGAGAATCGCACGCGATGGTTGTGACATTCGATCACAATATACTTTGAGCTTCATCTCTTTGTCAGAAGTTGGAGTGCACTTCAAATCTTCCAACTTATTTATCTTCTTGAACAACATGGCAATTTTTGTTAGCAATTCACAAAAATACATGCTGATTTAGTTACACATAGACACCCCTTCTGACACCACCCTTTTATAGAACCAAAAAGTATATAAACTTTAAGTAACTCAAGAACCCAACTCACACGTATAGTACTCTTTTATCCTATACCCCACCTATTGTACTTTCCTTCACTTATTCATCAATTAAAGCTTCCAAAAACCCGTATGATACATTGATAGTTAAAACACAATAAGCTAAAGGGTGTTTCATGTTTGAGATAGTATAACACTTAATAAGATAGGGTGACGGTACAAACGCCGGTCGAGTACTAACCGGTCTGTCAGATAGCAAATGTTGCAAGTTCAAAGACTATTATATGTAGACATTAGATCTGACAAGGTTTCCGAGCAAAAGAGAGGCCGGGCTAGTTTTAAATGTGCCCATCTAATAGTAATAATATTCTCTAACATGGCTTAACGATAAATCAATAATCGTGATATACAATTTTCCTAACCACTCGGGGGTGACTCCGTGGTTAAAGACTTGTGATTATTATCATCACTAAAATCTGAGAGGTCTGAAGTTCAATTTCTGCTTGGTGCAAACAACATGACGTGGCCATGCGAACCTTCCCAAAAAGGAAGGTCTTTACCCAATTTGTGTTTGTACGGTGGTGGGCTCAAAGCCCCTGAATTAGTCGGAAAAAAAAAATCAGAAATCATGATTACCCAAAAATAGATATAAAAATACAGTTTTCATTTAATTTTATGCAATAGAAATGCTATATAGACCTGACTGAACTTTCTCTACTAGCTATATATTTGACAACAAGATTGTACAGACACGTCATATAGACATTGTCATCACATTATATGATATATATGTATAATGTATGTGCTAAGTATTTATTAAATGGACTATCAAGAATACATAACATTGCCCTTTTCACATAAATTTATACCAAAAATAAGAGATAAACTAATATAACTTGAAGAACACTTATGCAGCTTGCTTTCAGATACAAAAGGAATTGAACATATATACTAATTGTAATAAACAGGATCCACCAACTTAACAACTAAGCCATCCCTTGGGGCCTGGTTATCTATTCCTTGCCCCCTTCGCAAGTGAATTGATTGCTTTATGTTAGCGATTAGTTTATTAATGTACGTAAGGGTAACTGTAACATCAATATTTGGTCGCGGTTATAATCCAGGATTAATACTAGAATACCCCTTTTGAGTCTTTTATATCCAGAAAACATTTTCGTCTTTCATTAGGATTTCGAGCAGGAATAGAGTTTCTATAAATTTGATAAAGTCGTTTAGTAATCCATGAAACACTCTATACCCCCTTTTGTAAATTGCTTTCTCTAGCAACACGCTAGTCTTTAATTCAATTATATATCCATTTTAATCGCTACTAGAGTGTGTAGCACGTACATTTCTTATCGCTTTGTCTTACCTCGTGCTGAGTGTGACTTTATACGCTCAATGTATGTCTTTTGTTGGTACAAATTTTAGTATCTGTGTGAAGGAGCAACTGCCAAGGCTTTGAAAAGATCATATTTTGGTGCAGAAGCCCTTGAGTCTTAAATGCCATCATCTTATTTGTGGATTAATATTCCCATTTGTTAGGATCAGATAGGGATAATCAGAGCAAAAAACCAGCAAGACAAATTCAGAAAAGGAGCAAAACAAGATCATAACTAACATTGCGAACACTAAAGCTGGTATTTTTATTATCAAAAGTATGATAGTTTACAAAGCTATATCTGCTTATGCTATATAGAGAACAAAACCGACATACAAACTTAAGTACAAAGTATCTTACTACTTAAGATACTACCAAGAAGACCAAAATACCCTTATAATACTAGCTGAGTTAAGTAGTACCAAAGTTACCAAACTACCCTTAGGAGTTGAACTCAAGGTGGAGATTGTTAGATGTTTTGACTTCACCTCCTACGGGCAGTTTGGTAACTTTTTAACTTAGCTAGTATTATAAGGGTATTTTGGTCTTTTTGGTAGTATTTTAAGTAGTAAGATACGTAGTACTTTGTACTTAAGTTTGTATGTCGGTTTTGCTCTCTATATAGCATAAGCAGATATAGCTTTATAAACTATCAGACTTTTGATAATAAAAATACCAGCTTTAGCGCTCCCAATGTTCTGATCTTAATTGTTATGTTTCTGTTCTGAACTATTGTTGCAGGTCTTTGGCTCCAAATTATGATTATCCCTCAAAAATCCTAACACCATTAGGACTTAGTTACAATTTAAATAGGAGTTAATATAATCTTTTAACTTTCCATCCGCTTTAACGATGACATATACATCTATATATGGTTTGATCGAAATACCACCTAAACAATGGGTACGTTTGCAAATTTTTAGGATTATAAATTCCAAACTTGAACTATCTTTATTTCCCTGTCAAAATGGAAAAAAATGTTGGAATTGGGTCCAAAGAAAATGAGAGGAAAGATATGGGATGAAGGTGGCAAGTCTGAAGTAGTGCAAATTCTATTTTCTAATGAAGAAGATGTTATCGAATCAATCCAATTCGTTACGTTGAAAAGCAGAATGTGCATCATTCTAAACTTTATGGAAACCCCAACGGTCTGAATTTCGATATTGTAAGTGTATACATAGCTAACTTTTCGCGCTTTTTAATTTTGCTCGTTCGTCCCCTTTTGTGTTCGAGAAAATAATATGACCATTATTAAAAGATATAAGTATAAGTTTTCTAATTGGAACTAAATGCAGGCGATGTTTAATTACCAATCAGAGTTCTTAGTTTCACTAAGTGGTGAGTGTAACTATGATGGATTGGTGTCCATTCCATTTGGCTCCAACAAGCGCAAATATGGACCTTTGGATGCCCTTGCTCTAATGATAAAACTTATGATGTTCATAAATTCAACGATAATTTTGGACCAAAATTTTCTTTTTGGGGTTTTCATAATTAGGTCCATGCCCGGTTTGTGGGTTTTTGGTATTAGGGTTTCACTATTATATATAGTGGTCAATAATAAAGTTATACCTACGGGTTTCATTGTCCAACATTGTATCGGAGCAGGTCTGATCCGCAGACCCAGGTGGCTAAGTTGAGCCGCCTCCACCTAAGCCGCCCCGTCAAACCCTAATCATAATTTTTCCAATCTCCACCTCACTGTAAGCAATATCCATTCTTTAATTGATGAATCAAGACCAGGTGGGTCTAGGGCTTATTGGTTGTTGACTATGTTATTCGGTGTGGAACTTTTATCAAGGTGTTGGCAAGGATGAAAGACATGTAGGTTTTCAGATTGAAATATGTGATTTTGTGCTATAAGGGTTTTTAAGATTTATTTATTTGCTTGCTTTTCTTTAATATGGTTTTTGCTATGTAAAATATAAGTGGGATAAGTGTTACCAGGAGTTTCGAGGCTGCATGGTTCATGAGTTGAGATTCGTTCATTAAAAAAAATAAAAAGTTATTTAATTGTTTGTTTTGTTTTATGTCGAATCCAGGGTATTAATTCCCGAAACGACTTTTGTTGGTGTCGAATCTATAGTTCTTATTTCCGAGACGACTGTTTGGGATCGATTGTTGGGTTTTATTGATTTGATGATACAAAACAAGAAGAATGAAACATGAAGGGCTTGAAGTGACAAGAAGGGAAACTACAAAAAGATGGAGAATTTGGTAGATTCTAAGAAGAATATTTAGTTTCCTAATTGTATTATGATTCCTCTTGTAAACCCTAGATGTCTCTAGTATATAAAGAGACATAGGGTCATTAGTTTCATTGTACGTACAAGATGTAAAACACCAAAGGTGTGTGTGTGTGGGAACCTAGGCGTAGGGATTAGGGAAAACGCCTAGGGTTAGTAGTTAGTGTTTAAGTTAGTTCAGCCTCAAGATTAAGTCGTTCTACCTTGATCAAGTAGAATTGGGATTAGGGAAAACGCCTATGTTAGAGATTGATGACGAAGAACCTTGTTGATAATAATAATAATCTTTATGTTATTCCGCTGTGCTTATTATTATCATTGTTATTATGTTTTATTGTTTATCCTAGATCAATGTCTAAACAATATGGAGTCCAAAACAGTCTTAGAACTTAGAAGATGGCGCGTGCATGAATTCTATCAAGTGGTATCAGGGAAAGGGGGCTCTTGATCTAGGGATCTACAAGGTTTTTCGAAGAAAAAGAAGAAAATTCGTGTCTGGTGCATATGTTTGTATTTTTCTGCAGGGCTGTTTTCAAGAAGCGATATCTTGTTCGTTAACCGTTGGATCGGGCTGAAATTTTTTGTGAAGATTCTTGGAATATCTAGCTATTATCCCACCGGAGGGATCTTCGATCTGTGCGTTTATGCGAAAGTTCTGGTGTGTCGAAAACTGCTACAGAGAAGGTTTCAGGTTTTTGCTGAGCACTCAGTTTTCAAGGTCGAATTATTATTTTACTATACAAGGATTTGTTGAAAGTTGTTTGAAGGGTTTGAATCTGGTACATATTAACTGTTGGTTCGTGTTATTAAAGCAAGTAAAGCTACTGATGTTTTGTAGAAGACTCACGTATGGTTATAAGGTTATTGGTTTGGGAGTACGATTACTTTTATTGGGAAAAAGATAGATCGACTAATGTTACTTGTATGTTTAAACTGTTTTACTGGTGGTATGGATACTAGTAAGGTTTCTATAAAGCGTGGATTTACTGGTGAACAAGTAAGGTTACTGTTTTGTGGAGTAAGCCTACTTCTATGGATACGTTTGTAACTGAGGTTACTGGCTTTACGCATAGGATTACTGGTATAGTTAAAGTGAATATTACAAAGGGTTTCTGTGTGGTTTGTTGAAGGCGCACAACAGAAGAAAAGAGAGTGAGATAAGAGTTGAAGATTCCTATTGGTTAAAGAATTACATCAGGGGTCGGTGTGATTTGATTTTGTTTCATATGTGCTTGGCTATATTATTTATCAAGGATTAATAGTTCAAGGTTATTAAATAAATCGAGCAGCTATGTTGTCGTCTTATGAATGGTAAGGTGAAATTAGATTGGTCGACACAAGATAAAGAATAAGAATGAATTGGTTTTGCATGTGATATTAATTGTTTTGGAGTGAGTTGGGCGTAGCTGCTGCTGTTGATTATTATTATCACATGGGTCAGTACATGTCGCTATGTGAATTGTTACCTCGTACTATTGGTTGGAATAAATCATGAGACGGTGATTATTGTTGCTACTATTTATTTACTTGGCGACAAAGTGTATTAAAGTTTGTATGAGTAGATTTGGTACTGGTCAAGGTGGATGAGTTCGTTCTGCTGCTTTATTCGAAGGTACTGCTCGTATATTTTTAAAGTACAAGTACTGTCATATGAAAATACTGCTCCATTTATTTCAAAGTACTGCTACAAGTTTTATTGGTGATCATGATTCACGAGCAGTAAGGGGAAGTACATATGATTGATTAGAGATGGTTTTACACACACAAAATGGTTATTTGGTTCACACACACAGGAAGAAGTTTATGTTCTTAAAGGTTTCAAAAGGCTCATTATTTGGTTTATTGGTTTAATTGGTTACGAAGAAGATTGATTATCATTTATTTGATGTTGTAGTTGAGTTTCACAGGTTTGTGTTCTTATCATATAGCTTGATGAATCTAGCAATGTGTGATTTTTCTTATGATGCTCTATGTGCACATTGGCTATCACTTAAAGGAGTTACATTGTAGTGCTCAGTGTCTCATATTAGTTGAGGATTTTTTCAAGGGATTGCGGTCTACTTATATTTATGGTTGGGTATAAGTATGGAGTTACGTGGATAGTAAAGATTTAAGACACAAGTTTGGGAAATTCTACTTCTTCATCAAATTCGTTATACTTGATTTTCTTCACAAGTGATCATTACAAGGAGCTTACAGATTTGAAGAATCATAAAGATGGTTAACATATTGATTTCAGGGGAAGTATCTTATGATATGTTTAATCATTTGATGTTCATGCACCACTCGAGGGGAAGTTGTTGATTCTTACTATTGCTGATTAGTATTACTACTGCTAGTTGGAGTCTCTATTGTTTTGGATTCATTTTTAGTGAGCATTTTGGTGTTCTTCATTGAGGGCAATTCGAAACATTGGAAGGCTTTGATTAGAAGTTTGGTATTGGTTCGTGGTGGTCAAGATCATTATTTGCATACGTTCTCTATTTGTTGATAACAAAAAGGGGAAGAGATGTTAGAAGAGATGTTGGAGTGGCATGGCATGGCTTAAGGGGAAGACACAGATTGTTTCATTCATGGCGAGCTTTAATTATCTCAACTTTTCTAGTTCGTTTAGGGAAGTTCGTACAAGAACGTGTTTGTTTTGTCATCATCAAATAGGGGAAGATTGTTGGGTTTTATTGATTTGATGATACAAAACAAGAAGAATGAAACATGAAGGGCTTGAAGTGACAAGAAGGAAAACTACAAAAAGATGGAGAATTTGGAAGATTCTAAGAAGAATATTTAGTTTCCTAATTGTATTATGATTCCTCTTGTAAACCCTAGAGGTCTCTAATATATAAAGAGACATAGGGTCATTAGTTTCATTGTACGTACAAGATGTAAAACACCAAAGGTGTGTGTGTGTGGGAACCTAGGCGTAGGGATTAGGGAAAACGCCTAGGGTTAGTAGTTAGTGTTTAAGTTAGTTCAGCCTCAAGATTAAGTCATTCTACCTTGATCAAGTAGAATTGGGGCTGTAAATATTATGTTAGAGATTCATGACGAAGAACCTTGTTGATAATAATAATAATCTTTATGTTATTCCGCTGTGCTTATTATTATCATTGTTATTATGCTTCTAGATCAATGTCTAAACAACATGGAGTCCAAAACGGTCTTAGAACTTAGAAGATGGCGCGTGCATGAGTTCTATCAGGGATACTTTGCTTTATCCTTCGGATACTTTGGTTATCCGTAAACAAAAAATTAGAATAAGGGATACTTTGGGTTATCCCGTTTTATTTTGGTTTATTGTTTTATTTTGCTTTCTTTGTTTACTACTCTAGTTCAAGCTTTCGCGATTTCACCGCTCGAACTGCGGGGGAGTATTAGTGGATAATTAGGCCCAAGCCCGGTTTGTGGGGTTTTGGCATTAGGGTTTCACTATTATATATAGTGGTCAATAATAAAGTTATACCTACGGGTTTCATTGTCCAACATTTTCATGGTAGCGTTAACAAATTGTGTATGCAAGCTATTGGAGTCTATGTCAGGCCCATTTTGTCTCTGGCTGTTGGAAAAACTCAAAAAACCTAGAATCTAGAATGTGGAAATGACCTTGTGACGTATAATCGACACACACACACAAACGTTATCTTGACTAGAAAAGTAAAGACTTACACATGAAACGTAATCTTGCTCCCAAACAATTATCAATTGAAAATGTGGAAAAGAAAATGGTTTGTTGGATTTCTTCCAACAATTGGTATTAGAGCCTTGTTCGAGAAGAACAAATCACACAACGTGGAGAGGGGAGACAAGAGAAACGAGTGAACCGGGTTTGGTTCTTCGGTTACTGTGCAATTGTAGGAGAATTGTTGTGGGTTCATTAACTTTTGGATTTCTACAAAATTCCAATCGTAAGTTGAAGACACATAGATGTAGGATCTCACCGGAGGGATCTTGCATCGGAGCTTCCAGGATGGAGATATTCGTTGTTGAAGTTTATGATCTGGTGGTTGTGTTCTTTGTCATTTTTTGGTTATTTTTTGGCTATCGTTGTGTAGATTACAAGTTTCAAGCTTTCTAAGTTTACGAGTCAATATTAATTTGGCAACAAGGTTCTTGAAGTTGTCTTGCAAGGAGGTGGATCAATTTTCCTAAGGATATATGAAATCATTTTCTTTTGTTACAATGTTCTTGGAGTTTCAGTTTTGAGTTTCAATGTGACAAGGTTTTGCAAAAAGTTTCAACTTAGAGGTTTCATTTTAAACAAGGTTGATGGTGAAGTTTGATCGAGTTGAGCAATGGTATCATCAAAGGGTTTTCCTTGATTGATTTTGTTAGAGGTTTTTATATTTGGTTTCTTCTATCATCAAGGGTTTGTTGAATTATTTTTTACTTGCGTTTCAAGTTTCAGGTTGGTTAGGGTTTAATCGACAAAAGATTTACTTCAAATGATTTTTCAAGGTAGCTTTCAGGTTAGTTGATTTCTTGTTAGGGTTTCCTACAAGGGATGAATGAATGAGTCGATTGAAGAGTGAAGAAAAATCAATACTTTGAAAGTTGCACGCGCAGTACTTGTTAATCAATTTCAGGGGAGGTTTTTCACTAGGTACAATTGATTTTAAAAGGATTTACAGGATGCCGATGATAAATTTTGACATTGTCATGTTTAGGAACATGGTATACTTTGAGAATGGTCGGTATATAGATATTCTCAAAAGGTCATGTGTAGTTACGGGTTCAACGCAAACATTGCATGGAGTTGAGTTTGAGGTGGAACCACAGGAAGATCGTGGATTTGAGGTGGAACCTCTAAGGAGTTGCGATTTGGGTAATGGTTCACAGGTTTTTCAGACTCAAGATTTATCCGCTTATCAATTTCTATACGTTAGGGAGCAATGGTTTGTACGAGAACCACACAGGTATAGAGGTGATAGTAATACAGCTGCTCTAGGAGTTGCTGCAATGATAAAAGAATATGCACATAAGGCATTGACTTTTAGGGATGCAGTTGCTTGTGAGGTAATTTCCAAGTGGATGGCTATAATGAAGGAAGATATGGATACTCGGTCTAGTATGTGTATGCTCAACAACAGTTTCAGACAAAGCAATGACGATAGTAACATATATTACTGGAAGTATGCACCTGGTATATTCGTATATATAATCCTCTATATAGATTATATGTGGTTTACTTGCGAAAGAAAGGCTGAGATCTAGGTTACCAAGGGTTTGTTGGATGAAGCAAAGGAAAATATACTTGGTATAGAGATCTTCAGGACTCGGAGTGGTAATACTCTGAGGGGTCACGATTTAGGTTTTCCAACCGGATGTCAGTTCAGATATTGTTGAGGGGGGGGGGGGACACTCTACACCGTCGTTATAGGGTGGTCTGTTAGGGAACCATGATGAAGAAAAGAAGAGTAAAGGGTCATGTATTTATGCAGTTGGAAGTAATGAGTATCAAATGGTCTGTGCAAGACTTGACACAACATCTGTAGATGTGAGAATGTAGGATGGGTATGATCGTCGATTACAGACGGACGTACATGTTTTTGTGGATTCTTACTACGTCATGGGTAGATCGATAACTGTCTTTGGTAGATCAATCACAGTGTACGGGTTTATGATATATGAATGTGCAGTGAGCTGAGAAGCTATATTGCAGCACACGATGGCTTTGTTAACAACTAAAGCGGAGTATATGACACTGGATAACTAAAGGAGGATACATGGCTAAAGGGACTCTCTATAGAGTCAGGATTTGAACTAAGGTTAGTAGCGGGTATTGCTATTGGTTCCTTGACGAAGGCGGTCCCCGGTTCGAGGTTTCGGCACTAGTTGAAGTTGGTGTGTATCGGAGAAGGCTAACTATCACCGCTAAGGCCGTGGAAATTGTTAGAATATTAGTGTTTAATAGTTATGATATAAGTTTATGGTGCTAGTTGTAGTTTACCTCAAATTTAAAGAGGTTGATCATGTATTAGGAAATATCCTAGCCACCTTAATTATAGATTAATTGTTCACCAAGGATTAGGTTTCTCTTCTCTAATTCTATATAAATAGAGATCATTTGTACCTTTTTTTCTTACTCATGTATAATAACATTTAGGTGTAAAATATCTCGTGTGGGTGTTGGTACCACTCAACATTAAAGGATCATAACCCATTTGTCTAGTTCCACTAGTACAGATTTGGCCTTTCGTCACACATAGCGTATTTCAAATGGTCACACAACAACATATTTACGTGACTAAATGTACCAGCCTTAAATAAACAGCCACACTTGATCCGACTTGTGTGACCATTTCGTAAAATATATGTCACACAATGGTGTATATATGTGACTAGAGGGTAACTGGTAAATATTTTTTGACATTTTAGTCACTTTTAATTCGGGACGTGTGACTGATACAAATCAGCTCGAAACATTAGTCACACTATAGATATACATATGTGACAAATATATGTCACACAATTGAACAGTGTGACTAAAAAAGATATATGGTCACATGAAGTACTTGCATATGTGGCTAAATTATATACTCAAGTTTGTCACACATTATATAAACGTGACTGCTATTCTTTGCTGAATAGTTAGCCACATATGAATTTGAAATGTGTGACAACTAAAAATTCAATTTGAAACGTTAGTCACGATATGCATTTAAGAGTGACAAATATATGTCACACACTTGAAGAGTGTGACCAAATGTCATATATGGTCACACTAAACCATACAAACATGATTAAGCATAACGAAAATTCGATACATATGGTCACGTAAGTTAATATGTGTGTCTAAAGTTTAGTGTGTGTTTGCTTTCCAAATCCTAATGTGTATAGTCACATATATTTGTAGCACAATCATGTGACTATAGGCTTTACAATAGTCACACTATATCACAAATGTGTATCTAAATCATGATTATGGCCACGTTATAAGGGTATTATATGTGACCATTAACCATGTACACATTTATCCTTGTAACATAAATGAAGTTGTTGTAGTCTACTTAAATTATGTTAATCATTACCTAAAAATAGATTTAGTTAGTTGTAAAATGAATTTAGATAGGATTGTTTTATTTTTTAAAAATTTACAAAGATTTGTTGTTTTAATATTGTAGTTTTAAATGTTTGTAACAATCATTTAAAACTATAATGTAAAAGTTATAATTTAATTAAAATTCTTATATATACAAACGAAATAAAGTTAAAACATCAAGTTAAACGAAATGAAGTAGTTGTAATCTACTTTAATTATGTTAATGCTGCTTGGCATAACTTAATGCTGCTAGGCATAAATTAATGTTGCTAGGAAATTTTGGGATGTGTATGTTGGTAACCCAAATGTTTAGCATTTATTACCCAAACACGCCTAAAACACATTTTCACATGTAATTACCCCGCCTATTTATATGCTATAACCCAAGTAACTTCCTCATTCATCCCGTAAACAAAAACAGTAAAACATAAATTGTATCAAAGGGTGTAAGAATGTCTGAATTTGTGCTTCTTCAGGAACTTGAAGCGGCTGCTAACTCAACTGAGTTACCATACCAAATGTCGGTGTATTTTGATAGGGAGACATAGCGTGATGTGAAGTATGCGAAAGATCTGTTTACGGCATATCAAAAGTTGCTTGATATTGTTATTCAAAGGAACAAGTACATGGCTGAAATGGAACTTGTGCGTCCTTCGGTGCAGATGTTCAAGTGCTTGGAGTATTTTAAGAAGCTTCAAAAGTCCGACGTTATCGAGCTTTTGGAATTGAAGAAGAAGATTGCCGAAGCGAAGCTCAAGCTTTTCAACAAGCACGCATTTGTCAAGGGACTTTCGAGTTTCTTTCAATGTTTTTTATCAACCATGTTATGTTCCTTTGAATTTTAATGTTATGTTTTTATCATGTCATTTTTTTTAAATCAATTTAAATGTTATATTATTAATTATGTTGCCTGCAAGTAGATATACTAGTGAAAACTGCAAATTTTTTCATTGCCATAGAAAAGCTTGACTTTTTGGAGTCTAAATCCATTACAATAGGCTAAATTACACAAACAACTATTGTAATAGCAGTAGTAACTTAATAATAGCATTAGTAACTTTTGTACAAACAACAGAGAAGATACAATTCTCTGTTTAATGAAAAAGAGAAGCTACACCCCTGCTACCTCCAAACACCTTATCTTCTTTTATTCCGTTCTTGCATTTGTCTCTCATACTGAGCACGAATTCTTTCAATGAGATCTTTAACTACCTCTGTAATTTCTTCACATATGATCTTTTTAGATATCATCACAGCAAGTAAATTAGCACTCAAAGGATACTCTTTTTCTGCAAGCATAAAAACATCAACTCCACCTTGTGTTGATAACTGGTGTACATGGCAGCTATCATAAAACTTCCATGAAGTTGAGAGATCATAAATTGGGAAGTTCCAATAGATATCAGCTGGATCAGTTCATATAACCGGTGTAACTCAACCCACAGCTCTTGCTCTTTCACATCTGGCTTCTTGATTGTTTTGAGTTTTTTTTAATCAACTCCCATAATCTGTCTAAGTCTTCTCTGTCACTTCTTCTTATCAATTCCTGAAAACTTTTGAACACTTCTGATCCTCCACCAAGCCTGATTATCTTCCAAGCCTTTCCAAATTTATCTTTGTAAATCTCTCAGTCTATGATTGGATGTCTAGATTGAATAGGATCAACATATAATGTTTCAGGAACAATCACCATCATCTGATCAAGAGAAGAGTTGTCTTCATTTCTTTGTGAATCATTCTTCTTCTCAGCATGCTTTTCTTCAATATCTTTTGTTTCTTTGATGGTGTTTCTTCTGTACCCATGGGGATAAACTTTTCTTCAATATATCTATTGCAGTGGTAGTATAGATGTGCAATTTCGTCATATGACTTTCCCCTGAGTTGATGAGGTTTATAAAAACCTTGATTCTTTAAGTATGTTTTCATTACACTCATGAGCGGAGACTATGTGGTATTTCTTTTCCTCTTCTAACTTTGACTTTGCTTCATTGACTTACTTCGCTGACTCAAAGCTAATTCTACACCTCTTTCATTTATCAAATCAGCAAGTCTTTGTACTCTGTTATCATCAGTTAAAGTCTTATCTTTTTAAAGTTCTGCAATTCTAGCCTGTAGAACTTCATCCTCATCAATAAAAGCTTGCATTTTTTCTGCATGAGCTCTTTTTTTCTCCTTTTCTTGAAGAATGAATGCTACTTGCTCTTCTGTTTCAAATTCAGACACTTTATATCTCCTTTTCTCATCCATAAATTTAGCTATTTCAGCTTCATCAACTCTCTTTGCAACCTCTTCAGCAGTAGAAACATCTTGTACCACCTTGGCCAGTTGTTCAACATTACTAGTAGCAGCAGTTTCTCCCAAACTAGTATTAGTCTCCGCCATGATCTTTGAAGCTTGTACAATATTTTCACCTGGAAATTCCACTACATGCTGTTTATTTACATCTTTCAAAACCGCCTCATTACCCTCATTGTCAGCAACTACGTAGTCATCATCCATATTATCACCACTATCAATCCCAATATCCATATCCACATGCATATCAGCACAAGCACCTTCAGCATTTGTTGTTTCCTCCCCTGAGACTCTGCTTTCATTCCTCCCCTGTTTGGGAGGATCCTCCAAACTAGCAGCCTTAGAAGAACTCATCCTGTGTGCTGTGCCCACCTTCTTCAAATGTCTTAACTGAGTTTTTCTTGAGCTCTGTTGACTTTCCAAATATCGAAGTCTTTTTTTCAACTTTTTGATCTTTTCACCTTGTTTTGTTGTGCGCTTTTGGAGGCCAAGAACATCCTTTTCTAACTGGGTACAATTGTCCTTCAAATCCTGTATAAGTTTCATTCTAGCCTCACGACATCGGCTTGTGTTACCTAGCCCGAGAGATGGATCATTGGAATTGACATTTTGTACATCGGTATCCATCAATTCATGTGTTTCAGATCTACCCTCATCACTTCGGGATGTGTTACCTTCACTGAGAGGTGAATCAACGGCTGTATACTCAGTCTCATGTATGTTACCACTATCCTGCTCTGCTTCTAAGCTAGCAGCAGAAGTGGCAGCCCCTTCCATGACATCCTCACCCTTTTTTTGTGGAAGGTTCACCATATATGGAAAAAGTGGTGTAACCCTTCCTGAAAAATCCTTGCCATTATTTTTCAGATTTGAAAATACTTTCTTTTGTAGTGAGGTGGCATAAAAAGTTTCTCTATGTGTCTTAATAGTAGTCAATTGATTTGGAATAATAAGCTGCAAAAACCTTGGATATAATAAAGAGTTACCATCATCATCCAAGGTCTTGATCATACCATCCAAAATCATTTTTGAAAAATTAAAAGGTTTTCCTTTACTAAGGCATATCACTGCTGATGCCATGGTGGTACCAAACTCATTTCAACCTGTTGTTTTAGGACTCAAACAATGTAAGAGAGTATGAATCAAGAATTTCCACTGAGATGAGAAGAGACCTTTGTAAAATTTTAATCTATCATTCTTCTTCTCATACCCCATTTTTTTTCAAACCTTTGAAAATGGCGGCATTTTCAAGACACACAATCACTTCATTATCTGGTAGGTTAACAGATTCCCTAATAGATGACTCAGTTATGAGTATATGTTGGCCATCTACCTTAGCCTTAATCTGTTTTTCTGCATTAAAAGTTATGACCTTAGCAGTAGCCCAAAACTGCTTAATAAAAGAAATGCATATAGGAGGATTCACAGTTAATGCATACCTAATAGGGGTAGCATTCAAGAAATCGATTATCTGTGTGAATCCTTCAGAACCATCTGGTTTCTTCAAAAAAGCGACCATGTTGTGTCTGTTAACAAATGTGCGTTTTGATTCAATTGGCAACACCATCTTGAATTAGGGTTTTGTGATTTGGGGATTTTAAAAATTATTGATAAAAGATGTTAGTGTTTGTGATTATAGAGAAATTATGTGTGCGTGAAACTGAATTATCGATTTGACTGGGGATTTAAACTGTTAAGTGTAAATGTTACCAATCCACCCCTGCACTCTCAGTTCTAGCAGTACAAACCCAGCAGAAGTAACGTTTTCTTAGCAGCAGATTTTTTATTTATTTATTTATTTATTTTTAGTGCAAGGGTGAATCATTATATTAATATCAACAAGTAATGAGAAAATTGAGCAATGACAAAAGTACTGGAATTATGATTAAACATTTTCCATTAAAACTTGAAATGAAAAATTACAAAATAATGTACAAAACCAGCTGTAGTAACATTTTCTTAGCAGCAGAATCTTTTTTAGTGCAAAGGGTGAATCATTATATTAATATCAACAAGTAATGAGAAAATTGAGCAATGACAAAAGTACTGGAATTAAGATTAAACATTTTCCATTAAAACTTGAAATGAAAAATTACAAAATACTGGAAATAAAAGTTACACATTCTAAAAATCTACTAATCTAATTTTGGAGATTTCTCCGGGTCAAATGCCACATGTGCATCTTTGTAATCCCCCATCAAACTCCACATCAGACAAATCATCATCATCCAATGTCTTGTACGCCTTGGGATGTCGTTTGAGAGATGGTTTTTTTGTTGCTTTGTATTCCTTTTCATCCTCAGCATGTTGTTTGATAGATTGTGTTTTTCCTGCTTTCTTTCTTTCAGCAGCATATCAATTGTACCACGCATTTCCATCCAATTTAATTTTTTTTACACTTTTTGTCGCTTTATTTTTTGAAGCATACCTGCTTGAACCTTCTCCCTCAACCGATTGTGCTGATCTCTTGTTGTTTGCAGACATTGTTTATGAATACTTCATGCAGGTTTTTGTTTAGAGATTTGATAAACTAGGATTTGTGATTTGAGATACACATGGAAACGAGTATAAAAAGGGGATATGGGAAAACCAAACTACCTATGTTTAATGCAGTAAAGGATTGATGTTTCCCACAGGTGGCTTGAACCTTTTCAACATCTTCGGGCCAACCATGATCCATTGGGACGAGCATTTGCCAGGGATCAATGCTTATATATAACTCTTGACAGAACTATATACATATTAGTCGCCAACAAAGACTACTCACAATGGAACATGATTGACGTGAAGAAATCTGCAAAATTTCATGATTGACCTGATCCAAATATCCCTTTGGAAAGTAGTCTAACCATGGATTTGCTGCAAAAAAATTAAAAAAATATATTAAAATTTTAAAAAATATAGTGTAAATGAAATAAAAGATAATGTTGCAATTCAGGGTGTGTTTGAAACAACCTTTGTTCTTGGAACTAATACTTGATAATTGTTTCTGTATTTTGGCAAGTTGAACATATACTTGATAATTGTTTCTGTATTTTGGCAAATAGCAAAGATGAATCAGTAATGGATGAAACACCAGAACAAGTTTATGTTCATACTTGAAAGTGGTGGCTTTTCATCCATCGCTGATACTTCTTCCATCTTTGATACTTGGCTGTTTTAGCCTAAATATTCGCACACACATATGATCACTTTTTTTCCTTTTTCTCTCAATACAAATGCAACATGATTCTTATATCAAAAATACATCATACATATATATATATATATATATATATATATATATATATATATCAAGCAAATAGAGTGATACAAACAATCTACAAATGTTGAGTAAAGAATAGAGTCTAAGTAACATCACTTATCTTGAATGCGATAATGAAGGAGTGCGGCCTGTCATGAACAATACACACTATATCATTATCGCATTGAAGACGTCTCAAAGATCAGGCCAGATCTATCTAACGATGTAGATGGGTTCCATCGCTTTAATTGGACCCCGTTTTCAAACAATGTTTAATTTTGATTATTGAAAGAACCATTAAACTTCGTTAGAAAATGGGGTCCAATAAAAGCGATGGAACCCATCTACATCGTTAGATAGATGGGCCCTGATTATTGAGCTTTAAGTTCTTAGCAACCAAATTCTTACTATCATTTATATTGCTCACTTAAATGTGACGAACATACATATTAGTTATGTAGGTCCTATGACATTAGAGAGCTAATCATAAATCAATGAAATCATATTAAATTTATATCAACAATGCAATGAAAATATTTTCATTGTAACTAAATACATGAAAAAACTCTTTAAGTTCTTGATATGTTTATTGTACTTTAACCTAATCCTAAGATAAAATAAGCTAATCCAAGCAACCTTAATATCTCTTTTGCTCTAATTATTCACAAAAACAACACAGCATGTTCTTCCTTATTCTATCAATACAAATTATACTTGATAATTATTTCTGTATTTTGACAAAGAGCAAAGATGAATCAATAATGGATGGAAAACACTAGAAGAAGTTTATGTTCATACTTGAAAGTGGTGTCTATCCACCCATCATTGATACTTCTTCCATCTTTGATACTTGGATGTTTTAGCCTAAATATTCGCACACACATCCGCCACTTTTCTTCCTTATTCTCTCAATACAAATGCAACATAATTCTTATAATAGATAGTCAACCTAATCCTAAGATAAAATAAGCTAATCCAAGCAAACCTTAATATCTCTTTTGCTCTACTTATTCGCAAAAACAACACAACATGTTCTTCCTTATTCTATCAACACAAATGCAACACAATTCTTATAACAGATAATCAACCTAAGCCTAAGAATAAATAGCTCTAAGGGGGTATTTGGATTATATTCATTTGTGATCTTATCAGCTTTTTGAGATTTGGGATCAAAACCTAGATCCGAGTGAGTTCTAACTGTGAGTGTGAGAGAGAAAGAGAGGATTATGGAAATGTGTGAAGAGTGTTTGATAAGTTTGTATAATATATATATATATTACTGTAGAAGTTTAAAAGTGAAGTGTGTTTGATACTCTTGGTAGGGGTGTTCACGGGGCGGTTCGGTTCGGTTCAGTTCGGTTAGTTGGAAGATTTTAACTATCCATCGCGGGCCGGGTAATTTATTTATATTATATACGGTTCAGTTCGGTTAACCACGGATATCTAAAAGTAAAAACCGTAACCGAATGCTTGGTTTGTCAGTTTCTCGGGTTTTTTGAACACCCCTAATGCTTGGTAGGGGGTTATATATAGGGGGTGAAGAATGGGAAAGGTAGCGAAAAAATATGCTTGGCAAAGCATAATGCAATAACCCATTACCCAATAGTGGGTAATGGATCATTACCCAGTAAATTGGTGGGATTGATCTTCTTTACATTTCCCTTTCCCGACCATTAGCTTACACTTTCCCTTTCCTTTTCCCAAGTTTGAAGCAAGCACACCTGGCCTTTAGTGTATTTTGTATTTAAAAAGTCGCCCATGTGAATTACCATTATCACCGGTCATGCATGGTTTCCATTACACTATAAGCGACTACAACCCAATGCACATGACCTACGACCCATGTTAATTACCCATTATATTGTCGATCACCATGAATGTATTGGTTGATAACATGACACTATAAGCCACTACAACCCAATACAGATGACCCATTACCCATGTTAATTACCAATTGTCAACAGTCATGGATGTGTCGTAACATGACACTCTAGCTAAGCAACTATCCACCCAATGTATATGACCCATATGATCGATGTCAAATACCCATTAATTAATGAATGTGACCAGTGATAACCTGATGCACATGACCCATGACCCATGTGAATTAGCCATTATCACCGGTAATGCATGGTTTCCATTACACTAAAAGCCACTATAACCATTGCACATGACCCACGACCCATGTTAATTACCAATTGTCAACAGTCATGGATGTGTCGTAACATGACACTCTAAGCAACTATTCACCTAATGCATATGACCCATATGATCGATGTCAAATACCGATTAATTAATGAATGTGACCAATGTTAACCTAATGCACATGACCCATGACCCATGTGAATTAGCCATTATCACCGGTAATGCATGGTTTCCATTACACTAAAAGCCACTCTAACCCAATGCACATGACCCATGACCCATGCATGTTAATTACCAATTGTCAACAGTCATGGATGTGTCATAACATGACACTCTAAGCAACTATCCACCCAATGCATATGACCTATATGATCGATGTCAAATACCCATTAATTAATGAATGTGACCAGTGATAACCTAATCAATGCACATGACCCATGACCCATGTGAATTAGCCATTATCACTGGTCATGCATGGGTTTGCACCGGCTTGGTAGGTGTATACCATTTGTCACAGACACTAAGAAGCAAGTATCCAGGGACCTTCCTGATGATATGTTATCCGGGATCGAGAAAGTTTGAACTCGGATTGAGCTTGACTCGAAAAGCTCGAGTTATCTATAAAGATGTGTTTTATTACAAAAATTAAATTTAAAATATAACCTAAGAATTGAATTTGGTTTGACTTCAGCTTGAAAAGCTTGATACATTCATAAATAAGTATTTACACTTAGTACACTTACATATTAAAAAAAAAGCACATATTTTATATCGCTTACAAGCTCGAGAACTCAACAATAACTTGAGTCGAACTTGTATAAGGTTGAGCTCAACTCATTAAATATTTCGAGCTCATTTGATAGGCTTTCAATCTCTAAATTTTTAGTATAGCGCTCAACATTCCGCCCCTTAATTTTCCCCAAAATTTCAATCTCCCGCTCCGCTCATATGGCGCCCCTTTTTCACCCAAAATCCAAACATTAACACTACTAGCTTATTCAGATTTATCTTCTCTCTATTCATCTCTTCTCCTTCTCTCTAGAACCGACTCACACCACCGCCACACTTCACCGCCTTATCTCGCCGTGGTTCCACCAACCATCGCTCCTCCACGCCATCACCGTCATCAAGACAAGGGAACTGTATGGGAGACTTTGTTTGCTTCGTTTTTTTGGTTCGAGATAACCACCAGCATCACAGTCGAGCCACCATCACCCTCATCTCACCTATCCTACTCTGTTCATGGGTATGCTCAAACACATATTTAATTTATATTTTCTTAAATGTGTAATCGAATATAAAACGATTTACATTGATTTTCGTGGATTAAACTAGCCTAAAACATGTTTTTGATTATAAATTCGTGTGGTGGTAATCGTTGCAGGTAGACTTATTAAGACGAAATAGTTTTCCTATTTATTGGAATGGAGACAATCGACGTGTTCTAAGAGGCCACTGTTTTGCTCGTAAAGGGAGTCTTGATTGGTTTCCACTCCGGGAGGATGTTGCTGAACAGTTGGAGTTTGCTTATCGCAGTTGCGTAAGTTATCTATCAAAAGATTAACATAACATCTGTTATATAGGAAATTAACTCAAATATGGTTGCTTTTTGTCAAACTGTTTCATTTGTACCAAATCTTAGTGATTTGGTTGCTTGGTAATGTGTTTGACATTTATTCGTTCCACGTTTGGCACTGCATAAAATTGCAACCAATTGTATATTATTTGTTGCCCGAGTCAATATGCAACCTGTATGTTTGTTTTTTAGGCTAAACTTATATTTGGGACATCTAATGTTGTCGTCTTTTATGTTAGCATTAATCACGTTACTTATTTCTTGCAGGGGCTACATGCTATTTTCACGGGTGAGGATGATACATGGGATGCCTGGCTAAAAATTCCCTCAGATGGATTTTCTGGCACACTTCATTTTCGAGGCGTGGGTATGCTCCATCTCAGTCACCAAAGCCAACCAATGCATATTTTTTGGGTTTCATAGTTGGCAGATCTTATATTATGCAGCGTTATTAGTGCCTTAGTTTCTTACATTTCCCATATTTTTTTTTTTGTAGAAAGAAACTGGCATTAGACTCAGATGTAAGCCACTTTTTATGTTGTTAACAATTTCATTTTCTAATGATAACACCATTGTATTTCTTAATTTATATTGCAGGTGACCACTCCAATGGCCATTGAAAATTTGGAAAACGTACCAGTAACGAAAACAGTGGTAAGTAATAAAACATCCACCTTTGATTTTTTTAGTTTTACGTACATGACTAATGTACCGTGTTTTATATATACATATAGGAACCTGTTAAAACTATCGGATATACGAAAACGCTTAAGCCACGTCAAACCGGTTCTACAGGTTACACCACCAACTATGATACCAAATATTAGTGAACAAAATACATGACTAAAATTAGTACCAACGAAGCGAAAACATTTGGTCTCTAGTGAAACCTTGCAAAAGCAAGCTAAGGCGGCGAAGAGTCAACAGGTTTTAACTTATGATAGTTGAGAATTTGATTATATACAACATTACAATTTTTATATTTATTTGCTTCATTTATATACATTCTGTTATATATATATATATATATACTAGTAGTAGTAACTCTGCTCCAGCAGTACTAAAGTGGTACTAGTATTAACTCTCCTATCATGTATGTGCATATAGTTGAACCAGTGGCTCATCTAGTTCTGTTATGTTGCGAGCTTTGACATGTTCTAGTCCTGCTCTCATCCTGATGTGTTGATATGCAGTAGCCTACATTCTCAAGGCTTTTATATCCAGATGATGAGATTAGATCAAAGTGAGAAAAACTTGTAAGTTTAACTGCAAATTTTATTAGTATGTTCATTGTTTTGGATTAAAAGTCTTCATAATGTTGTTTGAATTACTGCTGATCATGTTTGTGTTAATATTGCTTAGATGGATTTAGTGCAGCTCATGAACTTCAAAGAAAATGTGGCCAAGTATTTACTACTGCTAGTACAAAAGTTGCTACTGCTAGTTAAAGTTGGTACTGCTCAGAGATTAAGACAGCTCGAAGTTGCTACTTGCTTATGGAAAAGATTATAGATACTTATAAAGAAACTATTGTAAGCGGACTAGGACTCCTTGGTGTATAAAAGGATGTCCAATTTCATATTTTGTTCAGTTATACATTCCAATTTTATTGTATTTGAATTTGTTTTGATATATATTTGAATTATTTTGATATATATTGATTTTTTAAATGTGCTAAAAGATGCATATAGTCACACTTATTAACACTTTTGGTCACTGTTTGCTTTAGTCGTTGTGTGACTAAATATTAACGAAGGCCACACAAACATAAAATTCACGTGGCCATTGGATGATCTATAGTCACACAAAATACACATTTCTTCACTTTAAACAGCATATGGTCACACTTATTTACACTTTTGGCCACTGTTTGCTTAATGGTATATGACTAAATACCCAAAACAAACATGCTTTGTGCGACTAAATATTACAAAAGGCCACACAAACATAAAATTCATGTGGCCATTGGATGATCAATAGTCACACAAAATACACATTTCTTCACTTTAAACAACATATGGTCACACTTATTGACACTTTTGGCCACTGTTTGATTAATGGTATGTGACTAAATACCCAAAACAAACATGCTTTGTATGACTAAATATTACAAAAGGCCACACAAACATAAAATTCACGTGGCCATTGGATGATCAATAGTACACAAAATACACATTTCTTCACTTTAAACAGCATATGGTCACACTTATTTACACTTTTGGCTACTGTTTGCTTAATGGTTTGTGACTAAATACCCAAAACAAACATACTTTGTGTGACTAAATATTACAAAAGGCCACACAAACATAAAATTCATGTGGCCATTGGATGATCAATAATCATACAAAATACACATTTCTTCACTTTAAACAACATATGGTCACACTTATTAACACTTTTGGCCACTGTTTGATTAATGGTATGTGACTAAATACCCAAAACAAACATGCTTTGTGTGACTAAATATTACAAAAGGCCATACAAACATAAAATTCACGTGGCCATTGGATGATCAATAGTCACACAAAATACACATTTCTTCACTTTAAACAGTATATGGTCACACTTATTTACACTTTTGGCCAATTTGTGTTAAATTGTATGTGACTAACTCCAAAAAAACAACACCCATTGTGTGACTAAATCATCACAAACATCACATTTATTGTATATTCATGTGGCCACATTACGGGAAATAGTCACATAAAATACACATTTACTTGAATATATCATCTCAAATGTCACATATATTATATATTTATGTGGCCAAAGGACGAACAATTGTCACTCTCAAAAACCATTCGTGTGACTAAAGTTGTTTACGGTCACTAATAATGACTAATCCAACAAAACTTGTGCCTAATTTGTCACACATATTCGGGGTTTTGGTCACTCTTTTTCGATGGAAAAGGCCACGAACTCAATAATGTGACCATATGCCACCTACGGTGGCGGAACTTTTAGTGACACACAACGAAAAAATGTGTGTGACTATAGGCATATCGTCACACATTTTTGGCATGACCAATACAACTTTTTGTACCAGTGTTCTTGTTAAGAATTATTCTTGATTGTGGTTCCGCTCTAGAAACCGGTTTGTTGGATTTCTTGCAACACTAGCCGAAATTGAAAGTAATACCAATAGAGACATTGGGGACAAGATTTATTAATAGTTAAGGTGTTTGTAATTGTTACTAACAATGTGTTGCATTACTTAGAGGGTGTTTGGGATTGTGTAATCGATCGAATTATTTGATTATCTCATTTTCAAAATGGAGATAAGCTAAAATGAGTGTTTGGATAAAAGAATGAAAAAAGTGAAAATGGTACAAAACGCAATTTTGAGAAAGCGGTTAGTGGGTTGCTTTTTGAAAATAGACTTTTGCATATATGGGCCCATTTTACAAAAAAGTCAATTTTACACATTAACATTATAACGTCTATTTAAATCAACAAATAAAAAAATTTCTATTTTAGTTATTTTACCTATTAACTAAATAAATAATCTGATTTGTCAAACACTAAAAAAACTGATTATTTAATTATTGCGATTTCAAATAACATAACCCTACAAATCCAAATACTATTTTTTAGAATCACGTTTGGTAACCGCTGATTATCTATTTTCAAATCGTATAATCTATTTTAAATAAGCAATCCCAAACACCCCCTCAGTTGCACGGATGTTTTTGTTTATGTTCTGGACTTTATATTCACACTTGAACAATTAATAAGTCAGAGATTTATTAATAAGTTAGAGGTCAAAAAATATCTAGTAGCTTTGTTAGTAAATCATTTATTGTGATCCATCAAATAACACTGTTGACATAAATAATGTATGAAAACGTTATTTATATTTTTCGATATCTCTATATTTTGACGATCACAAAATGTAAACTCGTCAATCGTTTGATTACTACGTAAACAAGTATTAAGCTAGTTTATATCATTATATCCAACTTAATCACTTAAGGTATGGATAAACAAGTGCTTAATACATCTCATGATCAAAGTGGTATTTAATTAACTACTACAAAGTTTATTTAATTATATAACCTTATTATATATTTTTGAAAAACACTTTTGGTAATAAGGAAAAATGTTTTAATCATACTAAATATATGATTTCAAATATTTAACCAAAATCAGTTAGTTTTTCACCAAATAAACTTTCCCCACTAAAAGACAAGTTTTCTGACCGTTATAGTTGGGCGGCCCCCTTAATTATAAGGGGCGGTCCCCTTAATTTTAAGGGGGCCGGCCATGCTTTAAGGGGACCGGCCACGCTCCCCTGTCAGAAACTGTCAGATTTCTTCTCCTATAAATACCACCTTAATTCTGGAATTTTTCCCTACCTTTTGCACGAAATTTTCAGATCTATAACCATCTAAAACTCATCCAAAACCCTTTGATCATTTGTATATTAATCCTTGTTTCAAGTGATTCAATCCCTCATCATCCATTCTCATTCTAAGTGCAAAAGAAGAACTCTCTACAACCAAGTTCAAGAAGTGTTGAAGAGTAGTTGTGTATAGTGTATATATATATATATTCATTTGTGAATATTGTGTTGTGCTTGTGATTAATTGTGTAGAAGATATAGAAGTTGTGTAGATAGTAGAAGATTGATTAGTAGTGAGGTAGGATAGTTGTGAAGATTGGTGTGTAGATTGGTGTGAAGATTGGTGTGTAGATTGGTGTGAAGATTGGTGTGTAGATTGGTGTGAAGATTGGTGTGTAAATTGGTGTGTATATTGGTGTGTACGGTTTTCTCCGCCATAAGGGAGTTTGTTGACATAGTGAAGAAAACTCTCGAGTAGGTGACTCGGGGAGTGGAGTAGGAACAAGGAAGGTGTCCTTGTAGCCGAACCACTATAAATCCTTGTGTTGTGGTTTGATCTTTCTAACTCTTCTCATTACTTATTTATTTACCTTTACTATATTAGTTTTGTTAGTTAGTTATCATACAATTGTTCATATAGTGCAAGTATTGAATTCACATAAACTAGAATCGAAGTTTTTAAAACAAACTTGTGTTTATAAATTTTAAAAGGACGTAAAACTATTCAACCCCCCCTTCTAGTTTTCCACAATTGGTATCAGGAGCCACGTCTAGCAAGATTTTTAAAATATATTGTATTTTAAAACTTGTAACGATCTATGGAATCTGAAAAATATTTAGAAGGGCAATCTATGCAAAGACCACCACTATTTGAGAGTGATGGATTTCTATATTGGAAAAATCAATTCGAAACTTATGTGAAATCAAAAGATCTAGATCTTTGGCATGTTATTACCAATGGTGATTTTTTACCTATTCAAAATAACCCCGAAACTAAGAAAGATGAAATCGTACCTTTTGAAAAACAAAATGATGATTTAAAAAGAAAACTTGCTAAAAATAATGAAGCAAAAATGGTTATTTATAATGCGCTACCACGTAAAGAGTACGAAAGGATCTTTATGTGTGAAACCGCAAAAGAAATTTGGAACTCTTTATTAATAACTCACCAAGGTAATAATCAAGTCAAAGATAACAAAATAGATCTACTTGTTCAACAATATGAGCAATTCACGATTCCGGAAGAGGAATCAATTGATAATGCTTTTGCTAGATTTAACACTATCATCACAAGTTTAAAAGCACTTGATGAGAATTTTTCTAGTAAGAATTTTGTTAGGAAGTTTCTTAGAGCTCTTCACCCAAAATGGCGAGCTAAAGTGACGGCCATTGAAGAATCAAAGAATTTGTCAACGCTACAACTTGACGAATTAATTGGAAATTTGAAAGTCTATGAAGCAATTATAAAGAAGGACTCCGAAATGGTTAAAGAAAAGCGTGAACAAAGCAAGTCAATCGCCTTGAAAGCTAGAAAGGAATTTAACAACGAAGATTGCTCATCTTCCGATAGTGATGACGAAGAATATGCCATGGCCGTAAGAGATTTCAAGAAATTCTTCAAAAGGCGAGGGAGATTCGTTAGACAACCACACGATGAAAGAAGAACACCTCAAAAGAATAATGATGACAAGTATAGCAAGAATGAGAGAAAGTGTTTCAAGTGTGGTGATCCGAATCACCTCATTGGAAAATGTCCAATGATGACAAGAGATCAAAATCAAAGAGCATTCGTTGGAGGTGCTTGGAGTGATAGTGATGAAGATGAGAATGAAACAACAAAGGATGAAAAGTGTCTCATGGCAAAATCATCAAGTGAGGTACGTTCCGAATCCGAATACTTTAGTGATGAAAATCTATCATTAGATGAAAAAGATTTAGATAGTGAATACAATAGATTATGTAAAATAGGACAACTAGTTATGGCTAAAAATAAATCACTAAAATACATAAACAACCAACTAGAAAATGAAGTGCTTGAACTAAAAATTAAAATACATCAACTTGAAAAAGGAAAAGAAATTGTTGAAGAATGTAAAACATGTCAAGAGCTTAAAAGTGAAAACAACATACTTAAGGATGAAATTTGCAAACTTGATAAATTTGAAAATAGTAGTAACTCACTTAGTAAAATTATAAGTATTCAAAGAATATCAGGAGATAAAACCGGACTAGGATTTAACTCAACTGAATCTTCAACAAGTGGAGCTAAAAACGTTAAATTTGAAAATGAACCAAAACCTTCAATACTTAATCCTAAACATTTACTCATAAAAAATAAAATAATACCTATCGCTAGTAATGAAGAAATAAAACCATTTTATAAACCATCTTTAAAAACCGAAGTTGGATCATCTAAACCTAAAGCAAGATCTAAAACTCCACCACCTAGGAAACCAAATAATACTTATCCTAGACCTAAAACACCTCAACCAAGAACAAACCATAATAGACGAAACTTTAACTATAATCAACAAATGTGGAACTTCAATCCGTGGGGAATGTTTCCACCTTATATGCATCCAAGTCAAATACAAAACATGTTCGGACCAAATAACTTTGGACAAATGAAACAATGGGCACCAACGTAAATAATATTCGCCATCCAAACATGGAACTTTTCATTGTCACCTCTTGTCCGATTTACTTCTTGAAGACCTTGAAGATTAACGCATTAAAGACAAAAGGTACACATTTCCTTTTAAGTTCCTTGTCTAGAAATGCATGTTTAGTTTAGTGTGTTATATTCATGTGATTTTACTTGTCTTATTAATTTTTTTAACTATATTATATCTAAATATACATATATATATATATATATATATATATATATATATATATATATATATATATATATATATATATATATATATATATATATATATATATATATATATATATATACTTAGCTATATTTAGGATCTTATAACCTAGGAAATTCATTTATTGATTTTCTAGAACTAGAGATTGTTCGTTTACGAACATTTCTTTTCCCCATTTGCCTTATTGAACTTTAATGTTCAATCAACACTCATGCTGATGAAGTGAGATGAGTCGAAAAATCTATGGATGAAACAAACTCCCGGCTTCCGTTGCATACGTCTCCCTCCTATGTTCTCGTCTTATAAGCCTATACTATATAATATATATATATATATATATATATATATATATATATATATATATATATATATATATATATATATATATATATATATATATATATATATATACATATACTTATAAACCTTACACAACTTTCTCGTTTGCTTGACAACTTGATGAATCTCATCCGAAACGATCAATAAAATTTTATTGACAAAATGTCAAGTAAAAATGTCAAGTAATTCCTCTCGTGCGTATACTCTTCAACGTATTTTTGATTAAATATAAATCTAGTATATATATATAAATATTTTCTTGTTTGTTCCAGAAACCAAAACTTGAAATATCAAATTTTTAAGGGCGGCCCCCTTAATGTTTAAGGGGACCGGCAGCCAATACAAGGGCGGCCCCCTTAATGTTTAAGGGGACCGGCCCTCTGAGAGCTCAAGCCCGTTTTTCCCTTTCTTCCTTTTGCCAAACACTCCACTTTTTCATCCCTCTCTTTCCCTGCCTCTGCTGTGACGAAATTCAAAACCCAAAAACCTATCAAATCACTTCCAAATCACATAATTCGGGTTAATTCGCAAAGGGCAAATTCATCTAACACAATCACCACTACATATTGTAAGCTTTCCATAACACATTTCATCTAATTTCATCTTATTTGATCATATTCATGATTATGCCTATTTTATAAAATTCGTCAAATTTCATAATTTATTTCGAATTAAGCCTTAAAACTTCATTACCAAATGCTTCACCTAGGATTAGGATGATTGATTAACACTAGAAACTAGTTATTATAAACTATCATGTCGAAAATTTTTGAAAAATTTCATACACTCCTTTTCAAAATTTTTAGTAAACTTATTGTTGAATAATGATTTGAAAACGTGTTAAAACTAATTACATTATACTTGTGTAACTTGTAAAACTTGAAATTACATTTTTTCGACTAAGAAAAACTATGTTGGTTCACAATATAGGGGTGTTTGGATTATGTCCAAATAATATCAAAACATAGTCATTATAATTTTTATAAAACTTTGTTATAATTATAAACCTTAAAATTGTTTATCGAACTCGTCAAGATATATAATTCATATGTATATTGACGCACTTGAGTTATAAGTCACTAGTTAAGGAAGCGTTTGGTTTATTACTAAAAATGACATTTTTAAGTAAAAATACAAACCATCTTTTTCAAAAACAAATTACATGCATAAGAAACTCGCAAGAAATAGCTAGTTTTACAATCTAATGTAAATCTAGCAAATTTCATGATATATATAGATGTTTAAAGGGCGTTTGGACTTGTCCATAACCACCCATTAAACTTCGTAAAATATATCTAGAACGAGTTAAAAACAACATTAAGGAACATGGTAATCTACTTCTTAGGATTAGTGACGAAGTATGTTTACGTTCCAACATAAGCCTTAACAATAAACATATACTTTTATCTTTCTTTATATTTATTTTGGTCTTTTTGTATTGTTGATGTGTTTAGGTGAAAATGCCCAAAGCAACTACCGAAGATCTTTCTCACACTAAAAACTACATTCCCAAAGTTTCTCAACTCCCTACCACATCTCCTTCCATTGGACTTATCTATCGTCAAATTGAAGATAGAAATATTCATGAGGGACGTGTAGTAGATCTTGCTTTTGCTCAATCCGAGTACATAAATCGCTTGTTTTCAAGCATCAACTTCAATTGTCTTTATGAAATAAATGAACCTATTATTCCTCGCTTCATTATGGATTTCTATAGCCAAGTCACCGTCCAAACCAATGATCTTGGTTTCATCACCATCTCTTTCATGATTCAAAATGAATTTATCACCCTAACTCTCGAACAATTTGGTCATATCCTCCAAATTCCATTTAGAGGTCAAGCCGTTTTCTCAAACGAGTGGGACCTCGAATCTCTTAATCGCTATCGACCAACCTTCGGTCCATATCTCGACGAAATTCCTCATCCCGACGAAATTCGTCAAGTCCTTGGTATAGATCGTGCCACCACAAGTCGAAAAATAAAATCCAAAAACGTTCAAATCTCTCCATACCAACTTCTCCTCAAAGAATTAAGCCCTCACATGAAGCGTTGGGAAGAACTCATTCGTGAGAATGCGTTTGGTACTGGAGGTCACCGGGACCATCTCCCGGCTAGCCTTGCTCACATGTTGTATTGTATAGCTGTCGAAAAGCCGTACAATTTGGCCTACTTCTTTATCAAACGGATTGAGTGTGCTAGAAAAACTCCCAAAGCCAACCTTCCATATGGAATGTTCCTTAATCGTATCTATCGTCATGTTATCGAGTACTACCCCGATCTTGACAATAGTATTTATGAGTCCATCTACCCCACTCTACGTACTCTCGCTCTAAAACAAGCTCGACGAACTCGAAGTGACAAGGGTAAACCTCGTTGTCATAGCTTTCATGGATCATCCTCAAGGCAAGATGATGACGATGAGGAGGAAAACATCCATGATGCTTGTACCCCTTCGTTTTCTGAGTTCGTTGACGATTTAGAGGATCTTGACTATCCCAACTATTCTACTCCATCTCCAAGTGATCAAACTGAAGAAGTGCTTCATGAACGAACTACCGAGATGCTTAGAAGACAAAAGAGCTTGCACGAAGAAGTTAGAGGTGGCTTCAAATCTATTGGGAAGACTTTGAAGGGTATCTTCGGGAAGAAAAAGAAATGATATGGTCGGTTTATGTTTGTTAAACAATGTTTTATTTTTTATGTCTTGTGTGCTATTTGTCCGAAGTTTATTCGGAAATACTTGTTATTTGAATATGTGTTTAGGATGATAACTTGATTGTCTTTGATATTTTTATGCATGTTTCTCTTGATCTATATATATGTTTGCATGATTAGTTAATGTTTATATAACTATATGACATGTATGCTTTCTAATAAACCAAAACAAATGTGAAATGTCCAAATTGAGCTTGCTGCACATTCAAACCAGAACATAACATCTTTCCAGAAAATTTTTGAAAATTTTTGGTTTCTGGGTCGTCAGATGGGCGGCCCCCTTAAAATTAAGGGGACCGGCCATCTGAAACAGTTTTTACACTGTTTTCTTTTGCATCCTGTGATCCCTTTTGCTAGTCCCAGCTATCATTACTCTTAAAAACCAAACTGATTTTGGAATATAACATTACAATTTCAAAATAATTCCACTTCTAAACATGTTTTCCCACTATATAATCCCCATGCATGTTTAATTCATAATTCATCATCCTCATCATTCATAAACCATCATCATGTCATCACCAAGAACCACTCATTCAAACAATGCCAAGAAATAAAAACTTGTCATTATACCACCCAAACAACTCTTCATTGATCTTACAAATGAAGACAGCACCACCCCATCACCACAACCTCAATGTTCATCTCCTAGTGCACCAAATGCACCCTCTAAAACACCCTCAACAAATGGAAATTCTACTTCCTCCATACCATCCACTTCATCCATTAATGACTACATAAACACCCACTTATCTCCTCCACCAATGGTTCAACCATCACAACCTACCAATGAACACTCCGCCCTTGCATTAACCCTCTCATTATCACCATTAACACCTCTTGATGCACATTTCTCATCATCCCCTATCAATCCACCAACCTATAACCCCGTCCCATGGAGCTTACTTGAAGCTCATGGTGACACTTGCCTTTGTTGCATCCACAACCGAACAATTGTGTTCGGACTAAGAGATGAAATGCAATACATGTTTTCTCATATTGAGAACTTGATGCATCCACAACCTATAAACACAACCCCTCCACCACCATCAACAAACACTCCTCCTCCATCACCATCTCCATGTTCACCATCCATTCCTCCAAATTAAACATGCTTGGTGACCTAAGAATAAAATTATCTTAAACCATTTTGAATGGCAAGCTCTAGAGAGGACTCTTATGTTTGAGCTTTGGTTTATTTGTTATGTGATGATTGTAAGCCTTTAAGGCTTTTGTTTGTAGCATTACTTGTTTCATTTGTTAATGTAATGCTTGATGTATTAATTTCACTTGATTAATGTTATGGTTATGTTTAGTTTATACTTTTGCATGCTATATACATATATATGTTGCTTGCTACCAAATATTTTTGCAAGATATTCATATCTCGATTCCTTTTGGCCTCAAAACGAGGGGGAGCTTACATCAAGGGGGAGCTTCCATTAACACGGGATAACCTTTTTGATGCTCACAAAAAGGAGGAGAAGTGATATAAACTCACTCTAATACTTGTATATAGACTAATTTTCGACTAATGAGTTTAAATTTTGTAATCATCAAAAAGGGGGAGATTGTTGACATAAATAATGTATGAAAACGTTATTTATATTTTTCGATATCTCTATATTTTGACGATCACAAAATGTAAACTCGTCAATCGTTTGATTACTACGTAAACAAGTATTAAGCTAGTTTATATCATTATATCCAACTTAATCACTTAAGGTATGGATAAACAAGTGCTTAATACATCTCATGATCAAAGGGGTATTTAATTAACTACTACAAAGTTTATTTAATTATATAATCTTATTATATATTTTTGAAAAACACTTTTGGTAATAAGGAAAAATGTTTTAATCATACTAAATATATGATTTCAAATATTTAACCAAAATCAGTTAGTTTTTCACCAAATAAACTTTCCCCACTAAAAGACAAGTTTTCTGGCCGTTACAGTTGGGCGGCCCCCTTAATTATAAGGGGCGGTCCCCTTAATTTTAAGGGGGCCGGCCATGCTTTAAGGGGACCGGCCACGCTCCCCTGTCAGAAACTGTCAGATTTCTTCTCCTATAAATACCACCTTAATTCTGGAATTTTTCCCTACCTTTTGCACGAAATTTTCAGATCTATAACCATCTAAAACTCATCCAAAACCCTTTGATCATTTGTATATTAATCCTTGTTTCAAGTGATTCAATCCCTCATCATCCATTCTCATTCTAAGTGCAAAAGAAGAACTCTCTACAACCAAGTTCAAGAAGTGTTGAAGAGTAGTTGTGTATAGTGTATATATATATATATATTCATTTGTGAATATTGTGTTGTGCTTGTGATTAATTGTGTAGAAGATATAGAAGTTGTGTAGATAGTAGAAGATTGATTAGTAGTGAGGTAGGATAGTTGTGAAGATTGGTGTGTAGATTGGTGTGAAGATTGGTGTGTAGATTGGTCTGTAGATTGGTGTGTACGGTTTTCTCCGCCATAAGGGAGTTTGTTGACATAGTGAAGAAAACTCTCGAGTAGGTGACTCGGGGAGTGGAGTAGGAACAAGGAAGGTGTCCTTGTAGCCGAACCACTATAAATCCTTGTGTTGTGGTTTGATCTTTCTAACTCTTCTCATTACTTATTTATTTACCTTTACTATATTAGTTTTGTTAGTTATTTATCATACAATTGTTCATATAGTGCAAGTATTGAATTCACATAAACTAGAATCGAAGTTTTTAAAACAAACTTGTGTTTATAAATTTTAAAAGGACGTAAAACTATTCAACGCCCCCTTCTAGTTTTCCACAAACACATTTTCTATTAGATGATAAATAAGGCCCAAGCCCGGTATGTGAGGTTAGATACATTAGGGTTTCATTATGTATTGGCTCTATATATATTGTATTAATAAAATGTATCACCTACGGGGTTTTATTGATACGATATATATATATATATATATATATATATATATATATATATATATATATATATATATATATATATATATATATATATATATATATAGTGAGACTTTCATGTGAAAACCACTTTATCTGCAAGAACTACGAAAACCACTTTTTGACCATTAGATTAGTTGATCAAGGGTCAAAATTGAATGTGTCATATATGTAAATAACCAAAAGATCATGTAGATTCTTGTAATTAGTGTAAGGGTAATTAAGGGATATCACTTATATTTTTTTTAAAACCGTCATTATGTGGATTAAGATTTGCTTTAACCTAAAAAAAAACCCTCTCCCCCTCTTCAAAAAAATCTGCCGCCTCCATCTCTACAAAAATCAACCACTCCATTTTCAAGTTTGATTCTTCAAACACGAATAACAAATACACTTTTCTTGCTCGTTTTTTTTTCCAAGCCAAAAACAAGTTACAACCCAATTTTGATTTTTCCTTTTTGTTCGAATTGGCTTCGAGATCTTTATAGATATAAGGTAGGTTGTATTTGTTGCTCGTTTTTTTTTTGTTTCAATATATAATCATGGCTTCAAGATCTTTACAGCCCAGTTTCTAGATCTATGGATTAGGGACCTATTTGCAATAAAAAGAAAAATCAAAAGATCTATGAATGTTGGATTCGTCATGATGACCAAAAGGTGAGTTTTAAAGATGAAATTGATTCTTAATGTTTCACGGCTTGTTTTTTCTTTTCTTTTTTTTTCCTCTAAATTGTGCTTTTGTTCCGATAATCCATAACACATGCGTGTTGTTGTGATTTTTTTTAAGTCGTTGATTTAGTGGCTTCAAAATACTGTTTTCGATCTGAAACAAACAGATATGAGAAAAAGGGTTTTTGAAATATTGGGTTTGGTCTGAGAAAAAATAAATCTGAAAAAATATAGATGACATAAATCGTTGGTAGTCGTTTGAGTAGATGAGTAGATTTGTCTTCTGATAACAAGATAATAATATTATTGTTGGTGGAGGAAAGGTAGATCTCACAATCGTTATTTGCACATTACAGATGTTTGGTTTGAGAACATATATGTTGATATAAACATGTATGTTCAAAATCATATATGTTTTTAAGATGATCATAGAATTATGCTCTAGTTGGTTTGTTTGATAAATGGAATGCTTAAAACATGTATGTTTTAAAAACATATATGTTTTTTTTATTTAGTAAGTTTAATTATTTTTTCTTTCAAAGACTTCGTGTTTGCAAAACAAGTATGTTTCCTAAAACATACATGTACTCATAAACATGTATAATTTTTAATAATATTATTGTTGCTAATTTTTGTACTTTTCTTTCTATTAGGTGTAATTACAAGAATGTTCACGGCTAAAAGTGCATATATGCCCGACTTTTAAAAAATGTTGATAGCTACTCGTGCGCATATGTTCATTTGTGTTGAATATTATTAGTGCTCATATGTATAGATCGATTAGGTTCATGTATTTATGCTTTTAAAAATTTGTATTTTAATTGTATTTCAATCGATATTGAACTTTGTATATAACATTTATGTGCTAGGTTTGTTATAAATTTCATTATATTAAAAAACGTATATGCAACTTGAAAGGGGGAAAAAAACATATATGCACTTTGACTAATTGAAAACATGTACGCACCTTGACTATTTGAGGAAAAAAACATGTATGCACCTTTGCCTATTTGAATAAATAAATAAATAACATGCATGTACCGAAAACATGTTAACATTAAAAAAAAAAAAAAAAAAAAAAAAAAAAAAAAAAAAAAAAAAAAATCTCGAATTTTGATATTTATTAAAAACGGGAATTATAAAAAAATAATATGAAAATGTCTTTTACTATTATACCCTTTTGAATTAATTAAAAATAACAAAATGCTATGAAGCATTAAATGATGTACATTATGTAGTATTAGTTGTAAAAAGGAGGTTTTCGTAGTTCTTGCAGATAAGGTGGTCCTCGTAAGAAAGGGACCCTATATATATATATATATATATATATATATATATATATATATATATATATATATATATATATATATATAGCCAATACATAATGAAAAACCTCGCATACCGGGCTTGGGCCTTATTTATCATCTAATATTTTCATATTCTTAAATGAATAACATTGGAGATAATTGGTTTCATTTTCCTTAGACAACGACTCCAAAGTCTTTCTCATCGATCAAGTTCATGTTGGGAAGGATTGCGATTATTCACATCCTCGAATAGCTAAATTTCACTACTTATTTAGTATAAGCAAGTTAGATGTATCATGTAAATTAATATTGTTTTTTAAGATAAAGTTACTTCACTTGTGATTTATTTATTTATTTATTTATTATTTATTTATTTTTTCATCTTGTAATCCTATTCTTTAACTTAAATGTCAACTTTTCTTTTTGACAAAAAAGAGATATGCACAAATCTTAATTACCACATGTATTTGCTTTTTCCTAATTTTTCGTTTTCACTTTTTTCAAAACGTGACTCCCGATTGCCATCAATTCTCACCGGTTCAATACCCTCACATATTCCTAATAGTTTTTGAACGTCAGCCTCTTCAAGTTCTTACACACCAAAAACCTTCACTATATATATACATAGCTTCATTTGAGATCTTCGTAGTTCAACTTTCATATATACTCGTAATTGTTTCTTTATCAAATGGGTGACATGATGAAATTGGGTCCCAAAGAAATGAAAGGAGAGATATGGGACCAAAAAGGCATGTCTGAAATTGTGCATATTTGTATTTCACATCAAAACAACTGCATCAACTCGTTCCAGATTTCTGTTGATGGAGATGAAGAGATGGTGACTATGGTGTATGCTCAAAGAACCTATGGAAATCCCGATGGGATGAACTTTAGCACTGTAAGGAACATAACAAAAACTTTTTTTACTAATTGTTTTTTACATACATTTATATTTAGTTATTATATATATGTGTGTTTATGAAGATATACACACAAAAACACATGCATGCATATGACACACTACAATAAAAAATATGAGTGACACGCAGAAAGGTGTCACCAAAAGTCAAAAAATCGTCAATGGTATAAAAGTGTCAACAAATGTTGGAAAAAAATGTCACTTAAACTTTAAGGTGTTTCTCTCACACATGAAAGTGTTGGTAAAGGTATATTTGAAACATTATACACTTACTTCTAAATTAACTATCTTTAGTAACAACTTTTTATAGATGCATATGTACACTGCATATGTTATTGTAGTCAAGCGTTTGTGCTATCAAGTCTCAGAGTCGTAAGTTGAGACACGAGTGATTTATTAGGTGTTATTAATCTATTATAATTTCTCCTAAAAAGTTAGTAATAATGTGGATTGCATATATTTACTTGTCAATCGATTTTGTTGTGTTAAATTAAATTACAGTATATATTATGCAATCACGTATGTCTAAAGTTTTGTTTAAAAAATACAGGTGACAATTAATCATCCACAGGAGTTTTTAGTTTCTGTAAGTGGTGAATACCTTGATGGTAAATTGGCTTCGATTGTATTTGTTACCAACAAAAAAAGACACGGACCATTTGGGAGGACAGGTGCTAGTAGTAACTTGCCTTATGAGCCCTTTAAATTTGATTTTGGACCAAGGAACTTGTTTGGAGGATTTCATGGAAGCGTTTACAACGGTTCTGTTTATGCTATTGGAGTTTATGTGAAACCTTATGAGGTTGACAACTTCGAAGATTTCTATGGTTTTTAATCTAAGTTTGCTTTTCAATTTGCAAAGCTAAATGATTAGTTTTTGCTGAAATGTAATGGAGAATGGTATACTTTTTTAATTTCTAATGAGTGGAAGCTGTAATGGTTTAAATTAGCTATTTTGTTTCTGAGTTTGTTTTTCCTTACATTTGAATGAACTTTTTTGGCCGTTTAATTCTAGTCTAATCGTGTCTACATTTCATTGATAGTGCATGAATAAAAACCTCAAGTATTGCACAAACTGGTTTTTCCCATCAATATTTTCCATGAAATTTTCCTTAAGGCCTGGTTATCTATTCCTTGCCCCCCTTTGCAAGTGAATTGGTTGCTTTTTGTGGGTCATTAGTTTATTATTATGACGGTAACTGTAACATCAATAACTGGTCATGGTTATAATCCAGGATTAATACTAGAATACCCCTTTTGTGTTTTTTATATCTGGGTTTTAATCAAGAACCCTTTGTGTTTTTTTTTATCCGGGTTTATATTCAAGAACAATGCAAAACCTTTTCATTATTCATTAGGATTTCGAGTACGAATAGGTATGTGTCTCTAGATTTGCAAAAGTGGTTAGTAATTCATGAAACACTCTATCCCCCTTTTGTAATTTGCTTTCTCCAGCAACACGCTAGTCTTTAGTTAAATTGTATTGCTATTTAAAAAAATTTATGTAATTGCTAATATAGATTTCTTAGCACACACATCTCTTAACGGGAGATGTATACAACTACCCACCGGGTAGTTTACCCAGATGAAGTGTAATTCAGTCATTGGGAGAGAAGGAACAAAACATTAATTGTGTTTTTATTCCATTCAATGACATGTAAATACCACATACTACAAGCACATGGGTAGACTAACTAGTGAGTAGTTTAAGTTTTCTCCCTCTTAACGTGATGTCTTACCTCGATTGTGACTTTATACGCTCAATGCATCTCTTCTTTAGGTTCAAATTTTAGTATCTGTGTGTGAAGGGGTAACTGGCGAGGCTTTGAAAAGATCATATTTTGGTGGAGAAGCCCTTGAGTCTTAAATGCCATCATCTTATTTGTGGAATTATATTCCCAATAGGATTAATTACTCATTAAACCGGTACTTAATTACAATTTAACTAGCAGTGAATAACTTTCCTTCCCCCTTAACGGATGACATATGCATCATAGTTTGATCGAATTCGAAATACTTCCTATAAACAATGGGAACGTTTGCTAATTTTTGGATTATAAATTCCAAACTTGCACCATCTTTATTTCCCTATCAAAATGGAAAAAATGTTGGAATTGGGTCCGAAGAATATGAAAGGAAAGATATGGGATGAAGGTGGCAAGTCTATGTTGGATCATAAACTTGATTTATTCCAATAAAGATTAGACTATCAATGAAAGCCCAAACCCATAATGAAGAAGCTTTTAGAAACTCGTAGAATACTCATAAAAATATCTTTGTAAAATATCTAGAATAAGACTAGAAATATCTAGTTAGAGTTATCTATAATTAGGCATCTAGTTAATGATGATGATGTAATAAGAATTATCTAGATTAGGTAAGAAGATCCATAAAAGTATCTCGGTTCTAGAATCTTTTGTGGAGTAATATAAATATGTGGTGGTGTAAGCATTGTAAGTATGAAACAAAGTTAAGCAATAAAGTTACATTGTAAAAGTCCCTAAGTGTTCCTCTCTTCATCTAATATAAGCGTAAAAGGCCTTCGTGTTTCCAATAAACTGGTATCAGAGCTAGAAGATCATGATGTCAAGTGCAATTGATGATGAAAGTTCGTTGAATGCCGCCCAAAGGGTGGTGTTGCAAAAGGCAAGAAAAAAGGATCAAAGTGCTCTTACACTCATCTAACAATGTTTTGTTGATGCAATGTTGAGAAAATTGCAAATGCAACCACTTCTAAGGAAGCATGGGAGATCCTTCAAAATGTTTTCAAATGAATTGACAAGGTGAAAAAGGTACGTCTTCAAACTCTTAGAGGAGAGTTTGAAAAACTCTAAATAGAGGAATCCAAAACCATTTTGGATTATTCCACTTACGCCTTAACCATTTCAAATGAAATGAAGAGAAATGGTGAAAGCTTGAGTGACACAAGGGTGATAGAAAAGATTCTATGCTCTTTGCCACCAAGCTTTGATTACATTGTTGTGGCCCTAGAGGAGTCAAAAGACATAGACTCTATGACTATTGATTAACTCTTGAGATATTTACAAGTCTATGAGTTAAGAAAAGAAGGGGGAAAGAACCCTTAGAGCAAGCTTTACACTCAAATGCCTCTTTCAAAGAAAGAGAAAAGAGCTTTCTACATGGAAAGGAGCAAGGATGACGCACAGTACTTTTCAAGGTCATGGTGGTTTCCAAGGCCGAGGACGAGGACGAAGAAGAGAAGATGTCAACAAAGAAGATGAAAACAATGGTCATCATATCAAAAGAGGCTTTCAATCTCAAAGAGGGGGTAAGCCCCAAATAAGAGTAAAATTTCTCCATTTCAAGGATCGTAGTGCTATAATAAGAAATCCCAAAGGAAAGCTCATAGCAAAAGCGCCTATGACTAAAAACCGAATGTTCCTTCTAAACATACAACATGATAAAGCTAAGTGCTTAAAAAGTTGTTTGAAGGATAATTCGTGGCTTTGGCACATGATATATGGGCATTTAAACTTTGGTGACTTAAAGTTATTATCCTCAAATAGAATGATGAAAGGGTTAGATCAAATTAATTATCCTAATCAAGTGTGTGAAGGACGCCTTCTTAGGAAGCATACTAGGAGTTTGTTCCCGAAAGAAGAAACATCAAGAACTAAAGAGCCTCTACAACTAATTTACATGGATTTTTGTGGTTCCATTACTCCACTATCTCATGGTAAGAGTCTTTACTTTATGCTTTTTATTGATGACCTTTCAAGAAAGACTTGGGTATATTTTCTAAAAGAAAAATCCCAAGTTTTTGAAGCTTTTAAGATATTTAAAGCTATGGTTGAAAATGAGAAAGGTTTAAAAAATAAATCCATGAGATCCGATAAAGTTGGTCTTTGTCACTTTTGTCGTGGTATGTTAGTAACGACATTGACCCTTAGCCTTATATTTGTTCACCCAATATTGCCTTCAAGAATTGTTTTAACCTTAGCTCTAGTGGTGGAGATTTGTGTAACCGCCAAGCCTATGATAGAATACATACTATGACTGTGCTTTGAGTGATCACCCCAAAATTGACCCTTAGATTAGAAAGAGTATGAGTGTTTGTTTCCCATTTCGTGAGGTGTTCGGCTTTGAGAATTCTAGCATAGGAAGTTTTTAATCTCATATTTCCCGAGTTACTTGGGGGATATCTTTTTAGAAATTATTCTAATAAGGTCTACTTGAGGGCAATTTGAGTTCAAGTGGGGGATATTTGATGACATCAAATAATCCTGATATTTAAGTGTCAATTTCCCCCTAATATGCTCATTATTTGTATTGTTTATAAGGATACATACTTTGATTTATTTATATTTCGTTTTCAGGTTACAAATGCGCATAAGAGCTAAAGATACGAGGAAATTGGAAAGGACTTGCAAAAACTACACTTCTTAGTATGCTGAAGAGAGCGACGGCGTAACTCATACTCTCAACTATGCCATAGCTAGGAATTCAAATATATTTACAAGTCAACGCTTATCAAGAGTTACAGCGTAACCAACTGATGACATCAAATAAGTACATTTTATTGTCATCATTTGTCCTATTTAATTGACTTATTTTATTATATTTTGTGTGAGAATTGATACTTAATTGTTTACTTTAGTAATTCTCAGGTAAAAAAAAAGTAATTGGTGAAACTTGGCGATTTTGGATGAAATATGGAGAAAAAGTCTACTGAAACTCGAGGAGATACACCATATCATTCTAGACAGATACGCCGCATCATCATACTTAGATGAATTCGAAGACCATTGCCTAAATTTGAAGCATGCGCCGCATATGAAACTTTGGTCAACGAAGAAGAACGAACTTGTTCTACTTCAGATATGCCGCATCTCATTATCAACATGCGCCATATTACTATCAGACTTCACCTAATACAATCCAAGATGGTGAAGGACATGCGCAGCATAAAGATTCAAGATACGCCGCATCTTAAGGCAGTGTACGAATATTCCAGAATATAAGAATCTTGGACCCCACGCGAAGTTAAGTAGATGCACCGCATCTACTTAGTTAACGTGCCGCATCTACCCCTCTGACAGAAACTATAAATACCCCAAGACATATACGAATTTTGTGTGCATCAAAACCCTAAGGAGACGAATTCAAACGAGAAGGCAACACAAGACCCACCTCCAACAAAGATCTTAGAGCAGATGGAAGGTCCTGCATGTATTTAATTCATTAAGTAGTTTTGTTTTATTGTATTAGTAAACTATAATCCATCAGGATTGATGGGCTTGTGGCCGCCATACTGCTCCCCTTAAAATTGCTTTCCCATCGATTTTTAGTTTATATGATGCTTTTTTTGGTTCTTTGTATATGTGCTTTGATAACCTCTGTGTCTAGCTGTGCTTGGCTTGGGCGGCCATACCCCCTCCACGCTTACTTATCTAGCGTCTAGAAAGTAATATAGGCATAAGTGATCATTAAGGGTTTACTCACCTATATTTAAGATCCAACGAGAGAGAATAGTTTATGATACTCATCATATAAAACTAGCAATAAAACAAGTGACAAGCTACTTAACAACAAGACAGGACTTCTATATGTATCTAGTATCTATCTGTGTACGTATTAGTCTTTCATTGATTTGTTCTCATTAGTTTTATTAGTTTAATTAATTAACCAAATCTGTACTAGTCTCTCAGACTAAAACCCCCTTGCGTTAGATTAGATTGTAAAACTAACTTAGTATATTTAAAATACTGATTAGATTAATTAGATATTACGTTCCACTCTTAGTGATCGACAGTCTACTTACCACTATATACATATTGATCGGGTACAATGCTCGTTAGTTTACGTTATAGGAATAAGTCGGCTAAATATAAATGTAAAACTTGACAAGGTAAAATCACCCTATACTACACGTGACATAACACGCGCATCACCAACTCATGAGGTTACGCCATAATCATTCGAAGACTTAGAAGAATTCGTGAGCCATGAAAGCTACACCTTAACCACCCATGGAGTTATGGCGTAGTTAAGGAATAGTACATGATCCATGATTTTGTCAAGATTATGGCATAACCACACATAAAGATTATGGCGTAAGTGGAAACCCTAAGGAGCTACGGCCTAACCAGAATCTCAACTACGCCATAGCCAATATTAATGGATAAGATCGTTTCATGATAACACTAGTTACGGCGTAATCAACTCTTCAGTTGCGCCGTAGCTGTGTCAGGCCTATAAATACAAGCCATAAACTCTGCAATTTACACAACTTTCTCAGCACTAAAAGTCAGAGAACGAAGGGAGGTTTTAGGAAGGCATTCTACAGCAGCATACGAAGCATTTCCATGGGAGAGATCATGACTACAACACCATAAGTTTTAGTTTTTCATTGTTTTATTTATATTTCGAATTCATGTCTTTACTAAACATTGATTTGAGTGTATTTTATAACATGATCAGCTAAGCACCTTTGGTGCTAGCCTAGTTATGATTTCTATATTAATGAGATTATGTTTTCTTAATTTTCGTAATGCTTCTAGTGTGTGAATGCTTAGTTTATCATAGATCCTTTAGTTGCGGTAGTTTTGAAGAACCGGTTATATCTAGTATGCTAGACGAATCGACCAAAGGACCCTTGTGTAGTTAGGTTACGAGGGAAATGGTTGGGATGACAACTAGCCATTCGCCTTGTGTGCAAATCAAAGGACCACTTTTTGAGTTGGATGAACTTAAGTAATTAAAGGTGTGGTCTAAGATCCGAGAGGCTGGGCCACACCAAGATAAATCTAGCATGTAGAGGCACTTAGTGACTCAAACTAGTCTACCATATGTCGGCTTACTTATAGAGGGTAGTGACTTTGGTTCCCGACAGGATTCTAGGGAGATAGGCTAGGGAAATCGACTAAAGAAACCTAGTGATAAATGTCCATCCCACTTGAAGCATTGGAATAGTATCATAGAAAACATAGTCATAGCAATATAGGATGACCAACTAGGCTAGTACACTTTTCTCTCACTGCTCACAACTCAATTTACTTTCTGTTTTATTAGTTTAATTAATAAGTTGGTCAGTACACTTTTCTCTCACTGCTCACAACTCAATTTACTTTCTGTTTTATTAGTTTAATTAATAATCTCAACTCAAAACCAGCTTAAAAATGTGACATAGACTAAAATAGGATCCACACCACATAGCTCTTGAGACGACTCAGTTTTACCAGTTACTAATCTACACATGACCGGATACACTATCCGTTAGTGCATTTAGGTAGACCTTAGGTAATCGAGACATAATATAAATTTAAGACATGGTCAGTAAAACTTGCATCAAGAAGTCCAACAACCTCAAAGTCCAACTTCAACCTAAGAATCACCTTCAATTTCAAGTGTAGGAGAACCAAAGACAAGAAGTTTGCAGGAGCTCTATGAGGTAACTGACAAGATACCCCTTATTTGTTTATATGCTGATTTTGAACCTTTTGTTTTTCAAGAGGCTATGAAAAGCAAGAAATGGACAAGGAGATAAAGTCAATAGAAACGAATGATATGTGGGAGTTGATGACCCTTCCTAAAGGCCAAAAGGCTATTGGAGTCAAGTGGGTATATAAGGCCAAGAAAAATGACAAAGGCAAAGTGGAGAGGTACAAGGCAAGACTTGTGGTAAAAGGTTACAAGCAAAATCATGGTATCGACTATGAAGAGGTATTTGCTCCTGTTGCTCTCTTAGAAAATATTAGAATGATTATTGCTATTGTTGCTCAATATAGGGGGAAAATCCACCAAATGGATGTGAAATATGCATTTCTAAATGGACTTCTCGAAAAAGAAGTTTATGTAGAGCAACCAGAGGGATATGTTGCCAAAGGGCATGAAGGTAAAGTGCTAAGGTTGAAGAAGGCCTTGTATGGTCTAAAGCAGGCACCATGGTCTAAAGCAGGCACCACATAACATGCTTGGAATACTAGAATTGATAAGTATTTCCAAAAACATGGTTCTAGTAAATGCCTAAGTGAATATGCACTTTACATGAAATTTGGAAATGGAAGTATATTGCTCGTCTGCTTGTACGTAGACGTAACACCCCAAAAATCGAACTGAAACAGCAGAAGTCAAATCGGGGTATTACTTCATAGAAACATTGCCATAATCATAGAAAAAGACATAAAGGAGTCGTTTTGAGAAAATTTGTTATCATTCATCAAGCATAAAATCAGAGTAGCCACAACGAGTTTAAAGAGTTTAGAAATACATAATGAAAATGTTTAGAATAAAAGTGAATGATAACATCTCTGGGTGAAATCCAAAAGGGTGCCCTGATCCACTCCGTGCCATAGATGCTATTTAGTTACCTGAGATAAAACATGCTAAAAGGGTCAACACAAAGGTTGAGTGAATCCACAGTGTTTACGTTGTAATATTTTGAACACGAGCCAAATAGTAGTAAAACAATGATATCGTAACGTAACATGTGTATTGCCCTAAGCCTCATGACACACAAACATTAACTAGTGACATCATACGATACTGACGTTTATTTCTAATATTATAGAGATAATATTAGTATAAATTCCCTCGTGTAAAAGGTTGCCGTCCTTCTGTTTAGTTCAAATATAGTGCATTTGGCTACCTATCCGACTAGCACAAATGGGGCGTCAACTGCCAATAGATCTATTCACTAAATTCGCGTTCACTCGCAAGTGATTAATGGTTCATGATATGAGGGACTTTTGGCAATAGTGGTAACTTAGGCAATATCATTCAGGATAGCATACAGAAAAATTCTTGTGTTCAGATTTGTAGCATGTATCTCCCCACGGGATTTGAAAACATAGTAAAAGTGGGACTATGAACTCGCCTTAGCAATAGTAGCAGTAATGCAATAGAGTCAAATGGTAGGTGGTAGCTCCGATGCGTGACCTAGATTAGTATGGCATAGTTTAGTTCATAATTCTAGCTTAGAACTCGATAAATTTTCAACACGATATTGTTGCTTGTATGGCATGGATTAAGTTTGAAATTAGTTTTGTAAATATCGGCTCTTGGAAGTGTACACGTACATAAGTAGACGAAGAACGAATAGCGAGGACATATACATATTTGGCTCGATAATGACCGAAAGACGAGATGTACGGTAAATGGCGATATGTGGGATTGGGTCCTAAGACGCTGTTTAAAGGTGTATATATGTATTTGTAAAGAAAAAAAGTATATATAAATTTTTGATATAATAGTTTTACTAGAAAACATTTGTATTTAAAATTACTTATAAATTATATGTATAAGAATTTCAGAAAATCGGGCATGACTTAAGTATAAGTTTTTATTATACGTGGTGACTAGATGTCAAAATAAATTTCCATTTAGTGTTTTATAAAATATTGTCTAATGATTTAAATAGTTAAGTTTCGAGTATAGTTTATATAATGGTTTATAGCTTTGTATGTGTTAAGAATATTTAGGTTTTGAACGTAATATGCATATTAGGAAATCCGTTTATAAGATTCGGTTACAAAGTAGGTTTAATACGTTTGGGGTATGTCATCAAAAAGTAAGCCGAGAGTGATTAGACAAGTGAGTCGTGAATGAGGTGTGATGTGGAACGAGTAGTCATGACTTGATAACGATTCGAATGAACGTTACACTAAATTCTATACAAAAACAGATTGTTATACGTTTCTAATGTTATTCAAACGCACCCTTATAATGGCCATTTGGCCGAGCTGTAACTGGATTAGGTCAGGCTCAGCCCAATCACAACTCCTATTGACTTAAGGCTTCGGCCCATCAAGACACATAACCTGTCCTTTTCCTATTGTGAAGTGGACCTTGGCCCTTTTGAGAACAAAAGAATAAACGTGCCCTCAAGGCTGGGAAATACAGGTTATACATTTCTGGGTGTTGTATTAAAGCGTAGCTCATTTGTGTTTAGTTTTCCATTCAAAGACAAGGTGATATGGCCAACAGGGAAACATGACGATCACTGGTCGAGTACTAAGACTGCTAAAACGAGAACCAACTCATACTTCTTTGACTTATTCGCTAAACATTATGCACCCCCTTGGAGTCTTAATTGCGTACTAAGGCAGGGAGTAACAACGCCCCCTATGTGGGTTTGTCGACAACCAAATCAAAGGGTAATCCAACCCCTAGCTGGCCCATAATTAAATCAAACGAACACACCCTTAGGTAGAGGATTTGAGATCCTTTAAACTTGGGCAAGGCAAACACATGAGTAAGGCCACAACACACTATATGTGAGTTTTTGAGCTGTGGTACCACATAGACTTAGGACTCCCTAGGACAAGCACAAGCTGCCTATACGAACTAGACTCATAAGCACAAAATGAGCTCCAACAACGCACTCCTTGTGCCTAGTCAAGTCACACCAAACTGGAACCAATCAAAGCACCCAAGGTGGATCATGGTGGCTGACCTGATGTAAGTGACGCAACCCTTACGGGTTTCCAACCCAGATTTGTGAACGAGAAAATAACAACGGGAAGAACTTATAAGACGAGCCACATGATAAAACACATCCAAGACTAAACCCATCTAGATGTTATTGCCTGAGTTATAATTGCGACTTCAGTTCTTGAAACAATTAAAAAAACACACCTTACTTGTGACACTAGGTGACCTCGACACACAACCAAACACTGTCTCGTCCCAATAAGACTAATCCCAGTAACACTAAGCCAGGAAAATAATCTAAAAGTAGAACGACACCATCCACAACTAGAGCCCATCTTAAGTTTTAGTTTTAATTTCATTAGTTTGCCATACAAAACAACAATACCAATCAAAAAAAGAAGCAACCATCCGCGGAACATGAATAAAACAATTGGCAACCAAACGAGATCAAAATAACTCATGTCGTGAGCTTCATATCTCCTAATAGATTTATTAACAAAAAATCAAGAATATAACAAAGTATAGAAGTCAAAGTGATCCTTACAACAAGCAAAGCCGATCCGAAGAAAACAGATGATGAAACCAAGAGCTTGAACTCGATTCCGCCACAAGCAAATCCACACACCCTTCGAAATTCGCCAACCACTTATCTCTCAATATCAAACTAATATTTTGATGTGAAGCTTTTGGATGTGTGGAAAAACCCATGGGAATCGAGGGGTATAAATAGGGTTAATACAAGGGGGCTTATATTCCATCTTTTCTTATGGTTAGTTGGTCTAGTAGCCAAAAATAGAAGAGCTTATTCACATCCTAGTCACCCTTCGGGGCTCGCGTTTGACTTCAAGGTTTGGACAAAGAAAAGCAGTCCCGTGAGTGATAGAGATCATTGCTTGAATCTTGTTGCCATCGAAACGGGTCAATCCCAAATTTATTAAATGATGGGGATGGTGGCTAAGCTGTGGTTACAGAGCAGAGAAGTAAAAAAAATTGAATCATGAATGAGGTAGGGTTAGGGATACAAGGGTGAAAAGGGAGGCTGTGTATCTCCTTTTTTTTATTTGTTTTTATCTTACCCGTTTTTTTTTGTAATACTTTTATTTGTGTAATTAGTTGTAAAAGTAATTAATAAAAGGTGAGGTATGTGAGTGTTTCTTTTGACCTTGTAAACTCGGGGTCAATTAAACGAACCTCGGGTTTAGATGAGCCCCGGTATTTGATTATAAATTTTTATGCCATACTATCGCGGTGTCGGTACGCGTGTATTTTTAGTAAAATAAAAGGTGAGTTCACCAACCTAGGACATTTACTAACTAAGTACTTAGAGCATTTAGTTTGAGTATTCAATGCCATTTAGTGTCTTGAGCCCCCTGAATGACTTTTCATTCAGTGAGTTGATGTTCAGGAATGGATGATCAGTGAGTAAAATGATTGTTACATCACTGAGAAGGGGTTAGTTCAGGGACCATGGAAAGATTACATCATGTTGGAACAACTTTAATCAGTTGCCTGGTTCAATGTCCAACATGCCCAGTTCTGCTTTCAGTCTAGTGAAAGTGGGTTCATCCAAGGGTTTAGTGAAGATATCAGCTAACTGATATTCAGTGGGGATGAAATGTAATTCAATCTCTCCATTCATGATGTGGTCCCCGATGAAGTGATATCTTATATTGATGTGCTTGGTTCTTTGATGAAGTACAGGGTTGTTGGAGATGGCTATGGCACTTGTGTTATCACAAAAGATGGGTACCATCTTGTACTGAATGCCATAGTCACTCGGTTGGCTCTTCATCTAAAGTACATTTGCACAACACCCTGTAACAACCACATATTCAGCTTCAGCTGAGGACATGGCCACTGACTGTTGCTTCTTTGTACTCCAACACATAAGTTTTCCACCAAGGAATTGACAGGACCCTAAGGTGCTTTTTCTATCCATATTGCAGCCTGTATAGTCTGATTCAGTGTATCCTTTGAGATCAAACCCTGAGCACTTTGGATAATACAAACCAAGGTTTGGTGTACCCTTCAGGTATCTGATGATTCTCTTGACAACAGTGAGATGAGACTCTTTTAGATCCGACTGATATCTAGCACATAGACAGACTGAGAATGGGATATCAGGCCTTGAGGCAAGTAGGTACATCAGAGATCCTATCATTCCTCCGTATAGGGTTTGATTCATTGATTTACCAGTGAGATCAGGTCCAAGGTTGTTTGGGGGAACCATAGGAGTCTTTACTAAAGAGCAGTCAGTGAGCTCATACTTCTTCAGTAGATTTCTAATGTATTTTTATTGACAAATGGATATGCCTTTGTCATTCTGTTTGATTTGAAGTCCAAGAAAATAAGTGGTTCTCCCATCATGCTCATTTCAAACTTAGTGGTCATCAGTTTTTCAAATTGTTTGCAAAGTTTGTAACTTGTTGAGCCAAAGATGATGTCATCAACATATACTTGGACAAGGATGACATCACTTTTTGTTCTATAGATGAACAGGGTGTTGTCAATCCTTCCTCTAACAAACTTGTTTTGAATCAGGAAGGCTGAAAGAGTTTCATACCATGCCCTGGGTGCTTGTTTTAGTCCATAAAGAGCCTTGTTAAGCTTGTAGACATGATCAGGATATTCACTACTTTCAAAACCAGGAGGTTGTTGCACATAAACATCTTCTTTAATGTTTCCATTAAGGAAGGCACTTTTAACATCCATTTGGTAAACTTTAAAGTTCATGTATGTAGCATAGGCTAGGAAGATCCTTATGGCTTCCATTCTAGCAACAGGTGCAAATGTTTCCTCATAATCAATACCTTCCTGTTGATTATATCCTTTAGCAACAAGTCTTGCCTTGTTTTTGATGACTGTACCACACTCATCAGTCTTGTTTTTGAAGACCCATTTTATTCGTATGACTAAAATACCCTGAGGGCATTCAACTAGGGTCATGACATTGTTTTTGTCAAATTGTTCCAATTCATCTCTCATGGCCTGAACTCAGCTTTCATATGTCAGGGCTTCTTTGACATTCTTAGGCTCTATGTCAGAGAGAAAATCTACATAGAGACATACATTGGCTGAGGTTGCCTTGAGTTTAGCACCCATGCTTCTGGTAAGCATGCCTTCAATGGGCTCACCAATGATGTTCACAAGCTCAATTGTTTGGACTTAGTCCAGCTATCCTGAGGTCTAGGATAGGAGTTAGAGCTTGAAGAAGCCTGATTTGTTAGAGGAGTGGGTTCAGTCACTGGAGCATGAGGTGCTTCAAGATTTTGATCTTCAGTGACCTCAGTATTGTCAATTTGATCAAAGGGTTCCTGAACAATTGGTTCAGTGGGAGTAGTCTCATTGGAGACTTGTTGAGTTTCAATAAACTCACTGACGGTTGGTTGAGGTAGATTGTGAGGAATGATGCAGTATGAGATATCTGCATCAGCTTGGTATTGAGTTGAGGGATTGTTCTCAAGATGATATTCATCAGGAGGGTATCTAGATGAGTCATCAATACCGATTTCCTCAACTGAGGAGTTTGAGAACCTAATGGATTCAGTACTCTCATTAACAGTTATGTGATAAGTTTCCTCAGTTTGCTGTCTCCTAGTGTTGAACACCCTGAAGGCTTTGGAGATAAGAGAGTATCCAAGGAAGTATCCATCATCAGCTTTTGCATCAAATTTAACTAAGTGATCCTTGTGGTTATGAATAAATACAGGACACCCAAATACATGAAAGTAGCTAATGTCAGGGATTCTTCCCTTGAATATCTCATAGGGAGTCTTATTGTGTCTTTTCATAATGATGGACCTATTTTGAGTATAGCAGGCTGTTCTGCTGCCTCAGTCCAAAAGTGTTTTGAAAGGACTGAGCCATTTAACATTATCCTAGCTGCCTCAATGAGTTTCCTGTTCTTCCTTTCAGCTACTCCATTTTGTTCAGGAGTATAAGGAGAAGAGAAGTTCTGAGAGATTCCTTTCTCATCACAAAAACACTCAAGGTCATGGTTTATGAATTTAGTACCATTGTCAGTTCTAATCTGTTTAACCTCGATATCATTTTGATTCTCAATGTTCCTGACGAAAGACATGATTATACCAGCTGCCTGACTCTTATTGGTCAGGAAGTAAACCCAAGTGTATCTTGAGTATTCATCCACTATGACCAGAGTATATTTCTCATGGTTAATAGACATTGGACTGACAGGTCCAAAGAGGTCCATGTGAAGGAGATGAAGGCAACTTTTGATGGAGGTGGTTTGTTTGGTTTTAAATGATGCCCTATGGTGTTTACCTTTCTCACAAGCAAAACATTGCTTGTCTTTGGTATACACCAGGGATGGAAGGCCAAGAACCTTGTTCTGTTTGGCCAGGTTGTTGATAGATTTGAAGTTTAGATGAGAGAGTCTTCTATGCCAGAGCCAGTTGATTGTCTCACTTGCCTTAGTGAAGAGGCAAGTCCCATTTTGGGTAAGGGTTGACATGTCTAGGACATAGACATCATCCCTCCTGGGAGCAATCAACATAACTTCCTTGTTGGCATTGAAGATGGTTTCTCTCTTGTCATCAAACCGAACTATGTATTTTGCATTACATAGTTGACTTACACTGATAAGATTGTACTTAAGACCATTGACATAAGCAATTCTTGTAAAAACTATACCATTTGAACCATAATCTTCAGTGGGAGCTGATGAGTTATCACCAAATACTACCTTGGGTCCTGGTTCTTCCACATATGTGTGCAGATAATGCTTCACACCAGTCATACTCCTTGAGCATCCACTGTTTAGATGCCAAACAGGATCCCTGGTATGTTTCTTCATAAATAGTAAACTAGGTTAGTTTTTCTTGTTAGCCCACCTGCTAGCGGGTTTAGTCCTTAGGGACTTTTTGAATTTAGTTATTGAGTCATGGTCTGAGGTAGAGTGTATTGAGCTTCCACAGGTTTTGCATTTGATGGTTGATAAAGACTCAGTAGACTGAGAGGTGCTGGAGGTGATGCCTCTTCTGGCCTGAATAACTTTGTCATGTACTCTGTCATCATGGGAGGGGTCACTACAAATGTTACAACATTTGTTCATCATTGAATCATCAGGAAGATGATCATTGAACCCACAATGATGACATGGCAGGAAAGGTTTTGCCTTTAGTCTTTGTTTGGAAGGAGAGGCATACTGATGACCTTGTGCTTTGTAAAGTCCTTGTGTATTCAGTGATGCATAGTGAGAGTTGTGATCAGAAGTCATGTGGTCCTCTTGTTTGCATATCATGCAAAATAGGATTCTATAGCAATTGTCAGTGGTGTGGTTTGTATAATTGCACAGTTCACATCTCACTGAAGGTTTGGATGAGGATTTTGGTTTGGAGGAACTTGAGGAAGTTTGTGGTTGTTGTTTAGGTTTTGAACCAGAGGATTTTTTAGTGGACTTAATTTTTTCACTCAACTTCCTGACAAGTTCAGATAACTGATCATATTTTGAATCAGTATAGTCAGGTTTCACTTCAGTGGATACTGAAGGTGTGTGCGTTTCAGTGGGCATAGAGGTAGGTTTCTTCAGGATAGTTCTCCCTAAACTTGATTTCTCCTTGGGAGAATGTGGTTGATAGACAGATGGGGTGAGGTCAGAACTAGGTGCAGCTCCCTGAAGTTGTTTCAGAAGAGGAAGTGGTGCTTGGGAATCAGACTTAGATTCAGTGATGGACTCAGTATGACTGGATTCATCAGTGACTCCTAGCATTTCCTTCATTGCCTGACTTTCAGGCTCCAAAATTCTTCCAGTGTTGAAATTTGGCATTTTACTATCAGGATTGACTCTTTCAATCCAATCACTGGGTTTTGGTGCTAGTTCAATGCTAGAGAGTTTGTTAGCTGATAGAAAGGCTGTTGCATGGTTACTCTCCCCAGATACTTCAGTGAGTTGGTCTTCACCCAGTGCAACCTTTTTGGAACTGGGTGTGAGACTGAATATATCAAAGAGTTTGGGGTTCTTTTGAGTCCAGCTCCAAATGACAGCCTTTTCTTTCTTAAGTTCTTCCTGAAGAGCTAGATTTTGTTTTACAAGTTCAGAGTTTTGAATTTGAAGTGTAACATTTTCAAGTTTGGCTTGTTTTAAAGCAAGAAGTTTGTCTCTACACTGATTTAGCTCAAAACTCAATTTGTTATATTTTGAAAACAAATTTAATCTCTGCTCTTCAACATACTTAAGATCAACATTTATATAATCTAAGTAAGATTTCCAATCAGAATCATCATCCATTGAAAGTAAGATGTTTACGTTTCTCATGGTGATCCTCACCCACTCTCCATTTCTTGCATGATTCTTTCCCACAGCCAGTTTGTTGTCTTCTGAGAGTACCATCAGGGCACTGACATGAACTTCTTCATCTTCAGAGGACACATCTTCCTCGTCCCAATCAAAGGTTTCAGCAACTAGCCCTTTGTTCTTAGCCTGAACAGGTTTAAGAGCCGGAGGTGACTGAGTGACTGAGGAGGCTGACTTAAGAAGAGCAAGTTTGGCCTTGGCCTTTCTATATTTAGCTTCAAAATCTTTTTGAGAAATTTTTTCAATCTTGTTTTGAAAAGTTTGACTAGATTGAAGCATTTTTGGTTGAAACTTGCTAGTTCCTGAGAAAGAGTTGTTTCCTGAGAATTTGTAAGATGGTTCTGAGGTTGTTTTTGAGAAACAGTCTTTTGCAAAATGACCCTTTTTACCACATTTAAAACATTCAGTGTTGTCATTTGCTTTTGTGTTTGAAAAGTTTTTGTTTCTTTTAATAAATCTTTTTGAGTTTGCAAGGAGTGCCCTTTCATGAAATTCAATTTGTAAATCATTCAGGTACTCCTCACTGGTTCTTACATCAACCTCATCATCAGATCCATCTTGAAAATCCTGCACAACACCATTGGAATAGAAAGCAGTGGATATGGGTGAGGAGGTCAGGGTCTTTTTAGTCTCTTGAGCCTTTTTGGAGTTAGGGTATCTCCTTGAGATTAGGTTATCCTCATAGAGAAATTTACCATAGATCTCAGGAAGCTCAAGATTTTGAAGGTGATTTGCATTTCTCAGACCCTGAGAGAAGTTTAACCACTTCTCAGGGAGACTGTTGACAAAGCCAACATTGATTTCATGCTTAGACAGGGTGACACCATCATTGGTCAGTTCATTGAGGAGGGTCTTATACCGGGTGTAGGTCTCTGAGAGACTTTTAGAGTCTTTGGCCCTGAAAGTATTGTACCCAAGTTTCAGGTCCATGATCCTGTTTTCCTTGGTATCTCAAGGGCCTTCATAGTTATGAACCAAGTTAGTCCATGTCTGCTTGGCAGTAGAACAGTTAATGACTGATTCCATTATATCGTCAGGAAGACAAGATATAATGATGCTTTTCAGGCGTTGGTCTTGGTTGACCACCCTCCTCTCATCTTGGGTCCACTGAGCTTCAGGTTTGATTAAACCTTGAGCAGTTTTAGGGACATATGGACCATCATTAATAAGCTTAATGTAATATGGTTCTATCCCAGTCAAGTAGCAAAGCATGCGCTTTTTCCACTTGTTGAATTTACCAACCTCAAGTCTAGGGGCAGTAGCAGAATAGCTTCCACCCTTTTTACCGACAAGTTGGGGAACATCAATGTCAGCCATGGTAGGATCATGATTTTAAAAACTTTGAGCACTCTTTAGTTTTGAAAAACAAATCTTGAAAAGTTTTACAAATTAGAGGCTCTGATACCACTTGTTGGTCCCTTTCACAAGGTTAATAGTAACTAATGAGTTAAACTAACCAAGTTCCATGACTTTGAACAAAGATGTAAATGATTAACAACAAATAAAACGTAAAGATAAGAGACACAATATTTTCAATGTTTAATTCTTATTAGAAGTAAATCAAATAATTATACCCAAGTGTTTGAGGATAACACTTGGGATTGAAACGACAAGTATGGTATGACTCCTCTCTAAACTCAAACTATGTTTGAGTGACAACTAAAGGTCCTAATGAGCTAACTCAGGGAATGTGTTGTTCTTTGGAGGAGTAAAAGTTGTTTGTGAATGTTTAAGCATTAAATACACAAACTTGTCAACATTTACTCCTCACTCATGTTACTTATTTATACACAAGTAAATTACAACTTTACTGATAAAGACAAATTGATGACCTAAGCTAGTAGAGACAAAATACTTACATATTTTGTCTTTGTTACAATGGACTATATTGGGTAAAGGACAATGTGCCTTTCTGATGCACAGTGATGATACCATCCTGACATTATGCCTTTCAGGGAAAGTTTGGCTTCAGGTTGATAGGGACAACCATTCATAGTTTCAAACATTTCCCGCTTTGTCCCGCCCATTCTTCAGTCTTCAGGTCTTCAGTCTTCAGTACTTCAATAGTTGTTGAGGAGTCTTGGGGGTTCAGTGAGTTATTGTCATCCTCACTGAACCCATCACCTTTTTCTTTGGCTTAGATGCCACTCACTGAGTTCCGCCTCACCGAATGGAGAACCTTTCATCTTAGGCTCGTTCTAAGCATCCTGAAGATGACTCACTGAACAACTGTTCACTCAGTGACTTGATAGTGTTTACGGATATTAAACACTTAGGTTATTTTATGTTCAAATCCTAGTTAGAGGAAGTTTGGGGAATTCAGTGACCCAATAGTAAGCAATCCAAAGCTTAAGAAATCAATAACATTGTAAACTTTCTTATAGGTATTCCTCTCTTCATAAGCCTAAAAGGCTCTCATGTTTTCCAACAGTAAATTCTAATTTCACATGAAGAAGATGTTATCATATTAATCCGGTTCATATATGTTGAAAAGCAGAATGTGCATCATTCTTGAAATTTATGGAAATGCCAATGGTCTGAATTTCAATATTGTAAGTGTATACATAGCTAACATTTCACGCTTTGTAATTTTGCTCGTTCGTCCCCTTTTGTGTTCAAGAAAATAATATGGCCATTATTACAACATAAGTATTATGAACTCAAAAGTTTCTAACTATTGGAAGTTTAGAATGCAGGTGCCCGTTTAATTACACATACGAGTTCATAGTTTTAGTAAGTGGTGAGTGTAACTATGAAAGATTGTGATGCAGGTTTTACTGTCCATGTTTTAATATTTATAAAGTCTCATTTACCTAAGGTCTACCTTTTACGCACTAACGGACAGTATATCCAGTCGTGTGTGGTATAGTCAAATGGTAAAGCTGAGGTCGTCCCAAGAGCTAAGGTGCTGAAATTATCTAAGTCGTGTCATGTTTAAAAGGGGGTTTTGAGTTGAAAGATTAATTAAACTAATTAAAAGTAATAACAAGACAATAAAGTAAATAGAAGGAAATCAGTAAAGAGAAGTAGTGTTAACCTAATTACTACTCTTGTTATGATCATGACTAGTTTTCCTGTAGGTACATCCTATCATATCGTTCGGGGATTCAATATTCATTTCGGGTCAGATGGTCAAATTCGCCTAGATCTATCTTATACCTTGTCCTATCCAAAGCTATTGTAAAGCCTTGGGTTCATCGGTACGAAGACATAAGAGTCATTAAGTGCCTCTACTAACATGGACAAGGCTAACGAATGCGGCATGGTCAGATCTTACACCCCTCTAACTCCGTTAAGTGTCTAGCATTGGTAGGTGGTCCTAGGGTTAATTCGCACGTGTATGGTGATATTGCTATCACCAAGTCACATCCCTAGCGACTTGCTTCCTAGGGTTAATTCCAAAAGTATCTAGAGAACTACCAACACTAATCACTATAGGAACTAGAGTGTCCCAAGCCTCGCCATGAAAGTAAACAAACAATAGATAATAGATGCGTGGAAAACTAAATCAATAACATAACAATTTCATAACTAGGCTAACACCAAAAGGTGTTTAGCCACTCATGTTCATAATTGCAGTAAAACAATGTTGAGTTAATACAAATCTAAGCATGAATCGAATACAAGTAAAGAAATGAAAGCACTTATGATCGGTGTGTGATTCCTCCATTGGAAATGACTTGGATGTGGCTAGAACTTCGTTCTCCCTCCTTCCTGAGTTTTTCCCAACGTTGCTGTGGTGAAGAGATGGGAAGTGATATGAAAAACTCGGAATTAGGGTTGGTATTTATAGGCCCCGACTATGTTACGGCGTAGCGTATTAGAGTTGCTACGCCGTAACCTTTGCAAATTGTGTTACGCCGTAACTTGATCAAGTGTTACGGGCGTAAATTCTTCATGATAAGCATCCTACGGCGTAGTAGATAAAGTTGCTACGTCGTAGCTTCTTCCTTAGCCTCGTTAGTTCTTTACTACCTCAAATGAGATCCTACGTCGTAGCTTGGAAAGTTGCCTACTCCGTAGTGTTCTTTAGTGGACTTCTACGCCGTAGCCTGTTGTTGGGCTACGTCGTAGTCTTCATAAATTCTTCATTATGTCGGAGGTAGGAGAGCTTCTACGGAGTAGTCTTCGTGAAGCCTTGCTACGGCGTAGGTAGATGAACCTCTAACCCGTAGTTAGTGCAGAATCCATAATTTCCACATATTTGCTCCAAAGTCCTTCCATTTCCGCGTAAGTTCGTTCTTTTACTCATCTTTACCCTGAAACCAAAATAGTAAGAAATAAGAGTATATATTCTTCATAAAAGTAGAAAAGATGAGTATTTTATGGGGGAAATTAACACTTAGATTAGGGGTAAATTAGATGTTGTCAAATATACTTGATAAAGTCTTTTTGTAGTTTAGTTTTTAAAACCGAAGAAATGCTTAGGAAAGTATTTCCCCGGGTCGTGTCCCAGCGAAGGTGTGAATGGAATTTCGAATTCCCGATTCGTGAAACGTGTCGTGAAAACGGTAAAAAGTGATTTTTATGAGATTACACTAATGAAATAGTAAATGAAGCACAAATAACCAATTAAGCACGTAATTCAACTAAACAAACTTAAAACGTAACGTAGAATCGAAAACCGTAAGCTAAAACGCAAAATAAACGTCAACGCGCGAAATAAAACGCGACTATTAAGCTACACTACTCCTACGGACTTGGAAATAATTTTCAAAAATTAAAAATGATAAAAGAAAATTTTGAGAAAAAGAAAAATATTTTTTTGACTTTTTATGTATTTATTATGAATTAAAAACTAATTAACTAATTAAAAATTAAAAGAAAATGGAATTAAAGTGAGAAAAATAAAAATTAAATTTTGAAAATTATAAAATAACTAAAAAGAAATTTTAAAACTAAAAACTAATTTTTTTGGCTTTTTATGTAATTTTTAGAAATTAAAAACTATTAGAACTAATTAAAAATGAAAAATAAATTCAAAATAAATGGGAAAATTGCAAAATAAAATTCTAAAAATCTAAAATAACTAAAAATAATTTTTTAATATTTTTTTTTTTGGATTTTTCTGGGGTTTTTCTGATTTTTTTTGTATTTTTTAGTAATTAAAAAGTAATTAAAATTGATTAATAATGAAAATAAAATAAGAAAAATAGTAAATGAACTCGGAAAATTTTGAAAAAATTATAGAAATTCTAAAATATTAAAATGAACTTGAGAAAAAATTTTGAAAGAAAAATAAGCTGGAAAAATGCTAAAAAGCTCTAAAATGCTTATTTGGAGTGCTTATTAATAAGCACTCCTTACCCAAAATGATTCAAACTTAGAACAGATGTTTCTTAGACTAAAGCAAGCTCAGATAAACAGAATTGAGATCCAAAGATACTCAGAAAATCAGATAAGGTACCAAAACAGTCCAATAAGCACTAGGTAAATAAGCCGAAAGTCAAACAGATTAAGCAAATAAGCAAAAGTTAATGGAAATAGCAACTATAGGCTCAAAGTGACTTAAATGCACAATAAAACTCAGGTTGAGATCAGCAAAACTCAATAGCAGCCCTACAAGTTAAAACAGATACTATGCCTTGAATTCCTTATTTGCAGCTTAATTACTAAGCTTCTGATAAGCTGAAACAGAAATCTAAGGAATAAAATCCTACCCTACACTACTGGGATACTAGAAATCCAAACTAAACCTAATTTAAAACCTAAATGAACCCACAAGAGTGCCTTAGATCAGCAGGTCATGTACCTATGGGGGGGCTGCAGGTTTTGACTGGTACAGGGAAACTCATGAACAAACTAGCAATCAAACTCCAAAATTCCAAAACCCGGCTGATCTAAAAAGATAGAGTACTAAGCTATTCAGAAAACCAATGTTCTAATGAGATTCTAAACGGTTGTGAGCTCAAAACCTAAACAGAAGTGAATCTATTTGACACTAAATTGAATTTATAACAGATGAAATTCTTATAAAAGTGAAGTGGTAAAATAAAGCCAACTGAAAACCTGTGTATGCAAGTTTATTCTATAACTTATATAAAGTAAAAATGAACAACTATAATAAACTAAATTCACCTATCGAACATTAATCCATACTATTCTATTGGAACAGTTAAATCCTCCAATGCAAATCCTATAATTCTGTATGTAATTGATTAAAAATTACAAAAAACTACTCCTAACGACAGATTTAAGCTAACTGTAAATCAACTTTAAACTTAGATGAGCTTTGACTAAAAAAATCCACCAATACCAAACACCCCTGATAGTGATCTGTCATGAACTTGGATGACTCAAACATTCCTCAAATCACAATCAACTACTAACTCAACCAAGCAATCTTAACTACTGTACCCATAATCAATAATCAACACAATTCACAGGTAATACACAACAATGCAAGCAGAAACACAGATCTAAATGGCAACCAAAAATAGCCAACAAATATAGCCAATGGAACAGATTCAAACAATGAAACGTAGTGATGACTAAACTAAAGCAGTGAGATGATTTAAACGCAGAATCTCAACACAATCTCAAATCTTATCCAACCAAGCTAGTTTAATTAAAAAAACCTTGATATGACTGTTATGGACAAGCAGCTAAGCAACTAAGTTTGGAACAAAACAAATCACCAACAATATTCAAGTTATGATTAAACAAGCTGATATAAACTAACACAGTTCACAAACTATGCAATACCACAAGAACACAATGACCGTATCCAAACAGTATGACAGATGCATTTAAACAAAAGTAACCCAAATAGAAACAACCAAATGCAATGATGAAATAAACTATACTAGAATATAATGCAATCAGACAGAATTAAGCAACACTAAACAGATATAAACTATGGTACTCTACTGATGCATTATCAACTAAGCTTAAATGAAAACTTACACAACAAATCCCCCTCAGCTTAACAGAGGGGGTTCACTATGCGTGCCTGTCTCTAAGACAGGCCAAGTGGCTCCTTATGGCTGTCTCTCTTCTCCAATGAATAAGCTTAACTGCTTATTGCACAATAAGCTATTTGAACCACAAGTGACAAAACAGTATTTGAAACAGAATTGGAACCAAACACAAACTATTATTTTAAACTAAAATAAGCTTATAAGAGTTTTAAAATGAAATCTGAGAATAAATTCAAAGCAACTATAAATTGGAAAATAAAATTGCAAAGGAATTAATGGAAAACTTGAATTATATTAAAAATGAAATTTGAGTACAAAGCTTGAAATAGAAATACAATAAGCTACAGCTGAAAATATTAAACTACAACTAAATTGGACCTAATCCTACTCCTAAGCTAACCGCCCTAAATGATGTGAGGGGGTGAGTATATATAGCCTCTGAGGTAGGTTGCCATGTCACCAATCCGTGTGAATGATGTGTTTCTTCTGAGCTCACCTCAACCGTATGATCTCTTCCAGATACTTCCCTTGATTGATGACCCTTGGATTGATTGATATGACCTGATCGATCCTCCGTGTCTTTCTCCATTGGTCCACGTGCCCTGACTACACCCTGACTATCTCTGACCCTTCTAGAAGACTAATCATTAAGGTAATTATTGGTTACTTGGGGTAATTTGGTAGGTGTGAGACTTAGGGTTCTTAGCACAGTAATAAATCTGGGTTTGGTTAAAAGAGGGGGCGGGTAAAATGGGAATTGGGGGTGTTTGTTTGTTTTATTGATTTTGGGTATAAGTTGACCGGGTCTAGGTGGGGTTGACCGGGTTTGTTAACAGGCCGGGTAAAAAGGGTGGATTGGGTAATAATGTTTAGGTTGTGGGCTGGTACAAGGTGAGATGGGCTATGTGGGATTATGGACTATAACCATGGATCAGGTTTTTTTTTTTATATATATTGGATTAGAAGAGTAGTATTATTAATAAGGACTAATGGTGTACAATCTAAACTTTGAGGGACCAAATCTGTCATTTTTCAGAGTGTGATCCAAGGGCCATTATTGTAAATCTTTGATTTATGAGGGACCAAGTTTGACTTTTCTTCTACTTCAAAGGACTAAAAGTGACATTCGTTGAAAGTAGAGGGACTAATCTTGCCCATTTCACCAAACTTTGATCAAGGACTGATTATGCAACTTTAAGGTTCTCTGAGGACTTCTATTGACAATTTGAGCTTTTCTCTGATCGTTTTGCTTCCCCGGCTTCGGCTTTTGACCTTTTTCCAATCTCGTGCTCGTTTTTGTCGGTTTTGCTGTGTTTTCGTTCATTTTTCTCATATCCGTACCTGCACATACACAAATACAAAAACATGCATTCTCTTGGCATTTTTGGTTAGTATTTGGTATATTTGGTCTGAAATTGGGTCTAAAAAGGATGAGTGATTAAGCACTCATCAAAATCCCCCAGACTAAGGTATTGCCGTGCCCTCACGCAATGTCATCACCTCACGCTTAAAAGATAAATAATTTTCAAAACCTCTCTTTACTGACGTTGTAAAGTAGCAATGATGTTCAAGAGAGATAGTAAAATCATTTATTCTCAAAAACGCTCCGTTTCCCGATTTTCATGAATAACAACTACAACTACTATTTTTGTACTTTTTCATTTTTATATAGGTGACGGTTTGCTTTGACTTTCATTATCAATTCTTATCTGTTGATAACTTTCAGGGTCTACGAGTAGAAACACTTCTCACAGAGAAGAGACCATACGGATAAAAATCGTCATCCTTGATTTTTCACAAGCTCCCAAACTAAGCGTAAAATCGAAATCATTGTTTATCAGAAGTTAGATGCTAACACTGCCCACAAAAGTTACTTGTGTATTACCTCTTGTCCCCAGGTCCTAAGTTTTGTATCTCAAGATTTTAATTTGTGAGAAATGAATTGCTTCATATTTTCTCGTTTCGATATTTGTTAGTCCGATAAGAGCACAAAATTTGAACGCTAAGTAGTTTCTAAACTTTCCCTCGAAAACCCCTGCATACAGAAATCGGGTCCACATGAAGGTCTCTGATTTAACACGATTTGTAGGGGCTCCCTTTTTATTTACGACCGAGACATACCATGTTTGATACCCGAAACGGAAGCTTTTTATTAGGGAAACCCCCGGAGTCGAAGCTTGGCATTTTTGCATAATCATAAGCACTTTAATAATACTTTGGTCCTTAGTCCTTTATTCTTTTACAGTCAACGGTTTATGAGCCGCCAAGATGTAAGAGTTTTATTATGACTTTGGATTTCTATCCGCTGCTTTTTTATAGCTTTGGATTCCTCTGCCTTTTTATTTGGCTTTGGACTATTATTATTGATATTCATAACTATATGCCAAACCCCAAGTCCTACGGTTTTTACTAAGATCACAACATCGGCTGCGAACTGGCAAGATGCAATAGTCTATTTCACCGTAACACTGGCAGTACCTCTATGTGTACCAAACCTCCATATGCAGAGATTTTGTTGGAAACGCGAAAAAACTAAGTATTGCCCAAACCGTATACCCTTAATTAATCCTAGACATCTATTTTTATATATTGGTGACGTTGCTGATGGGAACAAGGAGGCCACAAGTACCTCTCGTGGGTTTTTTAAATCCCAGTAATGCGATCCGTGTATAGCACGAAACTTCTAAATAAACTCTATCATTCCTCGATCTCCGCAAATTTAAAATCCCAAATAATGAGATCCGCGGATGCTTAGCCATAATCTTTTGATTATATTGGTTAAGGGAAACAAGCTAGGGCTCAACACGCCCGGTCAAGTCGGAACATTTATTTCTACTCTCGCCGGTAGGAAAGTCAAAACAAGGTGTCAAAACTTATTATACATATCATATATATTTTTTTCATTTTTCATTTTTTTTCATTTTTTTTTTTTCATTTAAAAAGGTGACAAAAATTAAAATTTTGGTGGAAAACGGAGTTGCGTAAGTTAACAGCTCAGACGATGGTACAGGTCAAATCGAATCGAAGATTCACCCCCCCAGACTAAAGTGAAACATTGTCCTCAATGTTTAAAAGGTAAGGGTAATCCTACGTAAAATCTAAGGCCGTTTATTAAGTATGCCAAGAGATAAACGTTAGTCGATAAGATTTTGGATATGGTGAATTTCCGAAAGAGCAGCGAAGGATGAGACTCGAGTGGAGAGAACGACAAACCACGAGCACGAGAGTCCTCAAACTTCGGGGAAATTCCTGAACATTCATAAACAACAACCACGAAAACACGAGTTTGGAAAGGGTCGCCCCCCTCTCGTCACGTTATTAGAAAATAAAGAAAATGAAAATGGATAAGCATGGGGTGCCTCCCACGAAGCGCTTGCTTTTGTTCACCGAGTCACATGAGCTTGACTCGATCCCCGAATTAATTCGTCCTTGGGGAGAGCAGAGAGAACGGACAACCGGCATAAACGGAGATGCCGGGGTCAAAGACGGTATCCTCACTTCCGGTGGAGTGAAAAAGAGAAGAAATGAGGGGATAAGAAAAGAACGGATAAAACACCCAGATGATAAAAGCAAAGTCGATTTCTGAATCACGGGTGGGTTGGGTGGGTAAAATATCAATCACAGGATTATCATAATCAGAAATCTCGTCCACCACTCCAAAAATATCGTCATTCGTATCTGATTCCAAAACTACATCCGGTGGTTTCGCAGGTGGACGAGAAGAAGGTAAATCGGAAAGAATATTTCTTTGAACGCCATTCTCGTCATTCTCAATACCCGGTGGTATCGAGTCATCCGCAGCAAGAAATTGAGGGTCACGTGACGGATTATCGGAAATAGGCTCAAAATCAATTTCAAAATCAAAACACACATAATCTGGAAGAGAGATATCAGCATGAATAGTGGGACTGCCACTACTCGTCTCTTCAAATCGAAAAATTTCAAGCTCGGGTAAGAAATCATTAAAAGAAGTCGGAGGATCATTCAATGCCTCGATCGTAGAAATGAGACGATAAACTTTGGATAATTTGTCACGAAGAGCTTCATCTTGAATTTCCGCATCATCTTCTTCATCATTATCATCGATATCTCCACAAGAATCTTCATCACTCGTAGTATACTCATTGTGAGAATCGGAATAACTTTCAACTTCATCAAAATCTTCATTGTTAATCGGAGGGAGAGAAGTTAACGGTTCTTCATTCAATAATTCCTCAATCAAACGGATATCTTCCTCGGGATCAAAATTAGTATCATCAACCATCGTCGGGTTAGAATCATTGTTAGCAAGACAAGCTTCGATCTCGTCTAAAAAGACATCACTCCTCTCAACCGGTGTGAAAGAAGGATAAGAAGTATCAGAAACGATTTCAGAATCATCATTAGAAATTTCCCCGGACTCACTTGGGATTGGGACGAGGTTCTCAACACTAGACTTATTGAATTCGTCCGATTCCGTTGCCGGAATAGTGTTTAGATTCTCGTCCCCCATTGTTAGAGAGACATCGGGTTCTACGGGAGAAACATCAGAAGTTTTGTTAGGATTAAGAACGATTGTAATCGTGGAATCATCATCGTCGTCGTCGTCGTACATACAACACTCACAAAATTTAGATTTTCATTCTTCGGCAAGAAGTTCTTCCATCGATTTCACTTGAGGCTCGGGAGTATGCGTATAACGATTGGCCACCAATTCTTTTAACTTCTCGATCATGGATTTAATTTCACAAATATTATTAGCAAAATCGGAATTTTGTGGGGGTTGGTTAAAACCATGAGAATCGTAACATGCATTCGGCTCACAATAAAAATTTTCAAACGATCCCCCACAATTTTCAAAATTTGATAAATCACCATTAAAATACGGTACTTGCTCATAAGAGTTTTGAAAAGGAAGATTGAAATCATTTTGAGAATAATTATCAAAACTCGTATCACAAGCGTAAGACGTTTCAGCACTCGGGGCATAACATATACAATTCGTGTATCCACATTGGTTACAAAAACATTGCCCACACGGTAATCCTTCGTCGGACGGATTTCCACAATTAAAGCAACTGAACGGAGACGGCGGTGGTGTTGGATAGTAATCGGGGACGTTTTGAAAATTTATGTTTTGAACATACTCGGGAGTATTACAAAACAAACAAACTCCATCGTGAATATTGTTACCACATTGTTCGCACGTACACCAAACACATGAACCTTCAAAGAACGGTTCACCACATTTAAAACACATCGGATCCATAAGTGAGAAAGTGAAAGAATTATCGGTTTAGAGGGTTAAAGAAGAGGAATCAAATGATAAGAGGATAAGAAGAATATTTTTGGTTTTTAAATATCATAAAATCAAAAAAGTAGGAAAGGAAAATCTTTTTGTATTTTTATTTTTGGAAATCAAAATTCGAAAACTTAAAACTTTTATTTCCTTTTGGTTTTTCAAACGTTACGTTAATCGTAAACCGTTTCCTTTAAATCTACTCGCGACGGAACGGGAGAGAAGAATGGATCTCTCTTCAGCTTGCAATTTAATGTCAAAGCTTCCGTATTTTCCGCTTATTCGGTTGTAGAATTAAAGTAATCCGTCTAGCAATTAATTTCACGCGTTCTTATATTGATAAGCTTATTTGGTTTACAACGTTCTTCCTTTCGGTCGAGACGAGGCTGTAACTTTATTATTTTTTTGGTATTTTTGAAAACACTTTAGGAAAAGTGTTTTTGATTTTTCAATTTTTTTTTTTTGTTTTTATAGAAAATATATACAAGGAAGGTTTTCAAAACACAATTTCGAAAAACGAAAACAAAAAATTCACTTCAACCTTCCCCGGCAGCGGCGCCATTTTTGATAAAGTCTTTTTGTAGTTTAGTTTTTAAAACCGAAGAAATGCTTAGGAAAGTATTTCCCCGGGTCGTGTCCCAGCGAAGGTGTGAATGGAATTTCGAATTCCCGATTCGTGAGACGTGTCGTGAAAACGGTAAAAAGTGATTTTTATGAGATTACACTAATGAAATAGTAAATGAAGCACAAATAACCAATTAAGCACGTAATTCAACTAAACAAACTTAAAATGTAACGTAGAATCGAAAACCGTAAGCTAAAACGCAAAATAAACGTCAACGCGCGAAATAAAACGCGACTATTAAGCTACACTACTCCTACGGACTTGGAAATAATTTTCAAAAATTAAAAATGATAAAAGAAAATTTTGAGAAAAAGAAAAATATTTTTTTGACTTTTTATGTATTTATTATGAATTAAAAACTAATTAACTAATTAAAAATTAAAAGAAAATGGAATTAAAGTGAGAAAAATAAAAATTAAATTTTGAAAATTATAAAATAACTAAAAAGAAATTTTAAAACTAAAAACTAATTTTTTTGGCTTTTTATGTAATTTTTAGAAATTAAAAACTATTAAAACTAATTAAAAATGAAAAATAAATTCAAAATAAATGGGAAAATTGCAAAATAAAATTCTAAAAATCTAAAATAACTAAAAATAATTTTTTAATATTTTTTTTTTTGGATTTTTCTGGGGTTTTTCTGATTTTTTTGTATTTTTTAGTAATTAAAAAGTAATTAAAATTGATTAATAATGAAAATAAAATAAGAAAAATAGTAAATGAACTCGGAAAATTTTGAAAAAATTATAGAAATTCTAAAATATTAAAATGAACTTGAGAAAAAATTTTGAAAGAAAAATAAGCTGGAAAAATGCTAAAAAGCTCTAAACTGCTTATTTGGAGTGCTTATTAATAAGCACTCCTTACCCAAAATGATTCAAACTTAGAACAGATGTTTCTTAGACTAAAGCAAGCTCAGATAAACAGAATTGAGATCCAAAGATACTCAGAAAATCAGATAAGGTACCAAAACAGTCCAATAAGCACTAGGTAAATAAGCCGAAAGTCAAACAGATTAAGCAAATAAGCAAAAGTTAATGGAAATAGCAACTATAGGCTCAAAGTGACTTAAATGCACAATAAAACTCAGGTTGAGATCAGCAAAACTCAATAGCAGCCCTACAAGTTAAAACAGATACTATGCCTTGAATTCCTTATTTGCAGCTTAATTACTAAGCTTCTGATAAGCTGAAACAGAAATCTAAGGAATAAAATCCTACCCTACACTACTGGGATACTAGAAATCCAAACTAAACCTAATTTAAAACCTAAATGAACCCACAAGAGTGCCTTAGATCAGCAGGTCATGTACCTATGGGGGGGCTGCAGGTTTTGACTGGTACAGGGAAACTCATGAACAAACTAGCAATCAAACTCCAAAATTCCAAAACCCGGCTGATCTAAAAAGATAGAGTACTAAGCTATTCAGAAAACCAATGTTCTAATGAGATTCTAAACGGTTGTGAGCTCAAAACCTAAACAGAAGTGAATCTATTTGACACTAAATTGAATTTATAACAGATGAAATTCTTATAAAAGTGAAGTGGTAAAATAAAGCCAACTGAAAACCTGTGTATGCAAGTTTATTCTATAACTTATATAAAGTAAAAATGAACAACTATAATAAACTAAATTCACCTATCGAACATTAATCCATACTATTCTATTGGAACAGTTAAATCCTCCAATGCAAATCCTATAATTCTGTATGTAATTGATTAAAAATTACAAAAAACTACTCCTAACGACAGATTTAAGCTAACTGTAAATCAACTTTAAACTTAGATGAGCTTTGACTAAAAAAATCCACCAATACCAAACACCCCTGATAGTGATCTGTCATGAACTTGGATGACTCAAACATTCCTCAAATCACAATCAACTACTAACTCAACCAAGCAATCTTAACTACTGTACCCATAATCAATAATCAACACAATTCACAGGTAATACACAACAATGCAAGCAGAAACACAGATCTAAATGGCAACCAAAAATAGCCAACAAATATAGCCAATGGAACAGATTCAAACAATGAAACGTAGTGATGACTAAACTAAAGCAGTGAGATGATTTAAACGCAGAATCTCAACACAATCTCAAATCTTATCCAACCAAGCTAGTTTAATTAAAAAAACCTTGATATGACTGTTATGGACAAGCAGCTAAGCAACTAAGTTTGGAACAAAACAAATCACCAACAATATTCAAGTTATGATTAAACAAGCTGATATAAACTAACACAGTTCACAAACTATGCAATACCACAAGAACACAATGACCGTATCCAAACAGTATGACAGATGCATTTAAACAAAAGTAACCCAAATAGAAACAACCAAATGCAATGATGAAATAAACTATACTAGAATATAATGCAATCAGACAGAATTAAGCAACACTAAACAGATATAAACTATGGTACTCTACTGATGCATTATCAACTAAGCTTAAATGAAAACTTACACAACAAATCCCCCTCAGCTTAACAGAGGGGGTTCACTATGCGTGCCTGTCTCTAAGACAGGCCAAGTGGCTCCTTATGGCTGTCTCTCTTCTCCAATGAATAAGCTTAACTGCTTATTGCACAATAAGCTATTTGAACCACAAGTGACAAAACAGTATTTGAAACAGAATTGGAACCAAACACAAACTATTATTTTAAACTAAAATAAGCTTATAAGAGTTTTAAAATGAAATCTGAGAATAAATTCAAAGCAACTATAAATTGGAAAATAAAATTGCAAAGGAATTAATGGAAAACTTGAATTATATTAAAAATGAAATTTGAGTACAAAGCTTGAAATAGAAATACAATAAGCTACAGCTGAAAATATTAAACTACAACTAAATTGGACCTAATCCTACTCCTAAGCTAACCGCCCTAAATGATGTGAGGGGGTGAGTATATATAGCCTCTGAGGTAGGTTGCCATGTCACCAATCCGTGTGAATGATGTGTTTCTTCTGAGCTCACCTCAACCGTATGATCTCTTCCAGATACTTCCCTTGATTGATGACCCTTGGATTGATTGATATGACCTGATCGATCCTCCGTGTCTTTCTCCATTGGTCCACGTGCCCTGACTACACCCTGACTATCTCTGACCCTTCTAGAAGACTAATCATTAAGGTAATTATTGGTTACTTGGGGTAATTTGGTAGGTGTGAGACTTAGGGTTCTTAGCACAGTAATAAATCTGGGTTTGGTTAAAAGAGGGGGCGGGTAAAATGGGAATTGGGGGTGTTTGTTTGTTTTATTGATTTTGGGTATAAGTTGACCGGGTCTAGGTGGGGTTGACCGGGTTTGTTAACAGGCCGGGTAAAAAGGGTGGATTGGGTAATAATGTTTAGGTTGTGGGCTGGTACAAGGTGAGATGGGCTATGTGGGATTATGGACTATAACCATGGATCAGGTTTTTTTTTATATATATATTGGATTAGAAGAGTAGTATTATTAATAAGGACTAATGGTGTACAATCTAAACTTTGAGGGACCAAATCTGTCATTTTTCAGAGTGTGATCCAAGGGCCATTATTGTAAATCTTTGATTTATGAGGGACCAAGTTTGACTTTTCTTCTACTTCAAAGGACTAAAAGTGACATTCGTTGAAAGTAGAGGGACTAATCTGGCCAATTTCACCAAACTTTGATCAAGGACTGATTATGCAACTTTAAGGTTCTCTGAGGACTTCTATTGACAATTTGAGCTTTTCTCTGATCGTTTTGCTTCCCCGGCTTCGGCTTTTGACCTTTTTCCAATCTCGTGCTCGTTTTTGTCGGTTTTGCTGTGTTTTCGTTCATTTTTCTCATATCCGTACCTGCACATACACAAATACAAAAACATGCATTCTCTTGGCATTTTTGGTTAGTATTTGGTATATTTGGTCTGAAATTGGGTCTAAAAAGGATGAGTGATTAAGCACTCATCAATACTCCAACTTGAACTCTACTTGCCCTCAAGTAGACCTTATAAGAATGATTTTTAAAAAGATATCCCCCAAGAAACTGGAGAATATGAATTAAAAACTCCCTATGCTAGAATTTATCAAAGCTGAACACCTCACAAAATTGGAACAAACACTCACATCTCTCTCCTAATCTAAGTGTTAATTTTGGGGTGATCACTCAACACACAATCATAGAATGTATTCTATCATAGGCTTGGCAGTTACACAAATCTCTACCACTAGAGCTAAGATCAAAACAATTCTTAAAGGCAATATTGGGTGAACACATATAAGGCTATTTGGGTGTAGCGTTGTTACTAACATACTAGGGCAAGGACGACAAAGGCAATGGTACATGACCAGAACGCCGGGCAAGACACCAATGACTGCTCAAATCTCTCACCTAAGCATGATTCACAACTAAAGGGTAGGATAAGACATGGGATGCACAATAATGGTGTAAATTGAAAAAGAAAACAAATAGTCTTATCCTATAACTGAGTTGCTACCACTTGCTGTTCATCCAAAGTCCAAGTTTCAAAATGCGAGAATGGGATCATGTAACAAGTGTGTGCCATTAGAGGACTTCATGATGGGGCACCACACTTGGTCTTCATGTTGGTGATTAAGAACCAACAGCTTCATTCTTCAAATATGACCGAAGTGGCCTCTTCGATGCTAAATCTTTCAAAGCTCTTATTACGGTGCTATACAAGGGTGCACCAAAGTTAACATATCTACATACGGAAATTCACATTTTTTTTCAATATCAATAACATATCCCCCCACTTGGGATGAACAATACATGTACAATAGTGGGTTTTCTCATGATCTTCAATGATGAGTCTTCAACGTAGGTGTGATTCTTGAACCTCTTGACTTGGACCTCAAATTAGAACAAGTAGCAACTTCCCAATCATAAACAAAGACTACACGGTAGGCTAAGGTGTATAGATGTATCGAAACAATAATATGGGTAAGAAACAAAAGGATAGGCTCAAAAGGGTGTATATCTAGGGGTATCTTGCACTAAAGGTGAGTGCAACAAAGGGTTTTAACATGGGGGTCGAATAGTCGATGTGACTAATCGATAAACACACACATAAAGGTTATTTGGGTGATAATCCTAAAATATTGCCTTCTTAAAAAGTTTCTTCCAAATGTATTAAGAAATCTCAATACACTACTCGTACACGGTTTCAAAATGATGTAAAAGCCAAGTTCTAAAGTTTACAAACTACCGGCACACTCATATTTTTGGTGGATTTGGGGTAAAACAGGGTGAAACTGAAATAGGCTAAACCTCACCATGGTATTAAGGGTTAATGTGCTCGGCTAAGGTCCATTCTAGTTAGGTTCGGAAAAACATGTCAAAAGTTTTAAAAGTGGCATAATTTTTCAAAATAAACTAGAAAATTAAGGGCAAAACAAAGTTCAAGTAAATAATTCTACCCCCGTCCCCCCACTTGAGTTGTACAAAGTCCCTTTTGTACATAAAATAAAAAATAAGGAGGAAAAGTAGAATTAGAACGAGAACTTCCCTGAAATTCACTCTTGAAAATAGAAGGATCATGTTGAGAAATGTGCCTTCACTATGCCTTATGAGTAAATTTTAATTCCCTGGAATCACACAACTACCAAAAGCATAAAACCTAAAAAGAAAAAGGAAAATAAAAAGAAAAACCTAACTCACTTTCGTAGGAATCACGGTTGCATTTAGCGTATGCAACAAGCCTTTTAAACCACTTGGTGTCCCAAGTGGACGAGTGAAGTCTCGTGAGGGTTTACAGGGAACACACCCACAAAGTTCATTTAAAAACTAATACAAGTTTAAGAATGTTTTGTAAAATAAAAAGAATTTTTAAGGTTCAGAAGGTAGCTACGGCGTAGCTTAAATGGGGTGCTACACCATAGTTGTTGAATAAATCCATTATGAAACATGGAGAGTGCTACGGCGTAGTCGATGGTAGAGCTACGCCATAGCAAGGCCCTGGAGAATATTTCTTGGAGTGAAAGTCCAAAAATTTGTTCCCCATCACAATGCTTCCTTTAGGACCTGCAAATCATTAACACAAAGCATACCAAACCAACTATGCTACTAAAAATGAAAAGAAGAAATAAAAATTAAATAAAAAGATAAGCATGGGGTGCCTCCCACGAAGCGCTTGTTTTTGTTCGAGTCACGAGCTTGACTCTACCCTTATTTAACGAGTAAAAGGGTGTTCATCCCCTCACTTGAAATCAAGTGTGGATGAAAATAGCAATAAACATCATGAGGGTGTGAATTAGCCAAATTGTAGGGAAATGATGATTTAAAATCATGCCTTATAGGAGATTTCATTTTCCTACTTACTCTACCCAGATTGACTGATGGATATGTTGATATGAACACTCCGTGTTGTGGTTGATTGATTGGCTTCCATGCTTCGATTGCCTCCATGTTATTTACGGTAGTGTATATGACTTTGCCTCCTAACTCCTTCTCAGACTCAACCAAAATTGGTTTAGTAGCTGGTGTAACATAACCATCTTCGGGTGGTATGATAAGCATGGTTTGTGAGGTTAACGGTTGCACTCCGTCATCCATCATTTCTGCAACCTGAATGGGAAAACTAGCAAGATCATTAGCAATAAAAGAAGAGTCAGAAGTCATACGATTTTGTGTTGTAGTTGATTCCATCCTAGCTTGTGGAATTGCTTGTTCATCTTGTAAGTTTCTTGCTTCCATCTTCTTCACTTGATCCTTGCTTGTTTCTTCTTTTCTCACAACCTTCAAACGTCCTGGGAATGGGATAGGTGGAACATAGGGTTTGACAATAGGTAAATTACGAGGAACAGACTCCATGTTGACTTCCTTGATCTTCCCATTAGTGCATTGACCTCTTTCTTTATATTTTCCAGGATAGTTTGGCTTACCTTTTCAACCGTTGCTTCTATCCTAGCATTGAGCTTCTTTAAGTTCAAGTCTGAGGTTACTTTGAACTTTCTAATCCATTCACGATGTGATTCATTCTTCTTCCTTGATTCTTCAAAATATTTGTTGATGTTTTCCTCCAAGGCTTCCACATCGATCTACTCAAATGCTTTGCATTCCTCACGAAGAGAATGGTCGTGTATAGCATGAATGTTTTCTTTAAACTCCTTTATATCGCACCTAAGTCCAGCAATCTTTTTGGTTATGTCACCAATGTCATCCAGGCTATTTCCATTTTCCATCCAAGTGGTTGCTCCATCATACCAATTTTGTGAATGGTTTGCCATCATTTGTATTGAGCTAAGGGCTTGTGCTGGTGTCATCATAGAGATCGGACCTTGAGAATCGAGCATTCGGCGGGAAGGGATTTTCAACCCTTTGTAGAAAATAAGGACCTTCTTATAATCGTTGAGATCGTGCGTTGGGCACATGTAAAGAAGGTCGTTAAACCTTTCCCAAGCTTCAAATAATGTCTCATTCTTTCCTTGTATGAAACTCCTTATTTCTTCCATCTTCTTGGTCGACATTGAGGGAGGACAATATCTCTGAATAAATGCCCTCTCTAGAAGAACCCATGTACTGATTGTTCATGTAGGAACTTTATCTAACCATCTTCTGGCTGTGATGAGGCGAAAAATGAACCGTTTTTAGGGGGTCATTTAAGCCGGAATTCGAATTTATTTGATCAAATATTACCCTAAATTGTTCCTTTTGTGATTTTAGGTACTTTGGGAGAGAAATCTGGAAAAGGAAGCAATTCGGACGATTTTGGAGCATAAAAGTGAAGAAAACGCCAAAGTCTTAATTTTCCTTGCTGGGAACAGTAGGTGACGGCGTCAAGAAGAAAATCTTGACGGCGTCAAGAGTAATTTCCATGAAGATCCAGTACAGATTTGAAGGCGTCATGAAGTAGGGCGTCAAGAGGAAAATGCATGACGGCCTGGAAGCACATAACACTTGACGGCGTCAGATCTGGATCAAGGCAGTCCGAGGAGTATTTTGGCGGCGAGATTACGGCGTTACAAATTTGTTCCTGACGCCGTCAGACCCTATTTCCTATATATAGTTTTCTAATTTTCACATTAAAAAAAGAGAAGTTTTGGAGAAACCCTAAGTACGAACTTGGCACGAATTTTACAGGTTTTTCAAGGGTTCTCAGCCCTTGATACCTTTCATGTGTAATTAAGATAAGTGTTCTTTTAATTCAATCAATATGTCTATGTGTTGGTTGTCTATATCTTGTTCTTGTCTTAATTCCATCATGCTAGGCTAGATCTATCTTGTGTTTGCTTGGAACTAATGAAACCCAGATGTTAATTATGTGTTGATTACTTGTTTATAGTTGTATTGGATGAATGAATTCGATGTTAGGCTTAAGAAAACTGGCAGATCTCCAAATGGTAACATGCTTGAACGTCTTAGGAAACATGAACTGACGTGCACTAGGTTTTATTGGTTGTATTTAATGCATGAGTAAATTCTAATGATCCCATGTTAGGAGCTTCTTAGCCGGCTCGACATAGGACTGAACTAGGCACTCATAGGATTGGGGAATTAAGTGTGCCACCCCATGAATGGTATTAAGGAATACAATTTGTCATCCACGCAACTATAACAAGTAATTAACGTGTAAAAGATATCTAGGGAGTAGTGAAATCTAAGTAAACACAACTTCTCCACTTATTGCTCACAACTTTAGTTAATTTAGTTTATTTTCATTTTTAGTATTTTATTTTGATTGCATCTTTAGTATTGGGTTAGTTGATTAGCAACTAATTCCGCCCAAATCCTTCAAAAACTCGAGATTTTTACTTGCTTTCTAAAAAATATAAAAATACAAAAATAATCATCCCTCATCTTTAGAACTAGTATTTAGGTTTTCTAATCCTAGCGACACTATTCCTAGCTGAACGATCAATCCCCCGGTACTTGTCACTATACTATACTACAACGATCAGGTACACTGCCTGGTGGGGGTTGTAAGCTTCTCGAGATCCCTTGAGAGGTAAAGCCTGGTGCGATTCCCACGTATCAAGTTTTTGGCGCCGCAGCCCGGGGAATAGTTATTGTCTAGGTTAGAATTTCTTTTTATTAGGTCTACTTGCTAGATTCCTTTCTAGTAAGATTTTATTTTTATTTTTAGGTTTTCTTTAGTCTATCTTATTTCTTTGTGTTTTTGTTTGTAACTCTTCACCACCCGACATCATGGACGATGGGAACATCCTTGAACCCGTCATCCCACCACAACAAAACCCACCACTAGAACCCCTTAGGCCCCGAACCTTAGGAGAGTATTCCCGACCTAGCCACTAAGGCTACCGCAACACCATTGAGCTCACCGGAGCCAATGTGACTCCCTTGCGATCCGACACCATCCGGTTGGTGCAAAGCGGATGTGCATTCCATGGACTTCGTTCCGAAGATCCAAACCAACACCATAAGGCCTTCCTAAAAATCGCAGATTCTATAGACCTAGGTGTTGAAACTAGAGAGACAACCCGATTACGCCTATTTCAATTCTCTCTACGGGATCAAGCTAGTCAATGGCTTGAGCGTTTACCCGCGGGATCCATCACCACATGGGATGATCTCACCACTCGTTTCCTTGCTCAATTTTTCCCACCGGGGAGAACTACTAAACTTAGAAATGACATCTTGATGTTCCAACAACGTCAAAATGAATCTATTTATGAAGCATGGACTCGTTTCAAGGACTTACTCCAAAAAGTCCCTCATCATGGCATAGATCTTTGGCTCCAAGTCCAAATCTTTTATGATCATATCGATCTCTCCATGAGGCGAGCCATTGACCAATCAGCCGGTGGTAAGCTACGTGATCTAAGTGCGGAACAATCATGGGAACTCATAGAAGATCTTGCTCTCTATGACAACGAAAGTTGGAATGATCCCCGTGATTTGAACAAAACGGTCAAGGCAATATCTTTGCCTTCGAACAATTCTAGCACTCCCGACCGTAGGATCATGGAACTTGAGGACCAAGTCAAGTTTCTCATGAAATCTTACGAAGCTCCTAAACCTTCAAGCCAAGTGAACAAAATCACTTCTTTATGCGAATTATGTAGTGGTCCCCACGACACTCGTGATTGTGTGGAACTCCCCGGAACAGCTTTTGCGGACTACGCATCCACGCGTACCGACGAAGCGGGAGATAAGTGGTACACTTTCAAGCCCGAGCCAAACCCTTATGGTGATTCATACAACCCCTCTTGGAAAAATCACCCAAACCTTAGGTGGAAACAAAATCAACCCAATTCTTCCAATCCGCCTAATCGTTACCAACCAAACGGTCCACCCTCCAACCGTACTTTCAACAACAATCCTTCTAACAACTATGGTAGTACCAACAATCTTGAAGGATTGATGTCTAAATTCATGGCATCTCAAGAAGCTCGCATAGCTAGGTTCGAAACCGAATTCAACCAACAACAAACGGAGATGACCAACAAGATTGACAACTTGTTGAAGGCCCTCAACAACCAAGCGTTAGCTACACCTAGGAAGGACACTAGGGACACCAATAACGGAATCCAAATTAAGGACCCCTCATCATCCAAACATGTCCACTTTGTCAATGTTGTCACCATTAAGCCAATAGATAAGGAGATAGAAGAGAGTGACAAAGATGAAGTTGGAGTAGAAACCAAGACTAGGGATGAAAGTAGGGAAGTTGAGGTTAAAAAGGAAGAGGAATTAGAGGAAGTAGAGCCTAAAGAGAAGTACTTTGATAAGTTGCCCACCAAGGAAGAACGGGAATACCATAAGGATTTATTTGATAGTCCCGAGAGACCATATATCCTTGGCACACCCCTTATCAAAATGGGAGACCCCTCTAACATTAACATACCATGCAATATCGGGCACATGCATATATGGATAGCTTACATTGATCTTAGATCTCCCATAAACATCATGACTAGGACTTATTACAATTGGGTAATTTTTAGGATGATGCCCAATAAGAATCTGATAAGTAATTTTGCAGGAAGAGTAAAGGGATTACATGTGATTATAGGGAATCTCATTTATGAGATCGATTTTATGATAGTAGAAGACACTCGTCCAGTCATAGATGCTTTCCTAAGCCAAATAATATTTGGAAAACCATTTGTTGAGGCCACTAGGATGAGTTATGATCCGACTTTAGGGATAGTTAGATTCAAGGAAGAGAATGATGAGGTTGCCTACCAAATGCCTTACAAAATTGAGCAATACCGCCTTCTCTCTAATTTCGAAAAGGAACACAAGCAAGCGGCTTATTATAGGAATGAGGAGGATAGACGTAGAGGAGTACAGTATGTAAAGAATAGGATGCTTGGTTTCTACAAAGAACGTTTGCAACTAGGTCCGGAATACAAAACTGGTTTAGAAGACGACCTAGAGAGTGGAACCAACGATGAGGTCACGTAGTAACCCATGACCTTGAGTCTAGCTACAAGACTCGTAAATAAAGAAAAGCGCTTCTTGGGAGGCAAGCCATGTTTTGTGTGATTTTATTTTGTTTGATTGTTATTTGCTTCCGTATGCATGCTTTATTTTTATTGTTGGTAGATCATGTTTCTCAATTAAATAGTGGAAATACTTTACTTTGTTGTTTTAGCCTAGTCTTAACTCCACCTAAAAGTATTTTTGCAAAAGATAAGTGTAAGGGGAAACCCCAAATATGTTTTTAAGAAACAAACCGATCATGATTCTCCACAATATTAAATGAACATGTATATTCGTATTTGTTAGAGTCAAATGCTTGTATTGAGTCATAATGAAGTTTTTGCAGGATTTTCCAGGAAGTAGGACCAAGTTTTTCCAGAAATTTTCCGGAAACTTAACATAAGAATTTCTGCAGGTCACTTCTGACGGTGTCACGAGTTAATTCTTGACGGCGTCACGTGTAAAAAAAATGAAAAAACAAGAAAAAGAAAAGAAAAAAAATAGAAAAAGAAAAAGAGAAAAAACATACGGACTACCATCCCTTTTTATTCTATGTTCATTTTATGTTTTTGTTATTTTTCATTTATTAGCTTAAGTCGAGTCGAGTCTTGGCTTAGCAACGCCACATTGTACATGTAATTAACCAAGATTGTTAACTCACCACCAGTAAAGACTGCCTATATCCAACAAAACCGTGTATTTCATATCCCTACACCTAACGTTACAACCCTTTAAAAGACCTATTTGATAGTTTATCCTAGGTGCTTACGCCATGTGGTGGAGGTTTGATCCTTTCCCAAGCCTATGGTAATCTATTTTGCTATGACAGGTAGTGAGGGATATCTTCCGTTTCCATATTGTAATTTATACTTTATTACACCCGAGAGATGTGAGTATCTAAACACTATTTGTGAGGTGCTAGTGTATGACCTCCGTGCTTGTCTATTGGTCTTTAGTGGAACGATTATTTGTTGTAATTACTTTTATATTAGTGTTAAATGACCCCTAACTTGTATTTTGATTAGAATAGAAGCGCATTTGCTTGAGGACAAGCAAATCTCAAGTGTAAGGGTATATGATGAGGTGAAAAATGAACCGTTTTTAGGGGGTCATTTAAGCCGGAATTCGAATTTATTTGATCAAATATTGCCCTAAATCGTTCCTTTTGTGATTTTAGGTACTTTGGGAGAGAAATCTGGAAAAGGAAGCAATTCGGACGATTTTGGAGCATAAAATTGAAGAAAATGCCAAAGTCTTAATTTTCCTTGCTGGGAACAGTAGGTGATGGCGTCAAGAAGAAAATCTTGACGGCGTCAAGAGTAATTTCCATGACGATCCAGTACAGATTTGAAGGCGTCACGAAGTAGGGCGTCAAGAGGAAAATGCATGATGGCCTGGAAGCACATAACACTTGACGGCGTCAGATCTGGATCAAGGCAGTCCGAGGAGTATTTTGGCGGCGAGATGACGGCGTCACAAATTTGTTCTTGACGCCGTCAGACCCTATTTCCTATATATAGTTTTCTAATTTTCACATTAAGAAAAGATAAGTTTTGGAGAAACCCTAAGTACGAACTTGGCACGAATTTTACAGGTTTTTCAAGGGTTCTCAGCCCTTGATACCTTTCATGTGTAATTGAGATAAGTGTTCTTTTAATTCAATCAATATGTCTATGTGTTGGTTGTCTATATCTTGTTCTTGTCTTAATTTCATCATGCTAGGCTAGATCTATCTTGTGTTTGCTTGAATCTAATGAAACCCAGATGTTAATTATGTGTTGATTACTTGTTTATAGTTGTATTGGATGAATGAATTCGATGTTAGGCTTAAGAAAACTGGCAGATCTCCAAATGGTAACATGCTTGAACGTCTTAGGAAACATGAACTGACGTGCACTAGGTTTTATTGGTTGTATTTAATGCATGAGTAAATTCTAATGATCCCATGTTAGGAGCTTCTTAGCCGGCTCGACATAGGAGTGAAGTAGGCAATCATAGGATTGGAGAATTAAGTGCGCCACCCCATGAATGGTATTAAGGAATACAATCCGTCATCCACGCAACTATAACAAGTAATTAACGTGTAAAATATATCTAGGGAGTAGTGAAATCTAAGTAAACACAACTTCTCCACTTATTGCTCACAACTTTAGTTAATTTAGTTTATTTTCATTTTTAGTATTTTATTTTGATTGCATCTTTAGTATTGGGTTAGTTGATTAGCAACTAATTCCGCCCAAATCCTTCAAAAACCCGAGATTTTTACTTGCTTTCTAAAAAATATAAAAATACAAAAATAATCATCTCTCATCTTTAGAACTAGTATTTAGGTTTTCTAATCCTAGCGACACTATTCCTAGCTGAACGATCAATCCCCCGGTACTTGTCACTATACTATACTACAACGATCAGGTACACTGCCTGGTGGTGGTTGTAAGCTTCTCGAGATCCCTTGAGAGGTAAAGCTTGGTGCGATTCCCACATATCAGGCTGCCATTGTGAGTGTCATTGGAAACACCCTCAACATAAGTGCATCATGGGTGACGCCAGGAGTGTGGAAAAGATCTGCAATCTCCAATATTCTTCGTACATGTAGGTGGGCATCTTCATCATTCTTTCCCGCGAAAAGCTTATGTCTTAGCTCCCTTATAAACTGGATACTGAACTCAAAGTTGAAATTATTATCAATTTCGGGTCTTACCACACCCGGTCTGTTGTTACCTTGAGTCAAAGCCATGTATTGCTCCACAGTGAGCATGTTGATATCAACGTCACCCATATCCGGAAATTACAAAACAAACAAAAATAGAAAAGAAAAGAAAGGGAAAAGAAAACTAAAAACAAAAATTCCTAAAGAAAGAAAAATAAACACCTAAAATTTATAAAAGCAAAACTCAAATAAAATCGTATATAGCTCCCCGACAGCGGCGCCAAAAACTTGATGCAGGTTTTACTGACCAGGTTTTAATATTTATAAAGTCTCGTTTACCTAAGGTCTACCTTTTACGCACTAACGGACAGTGTATCCGGTCGTGTATGGTATAGTCAAATGATAAAGCCGAGGTCGTCCCAAGAGCTAAGGTGCGGAAATTATCTAAGTCGTGTCACGTTTAAAAGGGGGTTCTGAGTTGAAAGATTAATTAAACTAATTAAAAGTAATAACAAGACAATAAAGTAAATAGAAGGAAATCAGTAAAGAGAAGTAGTGTTAACCTAATTACTACTCTTGTTATGATCATGACTAGTTTTCCTATAGGAGCATCCTATCATACCGTTCGGGGATTCAATATTCATTTTGGGTCAGATGGTCAAATTCGCCTAGATCTATCTTATACCTTGTCCTATCCAAAGCTATTGTAAAGCCTTGGTTTCATCGGTACGAAGACATAAGAGTCATTAAGTGCCTCTACTAACACGGACGAGGCTAATGAATGCAACATGGTCAGATCTTACACCCCTCTAACACCGTTAAGTGTCTAGCATCGGTAAGTGGTCCTAGGGTTAATTCGCACGTGTATAATGATATTGCTATCACCAAGTCACATCCCTAGCTACTTGCTTCCTAGGGTTAATTCCACAAGTATCTAGAGAACAGTCAATGCTAATCACTACGGGAACTAGAGTGTCCCAAGCCTCGCCATGAAAGTAAACAAACAATAGATAATAGATGCGTGGAAAACTAAATCAATAACATAACAATTTCATAACTAGGCTAACACCAAAAGGTGTTTAGCCACTTGATGCGTGGGAATTGCACCAGGCTTTACCTCTCGAGGGATCTCGAGAAGCTTACAACCCCCACCAGGCAGTGTACCTGATCGTTGTAGTATAGTATAGTGACAAGTACCGGGGGATTGATCGTTCAACTCAGGAATAGTGTCGTTAGGATTGAAATTAATCTAACTAGGTCTAAAGGTAAAGGATGATTCTTTTTGTATTTTTATATTTTATGAAAAGCAGGTAAAAATCTTGGGTATTGGAAGAAGGGGCGGAATTAGTTGTTAATCAACTAACCCAAAAGCTACTAATTAAACTAATAAACAAGAAAAGTAAACTAAGGTTCTACAAGGGATGTGAAGCATGTCTACCTATGATATGTTACTCCTTGCTAGCTATCCAATTCTACCTATTGAATTGTCACACCTTGTTTTAATTGACGGGTTGTATTCCTTAATACCAATCATGGGGTGGCGTACTTACTTCTCCAATTCTATAAGCTCTTACTTCACTCCTATGTCGAGCCGGCTAAGAAGCTCCTAACATGGATCACTAGAATTCGCTCATGCATTAAATACAACCATAAAAACCTAGTACACATTGGTTCATGTTTCTTAAGACATTCAAGCAAGTTACACAATGGAGATCTGCCAGTTTTCTTAAGCCTAACATCGAATACAATCAACCAAACAAGAGACAATAGGAATCAAGAATTATAAGCTAAACCAATTAGATCTATTGAAGTGTCATGCCCTAATTGATGAAGATAGACACAAACATCAACAAGGAATCAATAAGATCTAATCAATTATATACAAGTTTCACATAAACACAAGTAGACACAAGGTAAATTAACAAAACATAATCAAAGAAGGACAATCAACAATAATAATGAAAGACATAGTTGAGATAGAATCATCAAACCAATACATGATGTTTATGGAGTGATTGAAACCCTCTAAGTTGCTGGAAAAACACCTACCTAAACCCAAGAATCGACCTTAGGGTATAGGGCTTAAAAAAAGTGAAGTTATGATGTTATATTTATAGGCTAATTTCTGCCCAGCCCGGTCGTGACGGCGTCAGACCAACCTTGACGGCGTCACGACAAAATTTTCTTCACCAAATTGTAGATCTCTTCGTCCTCTTCGCATGGGCTTTTGAATCACCTAAATCCGAGTTCGTATGCAAAAGTTATGACCAAAACAATATCAGCTACTATGCGCGCAAGTTTTGACAAGTTACCACGTTACGGCCTTGGGTGACGCCGTCACGTTTCTTCTGGACCGTCACCACTTTTACTCTTGACGTCGTCACATGAATTCTCTTGACGCCGTCAGGTACTGTTTCCAGCAAGGAAAATTAAGACTTTGCCGTTTTCTTCACTTTTATGCTCCAAAAACGTCCAAAATGCTTCCTTTTTCAGAATTCACTCCCAAAGTACCTAAAATCACAAAAGGAACGATTTAGGGCAATATTTGATCAAATAAATTCAATTCCAGGCTTAAATGACCCCCTAAAAACGGTTCATTTTTCGTCTCATCACCACTCATGTTCATAATTGCAGTAAAACAATGTTGAGTTAATACAAATCTAAGCATGAATCGAATACAAAGTAAAGGAATGAAAGTACTTATGATTGGTGTGTGATTCCTCCGTTGGAAATGACTTGGATGTGGCTAGAACTTCGTTCTCCCTCCTTCCTGAGTTTTTCCCAACGTTGCTGTGGTGAAGAGATGGGAAGTGATATGAAAACTCGGAATTAGGGTTGGTATTTATAGGCCCCGACTATGTTACGGCGTAGCGTATTAGAGTTGCTATGCCGTAACCTTTGCAAATTGTGTTACGCCGTAACTTGATCAAGTGTTACGGGCGTAAATTCTTCATGATAAGCATCCTACGGCGTAGTAGATAAAGTTGCTACGCCGTAGCTTCTTCCTTGGCCTCGTTAGTTCTTTACTACTTCAAATGAGATCCTACGTCGTAGCTTGGAAAGTTGCCTACTCCGTAGTGTTCTTTAGTGGACTTCTACGCCGTAGCCTGTTGTTGGGTTACGCCGTAGTCTTCATAAATTCTTCATTACGTCGTAGGTAGGAGAGCTTCTACGGCGTAGTCTTCGTGAAGCCTTGCTAAGGCGTAGGTAGATGAACCACTAACCCGTAGTTAGTGCAGAATCCATAATTTCCACATATTTGCTCCAAAGTCCTTCCATTTCCGCGTAAGTTCATTCTGTCAAAGCTTAAAGGCGGGGGTTCGAATCCGGACTCCAACTTGGTCAGCCAGTGTTGCCTAGGTAATTTACCGGGATATGCCTTCCTTGTTGGGTGGGGGGCTCGGTACCAAAAAGGTACACGGACTTGAGATGGTTCCGCCAAATACCATTTTTTTTTTTTTACCCTGAAACCAAAATAGGAAGAAATAAGATGATATATTCTTCATAAAAGTAGAAAAGATGAGTATTTTAAGGGGTAAATTAACACTTAGATTGGGGGTAAATTTGATGTTATCAGATTGGTCTCCATTTCATTGTCGAAATCATCATCCTTTAACGTTAAATTAACCTTACCTCCAGTTGCCTACAATCACTCGAGCGATGACCTGGTAATCCACACTTGAAACACTTACCAACTATGGGACGTTCATAAGGTTTGTAGACTTTCTGATCATGGTTGAGGTGTTCATGGACGGTTTCTTCTTGTCTAAATCAACACTCTTTGAGCCGTATTGGCTACTCTCTGGTTTGAACGTGGATTGTGTTGACAAGCTGCTATTTTGGTTTAAAGAAAACACGGTTGGACGGGTTCTTTTAGCAAGCTGATTTTATGCCCTAATTGCAAGATTATAATCATCATCTAACGTGTAAACGGGGACAAGAGATATTCTATCTTGGATTTCAGGTGACAATCCATTGGTATACCATGTTACTTGTTGAGACTCGGTTTCGGATAAATCATTCCTTGATGACAAATGATGGAATTCAGATGGGTATACTTCAACAGAACGATTACCTTGCACGCAATTTTGGAGAAGATTAAAGAGAATTTGATCATGATTACGTGGAAGAAACCTTCTACGTAACTCTCGCTCCATTCTCTCATAACTAGTGATAGGTAGTTTGCCTTATCGTTCACAAGTGAGTTGCAAATTTTTCCACCAAGATTGAGCACCACCCTTCAACTTGTATGCAACGAGATTAACTTATCCATAGAAATTTCATAGAACTTGAAAAAGGTATCCAAGTCACTCATCCAATCTAAGAAATCTTCCACATTCATTGAACCATGGAAAGTCGAGACATCTTTTGCACGTTGACCGTAATCAAAATCAGTAGCACCCTTGTGACCAAAATGCATTCCTCTTACTTCCCATTCATCTTCATAATCGTTCTTAACATCACAATCTTCACCACCATAATTAAGTTGTTGAATACATTGTCTCTCAGGTCAACCATTCCTGCGACCCTTGTTCATTCGTCGTGGGCCACCACGATGTAGTTGATCTTCATTGTCATGTGTCGTTAAAGTTGCTATGTTTTGAGTTATTTGTTGCAACGACTTTTGGACAGTTTCCTCAAGTTGTTTAAATGAATTTTCGAGCTGCTCAACTCGTTCATTATTAACATTGTCACCAACCATTATTTAGTTTCAATATAAAATCAACCTTGAGATTGTCAAAGAATACCCAAACTTTGAACAGTAGTCGAATTTGACCAGGAAAAACAAACAGTAATTTTTTTCCCTTCTTAATACTAAACAGCGGACAAATCAAGATAACAATAACGTAATCAAACTAACTTCTTTGTAATCTAAATAAGAGGAAGATTGTAGAATTACGTGACTTTACAAAAAACAAACCTGTAGTTGCAATTGAGATCACAACTCCTGGATTGAAACCCAACAGAATCGCTTAGTTGCATGGATGTTTTTGTTTATGTTCTAGACTTTATATTGAGAGAGTTTAACAATTAATAAGTCAGAGTTTAGCAAATAAATGTCATTTACTGGTAATCTATAAGTTATTTCTTCTCATTTGAACTCCTTTTATTAATAAGTCAAAGTCCAATTTAGACCTTATCTACATATACTTTAGCATGAAAACGACGTTGATGTTTACTAGAAATTTATTACTCTCATCGTTACATATAGCTTCTTGATTCGTAAGGTTTAACAATGTCGCCAACAACAATAATACCCAATCTCGCCGGAACGAGGTTTGGGGGAGGTGAGATGTAGATAGTCGCACCCTTATCGAGGATAAAGGGATTGCTTCCAGAAAGACCTCCGGCAAGTATGTATGTGTGTGCGCGCAAGCAAACAGACAATATGAAAGAAGAGAGAAAAGCGAGACAATGACATAAACGGAAGTATAAAGCAAAAACATACAAGCGAGCAAAGACATAAACACATACAAACAAAGAAACAAGGGAGCATGTCGGCCAAAATAAGAAAACAAAAAACAAGGGGCACATAAGATCAAAATTCACTGAGGCAACATATAAGAAGATAAAGCAAAAACGCACAAAACAATCAAAAAGCATTAAAACGCAAATAACATACAAGTAAAAAAATAATAATAACATGCATAAAAGCTATAACGCCAACTAAGGGAAACAAACATACGAGCAAAAAAAAAAGGTAGAGCTAAAGAAACATACAAAAGCCAAAAACGCATAGAAGCAAGAAAACCTACAAGCATGAACTCTAAACGGCTAAAAGGGCCTACGCGCAAGCTACCAAGCATCTCTATACCTATGCACCCTACTCTTCTACCCTAATCCTAGTTTTCCACGCGTTCCTATTAGAGGTCATGTCATCGGACAGTAGGAGCTCCTTCAGGTCGAGCTTCGGTCTATCCTCTCACCTGTGCTTTGGTCTACACCTTCTCCTTAAGCCATGGACAGTAATAGATTCCACTCTCCTAAACTAGCACCTGTCATCTCCTCTTGACATGTCACCTTGATGTCACCTTTTCTATGTGTAATGGTTAATTTTTATTGAAGTGTCACCTTGATTCAACCCATACATGTTTTTCTTCCTCCATATAATGAATTTCTAAAACATAGATATTCTTGATGGTTATAGTAGATACTAGTAAGTTTGGAGATTGATTGTTGTTGGATGATCCAAGTGCCAGACTTCTAGCACAAAGCGAGAGTAGGATGCCCAAACATCTCAATGAGCTCAGAATTTATGTGATTGTAAACCCATCTATTGTTTGTCTTGTTCTTAAAAGATCAATCAAGATGCATCTCTTGGAAGAATGAATTTCAGATTTTGTAAGAGTAATTTATTTTACCGGAAGAAACTGTCTTCATGATTTGAACTGTAACCTGGACATCATGTCATCATGAATCACAAAGGGCAATCATCATTCATTGAGACATCAATGAGAAATTAGAAAAAAATAATAATTCATTGATATACATTACAATATTACATGTGATCCATAGTTATGTAATATGATCTCCTCAATCCAATATCTTTCTTAAGTATGTATTTTTGTTGATCTTTGTATATTACTACCTAAAGAATGAGCCCAAATAACAATGGCTATACCGATACACTACTTCTACTTGGCCGCCAAACGCTTTTCTGAGATGTGCTTTTCTTTGATCCGAGATCAATATCCAGTTTTGATGCATCGAGAGACAGTTTTTGACTTATAAAACCATCTAAATCAAACCCACTTCCACTTTCTGTGTTATTTTCACTAACAGGATTTGATCCCTCTTCAGTTGTTGAAGAATCTTGTTGCTTGTTATATGAATTTTGATCGATGTTCAGTAGTTTCTTTATACTATCAATCGCTGGATCTATGATAATGTCTAAAACCCCCGTCATCCATGAAGCATCATCAGTGACTTCTGTGCGCTGTTACAGCCAATAAACACTAATCATTAGAAATTAACACTTCACAATTTTATTAAATTCTATCATATATAAGGATTTCACATACTTGTTGAAAATAAAGATTACGGATTTCTTCAGCTCGTATTGAGTTTCCTTGATCTTCCTCAAGAGAAGCCCATGTCATCCATGTTACATAACTTTGCGAGTTTACATTAAGTGATGATCTGAACAGTCTTCTAGCAGCTGATAAATTACCCGCTCGTTGTTCTAGAACACCCCAAGCCTAAATAAATGATGATTTTTTAACCAATGTTATAAAACGGACTGCATTAGAAAAAACATGAAAAATGGAACATTACCTGAAGACAACGAGCGGCACTTTCACTTGTAGAATTGATAGACAGTGCTTTTTGATAGAGTTCCCTAGCAGCTTTTATATTTCCTTCTTTCCACTCCATCCAACCCCAAGCCTGTAATTTTAGGAATACGTGAATAACATGCCACTTTGGTCATACAAAACCTAAAATTTGTACCAAAGTTTCTCACTGTGTCTTGTTCAATGAATTACCATGATACGTCAACGAGTAGAGGAGGAAAAACGGCTGGGTTGCATAATGGGTCAAAACGGGCACTTTTGTGTGGTCCAGGTTGGGTTGGCCGGAAAAATATATACGTTGTCCAATATGCTTAACTTTCATATAGATAGATAGAGTAAAAAATGACAAGAATAACGATATTATCTTATTTTTAAATCGGGTCATTTAGGAGGCTTGGGCTATGTTTGGCACACAAGATTGTTGGGAGATTGTGCTTATTTTTTCAAAAAATAAGCTACTTAAAAAATAATCTTTGTTTGGCAGGCATAACTTATAAAAGATTATAAAAAAAATAATCTTTCATAATCTCTTAAAACCAAAGGTTACTTCATGTAGCTTATAAAAATAATCTCTTTTTATAATCTCCAGCACCAACACCATCTCCAGCACCAGCACCAGTTCCAGCAACAGTTACTTTCGCCAAACATACCCTTGATGCATTAGTTAAAACTAGCAGGGTACCCGCGCGTTGCTGCGGTGGGTACCCTGAAATTGAATTTTTCGATGAACTATGTATTTTAGTTTATTGTGTTTTTGTGATAATAAATTTACGGATATCAAGAATTTTGTTTAGCCCGAGCTCGTTCGGGCTAAAGCCCGTTGGGCCCGTTTGGCCCGCACCCATTCATGCTCAAGCCCATTTGACCCGTTACTCGTTCGGGCTTGAATAATGTGCTTTATTATTTGTATTAGTGACATTTAATGCTGGAATTGTGTTTAATTTGGTTGTACAATATGCTTGATAATTTGTATTTCTTATGTAAGGGGTGTTTTAATAACTGTATTAATTGTATTTATCATAGTTTTAAAAATCGCGCCTAAGGCGCGCCTACTCCCTAAATCCCACGAGGCTCCAGCCTTTGGGATTTTTTTAGATCGAGGCTCACGACATGCATGAATCCCGTAAAAATCGCAGCGCCTTGGGGATTTTTGCGCTTTAGCGCCTTGGCGATTTGTGCGCCTAGAAGATGTAACGGGGTTTTGGCCTTTTTTTCTTAATAGTAAGATACATTTTGGGCTTACATGTTATATACATTTGGCCCTTTAAGTTATATAGTATCTAATAACCCTAATATTTTAGAAAACAACTAAAACACACAATCAACAAAAAACTATGATTTTTTGTAATATAATGTCTAAGAATACTAGCTTATTAACAGATACAAATGTTGTTTCTTTAGTGTTAAGTGTTACCAAACAAACATAGTTTTTTGTTGTTGATAGTTGATAGTTTGATACATGGTAATTTGTTAAATTTTATAAGTCATAAACTCATATATTGTAATGTATATTCAGGAATTTAGGGTAGTTCATGGATTTTGATATATTGCCTGCTTAATATTGTGGGTTTAAATGCAATGTAATAACTATTAAGTGGCATTATGCATTGAATATTGATATTTTTGTGTTATTTAAGCAGCATAAGTTATCACATATGTTATAAAAAGAACCTAAATGTATAGTGCGCCTCATATTTATGAAACCCGCGCCTTGGTTTGCGCCTCGACTCGAGGCTCTTTGACCCCTTTGCGCCTTAGTGCGCCTTGAGCCTTTCAGAACATTGGTATTTATTAACCAATTAATTAATGGATTACATTAAATAGCATTAATGTTTTTTTAATGTGTGCATTAAAGTGGTGTACACTATGCTTCTTGTCTTGTAAGTTTGAAAATTATATGCATTAAAGTTGTGTACATTATGCTTCTTTTCTTGTAAGTCTTAAAAAATTACAAGCATGTATGCATTTTTCCTATTAAAAAAATGTTTTTGGTCTTAAACATTTTAACTAAATACATTATAAGGTAGTATAGATTAGACACAGTTAATGGACTACTACATGTGATGTGAGAAGAAATGATGGTATGATTGTAAGGACCGACAAGATTCAATGAAACATAACGTAAATTGGTGTTAAACAAATGGATAGATATAGTTTTTACAAGAAGGGAAACATATGCTTACAATCCAGACTGGTTGGTGTCGCGGGTCTAATTCAGAAGCTCTTCTGAACAAAGCTCGAGCAAGATTTGGAGCTGAATGTTTGTATTCTAACAAGCCAAGAGATTGAAGTAGAACAGGATCTCTTGGATTTAATGCATGACCGATTTTTAGCAGCTTTCGTCCTTGATCAATATTTCCAACATTAGCTTCGAAAACTCCCCATACATGCCATGCAAATCTATTCTTTGGACTAGCTTCAACAGCTTTCTGATTCAGGAGAAGAAACCATCATACACGCTGTCTAACAAGTTGGTCACAAGCATATGTTTGCATAAATTTAATGTTTACCTCAAAAAGCCGTCTAGCAACGCGATAATTTTCTTGTTGTACCTCAAGCTGAGCCCATGCCTGCATGAATTGGGTGATTGGTCAAAACGGTTCAACTCATAAGGGGTAATTCTTTAGTATGGCTCGTATGCTTGGGTCAGTTTGGGCTGCCTGTAACACTTTTCCGTATCTTTAATGTTCTTGATTATCAAGTAGTTTTTTGAATATGTTTAAAACTAGTGAAAATATCAGAGAAAAACAAAAGTCGTTTGACTATCAGAACAAGAACATATCCTCAACCAACCCAATAAGTAAACGGGTCAATTTTTTTTTTTTTTTTTTTTTTTTTTTTTTTTTTTTTTTTTTTTTTTTTCTTTTTTGCGCAAAGGTAAATTTATATTAATACACAACCAAACTTTACATAAACGGGTCAAATTTGACACTTAAGAAGTAGTGATCCAAGAAAAAGAAAGACAACTTACAAGCCAACTGGCACAGCTTTTGGGATTACATTTAGTAGCTTGCCTGAACAAGTATCGAGCTTCATCATTTCGGTTTGCCTTAGCTTCAAGCATTGCAAGCGTTTGGTAAATGTATTCATTTCCACCACAGTTTTTTAGTCCTTTATCAAGAAGATACCTAGCTTTCTTAACATTTCCAACTTTCAACTCCAAAACCGCCCATCCATGCCAGGCTGCAACATGTTTCTTGTCAGCAACTGTTGCAGCATCAAATAGTTGTCTAGCCCTTCTTATATTTCCCAATTTGTTTTCCAGAACTGCCCAACACTGATTTATGATAACAAATACATGCATAATGTCAAATAGTCTTCACAAATGTAACAATGAACTTTTGTAAGAATCTAGAAAAAAAAAATAATAAATAAATAAATAAAATACTGACCTGCCAAATGTAGGCATTTTCACCTTGTGTCGCTTGGCAACCTTTCTCGTATACTGCCCTTGCTTCGTTTGATTTTGATTGCTTACCCAAAATCTTCCCTAGCGCCACATAAGACCTCCCATCCTCAGGCCAATAAGATATGCACTTCACACCATAAAAAGTAAAATAAAAACATCTTAGGAACATCTGATATAAATACAAAAGCTAATCATGGCATCAGATCAAGAGCAACTACATAAATGACAAAAATGAATCCTAGAACAAGTTAGATAATCTTCATAGTTTGAGCATTCACCTAGTTATTCAATATGGTTAACTAGAGCTAATGCAGCCTAAATTCAACACGACAACATGACACGTATATTTAACGCCTCTGGCATAGGAATCAAACTTACAGGCATTCAATTCTCTAACTCAACTAAATATAATTTAGGCAAGACGCCATCGGTAAATTACATATGCATTTCACGAGGCAAAATCCATTGGACCTTATATTGAGCATCACCTTTTCAACTTAGTTTTTTAGTAACTTAATATGCACCGGCAAAGCTAACTAGTCCACACGCCACACCTTGAGAACAATATGTGGAAGGCAATGATGATCTTATGCTATAGACTAACACAATAACCCCAATTAATAACTTCGCAAAACGTTGAAAACCAACAACACTAACCGGTCTTCACCCCTCCCCACCCCTAGGACAATATATGGAAGACAATGCTAAACTTATGCAGTGATGCACCATATAATTACATAATAGACACGTGGGTGGAACTAAGGGGTGTCCCGGGGTGTCACGGGACCCGATAGAAATTGTGCACCCGATAACTTAGTTTCTAGTTATTACTTAGTCTATTAATAAGTGAAGCGAAATCAATTTTTATTAAACACAATCGTTTTAGTTGGGACCATATTCTTATGTTCGGCAACAAGCTTTCTAGAGCATTTTTTAACATTTAGCATTTTGAATATTAAAGCTTGTTCGGCAATAAGCATTTAGCATTTTTGTTTTGTTTAAATGCTACTTTTATAATTACAACTACACTACCAAACGCGTTTTAGTAAAACAAACAGCCACCGCTACTGCTGCTACTAACCGCTGCTAATTGCTAACTACCACCGTTCGTTTCAACAAGCATACAATTAATTTTTCTGCCTAACTGCTAACTGCTATTGCTATTGCTACTGCTAACCGCTACTGTTAACTACTACTGCTAACTACCACCATTCGTTTCAACAAGCATACAGTTAATTTTACCGCCTTATACTACAGTTAAAAAAAATTGTGCACCCGGTTACTTTTATTAACCAATAATATTATACCTTTTCAAGTATATCCTCAGCTTCCTTATACCTAAAATTCCTGGCCAACACTTTGGCCCTATACAAGGCCAAATCCAAATTCACAACAAGCATATTCTGATCACCACTACTCACAGCGTCACCTCTCTTCGGCTCGAAAATCGGCATTTTCTTCGTAAATTTCGACAACTCCTCATCCATCACCGAAGAAGACGTAGACACCTTATCAGTACCGTCATTCTCATCTTCCTCAACTTCATCACCTTCATAACTCTCCTTCACTGGCCTCCGTACAACCAGCATATCATCTTCACGCGCCGCGGATGGAGCCGACGCGCCGCCAACAGCTGAGGAAGTGATGGATGGGAAGTGGAGGGGTGCATGTGGAAATGAGGGTTTGATGAGGGTGGTAAAGTGTAAATTTGTGGCTCCGTGAATTATAGGGAAGTGTTGTGTTGTTGAAGAAGAAGAAGATAGCTTCATTGTTGTTTTTGTTGTTTGTTACTACTACAATGCACATAGTTGTTGTTGTTGTTGCAATGGCGGGAAGATAGGTTCATTGTTGTTTGAGGGATTGGTTGGAAATGAAACACGTTGTAAAAGTTGGTATAATTGGATGAGGTTTTATGGACAATAGATTTTTTGTCATACGTGGATGGTTTTTGTTGGTTGATAAGTAGGAGATAAGTTGATGGGTACTTTTTTTATTATTGACGGAAAACATTTGGGCTTTTGGCTAGTTTTTTTAACGTGATTTTTATAAGGCCGGACGAAGAAACTGGACCAAACGGATCAGATAGAACATATTTCAGTCTGGTTTTCAGTCTATTTTTTCTTCATATTCAGTCTTTGGTACTGTTCAGTCCGGTTCGGTATTACGTAAAATCAGGCATTATGTTTTGTTGGACCGGACCAACCGACCCGGACATGGACCGAACATTTTAGTCTAGTCCTCGATCTGGTATTTTGAACCAAATCGGTTTTCAATCAATCCGGTCTTAGTTTGTCCAGGCCGGCTTTCAAACCTTGATAAGCCCTAATGCCACATGGACAATGGGACACGTCATGCCATTATGGATGGTCTTAATAATCTTTAACTCGAAAGTCATGTACGTCTAACAAACCAAAATGGTTGAAAGGTCAACATGTCATGTAATTGATGTGAACTTCAGTGGTTCTTATTTTTCTTAAGTTATATGCAATATTAAAGTAGATATATAATTTGAGCCGTAGGAGTATTAGCTCTAAAATTATGAACAGGGTTAATAAAACAAACACTTATTTTACAGTTCGATAAGAAATTCGTTTATATGCTCTCATTTTATTAAATGAATAAACATTAACAAAAGTTTAAATTCATTTAGTTAAAATAACTTGAATAAACAAACATGAAAAGAACTCTCGTTCGTTCATGACAATCCAACTAGCATCATGCATTTCGGCCTTTCGGGACCCTTTTAGCACATGACAATCCAGTAACCATAGGCACAAGGTATGTAGAGGAAGAGCCCAAGGTATGTAGAGGAAAGGCGTTGGACAAGATTTTTTGGGTCGTGTTTAGTGATAGGTAGGGCTGTAAACGGACTGAATGTTTATTGAAAATTTTATGAACCGTTCGGTAAAAGGTTTGTTTGTGTTTGTTTATTTGTTAAATGAACGAACAATATTTTACGTTCGTTTAGTTAAATAAACGAACATGAACAAAAGTCGTATCCATTCATTTATGTACGTGAACGTCCAATTATGTGTTCGTTTATGTTCATTTATTTATTTATTCATTTATGTTCATATATCATACTAACTCCGTCCCAAAATATAAGTTCAGTTTGACTTTTTTAATCAAACTTTGACCGTAAATATTTTTGTTTGTATTGTATATTACTTAATGAAAATTATATCAAATGAAAATACATATAAAACGCTATCCATTGATATATTTTGTATCAAGTATTATATAATACAAACAAAAGTATTTAAGGTCAAAATTCGATTCAAAAAGTCAAACTGGACTTATATTTTGGGACGGAGGGAGTATCTTTTTATCGTATAATCTTGTTTAAACAAAACAACATTTAAAAAACAATATATTGTGCATAATATAATAAAGTTTATGTTTGTTCGTTTATTTAATTTATGTTCGACCGTTTATATTCGTTTAATGTCTTAATGAACGAACATAAACAAACATGAAAAACTCATTTTCTTAATAAACGAACATGAATAAGAAAATTTGTTCATTTAATCATTCGTGTCCGTTTATTTGTCCGGTTAAAACTAAATGAATGAACATGAACAAGGCTCCATTCATGTTCGTCCGGTTCGTTTACAGCCCGATAGGGAGCATAAAGGGAGCACGTTTGAGATTCAAGGATCCCATCCTTTCGAGTAAAAAAAAAGGAGTTTTCAATTTGTTCAGGAACGGTTTATTTTCGGTTCGTGGGGGGTATAAAATCATGACTACAGAGTTTCTTGATATAGCAAATCTGCGAGTTATTATCAAGCTTAATATAACGCAAGGATGAGCCGACTAGAAAGATGTAGGAACACCCAAGGATGACAAAGAACACCAATGTACCAAGATTACCAAACAAACCCACGTAATTTCCCAACCTTGATTCATCGAGCACCAAAATAACATGTTTTTGTGAAGTTGAAGTGAAAATAAATGTTGATATGTGGATATTTGGGGTGTGTGTCGATCAGTTATACAAAAGAAAAGGAGTATAGATTTTGGTCAATATATTGGGTGGGAAACACTATGTTCTCTATTTTGAGTTATACAATATTAGTTAGTACCTTTGGTCTTTTTCAAACACTTATATAGAGGTAAGCTTGTGACTTTTGAAAGAAAAAGAAACGTGTATGTTTTTTGTTGTTTCTCAGCAGGTTATCAAGGACAAAAGGGAATACTTTTGGTCAATATCCTAAAGTATAAAGTAAGGCGTGGACAAATGGGGTTAAGAACCAAGTATGTCATTTTCTAGTTCAAACTTTTAAGTGGTCATGTGATGAAAAGACTATAGGTTGGTGGCAAAAGCAAAAAGCGAGAGGTGGGTATGTTTTTTTTATTCTTTCTTTTCATTTCGTGTATTCCGTGTCTCGTTGAGTTAAAGTATAAACGCGGTGCTTATTTCGTGTATTCCGAACAAGTAAATAACCGACAAAAAATCCGAATCCGAACATTTATAACCGAAAAAAACGAACCGGTAAAAAACCGATAAAAAAACCGATTCCGAAAATTTATAACCGAAAAAAACCGATTTCGAACATTTATAACCGAAAAAAACCGATTTCGAAAAACCAAAATCGAACCGAAACTGGTTTTTTTATAACCGGATTTTAAAAAACCCAAAAAAAACTGATTTATTTGCATATGTAGTATGTGTCAATGTGTCATTTGTAGCTTTGGGCTTTAACTAATACGGAGTAGTTCATAGATCCAATAAACATATTTGAAATGGCTATGCACATTAAAGATAGTCTATAAAGATTGTAAAATAGCAGAGCCCACATCAGGAGTAAACTAGTGCAAAAGGTCTTTGGTTAACACATCAACAAAAAGGTTAGGGGAATTGAGGGGGGTTTTGTCATCATTTGTCTTTTTGGGCAAGCTTCTTTAGCTTAAATAAGTTTATTTTTGTGTTTTGATGAGCTCATAAGCTTGGGATTATGAGCTTATTAAAGAGGGTTTGGTAAGCTTCTTCAGGGGCGGATGTACTTGTATCTCAGGGGTTTGGTAAGCTACAATTAAAGTTCAGGGGTAGCGGAAAAAAAAATTATTTAAATGTAGCTTATGGACTTTTAAGCTTGTAGCTAGGCTTCTTATTTCCAACTTTTATTCTATAGTCAATTCAAACACGTAGTAAGAGCTTGTAAATCTATTCATGAAAAGCCATAATATCGAAATATATATGTGTTTATCTTTGTCTTGATAAAAAAGTTCATGGTTACATTTAATTCATTATGCTTGGTTATGAAATCATTGTTAGTCTATTCCTAGATTAACTGTTGTAAGAAACAGATTCATTATGCAAAATATTACAGTAAAGCTACTTCTCATTAATGTTAATTCAATAGTTAAATGAAACTTGTGCTTGAAGTCAAATACTCCATAAGAAAAAGTGTGCGTTATATGATTGGTTTGTTGAAGGTGGTACAGGAGAGGAATTGAAGTTGAGATGACATCTTAACAGAAATTGGAAATAGTAATAGATGAATAACAAAAATAAATATCTAGGCAAATTGCTTATAAATAGTAGTAATAGATGAATAACAAAACAAATAAATATCTAGGCAAATTGCTTATAATTTGAATTGGATTTTCTCATGTTGAACATGAGATGTAATGTTGAGTCTATGATAGTTGAAAAAAAAAAAAAAAAAAAAAAAAAAAAAAAAAAAAAATGAGTCATTTTTTATAGAACATCTATTTTGTTAAAAATAAAGTGTCCATCTAACAACAAACTTAGCATGACATTTCATATTTAAATATGAGAAAATCTCAATCTGCTTAATATTGTGTGTTTCATCATTGGAAGAGAGTTGATGTTATCTTGCAAGTTAAATTTAAAAACCTTTTGTATTATCTTTTCTTTTTATCGACGTGCGCATAAAAAGGCTAGCTATGTTCTTACATAATTTTTTTTTTTTTTTTTTTTTTTTGAACAGGTTGTTATATAATCTATTGATCAATTCCAAGTCCCAACTAAAAGCACCTAGTGTGGCCTGCAATGCAAATGCAAACACAAATATTAATAAGTGTTTGGTCATTTCTGCGTACAGTACAAAAGTCTCTGAATAGATTTAAACATAAAATAATTCAAGTATGACATAGTTGCTAATAAATAATTAGCACAATCCTTCTGAGTTTTTGAAGATAAAAAGTCTTAGCTTCAGTGTCAATGCTGTTCAACTACTGGAGTACAAGATCCAAAGAAGGTGTTGAGTTCAGTTAGGATGATAATGCCTATGTTTGATCTCCTCATTCATTAAGATGTTGAGCAAAGAATCTCAAGCATCTAGAAGCTTAAAGGCGGGAAAATCTACTAAAGCAAAAAAGGGATAAAGCAAGTCTTCATAGGATTTAGCACCTCTTAGAGTTAGTATAAAGGTGCAACAGTTGTCAACATTGTTTCCTAACGAAGAGTTTATCCCTTACTTAAAGTAGAAGTATTTAATGCACTAGATGAATACCCCGCACAAAGCGACAGTGTATAGCAGTAAATAATTATATTTGCGAAATTGTGATTTTGGTTTGACCTTCGATGCTAATCGTGTTTTTTTTTTTTAATTAATATAGTGTGTATTTTTAAAAAGTTGATAAGTTTAGAATTGATCAAGAAAATACATAATTTAAGTTGCCAAGTTTTTGAAAAAAATTCAGATTTAAGGGGTACTTAGGCAAACTACAATCATTTAAGTTTCAAAATTTTAAGATTCAAGTTTTAAGAAAAGATATACACTCTTTATAAGTAGTAGAGATATCTCATCAACCCCACGTGTAAAGTAAATGCCTTTTAAATACATAAATTCTCTGTTATAAAAAGAGAATGCTTGCAATAGAGTACATCTTCTTAAACATATATATATATATATATATATATATATATATATATATATATATATATATATATATATATATATATATATATATATATATATTACATGTTATCTATTGCAACTAATGTGAAACACATTCAAGAGCAATTAATCCTCAAATTGAACTTAGGCTGCCGAATATTCAGTGAGTAAGTATAAGTTCATACTTAAAACATAACTTAGGTTTTGTGTTTAAGTTAGAGAGGAGATTACTTTAATTGTCGTTCAACTAAGATTGTTATTCCGCAAACAATCTTTGTCAAATTCTTTGATTAATTTCTAATAAAAATTTTAAACGTTGAAAACATTGTGGTCTAAATCTTGTTTAAACTGTTTTACTTAACTATGCTTTAAACTATTTAAAACTACATCTATTAACTTGGAGTGATTCAATAACTTTGTTATCTTTGTTATAAGTACTCTATTTGGGAACAATAAGAAGCCAAGATTTGTTAATCTGGTGTTGGACTAAAGCAAATAAAATATTTCGCTAGAAATAAATATGCAGATATTGATAATTCTATGATATATATATATATATATATATATATATATATATATATATATATATATATATATATATATATATATATATATATATGCACGACCCTTTTAAGGTTATGTTTGGCGCGGAGCTTTTTTGAGTTTTTAGGGTGATGAGCGGTGAGCAATGAGCTTTTCGATTTTTATTGTTTGTTTGGCAAAGGAGCGGTGAGCTTTGCTATTTTTTAGGAATGCTCATTTTTTCAATGCTTCTTTAAGAAGCTGTGAGCTGTAACTACTGCTCACAACTCACTGCTACTTTTAACAAACACACCATAAACACATAAGAATTATCTAAAACACTATCTAAACTAAATGTTGATTTTTTTTTATCTGTGCTAGTTGCGGGGCGCATGGTTATGATTTGATTAACGAAGCGTTAAACTAATCGTAAGTAACGGCAGGGATGTTTTTTAGAATTTTTTATGGACTATTTTTGCAACAAGTGTAAACTGAAGAGGCATTTTTGTAATTTTTCTTACACCAACCTAGATTTAACACAGGGATTGTTTTCACAATTTCATGTTAATGTCGAGGACCCATTTTGCAATTTATAGGGGCTATTTTTGTAAAGCAAAATACACGGGGACCATTTATGCCAATAACCAAACCACGTGGACTTTTTCTTGCTGTTTTTAGCAATGGTTAAAGACTTTTTTGCAATTTTTTTGAGACTATTTTCGCAAAGCAAATAAACCACATGGACCATTTTCAGCAATTTTCAAAAATATTCACTGTTTGGTGAACAGTAACATTCCTAAGAAATGTTAATATTTAAAAGAGTAAATTGCATTTTTGGTCCCTGTGGCTTGGCTAAATTGCAGATTTGATCCTTATCTTTTTGAAAATACAACGGTAGTCCTTATTTTAAAATGAGGACTACTACTGCACTTTCGAAAGGATAGGGATCAAACCTGTAATTTAGCCAAACCAAAGGGACTAAAAATGCAATTTACTCTATTTAAAAGTAAAATGATAGATACTTTTTATTGGTGTGTGAAACCTAAATAGTTTATAATTATGAAATATTTTAGGTATAAAGATAAAAGATAAAAGGGTAAATGACATAAAAATGATTCACAATATGTCTATGTGTTGCCAAATTCGTCTATGGTTTAGGTCCCCAAAGTGTCACACTAATGAATGAAAAATTAAAAACTATATATAGAATTACAAAGCTTACAGCGTCAGGTTATAGGTCCTGACACCGTCAGACAGCCGTGATTAGGGTTTTGTCTTGTGCAAGTCACCACTCTGACGTCGTCACTTTATAACCTCTGACGCCGTCAGCTCAAGGCTGACACCTTCACTCTTTAAATCACTCTGAGCCATCTCTTGTAATCGTAAATCGTGACGCCCAAC